>CM076660.1:14429925-14474925 GCA_038496675.1 Rachycentron canadum | reverse complement strand
TTGATGTTGTGAGTCAGTCGCCCTTAGCAATGATGGAAGTTACAGCTGAGGGGATGCCCTTTAAAGAGAGATGCTGATGAACAGGATTACTAACAGCAAAGTCAGTCCTTACTTACTAATATTGTTACTTACTACTACTGTTGTGTAGTAATTTGTCAGAGATATTTTTTAGTACATGGTAGTAGCTCATCAACTTTGATAAGTCTTTTATCTTATTTTATTAATTGGAAAGTAGGTATAAAAAGATGTTGTCTTTTACCAGTCAAGCATCACTACCATAAAGATTGTGACATATATTTATTGTTATTAAGAAAAGATATTTTTACACTCCATTGCAAGTATTTAGCACACAATTTGTTGAGTTATATATTTTTGTTTTCTGATTATATAGATTTCGTCAGTTCTCTGTATGATACAACTTTTTAATGCAAACAGGTCTGAGTTTTTTTGCTGATCTTAATTATTAAACACAATTCAATTGGATTGTTGTTCATCATCTGATGTTGTTTGTCATCTGATCTTGATTGCTGGCCAATACTATGACTTAATGCAACTTTATTTTCTCTGTACATGTTCCTGGTTGTAATTGATGCCTCAGCATTTAACGGGTTATGAGCACTGTGGGAGGATGATAAAATTTCACCACTACTAGAGCATATTCTATCCGCAGCCTCAGTGTGTGTTTGCTGATCACACCAGTGTGAGGATTCCTGACAGGTCTTGAAATATGTGTTTAGTGGGAGGTTGTGTCTGTGTACCCTGCAGTCACACACTGTCTAAACCGACATGCAGAGTAGATTTGTGTTGTTTTCTGGAGGAAATCTGGTCATGATATGGGAGTAAATAAATTAACGGATGTAAAAACTGTGTTTAATGCACCTGGAGAACATGTGGGTTGCTGATGAGAAACCATTTGTGATCAACATTACATAACATGAAGTTCCTGCCCTGAACTAAGCATCCAAAACAGCACTTCCTCTGAGGCCATGCACAAATCCTTCCTCTTCCGCTAAATGTGACAGGTTAAAATATCACCTCTGCCCTTTAACCTTGACCTTAACTTAAACATAACAATTTGAGCAGTGGTGCTGGTTGTGGTCGGCTGGGAGGAACGCAGCATGAGAGGCTCAACTCAGGACAAGAGATCCCTTATCTTCAAGGAGGAGCAATAAAATATTGCACAGATGGGTTACAGGCATTCATATCATCTGCAGCACAGACCTAGATACATATAGAGCACTGTGATATATCATTTCTCTTTTGCCAAAAATTGTCAAAAAAAAACTATCCTCTTATTCAGCAACAAATCAACTGTGAACAGATGATTGTGGTTTGAATCTACTGATTTGTTTTTCTGATTAGATCTGTTGCTTTTATGTTTCAGCATTCAACACACAGTACAAAAAGTAATGTGAAGCAAATTGCTACTCTGATAAGGCATGACCCCAGACGAACCAGAGTGAATAAAAAAGAACAACAGCTACTGATATTCCTAAAGTTTTTCATTTGAGACTGCCACCAAACAGATGCACGATTTCCTTTGTAACATCTGTCCACATGCAAACAAGTCATACTCATTAAGTAGGTTTATATCTTAGGCGTTACAGACAATTTTATTATTATTATTATTGCAATGCATCATATTGGAAGAAAAAAGAATAATGAAGATTAAAATAAATTTACCCAGGCACATGTGCACCTCACACTCCTGTTGGCGAAAATACTTCATCAGCATGTAATTCCATCAAAGTACATTACTAGACGCATGAGCCCCAAAGGCAGCCTGATCTTACACAAATAAAAGTGTTCATTCACAGAGCCGGCTGGATTTGACCCCTAATCTCTCTCTCGCTCTCTCCCTCTCTCTCTCTCTCTCTCTCTCTCTCTCTCTCTCTCTCTCTCTCTCTCTCTGAAACCAGTCGACTTCCACCTGTTTCCACTGCCTTTTAACATTTCAGTTATTAGTGGGTGTGCTCAAAGACAGATAAATGTTTCAAACAATGATACTGAAAACTCTCTAACACAGTGCACAGTCATTGAGATATAACTGGGTCATACTGGGCTAAAGACCATGATCCTAAACTACTACAATAGTCCCATTATCTCTTTCTCTCTCTCTCCCTGCAACACACACACACACACACATACAGGGACAATCAAGCAAATATTTTTGTTTCTCATTACCCAAGCTGGAGAGGAACATCTTCTTGTCTATTAGTCCAAAGATTTAAAAACACCAGAGATGAGACATCCTTCAAGCACTTCATGAGAAAAATCTCCCAATTCTCTTCTTGAGGATGGAAATGTGCTGTCACTTCTTCACTGTTTAGTTACATTGAAAGTGAAATATCCACCACTGCATCTACATGCATCCCTCTGCCGGGTCCACCCCTCTTTCCGGTCCTTTCTCTTCCCACTTATCATTCCCTTTTCTCCTTCGTTTGGGTCTACCCACTCATTCCTGCACTGCTGTGATTCTCTAAGGGCAGACAAAACATGGAAAAAGTGTCAGTGTGATGAGATCACTTCAAACTCATTAAGGATTAGAGAGGGATGGCCAACTTTTTTTGGCATTTTGAGAGAAGCAGCATTTTTTGTGACTTTGCAATGTAACCTGAGAAAATCTTTCTGTTTGCTTTGCTTTGTCACAAACAGCTGTGAAGAGTAAATTTAGAGCCTTTGACAGGGTGCCAATCAGGAAATTATAGTTATCACAGCCAATGAACGCTCAAGTTTTTCCTCTCAGGCCGGAATTTTTAGCCTGGCTGTTGGTGCGGGACACGTTGTCAGGGCCTGAGTAATTGGTTCAGCCTGTCCTGGGTTCAGCTCAAACGTAGTGCGTCATGCTGCTTTTGCCACTAATAAAACAGTCCAAGCAGACAGAAATATCTGCATGCTCTCCTCCCACAGAAAGGTTATGGGTTATTTAAACTGCACATGTCTGAGATGTGATGAGAAAACAAGTAAACCGCACCACAGCTGACATGAAATGACTAAATCTTGAATGAGTCCTACACATAGAATTATGTGTGACTGCTTGACTGATGAGTCCTCAAGAGAGCTTTTTAGATGTTTTACTGTTTAGCATGAGGTTATTAATGATAACCTCATGGGAAAGCCTTACTTTTTATTTCACTGGAAACCTTTTGATCAATATCTTGTGTATGGTGAGGGTGCATGAACTCAACATCTGTGCAGTGAACTGTTATTAAATGGAAACAAACACAGGCATAAACACAAATCACACATATCCCAGATTTTCAAAGAGGAAACAGCTGACACCTGGTGGTAAAGTCAGTAAAGTGCAATCTCACCATCACAATCACCATGACACCTCTGACATATTTATTCTATTTAGCAAAACATTCCTGATTGTATTGTATTGAATAAAGTATTTTGTGGAGACAATGGATTCTGTCAATGAGGGTTAGATTCATTCTGAAACCACCTCAGTGTTGCCTTTACCAAACATGTTGGGTTATATTTGTAACTCTTGAGTTTGTAGACCACAATCAAACAGAAGCTGCCTGGTATGGTGTCAGAACTTTCATTTATACAACTCAGTACATTACTGGCATGTGGCTCGTATGATGGTTTTGATTTTGAGAGATGATGTTTTGGGGTTTGCCCTGATCCCTGTAAAATTAGACCACATTCCTTTCATACTGGATAAAACCCTAACTTAAATCTCTGTGCAACACAAATGGCAACGTATGATAATCCTACTACACAAGAGAGGTCTCATGGTGTGGAAGAACTGTGCGGCAAAGGTCTGGTGATCTTACAGAATAGATTTTCCTGGAAAAAGTTATCAATTGCCTAATTTCTAGCATATTTGAATGATGGAATTACAAGTTATGTTAGTTCGCAATAGCACGCCTTTTACACTACTGACGTGCACCTGGTCAGATGCAACTGTGCTCATTCTGGTGAACAGGCTGCACTTGTTTATTCCTTTATATGTAACAGGGAAACACCTGGAGCTTCAAGCAGAAAGAACCGTTAGTATGTTTATGCAGGTTATAGCCACAGATACACAAACTGTATTCAGAGCACTTTAACCTGCACACAGCTGTTTTAACAAAACCCTAGAGATGATGTCGCTCAAAAATTAAATTACACATTTGACACTCAGCATGTTTAGTGTCTACCACAAATGAACGCTGTTTAATTCTCAAATAAATGCTCACAAGATTTTTGTTTAAGCTCTTCTAAAGAGGTGCTATTTCAGTTTGTCATTTTGGAGGTTGTAGGTTAAGGCCCTGTTTAGTTCAGATGTGACAGCCTTCAAAAATAAATTAAAAAAAAAAACCTAACACCTAATAGTTTCAATAAACTTAAAATGCCCACAAAGGTAGAAGTTGTGGGATTTGATTCAATCAGTTTTAGCCAGACGCTTTTACATCTTGAATTGAGTGAGTACATTTTCCCAAGAAACCTAAACCTCTGTGCTTTCATCTTAGAAATTAAAATCCGAGTCACTTTTTCCTAGAGGTTTGCAAACATACCTGAATAGGCACAAATAAAGCAATTGGAGCAAGCTTGCACAAACCTGCAGAGTCATGCTAGAAAGGGCCATATGAAGGAAAGTCAGTCTGAGGTTGTGTTTCAGAGTCGTGCACGTTGGTAACCAAAGGCCATAATTTTCACACATGAAAGGGTCTTGGTTGTGTAGCTGTAGTGTATAAGGCAACTGAACAGCTACATTGTGACCCTACAACTCGTTTTAAATAGTATCGGGGGCCTGGTGAAGTCAACCAGCTACATACAAACCCAGCGGCTAATGATATTCCATGAAATTAGCACTTAGCTTCAAACATCACAACGAAGGGTAACGACCACTTTTACAAAACAAGCGTTTATTAAATAAAAAAGGGGGAAATCATGCGCAAAGTGCAACAAGACAGCGTCATTAACAGGATAAGTTGCTCTTTAAATGAGGAGTGGGTGGCCCTTAAAAGGGCCTTTGGATTGTTTGTCATTAGCCAGCAAGCTAATACTCTTGAGACTGAGAGGAGGCCTTCTTTCCCGCCTTGCCGGAGCTGGGTGTAGATTGGCCGGTCTTCTTAGGCAGCAGGACGGCCTGGATGTTGGGCAGGACGCCGCCCTGGGCGATGGTGACGCCGCCGAGCAGCTTGTTCAACTCCTCATCGTTGCGGACAGCCAGCTGGAGGTGGCGAGGGATGATACGGGTCTTCTTGTTGTCCCTAGCGGCGTTCCCGGCCAGCTCCAGGATCTCAGCGGTGAGGTACTCCAACACAGCAGCTAGGTACACGGGGGCTCCGGCGCCCACTCTCTCAGCGTAGTTTCCCTTACGGAGGAGACGGTGAACACGGCCGACGGGGAACTGAAGTCCGGCGCGGGAGCTACGGGTCTTGGCCTTAGCGCGGGCCTTTGCACCAGTTTTTCCTCTTCCAGACATCGTTGATTCTTCGGCTGAGCTTCTAAACAAAATCTTGCTACGATGGATCCGCCGACACTCAACCTGGATATAAACCCCACGCTTTGTCCCGCCCTAACACCTGATTGGCTTAGAGAGGCCAACAGGAAGAAGACGTCAGTGACTATTGGTCTAACTGTTCTGTTATCAAACCAATCAGGGTGGCCCTTACTGCAGAAACAAAGGCTATTGGCTGCTGTTCTTCACACTTGTCGTGACACGGTCTTGTGTAAAGGAGGCGGATGTTAAAGACCAATCCTGCATCTTCCCTCCAGCTTTAAAGTTTTGGGCGCGTTTACAAACCAATGTTGGCTTTAGTCAAAGTCTATGAATGAAAGTAATAAATGAAACACATATGAACACTGATGAAGTTGGTGCAAAGGTAAAGTTAAGCGGCCCTCAGCCATTTTTATAACCTGGCCTTTGAGAATAATGAGCTACTCAGAAAGGATACACTCATTGATTTATATGAAATTAACAGCAGGTTCTGAAGAATGGAAATTATTTTATTTGGATTTAATCCATTTTAAAGTTCATTTTAAAGCAGTGGGCCTTAGTGACTGAAAAATGCATAGTCCTATGGACATATATGGTACAGACCAAGTGAGCTTCAAAAATAATTTATTTGCAATAAATTAAACATTTTTTAAACAACAGAAATTATACACATTTTAAATTTGCAGCCACTTCCCGTTTCACATTCCAGTCACATAATGTGCCTTTAGACAATGAGGTGGCTTTGTTCATTTCTTCAGCATTTTGACTTGGTTTAACTTTTGTCCATTAGAGTCCTTTTGACAGCATATGCTCCATTTTTTTTAAACCCTTTTAAGCTTTTCTTTTATTGATGCAAATAAACATAAAAAGTAAATCATTTAATTTCAGTTAAGTACCATAATTGATGCAGATGGTTAAAAGATTTTTCATTTTCTCTGATAAAACACAAATAGCCAAAAATGTATATACATTTTTACATACTGGTTCTGCCTTTGACAGATGAAGCGGTTTCCTCATAACTGTAGTTGTTAGTGGCAATTTAATTTTTAGCCCTGAGTGCATCCACTCCACCCATCATTTTGTCATGACTCGACTAAGTTGCAATGCCTTGGCAGAGCATCTCTTAACACTTTCTTGAGACCTATAAAAACCACAACATTGTAGCAATATTGTTCTATATCCTGTAAGACTTAAACTTATTTTTAAAAAGGAATACAATATGACAAGGCTCCTAAATGTTACAGGATAGGTTATGATTATAATCACATGTCAGCAGTTCAGTTTACCGTATGCAGTCTTACTGCACAGTAATGGAAGTTATTGCAATAACAAAATGTCAATTTGAGCATCAATTATTTCAAGTCTTTATAATGTGCTTAGATGCACATTTTTTTTAACTGTCATAATATAACGAAATTAAACTAATTTCCCAGCTTAAATGGTAAGACCCTGGCTGGTTGAAGTTTCAAAAGCAAACTGAAGTGCATTTATGAACTAAACTTCAAATGAAATTCCACAGAAAGTACCTTTATAAAATAAAAAGTACAATAAATATATTATCTTTTATGTTTCTTATATAAGATACAACATTGAGCAACATTATAAAACCAATGTTTAAGCAATTATGAATGGACATAACGACTAGATTACAACTGATGCTTGTTAACTCACTCAAACTATGCATTTAAAATTACATTAGCATGGGAAAACACAGCAATGTCTGTATGTTATAATATGCAACTATGATGATTCACCTTTTGTAAGTAAATAAATAGCACTTGTTTCATGAGAACCACATAGTAATAAATTAACTTTACACAACTAAGAACTTTACATGTGCTGTTAAAAAATTTAAGTCCTAACTGCAACCAATAATGTTATCCTGGCATTTTATATCAATATAGTTTAAGAGCATTTCCACCATCTCTCACAATCAAACACTCCCACTATCATTTGTGTTCAAACAGGGCGCATAGTTTTTCATTGTACTTATTCCCCTCTCCTCACTGAGCAGCAGATTTCTCCTTGATTTCATAATCACGTCAACCCCAGTGATGTGATTAAACATGACTTCTGTCTTGAAGGTGCAATAATTTCTCTCCAGAGGAAAGCCCTCCATCCAACATGTACAGGTGATAACCCGCCTGGGGTGGTCACCCTGTCACAGACCGGACTCAAGGTGTAGTTGTTCTTCTGACAGTATCAACAGAGACTTTAGATCAATCTTGATAAGTCAGGATAACCCATGTCCTATCCAACCATTGATAATCATTGATCCAGTGAGCTCGCTCCTCCATTAGTAGCAGTGCCTTTGCCTTTTGATTTGCCTGATGAGCGGAAAGAGAAGCGTTTGATCAGACGCCGGGAGAAGCTGCCAGACTTTTTACGGCTGCTGGTTGCAGCAGCAGCAAAGTTATTGCCCATATTGGAGATGTCTTCATGGGATTGGCTGAGGCAGGACTCCTTCTCTCGATGTCTTCTGCGGAACAGCAGCTTCGTCCCACTCTGCAGAAAGCCCACTGTGGGAAGTAGAGACAGCAGGAATATTGGGACCTTGTTGAATGACGCGATAAAGATACGTCCCTTATCAAATTGATATTCAAGTTAAATTTAGCTTTGATCAAATCAAAACTACTTTTGTCTAGTTGGGTGTATGATGAAACATGGCCTCTAGAGGGCAGCAGCAGGACTTTAGAGTCAGTGGTGTTATATTGTTTGTAAAGTCATTGTTATGTAAGACTATATAAAAGATTTGTTCTGTTTCATAGAATAGCAGTGACTTATGCTAATGAAGATATGAACTTTTAATCACACAAAAATAATCTAAATCTATTCTTTCATACATGTTTACAAGAGAAGGTGCAAAAACATTATCTGAATTGCTGAATATTGTGTTCACAATTAGCGTAGGACGTTACTGAACAGTGTTAGTGGAAACTAAATCTCTCAGCACCAGGTTAGCACTACTGCTACCTGGAACAACAGCTCTTCTGTGCAAGCCTGCAATTGATTCATTTGAAAATTATCTAATAATATTTCTAATATAATATTTAGTTTATTTCTAATAACCAATTATTTATTACCTACCAATGCCTAACACAACATTGTTACCTTTGTGGTCCTTGAGGCTGCGGGTTTCCAAGGCACCAGTGGAACCAGTATCTGATTCCACGTCGTCCACAGACGGACGCTCTGACACGTCGGAGGGTGTGGTTTCGTCAGGGTCCTGGTGATGCCCTGCTCCGAAATGGTTGCTATGCATTGCTGCGTCCATGGCTGCAGCATAACCACTTGATAATGCATTGTCGTCATCTGAGAGTGGAACCTGATGGGTATAACATACTGAATGAATTGCCTTCCAATGTCCTTTTAAAATTGTTTTTTATATAGGACATGGGAGAGTGATGGAAGTGTGTAACTACTTGTTGGAGTCCTGCTTAAGATGAACATTTAATGTTGTGGCCGTTATTCAAAATATGTTGTTAATTGTGTGCATTTTTACATTTTCAGTAAATTTGGTGTCAGATTTCAAGTGTAGCCTCTTGCACTGAATAAATTTCTATAGGGTTTCAGGCAAAAATGAGGTCAGAAGACTCACTCTGCTATAATGTGATCCAACAGGGGCTGTAACTGTGGACTAAATGTAGATCTAATTCATTTTGCCTGGTTCCATGTCACTTCAAGTTTTTCAGATTCCTTAAAATTAGGTTCGTTAGTGACTCATATACTCACAGCTAAGTCAAAAACAGGTAAAGGTATAAACAATCAAACACAACAATCAGAAAAAGGAAATATTGTTTATCACTTACAGAAGTATAGAAATGCTATGCTAAACTATGTTTTCAAATGAAAATAATTGCACTTAAAGGTACTATATGTAACATTCAGAAACCAGGGGCAGATAAGCTTGAGGAATGTCACATTGAGGAAGGTTACGTTACAATCTGTCACAATGGCACTAAAAAAGCGATTTAACACATGTAAATAGCTTTACATTTTTACATTTAGTACCTTTAAATAAACATTCTGTACTGTATATGCTGAAGAATAGCTCATTACTTTTGTTTTGCCTGGGATGGCACAAATTCTACAAGCCGCAGCATTTCCATTCCCTGACCTTTGACACGCCTGAGATGATCAGTGTGCTCCTTTTCGTTGGTGTCTTCCGTGCTACTTTGGAGGCAGACTCCGTCAGCTGGCGAATGGCTGTCTCTGCAACAGGATCCAGGCCATTAGAGAGGCGGCTGCTCTCTGAGCAACAAAAACATAAATATGTAAATCAGCACTATACTGGCAATATACTATATAATCTAGTGCATGACACATGCTGAAATGTGCATTCCTCTCATCTTGTGTTACATTGCTGCTTGTTGCTTATCCTGCTTTGCATCTGTTTTGTAAAACAATGCCTGGCCTATCAGTCTGGCACTCACTGCTGGGGTTGGGGCTGGAGCTGCCTCTGCCATCAGACAGGATGGTGGGTTTGTTCTCAGTCACCTCCACTTTGGATGGTGAACGCAGAGGGGAATCACCTAAAAGGCACCACAACTATTTTATGTCTTTGTTAATATTATCGCAACATTATTTTATATGACATTGTGCACCTAACCTGAAGCAATGTAATACTTCCCAAAATGTACCTGGACTGCGCTCCAGTTTAAGTCGAGACTGGACAGTCGTGACAGTGGTGACGATGGTTCCATCTGGCATGATGGTTCGGTCCACATCTACTTTCTTGGTGGGGGTGAGGGAGGAACGAAGAGGCAAAGTACTGTGGATGCTGCAAGGCTGCTCAGATTCCACATACAGCAGCTGGAAGGAACAAACAATAAATAGAGTCAGATACTGCATTTTCACTTTTCATTTCACAAATAAAATGTATAGAGTAGGTGCTGGGCAATTCTTCAAAAAAGAGGGTACTTTATTAAAAAGGTGGTCACTCTATTTGGACGTGCAGGGACAAATTTAGTTGACTGATTACTATAGTTTATTGCAGGAAGGATACAGAAGATGTTATCTTTTCTGCTGTTGCAAATTTTTATATAGATGTTTGTGTTATCTTTGAAGAAATATGAGGATTGTAAGAAGGAAAAAAGGCAACAGGTTGGCTGGTGAAAAGGCCAGAAGACATCTGAGAGAGCTATTACAGGCAAGACAATGGACTATATCAGCTATTATACAACACTCCCTCTCCTTTTGTTTTAAATCTTTTTGTTCCAGCTTGCTCGATGTTCGATGATAAACTGTGATGTAACTGTACACTTTAAAGCATAAGGATCGTTTTGAAACAGTTCTATATAATTTGGCAGAAATGCTTTACATTGTGTCACTCACTTCTGCTGTGATAGTAGCGTTTGGTGCCAAGCCATGGCCGGGGCTTATTGACAGTATATGTTGTCCAGTGGGAACTTTGCACTGGAGGTCCAAGGTGATGGAGGCGTGACCAGGCAGGAATTCTACCCAACAAAAAGAAAGTCTTAACATATTTGTAGAAACAGCATGAAGCCTCTTTATTTTACTGTCACTCTGAATCCACCACAGGAACATCACCTGACATTTTATACATCCTAAAACTAACAAAGACCATTACAGAGTCTGCCAGCAGAGCATTTTAAGCATTGATGATTTTGCTTAAACAGTCTAAACATTCCTGCTGATCAAGTTTCTGAACTGCAGCCAATAGTAAATTGCTATCAAGCAATGCCTTACGTTCTCTTTTGCCAAGCCGCTCCAGAAGCCTCACTCTCAGCTCTTTGGTTTCTGGGCCCAGCTCCCTTCATCACAGAGAAAGCAGGTGTATTAGAATTAAAGGGAAAAACCATTATGGCAAAATACATGATTTGGAATAATGTGACTTTTTTTCTAAGACTAGTTTTAATTTTGGCATGGTTGTACATAATTACATCACAGATGCCCTCTTACAAAGTAATTTCTTCACTCCATTCCAGTGGGGTGTTGGAGTTGCTGGGCACAGACAGGAAGCGGGTCATCCTCTCTGTGGAGGGGTGGTCCAGGCTCAGGACACAGCACAGCTCCTCTGATCTAGACCACTGACCTGCAAACACAGGGCAGTGCAGTGAGATCTCAGCAATCAGCAGGAAGTTGAATGGGCATGATCTGACACAGAGGGAAAGATCTGACCTTTACTTAAGGTTGCCCTGAGCTGCTGAAGCTGTAGTCGCCGCACCAAGACACTCTGGGGCACAGAGTTCAATCCCACTGACAGATGGTCCATGGGGGCCTGGGACCAATCAGAAAAAATGTGCAGATCTCAATAGCAAAAGCATCTATCATACGTCACACATACTATCATACAACATCCAGTCAAAGTAGTTATTATCATCAGAAAACAGATCCCAGTTAATTTGTCTTAGATAATTAATCTGTTGCAAAGCTTGCAAGAAACACCTGTTTCTCACCAAAGGATTAGATGCACAGGTCTTGAGGTTGAGGACCATGGCGGGCTGAGTGCTGAACAGAGTGTCCTCTATCAGTCCTTTAATCATGCCCAGGTCTGCCTCACCTTCAATGCCCTGAGGGAAAAAAATAAGCAATTGTTTACTCAGACGATAAACCAGAATGTGGACAGCAAATTGAAGCATATTTTATGACTGATGTAGTCTTGCTTCAATAATATCCAGAGGTACAATGTGAGCAATGTTTGTTTTTTTCATTACTTTATTGAATTAGTTGCTGTCTCAGATAAAAGACATAAAATGGCATACACATTGATGTAACAACATTCAAAAACAGCAATTCTTTCATGACTCAGGATAAGTTTAATAGGGCTGTGATTCACATGCAAAAAAAGAATTTATAAAGATAGAAATTTTGAGGACAGTCACAGAAATGTGGTCATGTTTATTTTCTTATTCTGAATGTATAGAGGAATATTGTGGGGTCATCATTAGATGTTCTCACCTGTCTCTGCAGCTTGCATGGAGACACAGTCAGAGAAAATGACGGCTTCTTGGAAAGAGTCCAGGACATCAGCAGACCCTCGTCCTCTACCTCCTCTAGACACACCACCACCTGAGGGAGACAGACAGGGGGAGTAAGGTTAGGAAACACATTTTACAGGTATTTATAAATTTTATAAAATACCATGTAACATTTGGCCAAAAGAACAGTGAGGTTATTTTAATACATAAATTTAGAGAATGCTTTATTCTAGTCCAAACACAAAAATGTTTTTCAATGCTAAAAGACCAAAGTGCACATGGAAAACCTTTTTTAACATTAACATCCTCTTGAGTGAAGTTAGGGTGAAAACAAACATCTCCGAGACAGGAAGCAACATGATTTATTCTAAGTTTTGATAAACAGTATTGCAGCATCAACACTTGAACAACGCAGAGGTTAGTGAAGTTCCACACTTAATGTATACATTTGAATATCAATGCAAATGACACTGACATTCTCATTTGTTTCCGAAGCATGCCCTCAAATGTGCAAATTGCACAAATCCAGGTGGTGTGCTTTTGTACCTTTGTCACCATAGGTGCTATAGTGATCTGATAGGTGTCCATGGAAACAGCAGCGGGTGACTGCTGGGTGACCGTCACAGGAAATGTCACTGTGTCCACCCAACAGTTACAGTGTAAAACCTGTAACACAAAAGGATGACAAACAATATCAGGAGAAACATGTCTATGTTTCAGATGTTTTTGCAAAAGCAAGATTTGCTCATTACCAACAGACTCTTAAACTTAAACTATTCAAATCTGTGTATTCGTCTACATCTCACATGACCCCGAAATATGGTCCAGTGTTTTATGTCATGTATTGCTCCAATTAAAAATCACTGGTTGACTGACTAAAGATGCTGGCTTTAGACGTTAATCCCTTTTTTTTATTACAGCTACACTGAACATGGACCACAAAGATTACTTACCATTCGGTGTGTTGACTGGTCAGTGCACGTCACACTATTGATTGCAGAAGCAGCAGTTAACTGAGGACTGCTGTCAAAAGTGATCTGGATGGAGCTCTGGGATAAGAGAACAAATGTCTTAAATATTACACAAGAGAAAGAAGAAAAACTTGGGGATAGCATAAAATATTTTGAACTGCAGTGATAAAGCCTTTAATGAAGCTTGGGAGCAGTTATTCATGATCCTTACGGACATTAGTTAATTAGTAAATGAAAGCACCGCTGTATCATTTAAACTTAAATGCAAATTAACTAGGGATTTCATGAATTTTAAGCATGTTTGGTATCATACACCAAAGAACTTCACTGATCTTTGCTCAGAGTGATTGGATGATCACTTGAACATAGTGCCAATGACAAATTCACATGCATACATTCGTCACACAGTGTAATCCTTAGAAAGTAAAAAAAAAGGCACAGAAACTTTCCCCTTTGCAATATTTGTAAGTGAAGAATATTAATGTGCCACTTCTTTCTCTGCCCAAGGTTTAATGTTACAAGGTCAAGGGTCTGATGTAGAATTGATAAGCAGACTTTTTAAAGCTTAATAACCATGCATGATAAAGCACAAATGTGATGTTAAGTCCAGGAAGCTCTGTGAATTTGTGCACTGAAATGACTAACTCTTGAAGATACTGGCAAAAATACAACATATGTTTGACCGAAGGGTGATAAGAAGTACATTCAAGTTAATACATGCTTTTGCAATAATAAAAAAAAAAAAAAAAGTTGTTGATCCCCTTCTATTAATTTGACGTCACAACATCATCCATTATGAAGACTGTATCAGTCAATGCTTAGTCACACTTACAGGAAGGCAGACTTTACTGAATGAGTGTTAGACTCGGAAAATACCCCTAACAAGATGAATTAGCATCTCAGTTGTAAGAAAAGATGCACCAGAACTGTGGAGACACCAGCGGCCTAGTATCACTGTACGTGTGTGTGTGTGTGTGTGTGTGTGTGTGTGTGTGTGTGTGTGTGTGCGTGCGTGCGTGCGTGTGTGTGTGTGTGTGTGCGCGCCAGAGGATCTGTTACATGGGACGGCTTTAACTGGCTCAGGAGATGCAAGTGAGAAAAAACAAATCCCCCATTGTCAGGGCATATGTTCCTCTGGGTCCAAGTCCAATCTCAAACACAACAGTGGAGGCGGGGCAGTGGTAGGAGGATGATATAACAAAGTTTGTGGTGTGTATCCATGTGTGTGTGTGTGTTTGTCTGTGTGTGTGTCACTATTTCAGCCAGAAGGAGGGCAAGAAGCCAACTGCGATGTTGTGAGCTTACGTAGGTTCCCTGGACCAACCCTGCAGTCACATGACTACAGCGTACAACCGGGTGTGTTTACTTCGGCTGGCTGGAGCCTCTAAAACTGCCCAGTCACCCAACCGTTCATTACTTCTGAACAAATACAGTGTGATGTATTTCAGATTGTTAGACTTTAGGATAACCCTATAACCACAGGATTCTCATTGTGTGTGTCTCTTTAATGTCTGCATCATTGCAGAGTGTAGATATAGACTGAAATATTAAAAGAAAGTGGGATTTGACATGCTTCAAAGGTTTCTGGTCCCAGAATCGATCTGGGAACATTAAAAATGTAATTAAATGGTATGTGTCTCAATTTCTAGGCCACAAGATAACCCCCTATTTCAAGTCTAAAACCCCTCAAGACCTGGTGTGTGCAGATTTGTGTTTTTTTATGTCAACATACAACAAAAAGAAACTGACAACTTCATATTTTTGCAAATTACTTTAGGACACACAGCAGCACAGACTCACCAAAATGTGTCAATCAAACTCTTGTATGCCTGAAAGAGGGTTGCATCATCAAATTTTTAGTCTTTGTTGTTTCTGCCAGGAGGTGTTGATATAATTTTCTGAAAAATAAACACTCTCTGGACAGAACTACAATTCCAGTATTGTATGTTTACTGGGTTTACCTCAGTGCTACTTTATCATTTTGAAATGTACCTGCTTGGAAGCTTGGCCAGAATGATGCAGCCATCACCCAGTATTTAGTTCTTCAATGGCCATGAAAATATATGGCTGGAAAATATCCCCAAAAAGTAAAAATGGCAACATGTTTACTATTTTTTTAGGTAGGTAAGGCCAGTTTATCTAAATGGTCATAGGTTTTCATTCTTTCAAAGAGAGTTTGCTTGGACATTTCGCATCCATTGGCTTTGTAGGTAGCCATCTGGTGCACTGTGGTGTTGTGTATCCTCCTGGCAGAGGCTACAGAGCTCATATTGTCATGGAGAGGGCAATGCTAGCAGCATAACCACAGATTTGTCCTTGTGAACTGCGGCTGTTCAACTGTGTGTATATGTGGAGGGTATTTCTGGGAAAGAGACAGTTCCTGAGGACATCCATGGTGTCACTTCAGGTTTGTCAGCATCATCCCCTTTGGGTATGACTGGCTGAACTCTTCTGAAAAGCATGTGGGTCAACCAGAAATACACTCCCCCTGTGGCTTTCGTTGACCCTCATCTTCCTCTCTTGTCTTTTCTTTTAGTTGCTTGTCTTTTAGTTCAGGCGACAACAGAGTATAAACTTTGTGGTATAGAAAAAGCTGTTTCTAATGTTTTTTTCTACTTTGACAATAATAAAAAATACCTAATATTCATTTGAAATTGAGTGAAAAGAAAATATTTTTCCTACACACACAGATACACAATGGTTTGATCATTTGAAAATGTCACATTCTTTTTTGCTCAAGAGACACTTGTTAGCAATGTTCACATGCCAACACTGCTAACAAACACAGCAAATGGTAGCATGCTAACACACTAAATTAAAATAGTCTCTTCTTCTTCTTCTTCTTCTTTTAGCTTTTCTCTTCAGGGATCACCACAGTGAATCAATTGCCTCCATCTAAGCCTGTTACTAAATTAAAATAGTGAACATGATAATTATTACCTTCTGTATGTATCAATATATTAGCAGTGTTAATGTGAGCATTTTAGCATGTTGCTATTAGCATTTAGCCTCACACTACTGCTAGCATAGTGTGTAGTATTAATCACACAGTAATCACACTGCTGTAGCCTATATAATCTAATTTTGAATTCACTTTTTATATTTCCAAATTTATATTTGCTATAGTGACTTGATAATTGCTGTACATGAGCTATAAAAGAAACTCGAGAAAATGTGGTCTGTCAAGTACAATACATTACAATTATAACAAGAAACAACAAGACCACAAGAACTCCCATTTAAAGCATTTCTGAAGTAGCTTCACCTCACAATGTAATCTAAGGTGGTGTATAAAATCAATCAGCCTTGGAAATCAATGCCTGCCACAGAAAGAGTTTATTAATGTAGTTTATTTTTGATGACACCATAAAACAGGCTGGTGAATTTAAATCTGTGACTGGGGTATAAAAAGTTTAGTTTCCTGGGCTATCACAGCAAATGAGTGCTGAGTGCTTAACATCCCCTGTCGTTAAGAAGAAATCTACTTGAGCATAATCACAGGGCATTAATTATCTACCGGCAGCTCACAGTCAGAGAGGGAAGAAGTGAACTGTGGCCTCATGCTAATCACCAGGCTCTTTATAATTGCAGATCTTGAATGGACAGGGAGCTTCCTTCCCTGCAGATGCACACTCATAAGCTCTATTAGTCCTCCTTTTCCACCCACTGAACCCAGTGACAATGTCTTGACATCATCTGTCAGCTGCAGATGCACTCACGTCCAGTGATGCTTCTATGATCTGCAGGTCTGAGCGGGGTTAACCAATCTGGTCCTTCAAACCTCCTCCACAAACTAATCCAGCCACAGACATCTGAATAGCTCCATATCAACTTTACTCTGCCAAGCCAAGATTATAGCCAGAGGCTCCTGCAGTAATACTTCAGCAGACAGGCATTTTCTTTGGGTAAACAACTGAGTCATGAAACAAATTGTATCATGAGATTACTGTCCAAAGGTGCAGGAAGAGGACTAAATAGTCCAAAGTTACGAGGGTAACCTTTTAGGCTGCAGAACAGATTTATGTCTCTCTTATTTCTGTGTTTACCTAGACACTTTTAACTAGTTGTCACACACATGCATGTATGTGTGTGTGTGTTTCTGTAGCAAGAAGATGTCCTTGTGTTGACATCACCGCATATAACCAGCTGCAATGAAGCCTCAGGCCAAATCCCTGGATTACAGGGACACAGGAAGAGGGAGGGGGCACTATAAATCAACATTAGACTAGATAGACTTGACATAATTTCAAGACTAAACAGAACCCAACTGCAACACATGGGCAGTCCTCAACCACAATGCTTTTCACCCTGGGGTCACAGTTGTCTTCTCTTATCTATATCTTAGAGACAGTAAACCAAACCTCTTGACTAAATATCCTCAAGGGAGAATCTCCATGAGCCACTGTCAGAAGCATATTATCTCCTCATATTGTGCTCTGTTTGATGAGTTCATACACACTCGGCTGAACATTTCTGCAGCTGATGCTGTAAATTGAAATTTAGACAGCATGAATTGTTCTGTAAGCTAGCACTGTTTACATGGTCCCACATGAGTGTTTACGTCACACCCTGCTGCAGTGAAGAGGATATTGATGAGAACAGCCAAACCAGACTTGTGAAATGAGTGTAAATCCAAACTAGAAACAGTGGCCTACTACTAATTGTTATATGTCACAAAGTTAGGCCCTGCTTTATCGTGCAATAACTCTAAATAAAATGAGTACTTTTTGTCTTGTCTTGTCTTTTTCTTGTGACAATTTTGTTTGGACCTGATGATGAAATCCAGATGCCCACAATAAAATTTCTGACAACAAAGGCAAACACCTTCCTTTTCAGATTGCTAATGAAATATCCATAATGTTCATCCATATTACTGTGGACAGCTGGACAGTGAAAAATACTCTCCCTGTGGATGAAATTGCATTTGTTGTTCAGGGAGAAAACCCAGGTCCTGAGAGGGATATCATGTTTCACAATGATCTTACCAGTGACACAGTATAAAAACTGTGATTATGTGATAAGGTAAGCTAGCTACACCTTTCCCACATCATGTGTAAATAAAGAGAAAATTGTCCACATAACATGTGTAACAAACTGCTAAACCTAGAGACTTTCTGAAATGTTTTATCCACTGCTCTCCAGGTGTCAAAATCATTGACAAAATTATTATTATTATAGTTATTTGTTATTGTTATTTATATTTATTGTTATTTCATTCATAATTTCAATGCAGAGCAAGTCTATAAACACTAAACTGAAGTTGCATTACATTGGAAAACATGTCTGTGTTTAAGAAAAAGAAAAAAAGGATTTCTTTTATCCATCCCAGCTGTTTCCCCCTGTTTTTAATCTTTATGTTAAGCTAAACTAACTGGCTGCTCATTGTAGCAAGAAAGCAAATACACATCAAACTGTTCTTTATTTCCTTATTCAATTGATTGGTTTTTTTTAATGTCAGAATAGTTACAAATGCCCACTATAATTTCTCAGAAACTTAAATGGTCCTGTTTTCAACTGCTTGGTAGGTGTGAAGATTTTAAAACCCACAGATCTTCAATCTGCAAATACTACACATTTAAGAAGCTTATTATTATGAAGAATATTTTTGCCACTTTTGCCAGGAAGGTATTCAAACAATTAATTCTAACTTATTACTATATATAATAATTTCAGGAAGGATACAATCAACAATTAAAACAAACAAACACATTTTTGAATCAAATTTCCTGTTACACTGCACAGACTACATTATAAGAGGTTTCAAAGTGCTGCCCTGTTTAACCATTATGTTTGAACATTATGGCGCCTGCAGAGGAAAAGGGTTTTGCTGCACCTTCTTTCTTGCTAAAAGTTTTCTTTATGGGTTCATTCAATTTGCTTTTATTTGGATGAATTTCAACATAATTATTTAAAGACCTCTGTCAGCGTCCATCTTAAATGTCGGAGAAGTACTTAGCTTAATGCTATAAAGGATTTGCATGATAATCCCCACATGATGACACAGACGCCGTATCTTCATCGTGCTGTGCTCCTCCAGGGAAGCTCAAGTTTTGCCTGATGTAGAAACATAATCATGTAATGCAAGTTAGAGGAGAACGTGAGTCTTTGGGGCCATACTCTGGGCAGTTGCTAGTCTTTGTTTTTGAAGAGCAACATGCCTGGCAGGTGGCAGGTGCTTTCTGTATGTGAGAGAGTGAATGTCTGCAAAGTGACTTGTTTGTGGCCACTTATTACTTGGCATATATCCACAAACCACAGCAGGTTTTTCAAGTCAGGTTGTGAGGGACGAGGTCAAAAACTAGATCATGAGTCACAACTCTTGGTCTTAGCAGTAAAGACAAAAAGGTTCATTGGCTATTATAACATGTTACAACACTTATAGGGCCAACAAGTACTTTCATATTTGATGAATCGGATGTTAAAAGGACACAATGAAGACTAAGCATGTGACCTTAAGTTACAAGACAAGGTCATTCATCATTAACCACTAGATTATGCTGGCTCTTTACATGAACTCCTCTAGGTATTGAGGAAGACATGCTTGCAATTTGTTATCTCAGTGCCTTGTTCAAAAGTTTCATTAACAAACTCACATGATTAACAAACTCAAGTGATTTGCATACACCCCAGACACATTTAAAATAACAGATTGCTCTGCACAGACACAATGACATGCAGTCATTTTATTGTGATGACTGAGATCAGGAAGCTTTGGTTCACGCTCTCAGTTCACAAACTAAACACCGCATGAAAAGACAGACAGGGACAGCTTGTCCCCATCTCCTCCACCACTGACAAACATACCCAGTCTAGAGACTTATCCTAGAATAAATATCATATACCTTATCACTGCTGTGTAAAAGCCTTGTTTTTTCTACTACTTCCATGTTTAAAGCACTATATAAGTCTAAAGGTCACACAGTCACCTTAAATAAAACAAACAACACAGATTAAACCGAACAGAGAATAATGAAGGTATTCAAATCATATCCATAGCAACCTTCACAACCCTGACTTTTCTCAGTAACTGCTCCAAAGTTCACCCAAGGTTTCTTGGTAACTGAGAGCAACAAAGGTCAGAATGGATGAACTAATTAGGTCATTGTATGATAGGTAAGCGGGCACACAGCCATATCACACAATATATGAGAGAGAAGCAGTTCCATATAACCACTGAGACCTCTTATTACCAGCGCAAAAACAAGGCTACTTAACACTAACATGTAAACTCTGCTGGCTTAATGCTGCATACAAAACTACAAAACGCATGAACCTTAGAACATAAAGGAATCACATTGCACAGTCTTCAAAGCTCTGAGCTCCCCCAGTTTGTGCTTATTGCATCTGTAACTCTAGCACTGTGTATGCACTGTATAATAGAGCATATACAGAAGAGCAATATTATCTCACCCTCAAGTATCCTTCTCAAGGAAGGACATTGTCATCTTCATATTCAACTAGGTACGCAAAAGAACAGGATAAAGGCTGTCAGACTTTGAGGTAATGTTTTTAAATTTTGGGAAATACACTTACTTGCCTTCCTTTTGAGCCATATATGAGAAGATCAATGTAATTCTTATTTAGGCCAACTAATTACTAGGCTCACTATGCAGCAGCTAGCTTGGCATAACAGTTGGTAATTATTATTTGGACAGTAGAACTTTGTAAAAATGAAAATACATTATGGTCATATCATCACAATATAAACCAGACTGAACATTGACAAATAGTGATAGTGAGTTATAGCCAGTCCAATCACTAGTACTCTAATATGAGGTTCCATTAAAAGAGCATCACATTTTAGTTTAACTCTTGTCTGTTTGTTAGCACAGTATCTCAAAAAAGCAATATATTTGGTGCAAGTCTGGTCAATCCATCAAGGTGAGGTGAGGTGACTGAGAGTCGAGTGCTGTGGATTGATCTGACCCCATTAAACGTCTCACCAACCCAGCTGTCACTCAACACACACATATAAATGAAAGGTGTGTGTGTGTTGTTTGGGTGGGGGGGGGGGTCGAGGATCCATCTCCTTCCAGCACTCATAGTAAACATCTGACTGTGTGGCAGACTTTGATTTACACAGATCAAAGGAACTATTTAAAAGGAGACAGACCTTTGGAAACTTACTCTTTGCCTCTAACATGTGCCAGACTACCAACGTGCCCGGATTACCGACCACACTGAATCTTCCCACATTTATATGTAAAACAGTGATGTAACTTTTTAATAAGGACAGTAAAGATTATGAGCTTCAATAAAGGTGAGACAACCATTCCTCTGTCTTGAGCAACAACACTGATTTTACCTCTTCCCGCTGTGATCAAACACATCCATTTCCCCCCACAGGCGGGGGTATCAGACTATTTTTATGAAGTGTGGGTGTTCATACTGTGACTGGTCTTGCCTCTCTGCTCTTATGTGCATTGATTTAGAGCTGTTACGCAAGGCTCTGCCCCCCATCCTCTTACCGATTAGAGACACTCCAACTCCCACACCTCTACCTCTCTGCCTACACACACTTCCATCGCACATGGGCACACCAACTGCCCTTGCTTAACTATTTATGCCCCCGCTTAGTGGAGTAACCTTAGGCAAGCTCTTCTACACAATACCATCAGCTCTCCTTTGCAATATGATTTGTGCTACACCTCCTCCTCATGCCTTAAAGATGTCATTTTAACAACTCACCCCATGCCTGCAGGCTTGCTCATTCAGAGCTTTCACCCAGGTTCTCTGCCAATGCTCCCTGAAGGACTTGAAGGAGACGAGAGAGGTCAACAAGCCTTTGACCCCCGTCTCAGATGACTGTCCTCCATTCCAGCCCGAGCGGAGCTTCATCAGGAAGCCCCACACTCCTCCATCCTGGCTCTGGCGGGGCTGAGTGAAGGAGAGCTGCTGCCAGGCTGGTTCTCCCCTGTCCTGCGGGGCGGTCTTCCTGGCTCTCCACAGCCGCAGTACGGTCTGCAAGTACTGGAGCAGCCATCCCAGCACAATGAGCAAAGAGGCTAGAAAGAGACCCACCAGGCACAGCCAGCCCAACTCCTGCAGCTCCATCACCGCCTCCTGGAGTCTCTCATATCATCAGGTCCGGCTGGAAATATCAGGACTTGACAGTCAGTTGATCAGCTCCCTTTAGCCTGTGAGTGGCAGCAAACAGTGAGTCAGTCGTGTTTATTCAAAAGGCACTTACGCGCTATAAGTGAGGAATACCCCAAAGCAGACAGGGGACCCGCACAGATGGTGCCGACTACCTCCCTCACTTTAATTTGCTTGTTTTAGGTCACACTAAAACACCGTGTGTGTGTGTGTGAGAGAGAGAGAGAGGGGGGAGCAGGAGCCCATGCACCGAGCACTGCGTTATCGCTGCGCAGTTGTCCACATTATGAGCCATGCGTTAACAAAGAGGAAGCCGCAGCGCAGGTTCACGCACAAAACTCGGATAATGAACCTGCCGACCTACCGTTCAACTTAGATGGTCCGAGCTGCAGGCTGCAGGGGGCATCGGTCACATGAAGCTGGTTCATGGCGATGAGCAGCGCCGCCAACAACAAAATGAATGTGTTTGGCCCGTGTCCGAGGCATCGGGGATGTTTCGGCTGGTGTGTGTCTGCTGTCACCTATCGCTTCAGAAACAAACTGTCCGCTCGCTGTTGGCGCAGTACAGGCTGCAGCGGGTTTAAAATCTCCGCTGATCGTACCCTCCTATCCCCGTAACGTCCCTACAATGCTGATTTGACAAAGAGCAGCCGCGGACCACAGGTGGCGCTGCAGGCGACAAACAACAACAGCAGCAAGGAAGTGAAAGGCCCGGCCTTCAAAGTAAAAGAAAACATTTAAATGTCAGAATACAAATTACGGAAAGCAGGCAGCTACCCCCGATTCACACTCTCTAACTTGGATTAATAATAATTAATTTACTAGTTGCCAATGTGTTTGTGAATTTTCACCACTTATTGCAACATTAACTGGGTCCTGCTTTATTACATAATGGCGTGGGCTTGAGTTGTAGACTGGGCCTCTGCAAACACGAGATAAAGTGTTATTAAAAAACAAAATTACCAACTTCTCTTGAGGTGTGTGTGTCCACAGCAGGTACTATAAAAGACACGTGTAAGTAACTGTTTTTCACAACAAATGAGAGCTCACTTCCGTTTTAACACTTATTGTGGCAATGAGTGTCCGCGATGAATATAAACATTTGCCTTTAAGAAAAAAACATAGCAAATTCTATTAAACAACAACAAATTGTATTCATTAATCAAAACTTCCTTCAATGCAACCATCTTTCCAGACAATACGGTTTTATATTGAAGGGTTCTCCCGGAAGTTCCGCCCTCTCGTCACCTGGGGACTTCAGACGTGGAGTTCACACAGACAGCCCCAGAAAACAGCATCAACAACCCGTCATGAAACAGGGTATGGACGACCATCGTGACTTATGGACTTATTTTTCCGTGACGGCGGGATCACAGAGATGTGTTGTGGTCTGAACATGGCGGTATGACATGTTTTTACCTCAGTGAAAACAGCCAAAGCTCGTTCACCGATCGCCTGAAAGGGGAAACGTCCGATTAGCTAGAAACGAGGTTTGATCTGTCAGAAGCAGATCCACCAAAATGCCTGAAAACATGTCACCAGTTCCCGTCCTGCCGCTGGTGATCAACTGCTTCATGTCTGTGCTCGGCTGCATGGCCACACTGAAGCTCATTCCTGCTTTCAAAGACCACTTCATCTCAGCCAGATTGTACGGGATGGACCTAAACAAAACATCCAAAGACAAAGTGTGAGCGTCTTTTCTTTTATGTCTATGATTTGTTCGCTTTCAGTTTGTGCTTAATAATGTGTTTGGTATATTGTGGCTGGTTTGGAAGTCAGATGTGCTCTTTTAATGCCCTGCGTGTCTCCTCTTGGTCCCTTACTGCAGCCCGGAGTCTCAAGGAGTCATCAGTGGGACAGTCTTCCTCATCATCCTCTTCTGCTTCATTCCGGTGCCTTTCCTTAGCTGCTTTGTTGGAGATCAGTGCATGGGCTTCCCACATAATGAGGTGAGTCTGTTCATGTTACATGTCTGTAGTAAGCCTGTGTGTTTCTCTTGAACCTGGAGCCCAGCTCTGACCTCTATGTTGTTTTCTTATGGTCAGTTTGTACAGCTGATTGGTGCACTTCTGGCCATCTGCTGCATGATCTTCCTGGGCTTTGCCGATGATGTGCTGAACCTGCGATGGAGACACAAGCTCCTGCTTCCCACAATGGCTTCCCTGCCACTGCTCATGGTCTATTTTACCAACTTTGGCAACACAGTGATTGTGGTGCCCAAGCCCTTCAGAGCCTTGCTTGGCCTGCACTTGGATCTGGGTGAGTTGTGTGGTTGTTTGCAGATTTGTTGCAGTAGACTAGCATTTGTATGTCCCCAAAACACTGTCTCTCCCCAAAGATGTTCCCTGGCTAGATGGGATATATGGTGGTTGGTATCTCACTTGAAATATGTCTTTTGACAGAAGACCAGGAGAGAAAGTAGTTTGTCTTTGTTTTTTTTTTGCAGTGGCTGTAGTTGCAAAAGGCAACTATAGCCACTAAAAGCTTTAGTGTCCATTATGCTGATGGACATGAAACACATTATATCTGTTTTATAGATACAGCACTTATGCCACTCCTGTTACTCATGTGCTACAAATGATTTCAATTTTGATTTTCTTCAGGTATCCTCTACTATGTCTACATGGGAATGCTTGCAGTATTCTGCACAAATGCCATCAATATCCTAGCAGGCATCAACGGCATTGAATCAGGTCAAGCCCTGTTTATCTCTGGCTCCATCATCATCTTCAACCTGCTGGAGCTCAGTGGTATGTTGCTGTTTCTTTTCTCTTCATCAGTTACAGATCATACCCTCTATGCTGTAAATCAGGCATTGGATAGTGGATATTTTTATTTTCTTTGAAAATCTCTGACGCATGTGAAAATACTTTGGAAATATCTTGGTGCAGTGTACCTCTTTCCTGTTGCACTGAAATCCCGCGAGTTGCTAAACATGTGTTGTCTGACATTTAATTTGTTGTGTTTTAATTTGTCTTATTTATCAGGTGATTACCGTGATGACCATGTTTTCTCTCTCTACTTCATGATACCATTTTTCTTCACCACATTAGCACTTTTTTACCACAACTG
The DNA here is from genome assembly GCA_038496675.1 of Rachycentron canadum. NCBI lineage: Eukaryota > Metazoa > Chordata > Actinopteri > Carangiformes > Rachycentridae > Rachycentron > Rachycentron canadum. Next base: position 14,449,408 of record CM076660.1, on the reverse strand, counting down.
GTAAGTCAAACCTGAGCCTACTTTCTGAAATACCTGCTTTACATTTGAAAGTGCAGAGGGATAGTTCATATGTGAGTGTCCCATTGTATATTATAAACACCTTATTTCGTCACAGGTACCCCTCATCTGTCTTTGTGGGAGACACTTTCTGCTACTTTGCTGGAATGAACTTTGCTGTAGTCGGCATATTGGGACACTTCAGCAAAACAATGCTGCTGTTTTTCATTCCTCAAGTGGTTAACTTTGTCTACTCCTTGCCCCAGCTTTTCCACATCATCCCTTGTCCCAGACACCGGCTTCCCAGGTAGCCTACTGAACTTTAAATTTGTGTTTGGTGATTAATGCTGATTGAATTCTCTTATTGTTTGTATTTTTTAATTTTCTTCTTTCTCCCAATGTTACCGATAATGAAAGACTGAACCCAGACACAGGCAAACTGGGGATGAGCTACTCTAAGTTCAAAAGAAAGGACCTTTCTAACTTAGGACACCTCATTTTGAAGGTAAAGCGTGCACATTTCACAGAGATGCCACTGATTGTTATTTACACTGTGGATTAAGCTGTTGATTTTTAAAAATTCTTATCCATTCCCAGCGCCAAAAGTGAGACAGTCCAAAACCCACTGATATGGAATTCAAAATGATGATGATGAATGTTGTTTGATTAGTCTATTAGTGGTTTCATCTGAAAAGGAGTAAAAAATTAACATGATTTCAAAGCCCAAGATGATGTCTACAAATTGCTTTTTGGATTTGACAACATCAGAGTAGGAATAAGTTTCAAATTAATTGTAATACTGGAGAAGCTTGAATCATCAAACATTTGGCATTTTTGGTTAATTTTTTGCTTAGTTGCTGATTATTTTTCATTTAACTAATTGATTAGACAACTAATTGTTTCAGCTCCACCATGGTATAAAACAGAAAACAAGCAATTCCTCACATTAGAGAAGCTGAATGTTTGAGAATATTAGTTGCTAATTGTTATGAACAACCCAAAACAACAGGCTAGTTGGTATCACAGAGCAGTCTCTGACATGATTAACTTGTATTTCCTGATCAATCAGCCTGAAAATAAAAGTTTTTATTTCATCTTTATTACAATTTGAATCACTGAAAAAACTGGAGATGTGTGTAGCAATTTAGAGGTCTGGCTGCAGGTTACCTGTTAATAAGGTGTGTAGTGAGGATTTGTCTTGGTGGGTAAATAAGCACATGATGCAGATCAGCCACAGGCTTCCAGTTCCAGTTGTGTTTATTGGTTTATAACAATAATACCATCTCAACAGGTGGCAGAGTTATTGAAGCTGCTCGAGGTGCAAAGAGACCAGGAGGGAGATGATGGTTTTATTGAGTGCAACAACATGACCTTAATAAATCTGGTTCTGAAAATACTGGGTCCCATCCATGAAAGAAATCTCACAGTCATAATGCTCATCATACAGGTACCACAAAGCACCTGCTGTATCTAAATAAACTGAAGAGGCATTAGCCATTGAGAAGAATATGAATGTTTTACCTGTTGATCATTTTCATGTCTCCCTCAGGTTATGGGCAGTGCAGTGGCTTTTGGGATCCGTTATCATCTGGTGCGTCTCTTCTACGACGTTTAAACAGCTCTGCAGGAAACAGGACAGAAGGCTCACTGAGAAAATATGACATTGTTTTGGGACTATTTTACAGGCTTGTGGTTCATCTGCCTTCCAATATATTCCATTACCTCACAGTTACTTTTCTGCCTCAAACTCTACCTGCAGCAAAGACTCAGTGCAAGATTTAAAGCTATATTTCACTCGGGCAAAACATTTTCACTTATAACCATAAATGTGTAAGGATCTTAACATCAACAGCAGTTCTGTTTTTTATCCTCCTTGGGGTATTCAGCAATTACAAGCAGAACAATGTGACTGGATTTGAATTATCTTGAATGTCCACGCTAAATTATATTTTTGTACTGGGTTTTTTAAAAGAAAGAACAGTAGGTGGGGATGAATTTTGATCTTTAGGGCAGAAATCTGATAACAGATTTGTGGAAGGTGAAGAGCTTTACAAAGATCAAAACTAGTACCATAGAGGTCCGTTGCATGAATCTGCTGTTGAGGAAAAAATTGCCTAGGGAAAATGTACCCACTCACACTTGATTTTGCATGACCATCAATCCATGCAACATGAGTGGGAAAGTTACTATCATTTTTTTTTTTTTTTTACCTCTGAATAAATGCACTCAGAATGGTGATTGTGAAGAAAAGCAGCAAAAAGATAATGTAAAGTCATTAAGAGTGACAATTATCACAGGGAATTTGATGGAGGTGGGTAAACAGAGTGGATATTAGAAAAGATAAAATAAAATTTATCTGGTGTCATTGTTGTAAAAGCAACGTAGAATACATGGAAGGTGAAGGTGCCATGCTTACAATAAGAATAATTGATTGTTTTTACATTTCTTGGTTATTGGATACATAGCTGTATTTTTATGACTGATATGCTTTTTTTTCCCCCCAGAGTTTCAGCAAACATCAATGTGAAGTCGACTGGCACTGGACTATTTTGTTTAGGGATGTAACTACATGAGAGTGTGTGCTATTGAGATGGAAGCTCTCAAATTCTGAAATAAAAGTTGAGAAAGTTGAAATCTAAGATTATATCATTATTTGTAGAGGTGAAGTTTTCAGATTAGTAATTTAAAGTTGCAATACCACAATGCTAAAAAGTGAAACATGTAACACTAATAATATATTTTCCAGTGTAACTAATTTTATAATGAATTAAATGTTCATATTATAAATTATTAAATAATATTAAATCAGTGGGCACTATTAATTTACATAGTGTTAATGATCATGTTTAGTATGTAAGAAGCTCTAGTAAAAACCTTATTTTTTAGGTGTAATGTACCATGTCAGCTCTGACACCTGACTGGGTGTAAAAATGATACTAATGTACAGCACGATGGAGGATTCAAAGCGGATTTATGAGGCGGAACGAAATCGCACCCGGAACTATTAAACTAGTAACCTTTGTTTCTGTGGCGGTACAGCTGCGCTGCACATACCCTGCGTTTCTTGTGATTGGACAAAACAACTCCAGTACTTACATCACGTTATTGTTTTTAAGCCGCAAACTATTGCGTTGAAGCTGCTATCGAGAAGAGAAAAAAAAGAGTGAGTTGCTTTTGTGTTTTGTTTAGTTTATGGGAGGGACGAAGTCTGTCAGGTTGTTGGAGCTGCTCGGTGTCTTACAGACCAAACAACACCTGCTGCTAGCTAACACCCGGCAGACGTCAAGTGATGGTCAAACTTGGGAGGCAACGTTAGCAGCTTCAGTTTAGGCGTAAAACGCGCTGCATCCAGCCCCAGACTGACCCAGAGAGATGCCTCCCAACAAACGCTTACAGAAGAAGGCTCTTAAATGTGAGTGTGAATGGGGCTCGTGTCAGGAGTCGTTCAGTCGGATGGAAAACTTCTGCAAGCATGTGGAGGGTCACCTTAGTGCTGTGAACATGGCGGAGGAGGACGAAGAAGAAGCAGAAGGTGAGGAGAGATCTGCACTGTAATTCACACCATCTGAGTGTGGCTCGTCTCCTTTCGATGTGTGCGTTCAAAGCTGCTGCTACTCTAAATAAATACTAAATAAAGCATACTGGTATTGAAATAAGAGGCCAGTTTGGAGACAGTGGGGCACAGAGATTTGGCTCTGCACTGCAGCACATTGGATTTAAACGAATGCAGTGTATGAAGTGTTAAGGGGCCAAACAATTTAATGTTCCACACTTATCAAGTCCTCTGCCTGAAATCAATTTCCCTGAACTTATGTTTGATTTGCTGAAGACCAGGAGCCTCAGAAGTCTTCAATACAAGTAAAAAGATGTTTACAGTCCAGGCCTGGCAGATGATCACCAGGGAAGATACCAAGTCTGTGCTGGTGTCTGTAAGTGATAGACTTCAGCCAGTCATTGGTTTTGAGACCTTTTGTTGTTTTATTTTGTCACACTTTGGTGGCAACTTGTCACTTCAGCAGTCCTTTCTTCATTTCACACACAGCGAACTCTAGTGCTCTTAAACAAGCCCAAAGGTGATGCTTACTAATGCAGTGTCTTTGTTTTTCATGCCAAGGGGAGAGAAACTGTCTCTGGAGAGACTGTGGATTCTGCTCTGTGGAGGGTCCTGAAGAGTTGCGACGACATCTTTTCTTTCACTGTTACCACACGAAGCTGAAGCAGTTGGGTCAGCAGGTGCTAAATGCCCAGCCAGAAATTGGTAGCTGCTCCATTGGTTACCACAATCGCAACATCATCCCTGAAATCCCAGACAATTTTATCTGCTTGTGGGAGGAATGTGAGGTAACTTCTCAGTCAGTCTACATCTGTGAATCTTACTACACCAACAAATGGCAATATCTTGCCAGTTATTACTCACGAAGGAAAGTGTCTGTGAAATAGAGTTCATTTCTTCTTTAAATATTTCTGCAGATGTGTTTATATGTTCTCCTCATATTTATCCAAGCAACCACCATATGAAAACCCTGAGTGGTTCTACCGGCATGTGGAGATGCATAGCCTTTGCATAGATATACCAGCAGGAGACTGTGAATTCCCAATACGCTGTGGATGGAAAGGTAAATATTATTATTTTACTTAAGAAATGTTGTAACTAAAGATACACAGCAAATTTATAGTGACAAATGTTTAAAAGGATAATTGGCTTTTCTATGTAAAATTACGAATATGGGATTGTTGAGTACAGGTTCTGCATTTGTCACTCTCCAGATTGTGAAGCCACTGCTAAGGGGCGTCCTAAACTGAGGGAGCATCTGCGCAGCCACACCCAGGAGAAGGTAGTGGCATGTCCAGGCTGTGGGGGGATGTATGCCAGCAACACCAAGTTGTTTGATCACATTATACGACAGAGCGCCATGGAAGGTAAAAAACTGTCAGAATAACGACATTAAAAGTGACGACATTTGGGTTTAAATTTAAACATACATGCCTTGTGTGTTTGTATGTGCTACAGGTCAGAGATTTCAGTGTTCTCACTGTTCCAAACGTTTTGCAACAGAGAGACTCCTGAGAGACCACATGAGGACCCATGGTCAGTTCCACCTTCAATGCTTGGTCAATATTACCTGCAGTTACCTGTAGAGCTCCCATTGACTTAAAAATTGTGTAGACCTGAGAAAAATAAAGTGAGGCCTTAAAACAGGGTGCTGCTTTTGCTCATTTGAGCTAAAAAACTAAAATACCCACTAACAACGATTTTACAAACGATGCCTTACATTTTAATAGATTAACACCTTTCAGGTAAACAGTGCTTTCAGTTCATTTCAGTGTGAAATGACAATCAACCTGAGAATTGACCAGTATCACAACACATATTATTGTTATTTCATTACAGCAACCATTTGGTCCAAAATAGTCCTATACAAGTTTGTGTGTTGTTTTTCTACTGCCACTGATGTTGCCATAAATTCTTACAACTTGATAATCACGCACACACACACACACACACACACAGCCAGTTGAGTTTTTGCACCGGTATATCCATATCCATTAGAAAGCTTTAACTCTCCAGACCAATGCTACACACCACAAATAAGTCACTGTGGTAGCTGTCTGTTGTCATAGCAACAGTGTCAAGTTTTAGGAGTTTTTTCTAATTCTTGTTGATACAGTGAGCCACTACAAATGCCCGCTCTGTGACATGACTTGTCCATCACCCTCTTCACTGCGCAACCATATCAAGTTCCGCCACAGTAACGAGAAGCCATACAGCTGTGAATACTGCGAATACAGGTATCAAGTCCTCTGACGCTGCAGCAATGTAAATCAACATTAGACCGTTGACTTGCATTGAAGCTTGCTTTGTGTTTGCAGCTGTAAGAATCTGATTGATTTACGCAAACACCTGGATACCCACAGCAGCGAGCCAGGTTTCCACTGCGATGTCCCCGGCTGTGGTTTCACATCTCGCACCCCTGGCACCATGAAGATCCACCACAAAAGAGAGCATGAGGTAACTTTTATGATTGTTGACTTGCACTCTAGTTGAGGAATTTTTAAATAATTAATTTCTCTGAAATCCATCTCTTCTATGAACAGGGGAGCTTTATAGCACGCTACAAGTGCCATGTGTGTGGTCAGTGTTTCACCAGGGGCAACAACCTAACAGTGCATCTGCACAAAAAGCACCAATTCAAATGGCCTTCTGGACACCCCAGGTTCAGGTAAGTCTTGCATCAAGGCATCCAGCCTTGCTGACATTTTAGAAGTGTGGAGTATTTTTGGACCAATGACCTATTTAACACTCTGTCAGGTACAAGGAGCACGAAGACGGCTTCTTGCGTTTGCAGCTGATTCGCTATGAGAGTGTGGAACTGACAGAGCAGTTGATGAGGGAAAGACAAAACAGGCAAGTGGAGGAGGATGAGGATGGGGACCAGACTGAAGCACAGGAGCTGGAGGAAGAATCTACAAGTGCACCTCCTTCAGAGTTGCAGGTAGAACTGAGAGGGGTACTGCTGGAGGAGCAAAGCACTGAGCAGCCAACCATCAGCACTGTGGAGGGCAGCCAGGAAGGCGACATGTTGTATGTTCTCACTGGAGGTTTGTCACAAGCAGGAGAGGACTCTGCCATGCTGCATCTCCAGGATACTGCTCAGCAGCAAGGGATGCAGTTGGTTTGACCAGCACAAGAGTCCTGCATACACATCCTATACATGAGAGGACGCTCTGTAATCAGCTCTGTGGTTTCACAGATACGTCATGGCAAATGTATCCTAAATGGGGGCTCATACTGAGATATAGCATAGATTTTTATAATAAATTAAAATGTCTAAATGAAGGGAAATGTACCCCAGGATCTTGCCTGTAAGCCTATATTAGGTAATAAACCTTTTTCGTGTGTTTTGTGTTTACTAATATTGAACTTGTTGACAACCCGTTGCCAGTGTTTTTGAATTATTTTCAGTTAATTTGTTGTATTGCATTATCATCAGATAGTTGGATAATAATGCTGCCCTGTCTAGTGGCTGGTTATTTTCTTTTAGCTGTCCTAAATACATCAGCCACATCTTTTCAAGGTTTGCTAACATTAATGTTTACCATAATGTGTGGAATCCAGCAAAGAGGGCCTACCTCATTAGCTTGGAAAGTATATTTTTTTGACACTGAATCTACAAAATGAATAAACTTTGAATCGTGTTTGAAATAGTTGAATTTTTGTTCTATATTATAATCCACACTATTTCTGTAACAAGTCATCTGGGAGAAAATGCATTCCTCTACTTTTCAGACTTTCAGGCCACAATGTCTCTAGAATTCACAATCTGTACTAGCATTATGGCGTTGAATTTTGAAAGCAACTGCTGTGTTGGCCTTTGGCCTTGTTATTAATGTACTGACTGTGTGTGTGTGTGTGTGTGTGTGTGTGTGTGTGTGTGTGTGTGTGTGTGTGTAAACAAAATGAATGCTTCTGATAACCCCACACCTGGCAATACACTGGTCTTCTCATCACCTTTGGGCTTTGATAATCACACAGATGGTAATCAGGTGAACTGAATCATGACAAATCTTTGCCAAAGCTGTGAGTCCAGTCACAGCATGATTTACTGGATGTGGTGGTATTAGCTGTGTGTAGAAGATTAGGCAGCACACAGAGCTTAGTTCAAGTGTTATTTACTGCTCTCTGCTTCCTCACTCTACAGTCAGGAAACTCAGCTCCACTGGGACAACTTCTAATGGCTTTATCTAAAGCAAAGCTAATGATGTTGCTGGGCAGTTCCCTGACCCATCTGCAGATTCTTAACAGGAACTGACAGCATAAAAATATGGACACCATAAGGTTTGCACTGCTGCTGTTGTCATTATTTGGGTCCTTCCAGAGTGGAATTTCTCAGTTTCCAGGATGGATTGGAGAACTGGAAGGTAGTGGTAAGACCTCCTATAATGGCAGTATAAATATTATTATACTATATATTATATTTTTATATATATATTCTGGCATATATGTATATATATGTATATATAATATTATATTTTTATAATATTTTATAATATTGTCCAGTTGTGGTGTATAAAGAAGCTGATTGAATTTTTTAGGAGAGGCAGAATGGATTCCCCAACCAAATTTCATTGATGACACATACTGGTCTGGGTCAGCGCCTCTTTGTTTAGGAGGCTGTAAAGCACGCCACCAGGAGCTGAGGAGAGATCGCTGTGGGGATTCAAGCTGCTGCTGGCTCGGCTACAAGTCCCTGTGCAGAGGTGAAATGTGAAACTATGACTGACACTCTGTTGACATTTGATATATTGATTTGATATATTTGATATTGATTTAATATCACCCTGTCTGGGCAACTTGTTTTGCTCGGCCTTTGCATTTTTCTTTCTTTTGTGTGGCAGTGAACTGTGGGAGACCTGATGGCGACTTTAACGGTGTAGTGTATGGTAATGACTGGTGGGTGGGCTCTATGGTGAGGTATGCCTGTCGCTCTGGCTTCATGTTGCTGGGAAATCCTACTAGATATTGCCAGCCTAATGGTCTCTGGACGCCGAAACCTACCTGTCTCCGTGAGTAAACCCTGACCACGCGGACACAAAGATTTAATGATCCCTTTCAGCTCTTGGTATGATTTCTTCTCTTTCTTGTAGGAATGTGTCAGCGGGAAAGCATTGAAATAAGTGAGAGGGAACTAAGTGGGACCTGCAACTCGACTTGTGCATACAAGAGCTACTTTGGTCCACCCAAACAAGGCTGCACTCGGATAGACAACTGCAAGAAGAAAGAGACAGGCTGGAAACGGTTCTTTGCACAGTGTGTCCCTTGCATTTGTGACTGTGCTTTATCATGTGGTGAGTAGTTTCCTCCCTACACTCTCAGAAATGATGGACTTGTTGAACTTTTATTATGAGAGCATTTTGCAATGTTGTCTCAGTGCAAACACACTGATTAATTATTGCTTTGAACTTTGAACATGAATTTTCTGTCCGTCTTCTGTCCAGAATTCCATGCAAAAGTACGCTTTTGTCTTTTAATTTTTAGCATCTGCAGGCTGAAACTGAAAATGAAGAACACTATGTCAACTGTACAGTGAGATAAATGAAGAGGACACACACAGATAATTTGTACACCACAGAACCATACTACGTTTTTGCTGCTTCATCCTGTTGTGTGGACGCATCAGTGCACCGAAATCTGGATTATTGTTTACAGGACAGGATTTATTTGGTCACTCAGACAGCATTCTCCTGTTGGCTTAGTAACAGTATGAATTATTCATGTCTCATCATGAATTCCACATTCAGGGCATATTGAACATACTTTATTTAATGTGTTTGTAAACATGTTTGTGTTTCTAAGGGAAAGGGAGAAATAAAGGTAAAGACAAGGAGAGAGGTCAGTGAAACCACAGAGATTAAGGTCTCATTGCTCCTCCTCTCAATCCATCTGTCCTGCAAGGAGCTGAAACTTTAATCTTGTTGCAAAGGGAAGAGCTTTGGTCACAGGGAGTTGAGGGGTCAGAATTAACGCAAAGTGTTTTGTAGGCAAACTATTTTTATAGGTGGTATACTATGTACTTGTCATAATATTTAAACTATTTATTGTGTAAAAATGGCCCAAAATATTTGTTTATGTTCTAAAATAAAATCTTTATTTTCATATTGATGGACAAAGTTTCTTTATCTTAACAGTTGTCATGATCTGAAGAATGATACCACTGATAACCTTATCGCATATGAATCTCACCTGTGTTATTTAGCCTTTCTGGCCTTTTCAATTTCTGGCCTGTCACATCTATTGTTGCATGCTGCATTATTTCTTGTATCCATTCTGGATATGCCCCATATATTTTTAACATTTAAAAAATAATTAACACAAGTTTCAAGTCTTTAAGAGCTATAGATGAGACAGAATAAGGTCGCTGCCCAAACATTTGCAAAATGTAAATGATTCTCACTCATTAATTTTACTCTGTGCATTTGATAGATGACATTGCTCCTGAAAGCCACCAGATGTTGCTGTTTTGTTTATTCTCACATTCAGCATGTCCCAACATTTAGCATCACTCCACACTCCAGGAGCCTGATAATCCAGAGACAGTCATATGTGTGATTCTGCTCCACATCTGAACCCGCAGCTCTTCTGCAAATCTGTGCAGCTCATCAGTGTTGGGCCCAGGTGCTGAACCTCAGGACGATGTGTTCATTTGCTTTTGGCTTATAGCAGCCAATTCCTGTGAGAAGGGACAAAATCTAGATCACATGTATTTCTGAGTTATGTATTGGGCTCATATGTAAACACAGATTCTACAGTCATGGCAATTACACGATATTTGTGCAGCATCTTTTCTCCAAAAAGCCTCCATATATACATAAAACATCTACATATATAGTAACATTGTCATAACAGTTTTAGAATAATCACAGTAAAGAACATCCTGAGGAAATAAGTGGAAGAATAACCAATTCTCATGCCTCATTATAGCTCATTAAGTCTTCCTGAGATATGTTGTATCAAAACTCTAGGGAGGATACTCACCCACATCCAGCCTGCTGTACTCTCCAGAGCTTTCTGACAGGATCTCCCAGTACGTCTGCTCATGCTCACTGCCAGCTACTCCATTCACACTCTCCAGAAACAGACCAGAGTTTGGGTCCTCCTTCACTGTGAACCTGATAACACCCACAGAGTCAGGGCATCTATCTGCAGGAGTTTCTTTAATAGTAGAGATGAGGCACCACAAGCTTAAAAGAGTAGGGAAAACAGCTGAGCCACCTTTAAGAAGAAAGGATGATTCACAGAGATATTAAAGGCGATGTCATGGGTGGTCTTACTTGAAGTCCTGCTGTGTTTCCTGCAGTCTCCTCAGAGCGCCCAGCAGCACACCTCCTTCCACCACAGAGCTGGAATAGGACTCAGGGGTAATGTTAGACAGGTCATTCTCCACAGACAGTCTGATTGGAAGAGACACTGGACCTACACACCACATTATATTAAGTTATAGTGATGCTGTACATGATGCATACACACAAACAAGTCATTTAAGATTACATTCCTTGATTCTGCCATAAATTCACCTTTGTTTGTGAGAGCTCCTCGTGTCAGCAACAGGAGGAGGCCCACAGAGAGGAAGGTAGTTGTGCTGAGCGCCATCCTGTCTGATCTTTTCCCTCAGATGTGTGTCTAATGGAAACTCAGTTCTTATACCAGACCTAACCCTCATTTCTAAGCACACTCCAATCGCACAATATCTGTATTGAGGCTGTCACCAAGTAACCTTACAGTGTTTGCTTTAATCTCACTAAGGTCAGTCACTGTAAATGTGTGGTTTACAAATAAACACTGTTATCTATTGAATGAATTAATGATCATTTAGTTGATTAATGATCTGCCTTGTGGTGTTTTCTCAGGAGGCATTGGCACACAGGATTTGGCCTTTGAAGTAGAGTAAGATTGAGGTAGCACCTCATGTTTCCCAATAGTAGTCTTATCAATCAATCTTGAAAATGGCCATACAACACATTTACTGGAGCCTGAAAACAAAGCATTTGTCTTTATTTTGGATACTGACTGGTCTCCATCAGATCAAGGTAGATCTTTAAAAAACAAACATATGGTTTTATAGCCCTATTTACATCGTCTATATTTTGTCATAAGTGTGATGGATTCCCATTTACACGTTACAGTGTCTGTGTCTGAGAACATGTTCCTGGTAGGTAGTAAAATGAATCATAAGGGAGCAGAGAGGAAGATGGGTTTCTGCTCATGTGGCGTCGTGAAACTCGTTTTAAATTGGTCTGATTAAGAGGCAGGTGCGATTGGCTAAAAATGGTTTTGATTTCCTCTCAGGGGTGATGTAAGACATGTAGGGCCCGCTTGAACGCGAGTAACCCCGGCAGTTTTACCGAAAATAACCCGGGCACTGCAGCATCAGCACCGGGCAGCTGCGCAGGTGCGGCTTTTAAAGAGACAGAGGGGCCTGAATTTCACCAAAACCTTCCTCCTGTTTACACCGACTGTCATTGGCAGTGTAACGACAGCGACAGAGCCAAGTTGATTATGTGTAGCAGTATTGTGAGGCAAGATGGTGAATATAAAAACTCTTTGACGACATAATTTTATCCCAGTTTCAATGGATTATTCCTATTTCTTTTATTCCCCCAAAGACTACATCCCAAAGTAGTCCCAGAATAGAAAACAGAATGCTTAAAATGTTTAAATTGGTATCTGGGGGCTAATTCAATAAAGGAGGCTCTGCAGTCAATCTGATCTGAATAAATTTAATTAACTATGAATTAATTCCAACTCTTAGGTCAGTGCTCCAGCCTTAAACCCCCATAATATCCTTAAAATGTGCCTACAGGGACCCAAAATGTGCCTTAACTACTGTGCTGGTGTCCCTATAACAGGCCTATGTTCTATATTTGGGTTATTTTTTATTTTTTCCCTATGGAACTGTATTCATCGTAAAACATGAGGTCAGACTGAGGATTAGAAGGAAATAATCAAAACCAAAACAATATATATTTCTCCACCAGTAAAATCCTGCCAGCAACGCCCTGTATCCCAGACCGGCGTGCGTACCACACAGACGCACTAACCGGTGAAGAGGATCACAGCGGCTGCTTCATCGAGCTGCTGCTGCTGCTGCTGCTGGAGCATCTGCAACACCGTTTGGCTGTTTTTGTTTCTTTCCAGATGTCAGAGACTAGAGATTGTCACCAACAGCGCTGATGATGACGATGATGGTGATAATGTGTGTGAGTATTTCGGTACGAGTACGGGACGGGTGGATTCAACCCAAGGAATAAATCCAGCCGAGGAGGAAGAACATGACAGACATCCTGTTCCCCTGACGATTCTCTGGGATGCAGTCATAGTTTGAGGCCGGACATGATTTTAATCTCAGGAGTTGCTGTAGTGGATGCGGGATGATGTGCGCCGCACCCCGAGAGATACTGATCAGAACACAGCTCGGTCCTTAAACGCCTCACAACCGATCCGGATTTTTCCTGGACTGTGGCGCACAGTGAACATCTTGTTGTTTTCTGGCTGGCTGTTATTTTTTTTTTTTGGGGGGGGGGGGGGGAGGGGGCTTCTGATGTGGAGGAATTGCGCTGTTTTGTCTGAGAGGATCAACTGAGCACTGTTGCTCACACCCAGAGAGGAGAGCCAGGGCTCAGCTGCTCACCTGGTCATTTCTACACACAACAATAAGTAGGTTCTGTGCATGCGTGCGTGTGTGCGTGTGCATGTGCAATGCAACACACTGTAGGACTGGCTGGTAAAGGCACAGCTACTGTAATGATATCAGACTCATCTTTGACTCACCTGCCTCTCCCCACTGCTCTGTCATTTCCCAGATAACACAGTGCCTCATGTTTTTATCCTTGTCAGTCTGTAGCTAACAGGTGCTTTTTGAAGAGTCAGGAGCATCCCTCATCAGTGCAGAGCACAGACTCACCACACCACTGCAAAGCTATAAGCATACATTTAATAACTATATTTCATCCCCTCAGTGGACATTTACTACAGCTGTGTGCTCACGTGTCCTGGCTTTGGGGGCCCCACATGACGGGACATGGAGGCCTTCATCTGACTGAGACCATTTAAGTCTGTCAGTGTTTTATAGAGCTTTATACAGGCTGGTAATGGAAATTCACTAATGGCAGGATGATCAATAGATGTCATGGTTAATTTTCTTCACTCATCCTCCTCACATAAGGATATTTTATTACTCATACAGTGGGTCATGGATAGTAGACAGTAACTAGAGAGTAGAAGGCTGCAAGACATTGCGTGGCAGCAGTGGATATTTCCACACAGTGATTACACATATGATCAGTCTTTTAGCTGGCTGTAGCATGGCTACATGTTCTGATGCTGTTTTCAAATCTCTATTTTAGGTTTTTATTTGCTCCATTATGTGCTTTCTCAATTCTTTGTGTACGGTGACTTTATCATATTTGTCAGTATTTACTACAAAATCTTGTATCCATGAATGGTGTCTAGTCACAACTTTGTGGGAGATGGCTGGATGGATGAGCCATAAATACAGTATGTCACAAGTGGAACAAACAGAAGCTTTAATAATTCATTTATGACCCTAACAGACATTATTTTTGTGTGTATATCTGTTTGTCACCATGTGCTGTTTACTTGTTTAATTTGCTCAAATGCAGTGCTGAAGCTTTTCTTTGGATAGTAGTGATTATAATGCCAATTTCATGCATAAACTCATTTTGTTTTGTATGCTAAACATTAACTGTCCCTCTATTATTATTAGAGGATTGAAACTTTACAACTCAGTTGTAAAGTTTTGTTATTTTAAAAATACAGCATATTGGTTGATGCATCCAAAACACCCAACTCATAAAGCCATAGGTTTCCAGACATTATTATTGGCTAATATTAGCTTAGCTATATCAGAATTGTTGAAAGTCTATAAATTACACAAACATAAAGCACAGAAATGACAAAGTTACTGTATGAGACATTACTGAAAAGTTTAGTATTTAACTGGAAAAGATCTTGACATATCTGAGTCAATCAAAAATGTTTATGAAAAATTTGTATTGGCCGATATATTGTCATCAGATATATGAAAACGCACAATGTATCTCCAAATCTACCTCAAGAATCCATCCTGGCTATTTTTAATAACATACAATTTTATATTTATATATTTAAAAACATTAAGGCACTATGACCTATGAGAGCCTATTAATTATTAACATACATACATAACCTCATCATCACTTTTATCATTAATAGATAAATAGTACTTTCCATGTATTTTCTCTAATATCATTTTTAATATATATTATATATTGGTCAATAAACCCATTTACCATTTCCATTATGTACAGAGTGGAAAAAGCACAATATGTGAAACTCTGTCAGTCTCTTGCTTACATTAACATTTTGACATGACTACCCATAAAACTTTGATTGATAATTACATGGCTTTTCATTCATAGCTGGAATAGACTAATCAACAGTTGACCAGTTAAGTTTTGAAAAGTAATTTGAATCATGTACTTAATCCTCTTAATTAACTTAATTTAGTGCAGGAGTACTTTGTGTTAAATAATTATTGGCTTTTACCTGATTAATCACAGTAACATGACTTTAATGTCCTGACATCTTTGGGATACTGATATTAGGGAAACAATGTGTGGTCTCAGTTTCAGATCATTGGAAAACTAATGGATCAGCAGCCACTACATGGTTTCACAGGCACTTCAGACAGGCCGTCTTTTCCAGGAGGAAATTTATGTGAATCAGCAGTATGAGGGTGCTGTAGGAGTGAAACCAGATCCTAACTCCTCACACTCAGAATCTTATTCCCCTCAAGCAGCCGATAAAATAAACTGTAATCAGATCATGTGCAGCACCCAGTTTTAAGATGATGTCTGCAGTCATCCTAAAATCATTCCTACAACACACCTCTGTGTATTAGCTTACATGACAAGTTACAAAAACAGTCAAATATTTGTTATATTTACTTGTCAGTTTTAGTTTGATTCAATTTCACTTAATTTTTGTTACAGTGTCATGTTTTCATTATTTCTACCCAAATCACTACAGCACTTGAGAGTCAGCCATACGTTTTTTCTAAATTCATAGTTGATCTTTATTGAAAAATGACTCAACAATCATTCTGCTGCATTTCCATATGTTACACATTTTCAAAGAAAAGCAGTATTGATGAAAAAGAATATGTTCATATATGTTCTCCTTTGCAGCTTTTCAGTATGGCTGAGAAGACACTGGAGCAGGGCTCAGTCAGCATCCCCATGGAGGAGACCAAACTTCATGGTGGAGCACCTCAGGAGGCGCCACTGCTCACCCACCTGAAGAAAGTGGAGAACCACATCACCGAGGCTCAGCGCTTCTCCCATCTCCCGCGCCGGTCTGCTGTGGACCTGGAGTTCAATGAGCTCTCCTACACCATCCGTGAGGGTCCCTGGTGGAGGAGGAGAGGTACTGCAAGCTCAGTTCACATAAGTAACCATGATGGATGAGCAAGCAAGCACCACCCATGACGATCAATATCTGGAGTGCAGAATTTTCAAGGGAGGCATTTAAAAGCCTTCATGACATTTAAGAAAAATATTTCCTTCTCAGTGTCTCTCTTATGCTCTATTGTTCTGACACGTGTAGCCCAACCCAGTGCTTACACACACACACACATTTGCGGAGTCCCACCATGTTGTAGCAGCCAGTGTTTCTGTAAGCCCTGCTTCGCTCAGCAGAGTTTAGACATAGTAAATAATTTACACTTGCAGGTTGGCACACTGCTCGCCTCTCTTTTCTCTTTGTTGTCTGGCAATAGGCAGTCGCAGCGAGTTAGGCCCAAAGATTGATCGGCTTATGAGATATGGACAGAATTTGAACTCACCACCCTTATTGATGATGGTCATCTATAGATGTCAACTAAACCACCTTCTGTAAACTATTATGTTTAGCTGCTTATATGCTGTGTGTGTTTAGCAGGGTGGGGATGGGTGACTTTAGAGGAATCCTTTATTTACATGCGCCACATTATCCTTAGGAGAGGCCCAACATGATGCATTGCAGGTTGTGTTATTTTCAGCCTTGTGTAATATTGATGTGCAATATAAAAGCCTAGTAGAGGAGTGTTTGTTGTTCCACTGTGAAACCTGGATGTATGGAGAGTATTGATGAGGAGGATCATGGCTGGAGACAGGAACAGAGAAGGAATCTTGTGCAGGTGGAAAGCTTGTTTGGGCTTTGGTGTAAATGCTTTTTCTTTAGTAGGCCTACCAAAATCCACCCATGGTTTCTACTTCTGTTTGTGTTGTCTCTTCAGGGAGCCTGTCTCAGCTCATCAGGCTAATGATGTGTGAACAAGAAGTGTTTCAGTATTTACTAATTAAGTAGTGTCTTTCGTAAAAAGGCTTCCTTGCCAGTTTATTCTCTATCCAATCTAACTGAACCTCCTGAATCAGCCTGCCTTTATAACCCTCTATAATTACCTCTACCACTCTAATAAAATAAAAAGCCACACCTAACCTTATAATCAGTGTGTTGCTTATATCTGACATGCCGTAGTTTAGTCTGAGAGGTTTAGTGGTGTTTTTGTCTCATTTAACAAGCTAAGCTTAGAGCTTTTTTCTCTGCAGTCCCTGTCTCCCTCATCAAAGCTGCATAACAAGTGTAATCACACAGACCTTAATGCTGCTGTTCTGCTGTGTGTTGCCGTGATTATGACTTTGAAAAAACATATTATTATACGTTGTTTCTGCTGAATTATATTGCATGTCCAATACAGCGAGTAGGAAGGAAAGAGGAGAATAAGGATGGTGTGAAGCATGAACCATGAGCTTTAAATCTGTGTTGTCATTTGTAATTTAATGTGTTTTAGTCTTTGATTCACTGACACACTACTTATGAGTCATTTCTCAAAATGTCTGCAATGAACAGGAAGGGATTATAAAAAAGGGCTGTGTCTGATTACACCCAATTCCATAAATTAACAGGAATATACTGTAAACTATACTGTAAAAAATAAATGTAGAGTTGTTTCTTTTATTGTAAACAGGCCAAGGAAGGTTATATGATGTATGGTCTCCCCTCTGTCTACATTTGTTATTACAGGCTCTTCCTGGTGAGGGCAGCCATTTATCCCTGTTAGGATGAGACTGCTGCGAACTGCTTTCATGTTGAGGGTATTCTCCTCTCGAGGGAGATAACTGGTGAAAAACTAGCCAAGCAATGAAAGGGGAAGGGCAGGAGGGGAGAGCAGGAAAATGTTTACATGCCTCTGGGTGATTCCAGCTCTGCATTTTGGTATTTACAGCTATTGCTTCTCTGGACCTGTGTTGATGATTTTGAATTTTTTTAGTAGGAAAGGGAGCGTTGTCATCTTATAGAGATACAATCGCATCTTAGACATAGAATGCCCCGTGCTTCCTAAATCATTATCCTGTTTTTTTTTTTTAATGCATCACCATGCACATGATGTCTCAAATCTATGACTATGATGCAAAGTAATCCATGTTGCTTCACCACTAACATTTTCATTTCCTGTAGAATGGTTATGAAAATTTATGATTAGATTTGATCAGATGTGAAAAGACAGTCTGTACTCACAAATGCGTTGCAGTCTCATATTTGCTTTTTTATTGATCCTCTTTATGTTGAGACAAGGATAAAACAGATGTCACAGTGACGTGCCTTGTATTTGTCCTAAACTGCTTAATAGCCTTGTTTCTTTCTTTAAAGCTGCTTAGATTTACCATCATTTTTGCTGGAACTGTTATATGTTGTGTAAATAGCTAAACTCCTCTAGTGTAACATATCAAAGTCTGTTTACAGGTGTGGGTGGTAAGTAGGTTGCTATTGTATATGTGAAAAAAGTTGTGTAAAACTTTTTGTGGCTTCAAAGGGTGTGACTCAAAGTCGTTGGTTGGGTTTGAAGACGCCAAATTTGAAAGTTTAAAAAAAATGTATGCGTGCAAGGGCCTGACACTACATTAACTGCTGCTACCATAACACACCTGTATCTTCGACTCAACTGTTAATGGTCAAGTTGCATTATGGGTATATTGTAGGGTGTGGATTTTGACTGAAGAATGAATGGAATAAAAAACATGCATCCTTACAACATCCAGCAGTGTAATAAAAGTGGAGTCAAACATATACTGTGCTGTGCAAAAGCCACATTTTTGTTGTTTAAGCAATGCTATAATGATCAGATATAATTTTTTCTCAGTCTCTTTATTAGAATACACCCAGAAAATACAGGAGATGTGTATGCAGTATTAAAAAACAGAACTGAAAAAACAGTTTCTATAGGCTAAAGTGGCAAGCATTTAGTGTGACCTCCCCTTACACTGGCGCAATAGCAGGAGCCTGGCTCTTAAAGATAAATGGAATTGAACCCTAATTAATTTCGTTGCTAACATCTGTATTTGTCCTATTTCATGTCAAAATGAAAAAGGTTCATTACACCAGATTTGTGCAAGACATGTTTGAGCATTACAGACACGAGTTGTATGAATTGAACTCATTGGAAGCTGCTAATATTTATAAGACCAACTTTCAATCACATCATTCTGTTCAAAATGCCAAAGATCACAGAATTTGACAGACATAAAATCATAATTTTATATCAGTAAGGCCACTGTGAAAGGGAAATCAGCAAACAAACTGGAGACTCAAAATGTGGTATTCAAGCTGATAAAAAGAAATGTGAAGAATCAGGAGAGGTCAAGGACAAAAAAAAGGACTTTCCAACTTTCAAAATCTGATGAGAAGTTTCTCAGAGTTTCTTTGAGAGACCGAAAGAAGTCCAGCAAGGACCTGGCTCAGCATCTGACAGTTCCATCAGGATGAAGCCAAGTTGACTCTTCTACATTTTGAAGAAGCTGGATCAGGAATGGTCTTTGTGGAAGGGCAGCACAGCCAAGAAATCACTTTTTTAGCAGTGGAACAGGGTTAAAATATATATATATATATATA
>CM076660.1:14331492-14429526 GCA_038496675.1 Rachycentron canadum | reverse complement strand
AGAGAGAGAGAGAGAGAGAGAGAGAGAGAGAGAGAGAGAGAGAGAGAGTAAATGAATGAGTAGTACCACTTAATGTATCAGGATGCAGGGTTTTTAGATATATATATGTATAGACTTAACATTATATATGTGTGTGTGTGTATACACATATGTGTGTGTGTGTGTATATATATATATATATATATATATATATATATATATATAGTAAATTAATGAGTAGAACCACTTAATGTATCAGGATTCAGGGTTTTTACATTAAATTAAAAGGAAGACAAGACAGTGGACATCTACCATAATAGTTGACCATATGTCACATCAAGAGTCACAGAAATAAACAAATAATGACAGATTTCCATGAATAATGGTTTGATACATATTTTACCTGTTCCCAATACCTCCACTTTATATATATGATTGTGGACTATTTCTATATCACCCACTCTTGTTGTCGTATACCATGTGCCAACATCTATCCTTGTGTCTAAGGTGGATGAGATCCTGACAGCTCTGGGCCTTTTGGAGTGTGCTCAGACACGCACCAACTCACTCTCTGGGGGTCAGTGTAAAAGACTGGCCATCGCCCTTGAGTTGGTCAACAATCCTCCTGTCATGTTCTTTGATGAGCCCACCAGGTAGAACATCACTCACCTAATTTGAATCTGTGTAAACTCAACATAAATCCAGACTAAATGATGCATATGTCTCTCTGATTTTCTGTCTCACCTGATTTTCCATTCCAGTGGTCTGGACAGTGCCTCATGCTTCCAGGTCGTTTCCCTCATGAAGTCTTTGGCTCAGGGAGGACGGACAATCATCTGTACCATTCATCAGCCAAGTGCTAAGCTCTTTGAGATGTTTGATAAGGTAACTTGAGTGCTTGTAGTGCTGAACACGTCTACCTATCCATTAGTTACTGCTCAGACCAGGACACCACATAACATATAATTGTATCTAGCTGACAGCAGCTGATATCCAGGTCTGTTGTTTTGTCATTATATCAATGAGGAGTCTATGTGTTGGAAACTATGTTGATTTCTCTCAACCTCCTCCTCCACCAGCTGTACATCCTTAGTCAGGGTCAGTGCATATACAAGGGCACAGTCCCTTACCTCATCCCTTATCTGAAGAACCTGGGCCTCCACTGCCCAACGTATCACAATCCCGCTGATTTCAGTAAGTTGAACATCTCTCCACATGTTTGTGTGTGTCTCTCATTGTGCTTGTTCTTACTACTGTCTTTTCTGCTTCCAGTCATTGAGGTCGCATCAGGGGAGTATGGTGATCTGAACCCAGTACTGTTTGAGGCCGTCCAGGGTGGACTTTGCTCCGAAGAGGGCAAGAAGAACTCCAAAAGCGATTCTTCCTGTCCCTCTCAGTGTCACAGTGTAAGTACCCCCCTAACCTATAACACTACACCATTATGCCTTATATCAGAGTTAAAAGCCAAACAACCACAGAATACTGAAAATATCCACCTTTGCTGGTGTAAAAAAATAGTTTGATCACAGGGAATTACATAATGTTTTATCATTCTTCCTTAGTGGTTTCTGAAGGATTAACTGTATCCTTCTCAAGTATCTACTCATTTACATGAAAGATGGAGGCAACATATTTGAAATCCACATAGCCATAGTCTGACAGAAATCGTATATGTTCCTCTCATTAAAGAATTTAAATAATTTATTTCAAAATTTCCCATGCTATTTGACCCCAGCATTTTTAAGTCTCAAAACTCTTATGTCTCTCATTATATTTAGAATTATAATGATCAAGACGTACTAAGTTGAAGCAAGTGACCCATCTACAACTCTTTTGGTCAACTCAATTTAAAATGATGACAAACTGGATTATAAAAAGACAAAATTCTTGATGGATTGGTCTTGAATCTCTAGCATGTTGTCCTTGAAGGCTTAAATTCCTCTTCTTTATCAACTGTGTGGATTGGCTAAATTCTCTGAACAGTAATAGTGTTATTTGTAACACATAATATTTAAATATTCACTGTGTTATTTAAATTTGGTCTACCTTGGCATTGAATCCTGATTTTCCAGCACAGATTAGGAGTGTTGGTCTGATGGACTGAATCTCCAAGGCTGTGTCAGATTTTACAGTCCTGTTGAGCTCCCTCTCTGATTTTTTCACACATCCCCAAATCTGTCACTTTACAGAGTCTCTCTTAAAGAGGAGGGATATGTTTGAGACTGTCAGGATTTAGAAATGCCATGCTCTTGGCCAAATCTCTCAAATGAATAGTTTCAGAGATTTAAGCTCTATTGCTGTACTCAGATTCCTCAATGTATGATTCCCTGAAGCAACTGTGGAAGTGTGATCTTGGGTAACTTTTAGTTCTGCAGGCTGGATAAAGATTTACAATGCGATCTTTCCTAAATGTTTCAATTTCCAATTATTATTCTTTTCAAAAAATTTACTCAAGACTCAATTCACACCTCTTCACCTCCAGAATATGCTCCCAAATGGCTCAAACCGCCAAATGCAAATGCATAAATGTAAAATACACAAAGGTACATTTATATGTTTATTTCGGTCATGTGATCACATTTAGACATAAATTGAAAGTTGAAAGATGATGTTACCAGTAAATACCTAAAACGTTGCAGCCAACTAAAAAAATGAAAGTAATAGTTGTGTTAAATTGAGACGAAATAACCTAACCCACATATTTACACCCCTCACAAACTGTTCTTCCACTCCATCGATCTGTCTCTTCAGACTCATTCAACTTCCTCTTCCTTTTCAGCCTCACAAGTCACTTTTGATAGGCACATCAGCTAAATGCTAAAACTGTAAATGTAAACCACCAAGAGCACTCTGTTATACCATTATCTCTACAGTATGCTTGGTGCAGTTTTGGCCTTCAAAAGCATTTTATAAGTTTATTGATTTTTTCTGTTGCCCTTTCTAACTTCTCATGGACTTTTCTGTGTAGACATCAGCTAGAAACATTTACCACAGATATTTTGCTCATACATTCAGTGTCCATCTTCATCTTCTGGGTTTTTAATTACCTGGTTTAATATACAATGTACATTTAATGTACAAATCCTGAAGTAGATGTTATTGAACTATAATAACATTCTGCATTAACTTCTCAGTTTCCAATTAATATATCTGCCATTGTTTATCATGTGGTACTGGTATGATGTGCAATTAGTATTAGGAGGTTTTAATTAATTTTTTCAGGAACAGACTGCAAAAGCAGTATTACCTATCTGTGTGTACTGCATAACTGATTCTTTGGTCGCACTGTTTTTTTCCTCAGGACACAGGGACCCTTGAGAGACACAGCTTTGCCACCAGTACATTCACACAATTCTGCATCCTCTTCAAAAGAACCTTCATGACAATATGCAGGGACATGGTAAAATAATTATTCTGTAAATATTCCTGCTCAAAATTTAGGGACTCTGAGAAGACTTGAAAAAGGGTTAAACTTGTTCTTAATATCAGCTAATGTTTTTTTTATTTGTGTTGATTTTTTTCTAGGTGCTGACCCACCTCAGGGTGATGTCCCATCTGTGTATTGGAGTGCTTATTGGCCTGCTTTATCTTAAAATTGGAAATGATGCCAGCAAAGTCTTCAACAACACCGGTTTCCTCTTTTTCTCCATGCTGTTCCTTATGTTTGCTGCCCTGATGCCCACTGTCCTAACCTGTAAGAGGCTTTATCTTCACCATTGATTCAGTATGTTGTTTTTCTAGTTGTCTAGGAAAGTCTAGGAAAATAATGTTGCTTTTGTTCTGCAGTTCCTCTGGAGATGTCTGTGTTTGTAAGGGAACATCTCAACTACTGGTACAGCCTGAAAGCCTATTACTTGGCCAAAACCATGGCCGATATACCGTTTCAGGTAATGTTTTGGTGATTTAGTTCTCAAAGGTTTGGACAAGTATCAACTATAATTTAAGTTAATGACATTGAAAATCTCCTTCACAGGTGATTTGTCCTATCATGTACTGTAGTATAGTGTACTGGATGACGGAACAGCCACCAGAGGCAGGTCGCTACCTACTTTTCATGGCCTTGTCCACCTCCACAGCCCTGGTAGCCCAATCCCTGGGTCTGCTCATAGGGGCAGCATCAACATCTCTGCAGGTAGGTCGGTGAACCGTCATACCTGTTGGTTCACAAGATATTTTATTAAGTCAGTTATATATATATTATTTTAATGAATACTGCTTATTTGTTTCTCAGGTTGCAACCTTTGTGGGTCCAGTTACAGCTATACCTGTGCTCCTCTTCTCTGGCTTCTTTGTCAATTTTGACACCATTCCCAAATACCTACAGTGGAGCTCTTATGTCTCCTATGTCAGGTACTGTCAGCTACATTATGCAGTTGAAATTTCTAAGAGTTTAAAGGGACTGTAAACGATCATCACAGTCACTAGATATCACGCTAGACCACCAGCTTCTCAGACCAAAATGCAGCCAACAAAAAACGATCTAACCACAGCATGTGTCATGTCTGACAGTTAGCCAGTTAGCGATAGCAACATTTGCCAAACTAATTCATAAAATTGGTAACAGCATGTCGGCTAACACTTTCATGCTACTGTAGCCATGACCAAAAAAAAACCAGACATGTAACATGATGAGGCGTCAAGTTACGTACACATGTTATAAACCAACAGTTTAACAGGAGGGACTCAAACTCAAATAATTCTTTACTTCTGTATAATTGTTTAAAATCCAGTAGTCTTTGTGTTCAGGGTTTATCTCATCTGAAATTATTCTCTATAAACATGCATGCGTTCATGAGTTTCTGTCAAAAAATTTCTCAGGTATGGCTTTGAAGGAGTGATACTGTCTATCTATGGGATGAATCGGTCGGAGCTGGAGTGTCCAGGCTTGGTGTGTAAGTTCCAAAAGCCAGAAGAGGTCCTGCAGCTGCTGGATGTGGAGGATGCAAAGCTCTACGTGGATTTCATGGTGCTGGGGGTTTTCTTCCTGGTCCTCAGACTGGCTACTTACCTGGTTCTGCGCTACAAAGTTAAGTCAGAGCGTTAAGATATCCAGAGACAACCACTTATGGATTCGGACAGTCGTACATATTCCGGCAGTATGAGATAGTAAGAAAATATATAGTCTCTCTTTCTCTATCTGTATGTCACATACATGTACAAAGTAATACACAAATCCAGCACATAATGTGCTGCACCATTTCCCAAACTGTACAGTATAATAAATATTCTCTTTAAAAGGTTTCTTATTCAAGAAAAAGGAAAGTTTAGACTGTGAAGTATGGTGTTTTGCCCCCTTCCCATTATTTGCCATCCTCCAGGTAATAGTATTTCTCAGATCACCATGACCTTCCCATAATATTGTGTCTCTGCACCATACATAAACAGAATACTCAACAAAGTAGCAGAAAGCATATTTCACTGAACTGAGAAATGATACTTATTTGGCCACACCAGGAAAGTGCCACATATAAAATTAACTAAAGCCTCCAGGATTATGGAGAGATGTAGCACCCATTTTGGTGCATGAGTGTCCAGTAACATGTAGCTTCTAAATCCAATGCCTAAAAAGCGAATTCAAGGTGCATCTAAATCTCACCAATTGATACTTCATTGGGCAGTGCCCATCAAAACACCCGTGGAACAAGATTTCATGGCCATCAGGAATAGCGGTAACTTTCAGTACCAAAAAACTTTTGTGTAGAAAACTCTCACCTGTAAGATCATCTTGTCAGGCATCATTACCAAGACTCTGAACACAATTGCTTTTCTTTGTGGAATACAACCTTAAAAAACCAACTGCCAGTGGAGGAGTTTTGTCACTTTCCATCTCCAGTGTGGATCATTTTCACAAGCCTTCTGCACTACCACTGGTGGTGGTAGAACAATTAGACATGGATAAAATCTTTGTAAAAATGTCCTACAGTGTGTTCTGTACAAAGACTGATGTGGATACACCCTGCAACCAGGCCTATGTTTCTCCCATAACTGAGGAAGCATTCAGTGAACTGGGAGCAAAACATGAAAGCAAGAATCACTGCTGTTTCTAGCCTGATGCAGAGATCTTTCTTAATCATACTGGTTGCACAGAGAGGACGGTGCTTTAGGTGAAGCGCAATATGGTTTAAAAACAGTGATCTTCGTTGAATCAGTGTCGCTCCTTTGACACAGTTCTTTGAATTGCTTGTTTCCACCCATCTGACTCTTTAACTGCCTCCTCCCTGAACTATGAAAGGAAATATCCCTTTTTCTCTCCTCTCTTTCTCTGCTTTGCTGATGTCTGACAGATGTGTGTTGTCCAAAACAATGCTAGATACTTGAAATGCTGGCTGGGCAGTGTCTGTGCCTCTGAACTAGAATGATTTGAGTTTTCTCTGCTTCATCTTTTGCACATACACCTTATGTCAGCATACATGTTTCTCACATGTATACACACACACACACTCACATACACATAGACATACACATACATGGACACACACACAAGTACATCTGCACAGAGATGTGCACACAAGTACACACAAACAAATACACACATTCACCCTTGGCAATGTTTAGAAGAGTCTCCTTGTCACAGGGCAATGCAAATATTTTCCAATAGACTTGCTATGAAATATTTCTTACTCAAACTATGCTACTTAGTAATCCTTATTATAATGCATAAAATAATGTGAGTATATAATCAATGATTGTACAGTGAATATGTCATGCTGTAAACAAATGTACATTTGCACTTTTCAATGTATGTTTATTCTTTTTTATTTATTTGTATTTCATTTTGTTTTTATATAGCTATGTGATGAGCGCTGCTTGAAAGTATAACAGGAAAACAGCAACTGAATGTTGCATGGTCACTTTAGGAATTAAATTTATGAAATATTAAATTTCAGATTATAGAATAATGATTTTATTTCATCATCCAAATGTATGTATCCTACCATGTTTGAGAAGATACAAATCCTCTGCTTTTTGCTGAACATTTATGGAATATCTGGAAACAAGTGTCTGTCAGGGTGCAGATAAAAAAAACAAATAACAAAAGGAGGAGTGTGAAGGTAATGGAGACATGTGTGAAATGAGCCAGATGGAAGACAGCAAGAATAAACACTAGTCAACCAAGTGTGTGGTTATATAGTTAAAGAGATTGGTGGTCTCTTTAGGAGGCAGCTGGATTCATTTGCAGCAGCTGCAGGTTTGGATTCGGTCATTAATAGCAACAGCCAATATTGTGATACCTCCAACTGCTGTGGCATTAGTGATGTTTATATTATGTAATGTTTTATATTAAGAACTTGATTTGAGTATTTTGTTTCTACCTGTTTTATTATGTGCAATAACCATCCAAAGGTATTTTAACTCTGTGAGACCAATTTCATGATGAAATGAAATGTGACACTGCAATTTGAAAATTTCATCTTTTAATTTTTCTTTTGTCTTTGTTGCTTCTGTTCAGTAAGAGAGGCTTGGTGGAGATGTTTACTAGATGTTTACTAAACTTAATGATTTAACTAGAGGGGCAAAAGCAGTCTAATAATCAGAAAAGGTACTGAAGATGTACTGGATAAGTTAAAGCCACTGAGCAGATGTTGTCATTTTGATGCCAGACCTTGTCGAGATAATTGGTTTTTCAAGTTAGTACAGAAAAAGAAAATTGTTGTATGGGAAAAATATAGCATAAAGTTAATTTTAACTGCCAACAAAGCAGATATGGGTTTTCCTTCCTCAAATTACATCAAAAGCCATGAGTTGGTAGCAGACCTGTGGGTATGACTGTCAAAAAAAAAGAAAAGACTAACTGCAGAACAGACACAGCTTCAAGCAAGGGACCAAGTGGAGATAATTAGTAGTGTTGAAGTCATTAACCAGTCTAGAAGTGTGTTAGCCTTAGGTCTAAAGGCCTATGGTACCATAGAAGAAAAATAAATCATCCTTCCTTTGCTGCAAGATGGAAAATATGATGTGGGTGCACTCTTCAGTGAGATTATGTTCCCATTAATTTTCTGACCAAAGAAAGAGCTCTGAAAATATATTCAAAATGTTTGTAGTAATTCAAAATCCTGCTTTGATCCTAAAACAGTCATGCTTCTTAAGATTTAGTTTCCAGTGTCTCCAGGTCAGAAAAGTAATCATTACTGACAGATATGATCCAGCTCTAGATACTAAATAATTCAATCAAACATAATCCTGTGTAAGCAGTGTCAGGAAGAGAAGGGAATGATTGCAGGATGCAGCTGAGTGTATGTTCAAATCACTCTGTTTGACACTTATTTATCATGTCACTGTTTCACCTCTTTGTCATATTAAGCCACCTGACTTAATTGCACTCTATCATGCATGGTAAACAATAATAAGCAGGCAGTCCCAACAGAGAGCTACGATTGTGTGCTAGAAAATTTGAGTGGAAGGCTGTTAACAGAGATCGTTCTTTTTGTTTTTGTCTGATATCATTTGTTTATCATTTGCAGTTAAATTTATGGTTCCTCAACTCAAAAAATACAAGTTCTGTATACTGAAAGCTGTTCCAAGGATTATAATAAAGATTATTTATAACCTTTGCCCTTGCTCAGTGAGGTGATTGGTGAGTTGTTGGTGAGATGTGAGTTTATGTTATTTGCTTATACATAGTCATAAATCTCCAGCATTGATGAAGTTGATGTACTATATATGTAATTTGTTGTTGTTCAGTCAGATATCCCGCACAGTAAGATCACTGAACACTTTATCCAGGACAGTTTATACATACTTTCCAGTGCACAAGAGTTTCAAGGGTTAAATCTTGACAGATGTGATTTCATGAAGTTTTGAAACAAAACCATTTTTAATTAGCTTTACTGCTGTTTCATGTCATGTATTGATATGAAAACACATCCTTATTGAAGGAAACACCAAAATCTAGGCTGTATTATTATGGACAGAATATTCTTATTCCAATTATGTTAAAATGAAAGGGTATTTTCTTAAAAACATAAATGACAGTTGGGTATAAATGTCATAAAGAACCAAGGGACTTCAAGAGCATTAATATCAAACATATCAAATGATTCATCATATCAAATGATTACGTATTTACATACCAATATTAAACTGTTTTAATTGTTTTCATTCAAATTCAGGTTCCATGCATGTATGTATGAAGCCTGTTTTTCCCTTCATGTTACGTTAGTTTGTGGACAACAGGGACCTCTACTGACAAGAAATGTACACCATTGCTTCTTGAAAATGGGCTCACATTTCAATTGTAATAGTTTTTTGTATGGATATCAGCAGGCTGGAGCCTGATTTGAATCCAGCTGTTTAAAAACACACATGATATGAAAAAAAAACACACAATGTGATACTGAATGACTGAGGTGATTAGATCATATAGCATGTCAAGCTACAAAGCTAAGGGCAGAGGATGGCAATACAGCTTTCTGTTATCACACATGCAGTTCACATTGCAATCTCCCTGATATGCTCTGAGCTCCTTCAGACTTCAACCAACTTGTGTTCACACCTTCTAAAGAGCATGACTATCAGTAAGCCAGCCTACAGGTTGAGAGGGGACTCTAAGGCTCATAGAAGCTGAGAGGACTGCTGTTACCACAAGCATACAGAAAATCCAAGCTCTCATGGCAAGCCATGTTTTTTAATCACAGCAAAGGGAAGGTGCTATTACTAAAGATGACTAAAGAATGGGACAGGATACAGATTTAATCAGTGATTCCTGTACATATAGCCATCGCAGGAGGTTACGAGAGCCATTAAGCTGCTTAATATCTAGTACTGTATAGCAGTCAGTGGCATTGAAAGGTGATGTGAATCACTGTAAATCTTGGCATGCAGGTGTTTCTCAAAGATGAATTAAGTAAACATCCTTGGCTGAGCTAGCCACTATTTCATTGGGCTCCTGCCTGATAGAGTATTGGTCATCTCATTAACAGCAGCAAAGCCCAACAGCTGATCAAGTAAAAACAAACATCTTCTTAAAATGACATTAGTTTTGAGTAAAAGATTTTTTTTTTAAATCCAAATGTGATGACTTGGACAAGATACTTAAAAAACTTAGCATGTCAGTTTATGAATTGCAATTAATTTTCCAAATGCAAATCTGTGTGTCAACTTTTGCCAGCAGTGCTTATTGCTGCCAGTTTCCATTTACCAAAGTTGGGTAATTTGACATTGACTGTCACTAAACTGCTAAATCACTAAACTAGATTCCTGCAGAATTCATTGTGTTAAATCCCAGACTAATACTGGTCATAATACACACCAAGTTCATGAATGTTTTATATATCAAATTGCTGCAAGCCCCTTCCAGACAGTTTTATTGCTAATGATGTAACCTACAATTTGACCGAATAATGGATTAATCAATTAGAAAATAACGAAATTGTCTGAAGTCTACATAAGATACTACAGCTGTTTCATTGCTTGTCTTTTCCGGATTGCCTTTCCAATTTCCGTTCTTCACCCTGGTCCTCGGAGCATTATCTTGGTCTTTATTTCATCTTTGACGTGGACCGGCATTTTCCCACAACACCCTGCTGCTGCCGATGCTCGCACAGATGACGAAAATGGCGGACAACGCGTCGTCGGTAGGTTTTCGGAAGATGCTATTATATTTCACTGACATTGACTCGTTTCAGTGTGGACATTAACGTATTGTTTTTCGACAGGTCGAGATAGTTGAGGGCTGTCGCCTCCCAGTTCTTCGTAAAAACCAAGAGCACGAGGACGAATGGCGTAAGTATCGTCCGGTTGTTTTTCCAGTGCTAAGCTAATGCTAATGCTAAGTGGCGAGCCTCAGCTGTTGTGAACGGACGTTCCGGCCTCTGGTTAAAGCGCCGTAAACACCACACTTACTGGGAACCCGTGCAGATGTACGGCGTGAATGAATTTAACTTCTTACTAAAACAATCTTATATTCAATAAAAAGTTAACCAGCCATGGTTGGCATGCATTTATAAAAATGCATCTTATTGGGAAAGATGAGGCGACATACATCTGACTCCAGGCTTTAGTGTACACATTTGAATCCGATGTTCAGGTTGAGTAGCTGTCTGTCTGATTGTAACCTGGATCACTTATGTCGAGTGTGGACCAAAGTGTTGGTGGTTGAACCCACAGGACGATAAAAGTAATAGCAACTTTATTCCAACCAAAAGCAGACGGACATTTAACTCCATGTTATTACTAAGCTTCACAAAGCAGACTTTGTGCACATATGCTGAAATGTTAAACTGTTATAATGAGTGACATTTTAATCTCATATCCAAATGGGTTTTCCTCAGTGGTTCCCATGGCGTTACTTTAATTTTTACCCTTAAAAATCAAAGCGGAAAGTTTGTACATGTCTGTATGAGATGTTCTCATTTTAGAGTTTAAATATTTAATCATTATTTCAGGACACTTTTGCACAATTTAAAAACCAAAGACAAGAGAAAATTAATACAATTTGTTTGGCTTTTCTTTTTCTTTTTTTTTTCTTTTTTTTAAAATTTCTTTCATGATGCCTTTGATGATGCAACAAATGCTTCATGCTAATATCACAGATAGATAGATATGGTGAAAATAGCCACTAAATGTCCTAGAGTTTAAATTTGACCAAAATTAAAATTACTTGTATTGCTAAATAAAAGTATAAAACGTAAATGATACTGAATATACAGCAATCAAAAAAAGAGGTGCACAGCAGTTTATCACTTTTGAGAAGCTTTTATTGGAATATTTACTCCACAATGTCAGTTGGTGGTAAATCTATAATGTTAATAACCTCACTGCTTTTCATACAGCATTGGCTGAAATTTTGAGTGTGAAAGAAGTCTCTGGGAGAAAGCTCTACTATGTTCACTACATTGACTGTGAGTATGATTTGTGTCCCTTCTTAGTTTTCTTTAACACTTTAACTGTTATAGTCATTTTGAAGGCTGAAGTTTTGTTACTCAAAAATATTCCAGCAAATGTGTTCTCGTTTTATGTGTTAAATTGATTGTGTTAAAAGTCAACAAGCGCCTGGATGAGTGGGTCACGGCGGACAGGCTGGACATGAAGAAGCTTCAGTTCCCTAAAAAAGAAGCTAAAACTCCAACCAAGAATGGTCTTCCAGGCTCCCGTCCCAGTTCTCCAGAGAGAGAAGTGGTAAGTGTAGAAATCCCTTTCACCAAAAAATGTTCTCCAACCCTCAAACGTTACTTCAATACAGGCAACTTTGGCAACCCTCATTTTAGCATTGCTAGATCACAGGTTTATATAATATGAGCCAATTTATTGAATCCCAATATTCAATTGTTTGGTAGTTAAACTTTTAGATGTATGAGATTGGTCTCATTCAGTAGCTAGTCCCAATACTGTGCTATGAATATTGCTAATTAGTATTTGTTATTAGAAAATACTACAAGTAACTAAACACTTGTTAATAAGAATAGCTATTATACAGTAGTATATTTTGTTTGCAAGACAGAAACACTGCACTGTCACAGGAAGTGTTTATGTTAATGATATGTTAATTACCATTCAAGACACTAGATAGATTGTGTGTACACTGAATATTAATTGGTTATACAGGTATAACCAAAGGGTTAACATGAATGTGAGTTAACCCTCTTCCTTCTCTTCCTTTCTGTTCAATTCAGAGGAAGAGTCTAGATCTCAACCTACAATCTGCCACAGCTCCCTCCAGAGGCAAAACCCTTCCCACACCGGTACAACTTGAATTTAACCATTCCAGAAATGACTGAGACCTTGTTTAAACCTGGTGTTAACATGCATCTTGTATGATCATACAGCTGTCGGGCCATGCAGAACTGCATGGAAATCCAGATATAAACAACCATGTCACAATAAAGGAAGATGATGATCCAGTCGTGCAGATCAAATCTGGAAGTGATTTAACACACAGTGTATCCAAAAGTTTGTCAGGTGTACGTACTGGACTTGTCAAGCCTCATTTCAGCATCAAATCTTTGAAGGTAGCTGGCATGCTTTTTCTGTGTTGTAATCTCATGTGTACTAGTTCTGAAGATTGATTTAATGAATTTTAATAATCTGTTAACATGAATTGAAATGTATAGATGTTACATGCTTAAATAGCTAGCAAATGATAATAAATGACACAACAGAAAAAAAAAGTGAAGTCTTTGATGCGTGCCAGTTGGCATTTTGACAGCGGGGGGTGGATTCGGATAGAAAACCTGTTCATAATGTACTTTAGAAATGATATGTTTAGTTGTAATGCAACCCGGTGCAGTTGTAGCCGGTCTGTGTCCATTGCATCTTAATACCAGGTTTAAATGGGGTAAAATCTACATTGGACTAGTTTAACCTGGCTCTATTGCTTAACAAACTATAGGTAATATTAAGATGATACTCCTTTATGAACCAAGACTGGAGCACCCATCTTTTAATCATTAAATTGGTTATAATATAAAATTTTACCACATACCTCTGGTCAGGCTGGAATTAAAAAATATTGTTTAGAAGCACAAATTATGATTCAGTAAAGTGTTTGTTTTGCCTGTGTTTAAAGCTAAATGACACTCTAACACTGTTTGTCTGCTGCAGAAAAGGAAAGTAGAGACCGTCCCCTTGGCGACTCAGGTATCCCCGGCCACCCCCGTGCCCTCCCTGCCAAGTTCAGCTGAAGCCTCTCAGGCATCTGTTTTTCCTGCTGTGAGGGAGACCAACACCTTCAAGTCTCGTGAAGACCATGAACAGCTCTCCTCACTCACAACAGTACAGAGCATCCTCCTCGATTCTTACATGTTCGAGCTGAAATCTTTTGTTATTGGCTAATGAGTAATTTCTCATTTCTGTGTAACAATAGAACGGGACTGCCCGACGACTCATCCCCTCTCAACCTGGGAGGAAGAGGAAAGCTAATTGTGGGGGAACTGATGAGGTATGTTACTTGAGTATATTTCTTCTGTACACTCAGGTTATTATTTCTCACTTCAAATGTCAGAATCTAATCATTCTGTTTTATTGATGCATGACTTTATCCTCTTTAATTTTGAGCTGTGCCTACAAAAATACATTTTACACAACTTCACCTAGTAGGATTCTCTAATACCGTCATATACAGAGTCATATATTCTCATCAAAGCCAAAATTACAATACATGCTACCAGTACAACTAGTTTCTCTTGCTTCTTATTTAAAAATTTAACTGAAGTAAGAAGTGTGAAAAAAGTTTTGCACATGAATGCTTTGTCATCCTTTTAATTATTCTTAATTTCTTTCTCAAAAGTTCCTCCCATTAAATTTAGCATTCTCTTCTTTATATAACCACCCTTAAAATGGTGTGTATGTATATGTATGTTGACAAAATATTTAGCAGTCAATACTTAAGTTCCTGAAATTTAAAAAACAGTTCTGCAACTTACGTTTGTCACGAGATACAAAGCAGGACATCACACATCACAACACCCTTTTGTTTGGGTCCACATTTCTGAGTCCAAACTTTATTGTTTTAGGATCTTGCTTTATTTTGAATGTTTGGTTATTTAATCATACACTTCAAAACAACAAACAATACATTTCATACATGTTTATTTTTCTATATATCTACTCTTAGAATGGTTATCGTCTGCAAGATTAAAGCCTTGTGTGTTTTGTTTTTGTGTGAGGTTTGGTTAATTTCTATTTTCCTCTTTTGCCACATGTTGACTCTTAGTGCTGTGACCAAATTAGTTGTTAAAACTATACAGTGAGGAGAGTTTATACACATTTTTATACAAGTCATTTAATAGCATAATATAGTAAAATAATTGATCTTTTTGCAAAATAATCTAAAATGTATTTCTTTCTTTCTTGTGTTATACATGACACATGGTAGTTATACATACTGAAAAGAGATTTGACCTTGCAGTTTGTATTTACTCCATCAAGCCACTCAGATATAAGTAGCTCAGCTGCTGCATTGAAGTAGTCAGTTTCTGCAGCTGACCTCCTGCGTTCTCACATCGTCTCCAACGGTGGTCAGTGGGTTCATCATATAAAACAAATAGTCTGTCAAATCTACTTGAAACAATTAATGTAACATTTGTGTTTGCTCTTTTCACTCTTCTCACTCTTCATTCAATAGGACATTTCTATTACTGCCTATGATTGTAGTATTACTGATGAACCCACCTTGTATTGTACTAAAACTAAAATTGCTGCACTTAAGTGCTTTCAATC
This sequence comes from Rachycentron canadum, assembly GCA_038496675.1. NCBI lineage: Eukaryota > Metazoa > Chordata > Actinopteri > Carangiformes > Rachycentridae > Rachycentron > Rachycentron canadum. Next base: position 14,414,391 of record CM076660.1, on the reverse strand, counting down.
TGACCCCAGAACTAAACTGTTAGTATAAATAAGAATCATTTTATTTCCCTCTTTAGTTTCCAAAAGTCCGTGTTTTTGTGTCTCTTTCTGCTAGATGATAAAGGTTTTGCAGTATAACAACCCTCAAAGTGCCAGTGTCTTTCTTCCACCACCAGAGGTCTGTTTTATTTCCTATTATTGCCCGTTGATTGTGTGTTGGTGTCCGAATTCAGCTGTACCTTAGTGGGTCCAATAAAACAGGTGTTGCTTACCTCAGACCCAAGTCTAGTCTTTTCCTAACACGTTCAACCACTGTGATTATACAAATTACTTACAGAAAGTGTATAAAAATACATAAAATAGAATACATATGCTCTATTTGATCAAGCAGTTTTTTGTTTTAACAAATTTTTTTACAAATTAAAAATAACTGCTACAGTAATGTCTAATGTCCATATTTTTTTACTGCCAGGATTCTCAGGACAGTTCGGATGGCATCCCATCTGCTCCCCGCATGACGGGCAGCCTGGTGTCCGACCGCAGCCATGACGACATTGTAACCCGGATGAAAAACATAGAGTGTATCGAGCTAGGGCGTCACAGACTAAAGCCCTGGTACTTCTCGCCATACCCACAGGAACTCACCACATTGCCCATTCTCTACCTCTGTGAATTCTGCCTCAAGTACCTCAAAAGCCTCAAGTGTCTCCAGAGGCATCTGGTAAGAATCCTCAATATGTCAGCAGCTTAAAATCCTGATCTCTGGCTGCTTAGATTCTTCTCATCCCCTTGTCGATCACCATCTTTGACAGACAAAATGTAATCTGAGACATCCTCCAGGCAATGAGATCTACCGCAAAGGCACCATCTCATTCTTTGAGATTGACGGCAGGAAAAACAAAGTCAGTGATAGGATATGTTTCTCCCTCCTTAACATTTTATTCTTTTTATTTTCTTGTTTATTAATAAATACCTGTAATTTTTTCCAGACTTATTCCCAGAATTTATGTTTACTTGCTAAGTGCTTCCTGGATCACAAAACCTTGTACTACGACACAGACCCTTTCCTCTTCTATGTTATGACGGAGTATGACTCCAAAGGCTTCCACATAGTGGGCTACTTCTCTAAGGTACGCACATTATTTAAGAAAGTTCAACTGCTGTGCAGTGTGTATGTATCATAACTGAACTCAATTTTTATTTTGTGTGTATAGGAAAAAGAGTCAACTGAAGATTATAACGTTGCCTGTATCCTGACCCTGCCTCCCTACCAGCGGAGAGGTTATGGGAAATTGCTCATTGAGTTTAGTAAGTGTAGTATTAAAAACAGGTTCAATAAATATTTGTATATTTGCAATATTTTTCACCTCACTTTCTAATTGTCTGTTCACTTGTGTATTTGTCAGGTTATGAGCTGTCCAAGGTTGAGGGAAAAACAGGAACTCCTGAGAAGCCACTTTCTGACCTTGGTCTTTTGTCCTATCGCTCCTACTGGTCCCAGACCATCTTAGAAATTCTTATGGACCTAAAACCTGACAATGGAGAAAGGCCCCAGATTACCATCAAGTATGTAACTGTTGGCATTTTATCTCAACCTTTAATCAACTCTCAACAATCATTTCCACAACAGAAATTTAATAACTCAATTTCTCTGTGACCTTTTTTTTACCTTCAGTGAGATCAGTGAGATTACAAGTGTAAAGAAAGAAGATGTTATTTCAACACTTCAGTACCTCAACTTAATCAACTATTACAAGGTGAGAAACCAATCCTTATTTTCTGACCTAGTCTAAAATTCCTTCCTAGTAAATTCAGTGAAAATAAAAAATCTTGAATTGACTAATTCTGAGAGAAGCTACTTTTTGAAAAAATTGTATAAATTACTACATTTAGTATAATATGCAGTGTGTATATATATAAAAAACTCTTCAGACTACACATATATCCTACTTAAACTTAAACAACCATTGGACCTGTTCACCCGAAGTCTTCATCAACACAAAAATCATTCACACTAAGAAGATTTGAATCTATAAGATAATAAGATAATCTTGGTTTATGTAATGGAAAGCTGTTTCTCTCAGTGATTAACAAACTCAGAGGTTTTACTAAATCCATTTTCCTCAAATTAAAGTAAAGCTACAACACTCAATTTGGAGAATTGGGCTAATTGGGTTGGACAATGGTGTGATTAAGGATAAAACCTTCCATCACTGATGAAACTAGCTATGTTTACTCATAAATGGGTAGTAGTAGTAGTAGTAGTAGTACTAGGCTGCACAGAATGCGAATTGAGTTTGTCTTGTCTCTTGCATCTAGGGTCAGTATATCCTGACTCTTTCAGAGGACATCGTGGAGGGGCATGAAAGAGCAATGCAGAAGAGACACTTGCGCATAGATCCTAAATGCCTTCACTTCACCCCCAAAGACTGGAGCAAGAGGGGCAAGTGGTAGAGTTCCAACCTGGTTCACAGGATACCCTCCCCAACTGCCAGATCGCACACTTGAAGCAAGCAGTGGGTTAGATAAAGGTTTTTGTCAAGCCGTCTCAAGAACCCAAACAATAAACGCAAACTGTCCCTCCAGAATCGTTTATTGTGAATATTCATTACATATTGTGAATATTAAAAAAACACTCAAACTTGGGGACAAAAGAGACGGTGACATCACCAAACACCACCTACTAGATAAAAGATGAGGTTTATGGCCTAAACAGTGTGATAAAGAGGACTATAGTGTCTGATAGTGTAAATCAATGCCAAACATGGCAAATGTACAGACAACCTAATGTAAACAAGATGTTTTTATTGATAAAAAAAAAATGAGTTTTACAGTTGATTTCTTGGTAAGAACCACATAGAAGATTTCTTTTCCTTAAATTCAACAAGGAAACTTTTTTTTTCTGCTTTGGCCATCACAAACTGTTTTTGTCTAATGGTTGGTTGATGGAAAGAGTACCAGACTTCCAGCACAGAAAATTAATGTCTAAACAACACCAAAATGTAGTCGTCACTTTCTACTTTGTATAGTTTTTGAGTGTAAACAAAGAAAGAAATAGATACCTGCCCATTCAAATTCTCATCTCAGCATACAAATAATAATTTTCTGTTTATTGTGATTCTCCTAGAGTGCCTCAACCAAAAGGGAGAACTGAGATGTGGAAGTGGTTCCCTGCTATAGGCTTCAGGTTATTTTTAGTGTTGACTAGAAGTCAAATATGGCTCACTTGTTTAAAGTTTGTGTATATATATATATATATTTAAATAAACACTCAGAACTATTTGGATGCAGACAACGATCAAAAGGATAATGTCCACATGGTTTGTTTGTTTCTTTCACCAATAGTAGCACTGCTTTTTTTTTTTTTTTTAATATATATATAGCTGGAAGCATTTATGCTCTTTGTTTGTGATCATTCAGGTGAATATTTTTTCCTTTTCATGATCATCTGTACACAGTGTGCAATGAGACAAATCATTTCTCCAAGTTGAACATGTTTTTTTCTGTAACTGTACATACTGAACCTAATTGTTTTTAAAAAAAAAAAAAAAAAAAAAGACAGAAGCCATGTTGAACTGTTAGAGGAATGTACATTTTGTGTACAGTTTTTGTCTTTTTTACTTGATGTAAACTACCAGGCCTCACAATATTAACATGAAAATACCTTAAGGGCGATATCTTACTTTCAGTTGGTGTTTTTATGTTTACATGTCACAAAAGATGTTGAATTTAGCTTGTTGAAATTATTTAGTATATCTTTATGTGAAACACAGTTGAGAGTATGATTTCAACATTTGATATACAAAGCTTGTTGAATTGATTAAAAAAAAAATCTTAAAAACTTATGTTTTTCATGTATGTCTTTAAATATCATTTTCCTCAATATACAGGACTTTTATTGGCAGAGAGCATGAAAACCAGTCTGAACAGTTTTCATTACTAGTGGAATTTGATGGACATCAGTAGGAGTTGTGTAGTGTTACGTTAATGTTAAACACTGTTCGCATGGTCTGTAACAGGAAAGATTGTAATCTGTAAAATTATACGTTTAAAGTATAGGCTCAAATTCTAGTTTTGCAGTTTAGATAAATGTATTTTTTTATTTTTAAAAGTGTGTATGTATATATGTGTTTGTGTGTGTGTATATGTATATATATATTAATTAGAATTGACCATACAATGCTGTCCAGAGGAGCTGTAAGGCCTGGCTCTAATCAGTTTGTCCACCAGGGGGCAGCATTTAAAACTACAGGCTAACATCACGCGTGAGGGATGGATGTCTGGAGAAATGTAATAGTGTGACCGGAGCGTTGTGATTGGGTTACAGGTCTGGGTAAATCTGAACAACAAATGGACACATGCACTGGATGAAATGTGGTAACACAGTCTACGAGATTAAATAACTGAAAGCATGATCCCAACCTGTGGAGGTAACCTAAGGGCAGCGCCGAGTGAGTAATATAATGGTACTGTATCCTACACTTCGTTGCTTTTCTTTTCCCCAAATCAGTTTTTATTTGGATCAACATGTTTCCTCAGCAGTTGCTCCACGCAGGACAATGATCTGCTTGTTATGTACCTGCAGTGCTCAGGCCTGACGTTTAATTTCTGCACCTCAGGATTGAATTTTCAGTCCTGCTCTGACATCTTCACCTAACATCCCATCACACCCATTTTCTCTCTGCACCTGACAGAGCCACACCAGCCCCCATGAGGACAGACAGGAATTTCACACTAATCTAATATCCTCACCACATTACTCATTTGAGCAGTCTTCCTGACTTCCAGCACATTTCCTCATCCTGATTCCTGACTGGTGGTAGATTCTGTATGATCTGGACTGATCTGATCTCCAGGGGCTTTATATACTGGCCTCAAGTTTTTTTTGCACTGATAAAAACTCACAGAGAAAAGGTTTATGTGCACCACCATAGTGGATTCATTAATTAGTCAATTAACAGAAAATGCATTCATTATTTGAGTCACAGTTCAAGCATTTGTTTTGGACAGACCAAAAACAAGCAACTTGAAAAGTTAAATGTGCACTGTGGCTGGGCTGTAGCTGAGGTGGGAAAAATCTGAACTATCGTGCAAGACATTCATGGAAATTATAATGACATTAGCAGTTTTGGTTTTATATTTGGCTTGAATTTTATGACAATTTTTGCCATCATTTCAATGAGCAAGTATAGTATATATAATGATAAGTAGGGCAACATTTTAGAAAGACAAGAGTTTCTCTGCAGAGCCGCCTTCATTACAGGAGTCTTATTGGAACATTTCCACATGGTGTCACTGTAGCTCTGATGGCTGTGGGACTTCTTCCTTTCCAAAATGACCTCTGGTGATTTATAGGTGATTTGTGATGGTCTGAGCTTTCCAAACTGCTGGTCACACCAGAGGTCAAATGTATATATAAATATACTAATTATTATTCCCCTGCAAATAGATTGCAGATTGTTATCTTGGACCAAAGAATAAGAAATAGAAGAATAATCATTTTTGGATTTTATTCTTATTATTTATTCCTTCAGACTCCATGTTGTCACATCGAAATATACTGTATGTATATACTTGGTCTGAATATTTGAGTTTTCAAATTCACCTGTATGTGAGATAATAATAGTCATACATTTGTGATTGCTTCTTTTACTCATCTCTCAGATTAAAACAAGTCTGAACACTGGACGAAGCAGCAAAGGACAAAAACACCTCCTGATCACTGATGAACACGCACTGAGGTCTGCTTGTTTTTAAGAAAACTGTTCAGCTGTACTATCAACTAGTGCCTCTGTTTTTATTTTTCTTATCTCTTCAAGGCACACATCACCAGCAATGCAGGCTTCTCCTCCTCCTCCTCCTCCTCCCCACCCCCAACCCCAGACCAGAGCCGCTGACCTGGTAACACACACAGCCATATGTTACAACCAGGACGAGACTCCATCCAGTAATTAGGGGGATGGTGCCGGACACTTCGCTGTGCTGCATTGGAGGTTAAGCAGCATGATTCATCCTCTCCTCTCCTGAGCACCATTACACAATTTATTCAAATTCACAGGTATGTGTTTTTAAAGACAGTGCTGTGGCTGATGGGGAAGGAAAAGGGGAGCTATGTTGTTATCCTCCTGCGCTCTCATTGTTCTTAAGCAGGTTGATTGTTTGTTATGGTCTCGACCCACATTGACTACGTTTGGGGAGTACACAGAGGTCTCTACAAATAAACAGACTGTCACACACAAACACACATACAGAGCCATTTTCACCTTTGCCCCTGTGTCTGCTTTCAAGCTTTTATTTTGCTTGTGCAGAAATGTCAGTTTTGGCATAGAAGACTGAGACTTTAAATGAATGTGTTTGATATTACAAGGGCCTCTTTCCATGAATATATGAATCTTACTGTGGATATAAGAAAGATTGAGAAATTGGTACAATGTTGCATCAGCATATATTCTGTCAATTCTTGTCCATGGTGTTATATGAGGATCTTGAGCATTTGACTCAGTGAATTTTTAAATTCAAGCTTTTGCCATGTTGAATTACAATTTAGGACAGAGAGCTTGGCCACTACTGTCCATCCCTGCCTCAACCTCTCTCTGACAAGGAGCTGAGGAGGGGGGAGGAGAGAGAGAGGCCGGGTAATGCTGTGTGTGTGTGTGTGTGTGTGTGAATGTGAGAGAGAGAGAGAGAGAGAGAGAGAGAGGGAGGGAGGAGAAAGAGGGGGTTGGCTTTAGTGTGATGTGAATGGAATAGAACCAGCGCGAGAGGGAGAAAGAGGGAGGAGGACAGCACAAATCAACCTGCCTCTTGACTTTAACAACAGAATAGAGGAGCCGGTAGACACAGAGATCGGGAAGTGTGTGTGTTGTGCTGTTACATTTTATTTTTGGAGAGAGGAAGAGAAAAGCAGACAGGAGGAACTGAAGGAGGAGGAGAAAAAGCCTCACCGTGGAGATAGATAGCAGAAAAATGCTGTCATGGGGAGAGAAGGGGAGGGAGTCGGCAGAGAGGAACAGGATGAAACAAGGCAGGGTCGAGCAGAGCTGAAATGTGGAGGTAAGCCTTTTCTTTCTGTACTGAGATAATGGAGAATTTACATTCCAGTCTCCCCGTGTCCTCTTTCTGGTAATAATGAATTCATTAGGATGGATCTGCACACCGTGTGTGCCACATACCTCTGTATAGGCATGCATATGCTCACGCAAACCAACCAGGGACAATGTATGAAAGCGATGGAGGATGTGAAATAATGGCTTGGCATTATCATATCATCATCCTGCTTGCCCTCCCTCTGCCTCTGTGCCCATTGTGTTGTTGTCAGCTCTTCAAAGATGCATTTTACTCAGTTAGCTCTTGTGCCCTGTACATACCATTTATACACGACATTGTAGGTTTGAATCCAGCTCACAACCTTTGTCGCATTCCACCCCCACCCCACCCCCTCCAACACCTCCCCTCCTCATCTCCCGACACTCACCCCCCACACCATCATCTTTCCTGTCTCTCTCTATTGTGCACTCTCTAACCAGGCAGGATTGTCTTAAAAACACTGTTATGACATTGTGAAAGAGCCACTGACAAACCTTGCTGTAGAGCGCTTGTGGCTGCAGGACTCAGAGATGAGGGCAAGGTGGGGGGAGAAGGGGAGGGGATGGAGGGACAGTGAGAGAATGAAAGAGAGACAGAAGGGAAGGAGATGCAGGAAGAAAAAGAGGAGCAGGATTTATTCTGGATACATATTTTCAAAGACTAAAAAAGCCATTAGTAAGAGGGTGTGCGGGGGATTTGTGTGAGGATAAAGAGAATTGTAACACCACTGCATGTGATGTGCCCAGACAATGATGGAATGGAGAGCCACAACCAGAATTGGGGTGTTGTTTTCAAGGTGGCAGAGAAAATGAGGGATGCGGGAGTCAGACTCCCCCTCCCGTCCTTGCCTCCCTCACCCTCCTCACCACCCCACTGCACTCTCTAATTTGGGATGGGGCAGTGTGTTTACGAGACATTTGGGTTTCGGGGCTGGATAAGGCTGCTGAAGGGAAAAGAAAGGCAGGGATGGAGAGCTGTGGGGGGGTGGGGGGAGAGTTGGAAGGGGGAGAGAGAGACAAGCAGCAGCAGCTTACATAAGCCTGTGCACTCAAAGGACGGGCCATTTAATTTACATTGAGCCGCATGGTTCCTCAGTCAATGTTGTGTTCATTGTGGTTGACATTAGCATTTTAAATGATAAAATGCAGTTGAACTTGACATGATGGAGGATGTGTGATAACTGAATGTGACTTGATGCATTGTGTTTGTGTGTTTGTGTTCCTGGGGAGATTGGCAGGAGGGTGGGTTGTTTTTCATCAGGCTTAAGTTTGAATGTAGGGGTGTTGTTAGGCCTTTGAATGTATGAAAATCCACCAAGTTTCATTTTACCCACAGTTAAGTATGTCTGCATGAAGTATGCTGACATACCAGTGTTAACAGTATGGAGCCTTTACAGTGTACATCAGCATCAGAATAAAAAATTCTCAGTCATGTTCAAACACTATAACCTAGCAGTTCCTAAATTCATGTGCATGTGTAGGTTTAATAGGTGCAGGTGCACAGAGCCAACATTTTATTTAAATGCCTACAAATAACTGAATAACTAAGGCCATGAAGTATCACAGTCTACCACTTGCTCAGCTACCGCCATATAAACTTGAGAAAATCTGAAAATTGAAAAAATGCTTTATTAATTGCCCTCTCTCCTGAGGACATGTTTTCCTAGTCAAACTGATTGAAATTCACTCTATTGGTGAAGTAGTTTAGCAATTAGCACCAGCTGGTTTTCATTATTTACCATAATTTAATCGACCGACAGTTACATGTATGACAATGACATGTCTGTTTGCTATTACTAAGTAGTTTCAGCTCTTTTTGTGAGGAAAGATTAGAGATATTTGGATTAGGGCTGCAGCTCACAGTTATTTTCACTTTTTGGTTAATCTGTTGGTTATTTTCTCAATTAATCAATTGTGTTTCTTATAGAATATTGGAAAATAGAGAAAGATCATATTTTCATTGACCACAATTTGACATATTCACATCCCTGGTTTTGTCCTAGCATAAGGCTGATGCAGAATTTTAAGTTTACTGTCATGCAAGCAGTCTTGAGAAGTGAAATCCAAGGGATGTTTGGTATTTTTGCTTGATGAATTATTTAGAGATGGTTTGATACTGTGACTTGTAGGATATGAGTCTAATCTGATCTAGAGATATTTGACACTTGTGGTTCAGTTTTCATCAAGTTTCTGCATTAATATATTGGGACACAGTCCCAGCTTTTTGTTGGACAAGGTCATAGATGGACTATGGGTAAAAATAGCATATATGCATAAGGGTTCTGTTTTTTTTTTTAGCACAATAATTTACAACCTCGGGATGTCTTTTCCTAAGAGAGATTTCCTCTGTGGAGCTCGTACTAATTCAGGTTGAGTAGATGGGGAGCAGAGTCAGGGGACTCTTGAATCGATCGTCCTACTTTTATTTCCTGCACCAAACAAGAGCCAAGAGAGCTTGGCTGTATATATGTCATGTTGTGGATATAGGAGTAGCTCTCAGTCATTTTTGTACAGCAGAGGGGTACAGCCATTTAAATTATCCTAAATATTCCCTCACTGATCATACAAACAGTAACCTGACATCTGAAACCATCATCATCATTGTGAAACCAAATCATAGGAAACAGCCATCATTGTTCATCTTTTGTAAAACCAGGTGCAGAAGTGAATAACCTTTGTGTGCCTTAAACTGAATAATGATGATGAGAGTTTGTTAGCAGCATCACACAGTTGCACAATACGACTGAGTCACTGTCAGGGCCAGTACATCCAGGCTAATATCCATTGAACCCATTTGTCTTCAGGATTTAAACTTCAGCTCACATTGTTTGTCCTGTTTCTCTGTGGAATGATACTGTGGCTCTTAAAATCACTCCCCATCCACTGAGCTTCCGCTTCAGGACAGGGCTGACAACAGTCAACAATCAGCAGTGTTGACATCAAGAGCAAAATGCAGACTGTAAAGATGTTACATCAGAACGTGCACCCAGTTTGCACTGCGCCATACAAGAGGTTCCTTATTAAAAAGTCCAAAATCTAGCATGGTTATGAGCAAAGTGACTTTTCTTTTTTCACCCAGTCTTGGAGACTTAGATGAACATGTTGGGAGGTTACCGGGTAGATTTTCTTCTCCTCTGAATCAGCATCATATTGTTCTTCTCATTTGGAGCCATTTTGCATGGCTACACCCCGGGAGATTCCCTGTGGGGGCTCACTGAGGAAGGCAGTTGGACAGGCGGAGCCTTCCTCTCATCGGATGGCAGGATGCCGGCAGAGTAAGCCACTGGGTGAATCCTCTTAGCTTGTGCTTGGTTGTCACCTGGCCCCTGTTGGCCAGTGGTCTTAATGACAGATCAGGCCTCATTGGTTTTGCCTCAAGCTGTTGCAGTTTTGTTACAGTGGCATTTTGCACCATTCAGAAGAACCAGGAGAAATAAGAAGAAAATGTCAGAGAATCACTCATGTATTTTCAATTAGTTTGACAAACATTAAGTTAGGTTTTTATTATTTGGGGAGTCAATTCTATATGAGCTACAGAGCCTCAGTCGTTATTGTTGTTCTGAAACTTAGCACTGAAAGACTTAAGATTTTAAACACCCAAACTGTCTGCACTAAACAATTTTGTTACATTTTGAAAATCACACATGGGACTAATATCCCTTTGAGCCCCCTCACTAAATCTATTGGCTGTTCAAGTGTGAGGTCAAGGATGAAAATAGAAATAAATGCTTCAAGTACAAAGAACATAATAATTGCTGACAAAGTATGTTCTAGATAAATGAGGTTGTAATAGTTTCGATAATCATTGTACCTTCCAGAGAAAGAAAGAGAATGAGAAACTGAGCCAAACATAGCTAACACAAAACCCTGATGTATAGTCCTACAATATGTGGAAGCTGCTATCTTCATGAGACATGTTTATGTAAGCACCTGCTGTGAATACTTATTTTTTATCTGTTATATATAGACAGCCCACAAAAATAAAAAACATTCAACTTATCACATATTCACATTATAAAATGTCTCCTTTCAGAAAACATTGAACTTGTTGTTCTTAATCACAATGTCCCTCTGTGTTGTGTCATATATATATTAAACCATTAAGTGTTGCAGTGGCTCTTTGTCATTGTTCTTGTTGCTATTACGAGTGAAGTGGTCTTAATTGTATTTAGAGCCACTGAAAGCAGACCAAGACCGACCATTCATGTTCACACTGCGTCACTTCATCGCCATACTTAGTAGATAGAGATCAAAAAGTCAGAAAACATCCCACACTGAGAGGAGTGTAAAAATACCCATGAAGGATAATCTATTCTCAGGCTAGTGCACGAAACATAAGAGATTATCAATGTACTTATTTCTAACTGAAGAGCCTCTCTGTTCTGACACAGATATAGTGAGGAAGTTGCAACCCCCACTGTTTCACTTTCATATAAAAGACATGGCTAATAAAGAAGTGAAAGGAGAGCAGATACCTTTCAGGGCAGCATTTTCAGTCTACACCTTACAGGGCCAAACAGCGTCATCACACACGAAACTGATTCATAGAAATGACCTCAGTGGCATAGAAAGGAAGGGAGCTGCAGGGGTGTCTCACATTTACTTTGAAATTAAGTTCTGCTACACTTTCCCTTATTCTTGGTCATTTTTATTAATGTGACACAAATATGTGCCTTGCAGTCAGAGCAGTTATGTGTCAATTTTATACCTTAGTAAAAAAAAAATTAGTGGCAGAAATAATAATGGTGGCTCCAGGCAAACACTGATAAACTTTAAAATTGAGCAGGTTCTGTCCGTAATGGCTCAATGAATCATTTCATTCAAGCCATTAGAGCACGCAAGTAATTCACAGTATACATCGCAGTCTCATGATGACACTCTGTTTTCTCATTCACAAGTGTAAACCCACAGGCAAAAAGTACCTGTTCCTTCTTGCAACCGTAGCCTGAGAACATAGAATCACAGAAAAGCTAGTAAATCAGCTGCTATCTGCATCGTCATAGTTAATATACTGGTGCATGGGCTGCTCCTTTTTATGTAGGTCAGAGGGTGCGGAGCCTCTGGTGTAAATGACTCTAGGCCACCAGACAGGAAGAAGGCTGTAAACAGCAGCAATGAGCAGGTGTACACATTTTGATATTGGTCATTTTTGGACCTTTTATTATTTGTAACTAGCTGCGAAGTAAAGGTGCATAGACATAATAATTTCAGTTGAAACACCACGCTTAACAAATAAGTAGAAATGAAAGAAAAGAGAAAGCAAGAGATACAAATAACAAAAATGACCACACACAGAAACTCCCCCTCTTATTCAAGAAGTAACCACTGTAATTTCTTCTACAACTTGTAAGCCTTGATTTCTGTGTCGAACATGTGTGGAGCAGAAATAATTTCTGATCACTGCCTTTACCTATGCCTGCACTGTGAAAGTCAACAAGAGACAGTAGTCTATTTCTCCAAATAATGAGAGCAATTTGTGTCCATTGAGATCATAATGGACACAGACTGAACTAGTGTAGCTCATAAGGTTGATGGCAACCATTTAGAGGTGGCCTTTCCTTGCTGCTTTACCCTCAAGTCATAAGCAGCACTTATTGAGAGTAACTGAAGACAGATTTTGGAGATTTGCTCCCATAAACAAAGATTTTCAGTTGAGAAATGGGGATGAGTTTAGGTACAGTTAGCTCTGCAACCATTTCATGAGCACCAAGCTATATTTCAGTTGACAATAGAGACAGTGAGGAAGCGGAGGAGGTCAGTGTCTCTTCCTCTGAAAGTAGAAAAGGTAGGGTAACAGTTCAGAGTGCCATTAAAGCAATATCGAACAATCTCTTTTCCTGTGCCTCAGAGCTGCTTACACAGATGACGGAGGGCTAACAGTGAACCGTTGAGCTCAACATAATAGATACAGTCATGAAGCTGAGGGTCAGTTCCCTTCCCTGTCACACACACCCACACATGCGCACACACATGGCAGTCGCAGAGGGACAGCTGCTCTTCCTGTCACTGTGTGGACAGTGTGCCACATCTTTGGCGTCTTATAGAGTCAGCAAAGTTGCACAAAGCCACACATGCACTCAAGCCATCTCTCAGGTTTAAGCTTTAAGTCTCTCTGTTACACACAGCCCCTCCCACAAGGTGTATTTTCAGATACACAGGAAATGGCAGACCTCTGCCAGCGCACAGTGTTGATGTCATGGCAAATAACATGTCAAACAATAGTGTGAGTTAGGTACTTTCTTTTCCTGTGGCAGAACAGCACGTAGGTTATGTTAGAAACAATAGCACATGAAACTGTATTTTAAAGTCCATCACCTCTACATTGTACCATTTATATTAGAAAATGAAGTTGGGTTTTAATAGGAACAATACTATAGAAAGATCTTTTCTGAGCATACTTCCTCTTTAGCATTTAGTAAAGGGGGAGATTTGCTGATTATAGATCCACTGTGAGTAAAAAATAATAACAATGTGTACATGCACTGATTTGTGCAGATTCCTTTAACTGATTTGCAGTAATAGTGTATAACTATCCTAGCAGCTTGTCTTTTTGGTAAAACTTAATTTCCTTACAAAAGCAGCCAAAAATAAAGAACTGAAACTGGACCAGGCACCACAAAAAGTACTTGTTTGATGACTTCAAACATATTGGTTTACTGTAAGGCATGAGCCATACATGCATAAAGGAGTCAGACCGAGACTTAAATATGAATCATTACAAAATCAGCTCCAGTTTGTGTGTGTCTGGAAACATCCCTGATGGTTCAAGAGTGGACAACCAACCAATAAATAATTAACATCTTGGTAACCCTCGCCCCCTTTCACCCAGCCTCATTAAAAATGCATTAAGCAGAAGACTTATTTTCAATTTTTGAAGGACACATTTAAAGGAGGGCATCTCTCTCTAAAATTACGATTGCATGGCAATGATGCTTTATTCTACTGTAGAGCCCAGGGGGAGGTTTGACCTCCACATGCAACCATAACAAGAGTGCCATACAGCAGAGCTGATGCAAACAAAGACAGCATTTTACTGACCCTTTTTGCTGATTGGTCCTTTTGCAGGAAAAGACATTCAACATTTCCACTAGTTGAAATATTTTCCAGACTTTCTGGACTTTTTGGAGCTAATAGGACAAGACATTTTTTTAACAGAGTGCAAACAGCATGTTTGGGAGGGAAAATCCATTGTCATGGTATCCTTAAAAGATCCAATAATCATCAGTATGCTCTAACACAACTGACAATAGAAAACTGAAAGAGGACAAGTGTAGCAATTGCTTTCTATTCTGTGTTGTAATGCTTCAGTTGTATGTGAAGGAAATAACAATGAACAATTTCTTTAAATGTATCTGCTGCTCTGTAATCTGTCAGAATCACCTTGAAGTACTGTCAAAACAATATTAGAGCAAGAATTCAAAAAGCAACAGTCAAAGTCTCTCCACTAGTGATGATACATGCATAATATATAAGGCAAAAAAATTGCTTGCACAGCAGGGAACTGAATGATCATCAGCGACAGGATCAAACTGTGGGTTACAGTCACCAGCAAGAGTGCCAGTCTCTGTGGCTGCAAAATATTGCTCACATTAATGGCAGAATTTCTCTCTTTTTTTGAGAGTCTTCAAAAACCTGCTCTTTTTCTTGCCACCTTGACTGTTATCTCTATTTTATTTAAAAAATCTGCCCATTGAGCACCGAGTGCCAGGGATGCTGGTTTATCTGTCTGTAGGGACCAATAGCTGAGACTGACGTCTGCAAACAGTTTAAATGAAAAAGGGAGATAAAACACATTACAAAAAAGAGAGTGCTGCAGTACCATCCACTTAGCAGCCTCTGGACTTGGCCCAGTTCACTGTCCGCAGTGTGGTGAACAGAGGGGGGTGTTTGGTGAGGGAGATTTAGACTGCCTAGAGTAAGTGTTGGGCATTAGAATTAACTCGTTCTCTGAATCGGATCCAGCCACATTAATACACATTTACTCTCCTAAAAGCATTGAAACCAGCTCAGTTCAGAGCCAAATATTCAGTAGCAAAGCAGGAATGCATCCGGATCTCAAATGTAACAGAGTTGCGAGGGATCAATAATGAGAGTGAGACTGAGGCTGGCTTTAAATTTCCCAAAATCAATCACTATTAGGGAGTTGATTTAGACCTTGTGGCTAAGAAATCGGCAAGTTGGCTTTTAACTATAAGTATAGACAGTGACCCTGGTGCAGCTAGCCTCGACACTTGACATTTTAAAGTGTTAAAATTAAAAGACTGCTTGCATAATATGTGGAGGCATGCAGTGTATTTCACAACTTTATCCTTCACAGCAAGCACAACATTATGTTGCATATTTAAACAGTTGCAACTTGATGTGATAGAGTTGATAAGGCTTCAGTAAGAGCACAACTTTTGTCACTGATCACATCTAATTGCTGCTAAGCTGTTAAGCCGATTTCCACAGCTTCACCTGAAGGGAAAACAGATCAAATCTCAATCGTCTTTCTTTTACCATTAAATACTTCAAATGACTGCACCATCAGCATTAATTATGACCATGTGAGTTGAGTTTAACTCGACTTCAGTAACTGGCAGAAACCAAATAACCATTCATTCATGCTGCAGTGTGGCTGCCTGTCTGCCGTAGGTGTGGAAGTGTTGAGTACAAATGATGATGACACCCATCCTCTCAAGGTTCAGAAGTCAGTAATCTCTTCCTCTTTCACAGGACGCAGACTTGCACGAGCGGGTGCAAAAAAAGTCAGGCGGCCATGACTTCCCCAAAACAGTGCATGTATAATACAAATCTACTCTGACTCTAGTTTGTGTCCTGACATGGTACACCAGAGGCCCATTAACCTTGTTCTGGGCTTAATGTGGAAGTGGACCTCATTTACTGTCGTCATTTAAACCAAATATGGACTCTAATGGCCCTTCAAAGTGAATCTGGTGCAAAAAGAACAATACTGTGGAATACTGTGCAGGCGACAATAGACAAAAAAGCAGATCAAATTATGCTGCTCCGCACTGTCATTTCACGTTTCCTTTTCTGCTCCAAGGGTTTCAGGTAGATCTTTAATTTTTTGTGATGTGACAGCATCAAGAACCCAACACTATCATTATATCTGATAGGACGGAGAGCTCAGTCCACAAACAAAACATTTTTCAGCACTAAAAAAGTCTAGTTTATCTGGACTATGTGAACTCATTATTGTCCCCTGGCTGAGTTTTAAGCTCTAAAATGCAGGATTAAACACTGCTGTCTACATGCATTATTGAGTTCCTCTGGTGCTGGGAGGGGATCTGCAGAGGACAGCAGCCTCCCAGTGCTCTTAGCAGATTCTCCAAATCTTAAAAAAATAAATCCTGGAGAGCATCAGCCACATGTCTGTCATTTCCTCTGGACCTATCATGTGGCAGAAGAGAGACACAAAGGAATTTTTATTTTATTCATTATTTTTAATTGTATGGAGCATGAAAATTGATTTATAGGTTGCACAGCTCTGCACATTTTACCTTTATCAGTAAAATTACAGCTGCTGTGGTTTGGATATTACATCATACTGATTTTAATAATATTTAAATTTATTGCTCAGCCCTACCAAACAGACAATACTACAATACATAACTGGAGTCATGTTGTCCATCAACCTGAGTCTGCATGAATGAAGTTCAGGAGAATGACTAAGTCATGTTTTTCTTTAGATTGTTGAGACACATGTGACATATGGAGATATCGGCCAATTCAACATAAACTGAGATATAAGTTGTGCTCTCATGCTCACTCTCCTTAAACCTATTTAATACAAAGTGTTGAATCTGTTTCTGCTAACCAGCCTAGTGAGGTTTCTGACGTGATTAGAGTTGTGGCTCAAGGAGCATCAGGAGTCACACACGGTGTCCATCATCTCATGCACTGATTCACATGTGAGAGATGTTTCTGTATTGAAACCATGGGGACAGCATCCAACAAAAACTACATGTATTTGAGAAAGGATGGTTGATGGATGCTGCCACTTAATATCAGCTCCAGACAATTGCAGTGATCTCTGCACAGACAGTGACCAACTGTCTTAAGTGGCTTCATGGACATATTATGTTGGAAAACAGTTTTTAAACCAGTGAGACGTAGAATCATAAGACTATGCATTTACAACCAGACCACAATCAGCTGTATTGAAAGCTTTCCGTTGCTGTTTATTGTCTCAAGCCTTCAAAATATCCTTAAGTCCTGTTTTATTGCCACTCAGTTCGCCCTGCTGTTACAGAATGATCCATTTATGACCTTATTAGGGTTTGGTTTAAGCCAGATTGATCTAAGATTGTTACACAGTTGAAATAGAAATATCCTGGGAAAACATAAAGCTGGTCATCAATAATTTATATGTTTTTGGATCAAGAGGTAGTTGTTTAAATGATGAGGCCTCATTGGTTTTGTGTTGGTATGGTGTACAGTGCAATGACATTCATTTTATAATTTACTGAAACTTAAAACAATGGTGCAAGATAAATTCAGCAGAAACTTGAGGGGGCAGGGACAAAACACTTCAGTTCCTCTTCACTTTGTGTATCTACGTGAGACACTTCTCTATAGTGGTAACACAGAGACAGGATGTTTCCAACAGAGGTCACTTTTGATGGAGTTGGTCATTTCTCTTTCAATCACTAGTCTGGACCTAGTGAAGATCTGCATGAATATGTCACACATCAGATATGGTAAGACTTGTAATGACTTGTCTTGCTTTTGAATACGTTTGGCTCCCTTTGGTGAATGATACTATTCTAGATCCTGCAATTTTCTGTTCCTGCCCTTGATTCTGATTCAAAGGGAATATGTTTATTACCCTCACACAGTGGTAAACACAGATTAAAGATTATTTAATAACATAGTACTGGATACATGCTGAAACACCAGACAGATTATGTAGATGTGAATCATGCAGAATGTGTAGTCCTCAGTTTTCTTTAGGTAACAGTACTTTAGTGTATAATGACCTCTTTTGATCAGGTAATAATTAGGAACTAAAAAGAAAATAAATACTTTAAGACAATATGTTAACATCATTGTAACAAACTAATGAAAGGACACAGCACAACTAGAGCTGATAAATAATAATAATAAATATAAAAATATGAAAATATGTGTATTCATGAGATGAGATTTGAATGAACTTAAAATGATTCAGCCAAGCAATCACCATACTGTCTTTTAAAAGCAAGCAGTTCAATTGAGACATGGCTCGTTTGTCCTTGTTGCCATGTTGGACTAAACAGTACAACTAAGGTCAGTGTCACAGATATCATCAGTCGTGGGCTCATTTGACAAAAATGAAATCATTTCAGCTCTGAGTAGACTAGAGGGTTACTATACAACACTGGTGGATACCACATCAAGAGAGGGTGGCACCAGCCTGGTTACTATGGAAACAAGGACCAATTCATGGGTTGGGGTCTTAGAAAGCTCAGGAGTATGTGATTGTACAAAGGTAGGGAGTGATTAGTGTCCGAGCTCAACAGTCCCAGTGTTGGTGGAGAGCAGTAGTGTTTCCAGCTGACCCTGGGACTTCAGTTTGTTGTTGGAACAACATGAAAGCAAAGTGATTTTTAGAAGAAAAAAAAAGAACCTGCTGCCAATAATCTACACTCCCACTTTGAGATGGCAGAGAAAATTGATTGCTCACACTTTTTCAAGGCATTGAGAAACATGCAGATAATGTTGCAGCTAATGTTTGTAGATAGGCGTGGACAAACACCCATTGTGCCCATGTAGGTGACGATGTCTCAGATCGTTTGAGGGGTCCCAGGAAGGAGCATGATTAGGGTCTTGATGTCAGCAGCCCTGGCACCATATCGATGGAGCACAGAGGCGGATCTGTGTGAACCAGCACTTGTGTGTCAGATGGGAAATCACACATGGGTAGAAATGTCTTGAACTGTCCAATTCTGCTTTTTATCATCAGATGTTCCACATATTGTTCAGTCATATGATCGTGGCTCTATATAAACATATGGAACTAATTCATTCTGTACATGTATATATGTTAAGTCTGACATTTTGCTTGATAGGTAGCTTTGCACACAGGGAACTGGGACTAAGGCATACAATTTCTGTGCTCCAAAACAAAAACTTGGCGGCAGTTGTTGTCTGCATTGTGCACAACATTGCTGTTACTGGCTCTAATAAGAAAACAGACATGGGAGACAATGCTGAAAGTGATCAAATACTGCATCAAATGATCCAAAACAATAGCATGTTACAAAGCCCAATACAAGTCTTTTTTTTCTCTTCTTGATCTATCACACACTATCCACCTCCGTGTTGTGAGAAACTTACTAAATCTGCATTCAGCAACACTTCCTGGTACCAGAGAGCACCTCCAAGTGTCAGCGAATGTACTCTGGATGATATAAGTACATGTTTACACCGCGACATGCATTAGCATATCTAGACTCACCTTTGAAACAACTGATAACCTCTGATTGTACATAACTTTCCTTTCAGTTCACAGCTTCTAAAAGGCTTTTCACTAAAAAAATGAAAACACCTGCTGATGTTTCTCTGTGATGAAATGGTGTGTGAGCACAAGCAAGGAAGGAAAACAAAGGTTTCTTGTAACTTCCTCACATTTCTCTATAGTATTTGTTTGTCTGTATTTGTGTGTTTGTGTGTGTGTGTGTGTGTGTGTGTGTGTGTGTGTGTGTGTGTGTGTGTGTGTGTGTGTGTGTGTGTGTGTGTGTGTGAGTGTGAATGTGGTGAGTGTATATGCGTGCGTGTCTGTGCATGAGTGTTCATGCGTTGGCTATCTTTTTCTGGTAGCAGCTCTGCACCACTGCACCTGCTCTTCAGGCTGCACGAGAGAGGAGATGCATGTGAAAAAGCTAGACAGGAAGACGTCTCATACCTTTTAGAGAGCGACAAAAGGTTTCAGCTTGAGTTGATTGACGTCAATTTGGTCAAAGACAGGGCATCAGGGACAAATTTTGACAGAAACTGACTGATCTGTACCTGAAACAAAATCGACGTTGCTGGTAAGTCGCAATCAAATCTTGAAATAATCAATTGTATTAGAGCTTTAGAAAAAGGGAAGCAGGCTTCTTCATGCTCCTTAGCACATAGAACTTGACCTTAATTTACTCCTCTTTAATTTAACCTCTTCTTTGACTTAATCAAAATTAAATGGTCTTAACAGTCGCTCCAACACAATGTTTCTGTTGGTATTATTTACGTATTCTTTTAAACAGTGATGCTGGTGTGAACTACAAAACTGTGTCTGTTTTTATGTGTGAATGTTCTATATAAGAGTGCGAGAGACAGTCTACACTACACTACACTTCTTTTGTATGTTGGCACGCTGTCAGTAAGCCAGGAAGACCCCCTCCCCTGTGTTAATACTGTCTATTGTGAGCATGTGCAGGGTGGATGTAGTGAGCACTAAGTCTGCTATGGAGCTATTTAGGGAAACTTTGGAACGGAAAGTGTGTAAAGGAAAGAATAATAATGAAAGAAAACAGAGGTACAAAGCATTACACAACAATAAAACTCAGGCCTGCTTGGAGCTTTACTGTTAGAATTCAATACTTGTTTATCAAAGTCATTCTACAAAGTGTTTGTTGTGTTCTCACTAACAGGCTGCTCTGGGTTTAATATAAATCTGTTGATTGAGATAATTGCAGTGTGGATGAAAGATGTGGCATAAAAAGATTTTTTTTCCCTTTTTCTGTAAAGGCGGCCAGTGGACAAGACCAAAAGGCAAGCTGCAGGCACTGAGGAGTGCAGACGAACGGATGCCATGTTAGAGGGGCTGATACAGACACAACCTCTCCTACGCAGAGGACAGAGAGTTGGGCTCCAGTGATGATCCCTATATCCTCACTTCACAGGAAGGAGCATCCCGCAACTGGAGCACCACCAAAACACACATCTGCACGCCTGGACGGACCCCTGCAAGGAGAAACAGCTGAATATCCCACTCAGTCTTTTTCATTTACACTCAAGAACTTACTGCATTGTGTTTACGGCACCTCACAGAAGCATCTATGATAGTCCAAGGGTTCAGAAAGTTCAACCATCTTAAGTGGTGTGAATGAGGACTATATTTGTTGATTTCCCCCAGAGGAGTTTGCGTCTTCATGCACATCTCCTGTTTCACACCAGCACCATAGAGATTAGGAAAGTTATTTAACTGGGAGAACAGAAAGCTCTGGTCCAGAGTGGAGAAAAGATTTTTGAACTGGAGTTGGTTTCTCAGGCACCATGCAGTCAGATGACCTCTTCATCCGCAAATTTCGCCGCCAGAATGTGCGCCCGCCTATTGCCACGGTCAGCTTTGACCCCAAACATGAAGCAGGAGTCGTGGAGTGGCCACCCAGGAGGGACGGTGATGGAACTGATGGTGATAGCCTCACACCGAGCCGTGTGGGGCTGAGGTCTGTGGGCCGGGGCCACATCATGCAGAGAAGTAACAGCGATGTAACCTTAGGAGACTTGGATTCCTCTGGAAAAGCAGGGGGGAAAGCAGCTCGGGCAGTTGGTGAGAAGGCGGGTGTGGGGGCTCAAGGCGACTCGTGTGTGCTGCTACACAGGGAATACGGCAGCCTGTCCTCACTGGAGAGACAGACTCAAGCGCAGGAGCCAAGCACAGATGACCAGGGGCCCCTGAGTCCAAATGCCCTCCGCTTTAAAGACCCTTTCCTACTCTTAGGACTGCAGGGCATCCCTCCAGAGCCTGGTGGATTCTTTCAGGGTCTGTCTGTTTCCACAGGAGATTCTTCAAAACCTGCCAAGCCCCCGAAGCCTGAAGGTCTAAGTAAGAAAACCAAACCTGGGCCTCCTCAGATCCCTCAACCAGGTCCGTATGACAACATTGGGGGTGGAGCCTGGGTGAGGAACTTTGCCCACTACGATGTTCAGAGCATCCTGTTTGACCTCACCGAGGCAGCCACCAACAGAGACAGCATTGGACGGAAAAAGAATATCACCTCAGGGGCTTCAGCCGCCTCCCAGCTGCGCCCTCCCTCCCAGGCCACCCCCTCCTCACCTGCACAGGGTGGGGGAGGGAATGGGAGCAATGCAGATGACCCTGAGCAGTCGCTGCTGCTGGACGAGGGGGATGGCAATGATAATGAGCTTCTGCTCAGCTGCCCTCACTTCCGCAACGAGACAGGGGGAGAAGAGCAGGTGGGCCTGGGTCGATCCCAGGGCCGACGAGGACTCTGGTCAAGCCTGCGAACCCCGAATGATGCAGTTTCAGTCCTGGAGGAGCCCAGAGAGAGTCACATCCAACAGCAGGGCAAAAGCAACTACTTTATAGAACATGCAGATCTGGGAGCCCATTACTATCGCAAATATTTCTACATGAAAGGTTTGTGTAGTGCAAATCAATTTTAATTTTTTCTGTTTCCGTTTATGCCAGTTAATGAAGAGAATAATATCACAGTGATGAGTCAATTGCTGCTCAGTTTAACAAAATGTGCCAGTACACTGCTATTCAATCATGCACAAACAATCAATTTTCAAGTCTTTATCAAAATTTCTCATCTAATCATTTAGAGACAAGAATTATTAGGGAGGTTTGGACTGTTTAACTTTCAGCCTGGATTTCTAGTTTTTCTCAGCAGCTTGTTTTTGGATCACCGTTTAGTGAAAATATTATAACACTGGAGAGTCTTTGTTTTCTAGATATAAGAGTCATCTCTTCTCCCCACTCCAATCATTTTTGTGCAGTCCCTTATTAGTGCTGAACTTTTTTAACCCCCAAACTGTCACAGTTTTTTGAGATGGTGCAGGACATCCATGTCTGTTCTTCATAGTTGTACGTATATGACTGTTCTTCAATCACAGAACATCAGAATTTCTTCGGCATGGACGATCGCCTCGGCCCAGTGGCCATCAGTTTCCGTCGAGAAGAGAAAGAAGGATCCAGTGGAGCTCAGTACAATTATAGAATCATCTTTCGCACCACAGAGGTAAAGTGGCACGTTTCTCACCTCAAAGCTCTCTTCAGGTTCTGTGTGTGGAAAATTGATTTGACTGGATGTGATGAATGTGAACCTTCTCCTCAGATGAAAACCCTGCGGGGCTCCATTTTGGAGGAGTCAGTGCCGTCTGCTGCTCGTCACACGACCCCCAGAGGCTTGTCTCCCAAGAGGCTGCTGGAGTTCATCATGCCTGAGCTGAACCTACACTGCCTTCGCTTGGCCTCAAACTCCCCCAAAGTCCGGGACACACTGCTGAAGCTGGACGAACAGGGGGTGAGTAAGGACACGTCTGTTCACATTGAAGGCTGCTGCATGTGTCATACAGAAAGCTTTTCAGAACATCAGATAGATAGAATGAGAAACCTTTTGTGTTTTGAATTTCACAGTATCCAGACTCTTAACACGCTGTAACTAAATATATGCACTGCAAAGCCTATTAAAAGGCTTGTGTCTCACACTGCTGTCTGCAGTGATTGATCACGTGTGTTTAGGTGTGAAGGCGCCACTATGCCCCCTGTTTACTGCAGCTAATAGTTTTGTCTGAAGTGACTTTTTTCAAATTACATAGGTTGTCTAAAAGTAAGAAAGTGCAAGTAAAGAAAAAATAACTGCAAGAGGTTGCAGCTTCAGCTTACAAAACTGCAAAAACTTACAAAACATAATACACTAATAAATTAAGAAAAGGAAGCAAATCCTTCAGTTTGAGAAACTGAAAAAAATTTTCTTAAATCTATTGATACTTGCTTGATCATTTTTTAAGTCATATCACAGGAATAGAAACGGAACAGAAAAATAATTTCATAACTCCAATGCAGAGGCTCCTGAACATTGAAAATCACCCATGACAGACAACTTCTAGCTCCAGCCCTGAGGTTAACTAGGTCAGAAAAGCAATCATCTACTTTGACAAAATGAGCTGTCTCTCTTTTTGAAGTAGCCTAAACTCTGATGTAAAAGCTGAAGCGGCTTGATAGGGTCAATAATGTAGTGTATCATGTGAGGGTAGATCTAAATATCCTTTTTGTAATGTAAGATGTCAAATGAGCAGGGTACTCCATTATATGAAAGGTTTTGGTATTTTTAATGACGGGATTGTTAATAAATGTGCACATTTGACAGTGTGATTAGGGAAATCTAAACTCTTTGCTTCTCTACCTTCTGGTTCAGCTGAATTTCCAGCGAAAGGTGGGGGTGATGTACTGTCGGGCCGGGCAGAGCTCAGAGGAGGATATGTACAACAACGAGAGCTCTGGGCCAGCGTTTGAGGAGTTCCTGGATCTGCTCGGGGAGCGGGTGCGGCTGAAGGGCTGGGAGAAATACCGAGCTCAGCTGGACAACAAGAGTGAGCTCAAAGCATGCACCACACCCTGATCCATTGGCTGCATCTCACCTTGTCGCAGGACCATTATCCGATAGGCATCAGTGCACAACTGAAAGCCGAAGATAACTCCTATCTAGCCTCATGTAATCTGAGTAATGCCTGCAAATAGGCATAGTCACTGCTGATTATCTCCGAGCTGTTTTCCCTTCACTAAGAGGCAGAGAACAGCAATCGGGACAGATTTCACATTGACTGTGACAGTTTGAGTTTTCATTCCGAGACGTTGACTGATTTAGCTAAATTTCTTCCTGTCTTTCCCTTTGTGTGATGTGTGTTTCTATGTGGCTTGTGCTTGTGCAGCCGACTCAACTGGGACACATTCCCTCTACACACGCTACCAGGACTACGAGATTATGTTTCATGTGTCCACCATGCTGCCCTACACGGCCAATAACACACAACAGGTAAAATAAACCCTAACAAAACATAGCTGTGATACATCATTTCCTTTTCCTGTGCTTTGTGTTTTTGCAAAGCTGTGCTCATGGCTTGCAGGTGAGTTTTCCCAGATGTTTCACCTCTTTTCTTTAAAATTGCATCAGTGTCAGTTCAACCCTCATTACCCATCTCTGTTCACACTGTCATGCTTTGGTAAATGCTTTAGAAAGAGCCTTTGTGCTCTGCGACAAGCATGACATAAAAATCCTGCCCCCCAGTGTTCACTCCCACCTTCCTGTTCAGCTGACTGTCACTTCTTTATGTGCAATCTGTGGTTTAAGCCTGTTTTCTGTCATTTACAAAGAAACTGGACATGGCATACTGATATAGATTAAAGTCTTAAATAAAATAAAACACAGTAGTGACAGAGCTCTGATGCTGCTCTTTAAGCTAGTTTTGGGATTTGGTCATTTTAGCTGAATGGCATTTTTGTTTACTTTATATTTACACCTTGATTAGATCTTTTATTGATTTTCAAAAAAGTGGCATTTTTAGCAATAAATCATCATGAAGATAAAGGATTAACTCGAATATGAGTTGTGCTAACAGCAACAGCACGGTTAAGACTGTGCATAGTTCAAGGTTTAAACAAAACATTACAACAACTTTTATAATGCCATTTTTTATTTTATTTTAGTTAGCTCTGGGTATTTGATTTTACCTCAACAATTAATATTGTTGACTTCACTCTCAATTAGCCGTTGCCTCTGCAACAGCTACTTTCCCTGGGGCTCTATATGAAAAGAAAATACATATAATCAATATTAATGTTTACACTTCCACTACATACAGTAAATAATGCAGCACCACCATTGCATCCGATAATAAAATGACATCAAAATCTTGTAGAAAATATTAAAATGGAGCAATTTAAATGGATTGATTGGTAAAATAATAATTCTTTCAGTCTATTTGAACATGTCATGTAGTGTTTGTGCTGGCCTGTCTTCAATGATAATCTATATAGCTGTTTGTTAAAACCTTTTCATTTCTTGAGATAGGCAAACTGGTCCAGTGAGATAAGGTTTGCTCTTGACTCAGTTGTATTTTTCTGTGACGCTGGCCTGCTTGTCTGAATAAAACTCTGTGTGTATGTTTTGTCTTGTCAGTTGCTGAGGAAGCGACACATTGGAAACGACATTGTGACGATCGTTTTCCAGGAGCCAGGCGCACTGCCCTTTACGCCAAAGTCCATCCGCTCCCATTTCCAGCACGTCTTCATCATCGTCCAGGTTCACGAGCCCTGCACTGACAACACCTATTACAGGTATGAGTTGATCTGCTCTGTTACACTTTAGAAAATGCCATTATTGATACAGGCATATTATTTTTCAGGCCCCTTGTTATTGATTTCCCTTATTTCACAGGCTAAGATCTGTTGAGATAATGAATTCAAGTCTTTGCATCTTCATACAAAGTGGTGAACAAGTTAAGAAAGATCTGAGCTTTAAGGAGAGACACAAAAATACTTCATAGAATATTTTACTAACCATATCGTTCATGATACGTGTGTAAGTTCATGTAGAGACGGGTGTTACTACGTACATTGTTGTGTACATAGTAACATGTCATCTTTTATCATAGCAGTACACAAATCTGTTCACCACAGCAGCTGATTCAGAGCAAATGTTTGTAATTCTGAAGAGCTGTACAGGACGCTCTTTACCACTGAAAACAAGACATAGATTCACTCCTCTTGTTCTCTTTCCTTCCCAGGGTGGCAGTGACACGATCTAAAGACATCCCATTATTTGGCCCGTTGTTCCCTAAGGGAGCCCGATTCCCTCGCACACCTGCCTTCAGAGACTTCCTCCTGGCGAAGGCAGTGAACGCTGAAAATGCTGCAGAGAAGTCTGAGAAGTTTCGCTCCATGGCCACTCGCACTCGGCAGGAATACCTGAAGGATCTGGCCGAAAACTATGTGACCACAACACCCATCGACTCCTCCACCAAGTTCCCCCTTCTCTCTCTGGGAGGCAAGCGCAAAGACAAGCTGAAGGGCACCAAAGGGGCCGAGTTGCACAGTGCCGGGGCACTGGTGTGGGCCGTGATGGTCTACAGCAGAGATGAAGGGGAGACAGGAGAGCACAAGCTCCCCTGTCTGCTTGGGGTGTCAGCGGAGTCTGTGGTGCTCATTGAGAGGTGCACACGCAGGGTGGTGTTTAACTGCTCCTGCCGAGATGTCATTGGCTGGAAAGCAGTGACAGAGACTAAGGAGGGAGGGCCTTGCCTGGATATCTTCTATGAGCGTGGAGAGTCTGTGTCCATCAGTGTGATGGAGAGCCAGGTGGAAGATATACGAGAGGTGGTGCAGAGGCTAGAGGTGGGTGATTGTAGCCTGATTGGAAATTTTTCAGTGAGTTGTATATGTCTTTCTGAAACATTTATTCTTTTACTGAACATCTGCAGCTGGTTACGCGGGGCTGTGAGGCTCTGGAGGTCACACCCCTGCGTGATGGAGTTGGCCAGCCTGGGTTCCTGATGAACGAGGAAGGCTTTGTAACAGAGCTGCAGCGGTTCTGCTATGCAGAGAGCGGAGGCCTGCAGCTGTGGGCTCGTGTGGTACGACTGTGTGGACTCTCACTGGTTCACCTGAGCCCAGAGGAGAGGACCCGACTGTTGCGCACTGCACACAAGATCCACATCACTGTCATCCCACCGGACGAGAATGGCAAGCCTCGCAGGTGGGTGAGGCTGCTGACAGAAGGAGAGGGGGAGGGAGAGAGACTACACTAACGAGGGCACGTTTGGGTCAACAGACACAGGGTGTGACTAGAGAAGGGGCTCATGGGTATAATGCAAGCTGAAGAAAGTGAAGAGTAGTCCCAGTGAGGGGGTGAGAGAGAGGTTGACAGCTGATAAGAAGGAGGGGGTTAGTGGGACAAGTCAGTTCAGGAAAACAAGAGAGGTGCCACTCTGGGGTCACAGCTCAATCTGCTGTTGATGGCGGCCTGCAGTCAGAGTCACATCAGCTGGATAACAACCAATCAATCCCTCTAATGATGTTTAATCACTGTGGCACAAGCTGTCCCACTGTTACTAGCACACCTCCCTCTCAGCTGACAGACAAACAGACAGAACTGTTAAACTACATAAAACCAATATTAAACTGGACACCACTGCAGCTCTCAGTTAAAAAGTAACATTTCAAAACTGGCAACAGAATTATCCTCAGAGAACCCTCCTGGTTTATTTATATTTCAGCCCTGCAAAGCTTGTTCTGTGACAACAAAGCACATATATGTCATAAATCATGATAAGAAGTGGAGTAAATTAGAAGTTCAGACAAATATAGCCCTTTTTTCTATTTCATCTTTGGTTTTGGGTTCTAGATTAATTAATGAGAAGCGTAATGCTATGCTTCTTACCAAGTATGTTGTCGTACTATGTTCTGCAGAAGTTTCTCTGAGCTCTACCAGAAAGCCATCAAGGATGCAGAGTGTAAGCCTGGCGAAGATCAGTCAGGAGAAGCCTGGGTGCTGGACGAGAGGGAAGAAGAGGAGGAGGATGAGGAGGAGGCAAAGGAGGACGAGCTGAGGGCGGGTGGGGTCAATGAAGCGGACGCAATGGAGATGCAAGTGGAGGCTGAAGAGGGAGAAGAGCAGTCGTGTGATAAAGGGCAAAGTGAGAGAGGTCACAACTCACTCCTCACAACGCCCAGCTTACCTTTGTTACGGGCCACTTCTCTGCAGGACCAACCAGCCAATCAGAGCCCGGAGAGCACCGCCTCACAGCTCACACGCAGCTACTCTTTGGAGAGACAGCCATCCTACAGGGATACATGTGATGGGTGAGTTAACTAGAGCTAATGCTGCTGTCATTACCTGTCATGTAAATGTTAAGTAAGAATGTTATTAAAAACAACAATAAATGCTAAATACATCTGCAGTTAGATAAACCATCATCTCCTCCAACATGGCTGAAAATGTCCTCAAACTGAAGCTGATGCATCACAATTAAAACTCAGTCAGTACGTCACTTTCTCAGCAAAGGACAAGACACAAAGAAAGGACACCAACCATTGCGTCACTCTCCTTGACTGGATCGTGTTACCTTAATGCAGTATCATTTGAATTATGTTCCACATGTTAAACCGACTTTGATGTAAGTGCAGATGCTCATTTGTCAACAAAGTTAAGATCATTAATAGTTTTTTTAAGAAACAAACAAACAAATATAAGTCAAGTAAATGACAACAGGACAGATTACTTGTCCCTTTGTTTCACAGTTCACAGTGTAGTCATTATGGAGCTATTTCAGTACTATTTCCTTCTCCTCAAGTAGCAAGACCCTCAGCTGACAGTCACAGCAATGTTTGCAGTGTTACACTCAAATAAGAGAGAAAATATATGTATTAAAGCAGCACAACATGTATGTATCTGTGGGACAAATTATTTGAAGCACACTGGTTGGTTCACTCCAGTAAGTCTCATCAGCTTGAGGAAGACATTGTGCAAGAGAATAATATTGAACTCTGCTGCTCACAGAAATGAATTTGATTTGTCACGCAAAGCAGAACTAAATAATTTGACTGAACTGCATCAGATATGATATTTTTGATAGATCATTTTGTGAGTGCAGGATAGCAAATGTCAATCAAGGCAAAATCTAAGCCACCCCGGAGATTACTTGTCTAAGTGCTCCAGTTTCTGTTTTGACCTCTGGACTGGATAAAAAAAAATGTCACGAAGCATCAACAGCAGATTTGTTTTGTGTTTTTTTTATCCCCACCACCACCACATCTCTCTCCCTGCCTGGCGGACAGGCACGTGTATGATAACGTGCCCCTGCAGGTGGAGCGCCACATCTATGAAAACGTCGGCGAGCTGAGAGATGCCACACCTGATCTGATCCTGGCCGTCAAACCCAAGGTTCCTCTGGAGGACGAACAGGTGACAGACTGAGACGAAAGGACATCTGATCGGTTTCAGCCCAACACTCCATCCCATGTCTGACAGTGTCATTTCCCCTTTATCTCCATCTTTATCTTGTCTTCAGTTCATGGGGGCTGAGTTTGGCGATGACAAAGCCTCGGCGAGTGACTCCTGTCTCTCGTCTTCCCGGTTGTCATGTGTAGACCGAGCTGAAAGGAATTCACGAGCCCTAAGTCTTCATAACTCCATCACCAAGAGTAAGTACTTCCCTATACCTATAGTTTTGTCAATAATAACACATGTTTATGTTATATATAAAGGAATATTAGCAGCAAGATGAATAAAAACATAAATATGTTTTAATTAATTAGGTGCCAAAGAGCAGAGATGTTGAGATGATATAAAGATTATGATATTATCCCTCTGATCATAGACTCAGAACAATGCTCCTTTCTCAGACACAGCAGCTGACGCAACTGCTCGAATGATGCCAAAATGGAACAATTACACATGTTTGCAGATCATCTCTGCCTGATTTGAGCCTCAAATTCCTTTTTTCCAGATTTTTTCTGCCTTAAATCCCTCTCTTCATTATCCTCCCCCTGCTCCCCACTGCATCCCCTTTGTCCCTCCTCTTTCATCCACGCTGTCCCCTATTTCGCTAATCTAATATCACCCCTGCTCTGCTGCCACCCCCTGCCAGGGCTTGGATAAAAGGGGGACAGATGGGTAGTGGGAGGGGTGGAGTTTTAGGCAGCCC
Source organism: Rachycentron canadum (assembly GCA_038496675.1). Classification (NCBI taxonomy): domain Eukaryota; kingdom Metazoa; phylum Chordata; class Actinopteri; order Carangiformes; family Rachycentridae; genus Rachycentron; species Rachycentron canadum. The sequence continues at coordinate 14,383,909 of CM076660.1, read as the reverse complement.
CAAATCAAGAAACCCCTCTTACACCATCTGCTCAGCCTCCACTGAGACTATGAGACTCATCATTTAACCGCCATAAGTGCACACTTGCTCATCCTCTCATCAGATTCTTATGATTTTTGTGGGGGCGGAGGCCGGAGCCGCTGATTGTTTGTCGTATTACATTCTTTCACAGCCAGTCTGCAGGTAGTTTGAAAACATTTTAACTTTTTAAACTGAGTAATAAAATCCAAGAGTGTAGTAGATGCCTTTTTTAATTTTTATTAAATTTGGATCCAATAATTTACCACAACCTGATGATGTCAAGATCATTTTTATGCATTGTAACCTTTATGGATTGTACTGTTGTATGCTGCTTAAATTCAGTCTGAACTGGAGAAAAACATCTTATATAGTCAGAAAACAGTGAAACCTACAGGCGTGCTACATACATTTCCTCCTTGTCCCTGTACCTTCTGCCCTTGAATCTGACCAGCATTAACACAGCAGCATCCCCCAGTGGTGACTCTGTGTTACTGTAGAAACAGAGTGAATCTGGCATCTTACAATAACTACAGCATCTCTGTTTTGCTGCAGTGTCCTAGCTACAGTACACTCACCTACCACAATGAGATGTGTTTAAATGGCAGCCTAATAAATCTCAACTTCTCTCTCTCTCTCTCAGTTCTCTCAGAGACAACAGATTCTACTGAGGAGGAGTGGCAGTCCATCGCCAACCTGGCCACAGCCTGCCGCAGCATCCTGGAGGCTTTGTCACGAGAGGGTGAGGAACTACTCACACTTGCACACCTCACTTAGATATATATAATATAGATTTAAAATAATTCAACAAGCTGTTACAGTGATCAGCACAATCACAAACATCCAGAGATACCAGGATTTGATTTGACAGCCACAGAGTTCTCCCTGTGGTTTATCTCATCGTTCCACAGTCTAAAGATCCTAGTTTTTCATTGGTATATAAGAGGCTGTAATGTAATAAAAGTTGTATCTGCACTGTATGACAAAAAGCATGTAGACACTCCTGGCCAACTTTTAGCCTGAGGGTCTTTTCTCATTATTTGGGTGCTTTAATTCTAAATATACAGTAACGCCATAACGCATGAAGTGAAACAGTTTTCCCAGTTTGATGTGGAAGAAGTCGACTGGCCTGTATAGATCAGGGATGGAGTGGTAAGATGTGTTTCACCTCACTAAAGCTCTTGTGGCTGTGGCCTGGTTCTAAATTCATGTCCCAAGTGCTCTGAGAGAAGAGCACTTGGGACACATTGAGTTTGCATAGTTTTTTCCATTAAATGTATATCTTTATATGTGAGAAGTTGTTTTGAAAGTCCTATACTGAGAGAAAATGTATTTTCTGTGCAACTGATGTAAATTGCAATAATGTCCTTAATATTTCTCATCACAGACCGCAAAGCTGGAGACTCCTCACAAGCAGGAGCTGACCAGACTGACGGCAAGCTGAAAGACTCAAAGGAGAGGTGGGTTGCTATACAGTACATACAGGGTGAAACAGACAGTTCAATACTGCTGCAGTTAGTCCCTTGGTTTTCTTGGTCTGCACCACTGCACACATCCCTTCCCTCAGCTCGATAAGACCTCTACTCCTTTATTCTTTCTCAAGTGTTTAGACTTTATCAGCTACATCCCGCTGTTTGAGTCAATGCCATGGCTCTCTCCCTCAAAAAGAGAGGCCCCTTGCTGACTCAGTGATGCACTCACACACATGCAGACACAGATGCACACTGTCATCTTTCTGTATAACTCCCACCCCAACCCAGTTTATTCTTCTGTCATACTTTTCCTGGCGTCTTTGTTGTCCATGCTGTGTCTGAGCAGATGAAGTCCACAGATCTGTTTGCGAAAAGGAAAACAGATAATGAGTCAATAAAAAAAAGCACCAGCTCTTTAGTCTGAGCCTTTAGTATTTAGAGGCACAGTTTTATGTCACCATTGAACTTTGCTCCAGTTCACATGTAAAAATACCTAAAAAAGAACACAGTACAGTATTTTTCACATACTCTACTATTTCATCACCTCTCATTAGCATCAGTTTGGGACCCTAAACTTACATATTACAATCAGAATTTCAATAACAGGTTTTTGACTTTATTTGTTGATACATACCAGTTGGATGAAAGAGAGAAAATCAGATTACCAGATTTAGTGACTACAATAAAAATCCAACTGCCAACATGTTTCAAAAATATCCTGCCCTCAAATATGGCTGGTTCTCACTAGAAATTAATCTGAACAAATGAGCTTTAAACCAATCAGGCATATAATATATATGTCCGGGTTTTCACATCACCAGGAGAGCACTTGTGCTTTTGCTCTGTAGGTTGTACTTATTATGTATAACTGCAGTCAGACGAAATGCATCATGGGATGACTGTTCTCAGTCAGAATACATCTGCTCGTCAGCCACAGTTATTGCAAATTGATGTCTGAGTATTACAGGTTTTAGTAAGACAATGGGGATGGTCCTCTGAAGCTGCCAGAGACAGATGGCTCCACTGCCAATCAAGCAAATTAAAAAGTTACCTCTGTATTTGACGAAAGGAGGGTTTATAACATCTTAGAAAGAAAAACATTTCCATAACATGTTGCAGATAAAAGTGATGACAACCTTCTTCAGGTTTGGTTGTTTGACACTTTGGTTTCCATTTATATATTTTTCAATGACAAGCCTTAAAATCCTTAAATTGTTTTTGACAAAGCGTCACTGCTTCTCTTTGTTGCAGTGACTCTCCAGGCCACCTAGAAGAGAAGGTATCACAGCTGGAGGCCATGCTGAAGAAGCTGCAGGATGACCTGCAAAAGGTGCTTTGACTTTCATGAATCTATTTTTCTATTCAATAATATTTTCAATGAGCTGCACAGGGAAGTCAGCAGGTAGGAAAAAGTATTTGAATTGTTCCCGATATGGTGAATATTTTCTGATGCAGCCTCTTGTCTACTTGTACAAATCTTTTCGTCTGTGCAACCATGTCAAATCAAACACTTGAATGGCTTTCATGTTTTTGTGTGTGTGTGTGTGTGTGTGTGTGTGTGTGTGTGTGTGTATGTTTGTAGATGTAGAATATATAGATGAAAGAATGAAATTATAATATTCTCAGCACAAAGTACTCTTGTGTTTCCAAAGTTCATCATCTCATGGCCTTCCTCAGTGGATGGATTGGCAGACAAATAGACCTTGTCTTGAGAATTTTTTTGTCAATACTGTATCTGTCTCTGTATGCACAAGGCAATATTCTATTTTATGCCCTTGGTTAAGAGTAAACTACAACTATTTTCATTATTGATTCATCTAATGTATATTCTGTGTAGTTAATAATTTATTGCATGAACTTTCAATTAGCTGATTAGCTTCATAACAGAAAATGAATCAACACTTTTGATGATCAATAATTTGTTTGTTTTCCTTATTCTTAAATGTGAGGATTTGCTGCTTTTCTCTGCTTTAAATTACTGTAAACTAATTATCTTTTGGCCTGTTGTTTGGACATAATAAGATATTTGAAGCATTACCTTCGGCTCTTGGAAATTGTGATTGTGCTTTCCCACAAATTTTGATCAGCAGCACTCAAAGCACTAATTTTAATAAATGATATAAACAGTGAAAAGTCAGCAAACGTTTGGTGTTTTTACCTGACTGATGACAAAAATCAGTACTGTCAAACAAATGATCAATTCAGTGACTAATTGCTTCTGTACTATTCTGCAGTGTGATGTTCTTCTCTACACTGTTTGTGTTGTTTTATTTCAAGCTCTGTGTTTATGTGTGCCCACTAGTTTCCTTAACGCCACCGCTGTACCTGTCGCTCCCCTCCCATTCCTGCCACAGCGATCTAAGCGACGGCTTTTGTTTTGCTGTGTGCCGATGTCTTTCAGGAGAAAGAGGACAAGGCAGTGCTGCAGGCCGAGGTGCAGAGCCTCAGGCAGAACAATCAGCGGCTGCAGGAGGAGTCGCAGAGCACAGTGGCCCGCCTCATCAAAGTCACCGAGCTGCTGTGCAACGTCAACAAGCCCTGTTAGCTTCACCTCTCCACGCTCAAACACACAAATCAGTGGAAAGATGCAAAACGTGCAATGTCCTTGTACGCTCGGTACACTTATTTTGTTCATACTTATTTGCAAAAGCAAACAAACACACACCTATCCTCTTCAAACTGTGTATTACCACAGTCTCTGTCCTGGACCTGCCTGTTGGTGAGGGAGTATGCAAATCAACTCATTCAAAAGAAAAAAAGACATTTTCAAAGTCCCATTACCATCATAGACTGACCAATGTGCAGCTCTGCTGGAGTGCTTCTCTTGGTGTGTGTATGATACAGTCTGTGTGCAGATGTGTGCAGATGTGTGCCGTGTGCGTGTTTGTGTGTGTGTGTGTGTGTGCGTGAGAGTGTGTGAGTCTGTATGTGTGCATCTCTTCCTGTACCTTGCTTCAAATACTTGATAAGCTGGGCTGAATAGCACTTGCATAAAAAGTGGCAATTAAGACTGAGAGACACTGTATAGCATGTTTGGTGGTGTCTTATCTGAAATGACCAAAAGTGTATATATATATCACCAATAATGTATGTGAATAGTAGTATGCTACCCTCTCTGCCAGACGTGTAGTTGCAATGTCTGAGTGTGGTTCTGCCTGGCGCTGCTAGTGTGGAAGGCCTTGAAATACAACATAATAAAAAAAAAAAAAAAAAGGGAACATGACAATGACAAGCCTATAGGCAGCCTTCTACTTCAAAAGATGTAATGATGCTAACTGACTCGCCTCAGAGCAAGGTCTGTTACATAAGGACATCATTCTCTGCCCTCTTCACTTCTCAGTAGTACTGTATTTAAGAAATTCTGGAGTTTTTAGGAGAGACTATTAAAAAAAACATAAAAGAAAGGGACATAAACTGGAAATGTCAAAAACAATGAACTGAGCATGCTTGTTCTTTCTGGCAGTGTGTATGAAAACAGTATTAAAGGAATACTAAAAAGGGTTATACCTCTCCTGAAGACACAGACGATGGCAGGAAAGAACTGCTCCAGATTCCTTCCATGATTGCCTGTAGCTGTTTTCTTCTAACCTCACTATTGTAGCAGCCATACTGTAGAAGATCTCCTGCTGGCCTGAACCACAAAATGCCAAAAGGTGGCTTTTCTTTCAGCTCGCAAAATAGCTTTACATGTCTGGATAAAACACCTTGAACTAATAGTGAAATACAGAATATTGTATTTAAATATGTTTTGTGTTTGGCGGATGTCTACAGTGACTATTTTGGGTAATTGTTTAGTATGGCTTATGAGTGGTAGCGGTAAGGACAATAGGTGAAATCTTACCATTCCACCCTGATGTGTGTTTGTGTGTGTTTATGTGTTGTTCTTGCACTTTTTTTTTGGGAAAATCAGCACTGGACAGGGCACATACTGTACTTTATTTAGCCTACCCAGGTTATGTCTTGCTCAACATAGGAAGGTGGATAAGATCTCATCCCCCTGACACCACCTTACCTCACCTTTTTGTGTGTCCACTGCTGACGGCGCCGTTATCAAACGTGTGTTTAGAGGAGTTGGACTGCTTCTCCTCAGTGCCAACGAAAAGCCCAGGCAGCTCTCCTCAATCTCACTGCAATCAAACAGAACTGACTCAACTACAAATGAAACTCAAACTCTGAACTCCGACAAAAAGGATGCCAAAATTTCGCCAGTCACTCAGACTCTCTTGTTTCTTGTACAAAACTTCCTCTTGTAATTTTATTTTAGAGTCACTGTGAATACCTGGTACCAGCATATTAAGATACAGTATATACAGATTAAATTATGAATCTAAACTTTATCAGTATGTGAAGATACTGTATGTACAGCTGAACTGTTCCATGTTACTTAGTGCATTGGGTTGTGTATACCCTCTTTTTGCAGGATGATTATGCAGACAAGTGTTAATCATGGCCATGCAGGCTCCTGTTTCATCTCCTGTACACGCTGAAGCCTCATGACTGAACAGGGAGACAGTGGTGTGAGAAGACCTGTTTTACTGTGTCTTGTATAGTTATTTAGATTGTAGGAGGTTGGTCAAGCATGAGAATGTGCCAAGCAACTTCCAAGCTCCCCTCTGTATGTGTGTATGTATAAAAATGTAACTTATTAATCATGCAAATGTGGATTTTCTTGTAGCTGTTTAAAGTGGAGGAAAGTCGTGAGGACAAAATGTGAAATAGATCAGAAAGGAAGGTGGGCTTGGTAATAAATTTTAGTTTCTTTTGTAGGAAACCAACAACCATAATATGATATGACAAAATACTATCTGCAATTCTTGCTTAACCTGACTATGGTTCTTATTATCATTCTAGTATTGAGCTATTTCAGCGATAGCTCTTGCATATTTAATAAGGTCTTAAAACACCATTAGGTACGCCTTAATGAGTAAAACTCTTCTATAAGAATGGATGGTCAAAACTGGTCATACTGGTGTTATGTGAAGGCTTATCTCTCTAACTTTGTGCCTACCTGAAAATGTAATGGATGTGAACCCAGCTCAGTCATTTCCTTTCTTTGTCTCTTTGTCGCACTTACTGAGGGTTTTAGTGGTAGATGAAGGATTTTCTAAGAGACCATTTCAACATCAGGTCTTTCATCAGCTGTGCGAGAAAAAGTTATTGGGTGACGTGATCCAAAAGAACGGATAATAATCATAATAGATGTGTGTTGTTGATCTAAAGCATCAATGAAGGTTTACAGCTCTGTGAGTACCACCGATTGTTAAAAGAGTCAAAAAATATATAATTTTTAAAAATGAATTAAATGGAAAAAGGTGCTTAAAATGACTGATGATGCATTGGAATCGAGTTTAAATTGAAATGAATGTGTTGATTGGCGTATGCTTCTCCTAGGGGAGGATTATTTTGGTATTTAAATGTTTAAAATAAATTGTCTCAGAAAATCCAACTAGTATCCAAAAAAGTTGAATGTGGCTGAATGACCTGAAAGGTACAAAAGTAGAAAAAGATTGAATGGATTGATTCTGAGGTGGAAGATTTGTCATTTTTCTTAGTTTGTAGAAAATTTAAAAAAAAAAAAATCAAAATGAAAAAAATCTGGAATCAGGAACAACTCTGTTCAAAAGACAACAAGTATTTTAATTGGTTGAATTGGTGTTTGGATGTAAAATAAATTGTAGTAAAACTTACTTGAACAGAGACATAAGAAAACATTACATTTTTCATTATCAGTATCTCACTTTAGTTTCGCATTTAAGTCATGAAGCAGGGATAGAAAGAGTCTTCAACAACTGGACTCTTGTGAATTTATCATATATTTTCCAAATGCAAATTTGTAAAAGAAATCTTGCACAATTCAACCAACATGAGCAGAAGTGAAGATCTGGAAATGACTTGATAGGTGACCAAATAGTTAAGAGTTAAATCTTCATTGCAAGAGCTTGATGTATTTGTTGAAGAGCAGAACTCATGAGGATCTCACTTCACGTCCTGGGTCCTGGACTGAACTCCTGGATGAACATGGGAGGTGGACATAAAGCAGACATGAAAAAAACAGCCCATGAAGAAACAGTTTAAAGTCTGATAACAACAAGATAATCAGCATCAAATGGAGGTCATAGCCAAATCTGATCTGCTGAAAAGAACAGATCATGAAAATTAGTGTATGAAATGGGATGAAGGTACAAGAAATAATTCACAGTGTCGTCTGTGGAAACCATCTGAAGCCTCTGTTTGAACTGAACCAGAAAAAGTCAAAGTTGTTTTTAAAATATTAAAATCCATCATTATGAACAAATTCAACAATTAAGGGGAAATGGTTTTGTTTTAGAAATTGATTATTGAGAATCAGGTTGTCAGGTTTAATCTCAACCCTCTGATTTCGCAGCAGTTTTATTATTGTGGAGGCTGATCTGATACTGAAGATTATGAGGTGTTGTAGGTAGTCTAAATGGATAGAACATGTATTATGTGGGTTTAGAAGAAACAGTCAGTTTAACTTCCTCTTGGTCATCTTGATCAGCTGATCTCTCCTCTCCCCTCCAAAACATCTCCAGACTGATATTAGTTATTAAATTGTCTTTGTATGTTGAGATCCTGCAGGGGACTGCTGATACACTGAACCTCTTCAGTTTAATCTAGTTCATTTCTTGAAATTATTTGATTATTATCATAATCACACGGTTATGATGGTCGTTATGCTTCCTCACACTGTACACCATACTTCTCGCAGAAAATACAAAATGTGGCCAAACACTAATTTGCAGTAATTATAAAAATAGCACTAAACATAAGACACAACTGGAGCTGATGAGATTGTCACTGCATTTGGCCATAAACCACAGTATTTGAAATTATGATCCAATGAAAAGTCATAATTGATCCTGAGGAGAAATGAATGAGTACCAAATTGTATTGCAATCATATTGAGATTCACACAAATGTGAAACTGGTGGCACCAGTCGAAAAGACCGAACTCATCAGAATATCTTCACCACATTTCATAGTAATCCACCCAGTAGAGATATTTCAGTCTACACCAAAGTGACAGGCTGACTGACAAGTCAACATGTCCCTCACAAGAGCTGTTAGCGTGGCTAAAACGCTGTGTGCTAATCTTGCCTGCATCTTGAACAACTTTATTATCACCTCTTAATCTAAATCCTCTTAAATTTGGTCAAAATGCCAGCAAATCCACTATTGCAACAACAGCACAATCATGTCTGCTACATCACCCTCAGTATAATACAACATCTTTCAGTGCCAATATATAAAAGCAAAAGCAGAAAACATGTAGAGATTCACAGTGAGATAATACAGTTTGAAAAAGTTTGAAGTCCTGATTGGATGCACATTCCCATCTCACTGGATTGATACAGCATGAGGTAAGACAAATACACTTTCCAAAGCTTGTTCCATGAGCATAATACAGCACGACAACATCATACAAACATTTCCCAGGACTCTGTCCTCTGGAAGGCTTTCCTAAACATCAGCCACACGAAAACGCTTTATCTTCTCTGCTCTGACACCAGTAGGAGAACTGATGACAACAATGCTCCGGCCAATGTCTTTATTTGGGGTTGGAGCTCAGGACGGAGTCTTCACTAGGGGCTGTGTGTCACACAGTGCTCAAGGGCTTAACACCAGTTTGACTCATCATGTTCTGTAAATACAGAGGCCATGTGCTAGTGTGTGTGTGTGTGTGTGTGTGTGTTGTTTATTACATTTTAAATGGCCAAGCTTATGTTGCCCCATATGCAAGATGCAAATGATGTAAATTAACCCTAAGGCGAGTTTGTTTGCTACATCAGTGTTCCTGCAATAAAATGAGTTGAATTTCATAGGTTTGATCAGTGTTACACATGTACTGATACAACCAACAGATAAATATTTTACCCAAGAGGTCTTCTGATGTTTAGAAATACACCCAATAGTTTATTTTATCCTGTGTAACATGGAATTAAATTGAGGATTTCCATTTTTGGGGAAATACTAAAAGCTTGGTTTCAATGCATTTTTATCAAAAGTCAGTGCGAATGTAACGTCAAACAAACAATTAAAAAAACAATTTAAAAAACTTGAACAACACATGAAGTGAAGTCCTGTGTTGTGTTGTGGTTCTACTCAAATACAACAAACTAATTCATGTTTAAGATTTTTTTGTAAAGTAGCCAAGCTGTTAATAAGTGATGCATTTCATATAACGAGCCATGACGGTGGATGATAAACTAATCAGAGGCCTGCTGTCATGTCATAAACTCCAGAGTTAAACATTAAAGAATGAAAAACATCAGGGCACTTTGGGCTTACTAAAGCTGTATGAGGCTACATGGTTTCAACTTTTTTACTGAAGTTATAATAGGATTTCTTTAAGGTCTTAATTTTTAATAGAAGACATTGACCAGACTACCTCAACTGTACAGTACACTTTTACGCAAAAGGGTTTGTGTACTTTTGTTCTTTCTGGGAAACTGGCAGCGTGGACTATTAGCAGACAGCTCTATAGCACTGTTTCTTAATCTTCACCCTGTTTCTGGAAGGTCTCCATGTGACAAGTTGTCTTTGTTTCCCCAAACAGACGCCAGGGGCAGGCCATCATTTTTAGTATTTTTATTTTGTATCAATTTAAAACTTGGGAATGAGAAAACAAGACAGAGAAGAGAACAACACAAAGAGATGCTGCCTGTAGAGTATCACTGGAGAAGCATACACGTTTTCACTTTTTCTCTATTACCTCAAATCTCATTTTTGTCAATACAAGAACAAATCTAAAGTAAGTGGGTCAGTAATTTAGTTTTTATGCAGGAAATAAGTCTTCTCACCCCACTGACAGATTGTTCACTTGGTTGTGTTAATAATAATAAAACTATATTAAGTATGTTGTCAGGATGGACATTTGACAGGAAAAGGGAAGCTTTGAAACCTTTTGGGTGCAGCCTTTGGGGGGTGGACACAAGAACAGCAACACATGCACAACAGCATACAGTCCCATGCAGTAAATGGCACCTATAAAGCCCACAAACATTTTATGGACCAGATTTTGATTCAACATCCAACTTCTCTGACATTCTCAGCAAAAACACACATTATGGGTAGGTAAATAAACACTGTTACTGATTGTAGCAAATTATACTGGAAAGTGTTAAGACAGTATAGCGAGGACAGCTGAGAGATCATAGGGGTCTTCCTCCCCAGGACATCTAGGAAGAGTGTTTACAAAAGGCCTCCAACATTAAAAAGGACTATTTCTATGCCTCGGACTGACTCCCTGTTGTCTTGTTGGATATAGCATAGTCAGTAAACTGTACATCAGTGTCTTTCACAGACTGTCAGACTGCTGATTACCTTACACCTGCCCAGCATTCATATACACATTTCGGCCAACATACATTCAATTCATTTATTCACCTTGCATCTTTTTCTATTGTGACTTTGTACATGTGCATATAACTTGCACATTTATTCCACTCACATTTTAATGGACCTATGTACACATGATGTTTAATAATTTTGTCTTGATGTTCCTGAACAAACTACATTTTCATTTTAACTGCATTTTTTATAACTGTAATTCAGGCACAAAGGGTACTTTAAGTTAAGGGTAATAATATGCAGACTGTCTAACATACGTGTTAGCCTGCGGATCAACAATCAGTGGCAGCAACACACAAAGACAGTATAGTAATGCACCAGCAAAGACAGTGAAGAAGAAGACTGCCAGCAACTAAACATGGGTGCAAACAATTCAGGATTAACAATAATAATAATAATCTTTACTGGTGTGTGATGCAGAAGGAAAAACACCCAGCACAGATACACACAGTATGCTCTGGTAGTCTAAGTAACTTTTGTTTGTTTACAATAAATCTCTACAGGCCACCTTTTAAGGGCAACACATCAAGTTTGCTTATCATGAGGAGTAGTATATCCAGCCTGTGGAAACACTAGTAAAACATCCTCTGTGGTTCTGGAGTAGCTTTATAAAATCTGGAAAAATAACCCTGATTATGTAATAGTGATGTAATCTCTGTTATCTCAATTTGACAGATACAGTCATTTAAGAGACGTCAGTGGTCCAGGGTGAGTGTAGGGCTGGAGGCTCAGTGGGCCATCCACTGATCACAGGGCTGACAGCCTGATTACCAGCAGTGAATACAACACTGTATGCACAACTCATAACACACAGGTGTATTTTGGAGGTGAGTCATTCTCTCTACGTGTAATAGGAGTAAAAACCTACTTTGCGGACTTATTGCATATGAAATACGGAGCAAAGTAATGCATTAGTGGGGCCTACTCTGAGCTCCTGCACTGCTTGATTTCTATCTTGCATTGTTCTCATCGTGTTTAATTACCTAGTCAGGTGTGTTCAGCCAATCAGCAGCACATCACGTGGGGGCTGAGTAGAGACAGATGGAAAATGTAATCGGGTCTCCAGGACCAGAGGGAGACACCAGTGATGGGCTACAGGTGTTGCTCCTATCTGTCCACCACCCTGTCCTGTATGTTCAACGGGCTGGAGGTGAACACACTGTTAGCAAATCAGCTTTGTGTTGTATTTGCCCTGGAGGTCCACTGGGTTTGTCGCCGCCTGGTGGCCGCGCAGACGAGCCACAGTGAGAGCAGAGAGAGATAGAGAGTGAAGGCGCACAGAGCTCAGAGCATGTCGCCTCCTGTTGCTGCACCTCACTGTGGGATCCGCTGTCGACCTTTCAGACTGTACACATGAACGCAGAAAGCTTTTTTAAGGCGTTTACTCGCTATGTGCGACCCGGAGGCTCGGCGGAGTGAAGCAGCACGGCGCCTGCTCTGAGTCCGGAGGGGAAAACCAGGCTCGTCTCTGCGGGGATTTTTTTGACACAACTTGGCAGAGAAGTCGCTCGCTGCTGTTGCCTCTGCTGGAGGAGGTTTGTCTGCAGAGAAAGTGTGAAACAAGTGTCAGAGAGAGAGCAACAGATGTTTATTGGTGGATATGCGGCCGGTTGAGGAATGAGAGCAGCGACGAGGCACCGGCGGCCCTTCCAGCGGTTGTGCTGCTGTGGAGTCGGGCTGGTCGCCGTCATTTGGCTCACACAGGTTATCAAGGCACCAGGTGAGACCTTAATATAGATTCACAGGCTGCGCGCGCCTGCGAGCCTGCCCATTATAATCCTATGGACAGTGTCATATCTACAGTTAAGTAAATATTGTATGAAAAGAGTCTACAGTATGATACTCTTATCATTATATGCATGGTGTTAATCACAGTTTGAATTATGTGAGTTTACTTGAAGAATGAGAAATGCAGCTACCAAAGGCTGAATCCAAATACTACTTAATCTCCTATGTTAAGATCAGATCATAAAAGACAAAAGGTATTTAACTGGCAGTCTATGATGAAAAGAAAGAAGATATTTTTTAAAAAAAAACATAAAATTTTAGAAATAAAAGATTTTTTTTGTTTAACCCTTTAAAACTATTGGACCTAACAAAGAGCTTCATTAAAGAGCATTTGGTAAATTGCATTTGGAAAATTTGGCATAATCCATATGTTCAGAGCACAACATGAAGTGCTTTGTCTTCCTTTGGAGAGGAAGCTCCTGCATGCCTCCTATCTTATATCTTATCCATGGATAAGGATATGGATATGGTCTTCTTTTATATGAATCTAAGTATAATATATTTGCACTGTCTGGTGTAAAAATGCTCAAATCTTACATCAAAATGTATTAATGGATTCAAAATACAGCTTATTATAAAATGCACAGATTGAAGATGCAATTCTCCAGCAATGTTTCATTTTCAAAGAAAAGCTTTGTCTTCAAAGTGACAAACCATGCTGCATATCAGACACCTGAAGCACTGCTTTAAATATTCAAATCTTAGCTCATTATTTTCCAACATGATTGCTAACCATCTCCCAGCTTCTGTTCTTCTGGTCATGACTTTTGCTCTCTTCACAATGCAGGAATGTCAGTTTGCACATTACATAAAACAGACACAAAATTATAGTATGAATAAATTTGGTATATATTCAGTTTTAGATTATTGCAAATTTAGCAGATGGATATTCATGTCAGAAGAAATCCTGTAAATGACTAGACATGATTAATTGTTGTGAACATATTTTCCTTATCCCTAAATAGACTGGCTGCCCTTTTCATTTCTGCCCTGTCACTGTAGCAGCAACTGTGTTTTTCATTCCACTGAATGAATTGTTGTTAAAATGTGGATAAATAACAGATAAATGAATTTTATCTAGCCGTAACTGTTTCCAGTAACCGCCATTTCATTCATTTCAACACAATATAGCACAAGCTCATACACAACGCATGTGATTGACATAATCCTGATTTCCCTACGGTCTGAATCTGCTTTCATCCCCGTGGTAAAATGAACCTGGCAAGTAAGAACAATACATCTAGAAAATGACATGTAGTGTAGTGCATGTCACATAAATCATTACAGATCATGTGCGCATAGACCCACCTCTCCTTCACTACCCGTCCTCCTTAAAATCACTTATATCTATTACATTTTGTAGCATTTCTGGTCACATCAGTATCTGTTAATGGCCATAATGAGGTTATTTTTCTCTTGTTGCCGATACATGAGCAAATAAATTACTCAAGTCTGAGTTAGATACTTTAGTGTCTCATCTACAGCAGTGCACCTAATGGCATTACCCCCCCCCTCTTTCAGCTCATTATCCTCTCATCACCTCTGCTGATATGGTCACACACTGTCACATACGCCCATCAGCAGCTTCAGCACCAACGATCTCCTCTGTAATCCTGTGTTCATTATAAAGATATGAATGAGTGAACTTTTTGTTCCATCAAAAGTGTTTGATTTACATCAGGGTTTCATCCGGGTATTGGATGCTGTCCTTGTTAAAGAGAGTCCTGGTGAATGAGCCGTGTCATTAATATTTATACTTCACCTTTAAATTATGAGTGTGCCATCAACCAGAAGAGGTTTTTTGAACCGAGACCAAGGCCGCTCAACTTAAACCATATAAAAGCACGGGGCAAAGCATGTGGTCTGCTGTTTGTAATGGCGACAGGTTACGCTCACAATACTTGGAAAATATTACACATACTGTAGCATCCTGAATACCACTGCTCGTATGACCATTTATGGATGTGCTGTGCCAACACATGGTATCAATATCAGTCTGATTGTGTCAAAAAAAAAAAAAAACACTGGATTGAATTTCAGAAAAATAAGTTGCAGTCCAAAACAAACTATTTACAAGTGTATTTAAATATCTCAAAGTAGATACAAAAAAATTTGCAGACGCACAACACTCCCTACAGACAACAGCAAAGCAAAGCAGATAATGAAGAAATCTGTTGAGAGTTTATGCAGATTGGTCAATATTTCATAAAAAAGAGAGGGGTGAGTCATGGTAGCAGTCGGTGTGACAGCTGGCACATAAAGATCCTGTGTGGTCCCATGTCATGGCTGTCTGACAGTACAAAGTGCAAATTGAGTATAAACAACTTTTTAGAACTAGTGGATGTTTTAATATTGAAAATAATCATATTTTTTTTCTACTTTGGAACAATGGGAACAAGCTGTAAACATACATTGACATTTTGATATAATGAATGTGTTAACCAATAATTTGTCACTGGACTCCTCTAATGCCCGAGGGAAATATTTGGGTCGTCAGCTGCTAAATGTGTTGCTATGTTAGCTTTCTGGTTGCTAACTTTGTCTGTCCCTTGCCGTGCTGTGGAGGAAGTGCAGGCTAGAGTAGATTCACTTTTAAGGCACTATAAGTAGAATACCTGCATTTGGCGTGCACACAGGGAGTTGTAGGATTGAGAGTATATACATACCAGGTTGACTCATCCTTTTCAAACAAACTTCATGTCATCTGAATATTCAAAAAAATACAAGAGAGTTGTATAGTGGCTTTAGAGATGAAGTGAAATGTGCTTGATCCATGACATACACTAAATGTTGTGTGTCACAGTTACAATGAGCTTTTGTTTTGTCTACGCTTTCTATGATTGTGATTTAGATCCTATTTAAGGTCAAATCAAGTGATCATCAGCTCTCTGTTTACTGCAACATGACACTTGGTAAATCTTCAGTCTAAATGTCAGAGTGGAGATCTGGAGGGCTGCGCTGTTATCTACAAAGTGTGTTGGAATGAAAGACAAATTTTTTTTATCAAGTAATATCTGTAGATGTAGGTTTCAAATGCAGCCGTCCTCACTTGCATTGCCACTATTGAACATTTCAATTCAGTCAGATGGCATTTACTGCCACAGACTGCAGTCTTGCTTGGTGGAGGCAGTCAACCTGTTTGTGGTAAGAACAGAGGAAGCCGGTCTGTCCAGTCAATGTGTGATTGTCAGGATCAAATGTCCAGTTTCTGCTAAAGAAAGAGGCAACAGTGGTTTTTCTTTCCTGAGTGGAACTGATGATAGTGTACAGCCTTTGACTTTTATATTACAAGTATGATTTCTTCTTTCACCCTTTTCAGCCTTTCCTCTTTAAAAAGTGATTTAATGATTTGCAGTAGTTATACCATTCAGTTTGTGCCAGCATGTTCAGAAACAAGATGAATTAGTGGGATTGTGAAAATCACGAATGAATGTCATAACATGAACATATGAGACACAGTTCCAGAGGTTGTGTGTGCAGAAAGATCAACCTTTCTGTATTCAGTGTGTTTATGTTGAGGAAATGTAGTAGCAGGATCGAGATTTCATCACTGATCCTGCTGTAAACTCTTTACGTTATATTTACATCTTAGGCCTTTAGCAGACAGTCTTCCCCACAGGGACAATCACACCGTAACTCTCCGAAGTTAGCTTACACATCCTGGATCACCAAAATTATAAACAAAATTGTAAGCAAGGTCAAAGGTCGGGGTCAAGACAGTATTGCTACACAGGATGTGTTCTTCATGTCAATTTTAAAACATCTTATTTTAACTTTTATCAAATGCTATATATTTCATCTATAGTCTATTCTCAAGTTGTCATTTACTAAGTTCATCACACATCAAGCTGCTTCAAGATCTGCATGACCTTTTCTGGAGGAAAACTCGAAACCCAGTTAATAAAATGATAAATGAAATATAATAGGGAAAAAGGCAAATATTCACATTTGAGAATCTTGCACCAGAGAATTTATGTTAGAGTATGATTAATCTATAGAAGTAGTAGAAGTAGAATAAGCCTCACACATTTTATTTTAGAGAAGTGGTTTAGGTGTCGGAAACCCCTCCCAGTTACAAGTGTGAAAATGGTACAGAGCCATCTGTAGCAGCAACACATTTGAATTTCATACAAGCTGAGCTCCTCTTGATGCCTCAACATGAAAGCCTTCACGTCTCCTCTCAGCCACGACCGCTGCCCTCCTGAAATAGGCTTATTGAGCTGTACGGTACAAAGGGACTCTGCAGCGCCTGGCAATCACCAAATGCATCATACACAGACACCAAGCCACTTCATACATAAAAAGACAGTGTGTACTACAGAGCATAGTAATCGTCTCAATATCTTCTCAGCCCCCGATGGAAAGCTCTACGTGGGTGGCAGTGGAGTATATCTGGATTTTTTTTTTTTTTTTTTGTGTGTCCCGTAGGAGATGATGAGACAGATCTATCTGTAGGGAGTTCCTCGGCTATTGCTTGAATAAAGCTGTAAAAACTGAAACCCACACAGAGATTAGCTATTGAGGAATGAAATGCTGAGCTGAAATACACACCATAAAGACCTCAGTGCTGATGGCTCAGGACAGCTGACTGTAGCATGGAGTGAATTACTGAACATGCTCTTATCTCCCAGAGCCAGAAACATGAAACTACATTCTGAGTCCTCGCTCAAGAATAACTTTAGAGACAATAAATAGAAGGGGGGAGGGGGCAGTAACAATTCCTGGGTGATGGTGAACCAGTATACATATTTTAAATTCAAAAGCCATACTAATAAGATAAGAAACAGGTTGTTTATTGTTTTATTTCAGTTTTCTTTTCAGGGTAGACCAAACCAAATTTAAGTAATGCTGAAATCATTAGACTTTTAATGATCTGACAACATTTGTAATAAACTATTATCTATTATATTATTATTATTTATTAAACACATTTTTTCTTTAACATTGAAACATTTTCTGCTTTCTTTGTCCATTTAAATTGAATCTTTTCATTCTGTTGGTCAGCAAAATAGGAATTTTAGACGTCACCTTGGGCTCAAAGGAATCATGATGGGCATTGTTTCATATTTTATCACCTTTTTATTAGAGCTGCAACTAGTGATTATTTAAATCATCAGGAGCATTATTTTCAGTTGACTCATATAAAACCAAGGGAATGAAGTTGAGAGGTTCCAAATGTGTGTTTTGCTTGAACAGTAGTTGGCATATAAATCCATTAGTTTCCTTGCTGTGTGTGGATTAGGTCTTTTAAGGGGTTTAAGTGGTCTAGGTTTTTTAAGTGTACCAGGCTGTTTTGTACTAAAATGACTCTGATGCCATTTTGTAACAGAGACGGAGTCTTTGGGGTTTTGGCCAGGCGTAAACGATGGGATGTTGCGATGGACTCGCAGGCTGATGCAGGAGAAATCAGACAACCAGAGCCTGGATCAGCCCAGAGCAGGTGAGTCACTGTACTTTAGACTCAATAGATACAGCTGCTCCTCCAGGACAAACTGGCAAACTCCCCCAAACTGTCTGCAACACTTCCTTATCAATCAATGCAGGGTGGGTGATGTGGATAATATCTTATACATATAATATACACGTATGCTGATGTGTATTGTGAGGTTTATATTTTCTCAAATGAGGGTAGGATTTATTGAAGGGCTGCATCAGTTTTAAACTGACAAGTGTATGTTGTCATATTGGTTACACACATGGTATAATATTAGGAATTACACATACCCAACAACATTGTATTAATGAGGAAGTCAGAAATGGTTAAGCAATGTCATTGTCTCAACATTGTGTGCATATGTGTGGTGTATGCAGGTAAACAAAGAAGGTGTAGTGTACCAGAGATTTCTGCCTCTCCCCTGCAGGTGAACTGAAAGGTCATGCGGACTAAGCATTGTGTTAGTTGACAGGAGTGTGCAGTCAGTGTCAAGCCTGTGCACTGAAATGCTCAGGAAAACAGACAGAGCACAAAAGAGGAGGCTGCCAGAGTAAAAGTCAGGTTAGGTTTTCTTAGGTAGTCTGTTTTTTAGCAGACACGTTACTTTGCTTTGCTTCCTGAGTCTGGTTGCACTGTGAATAGTTTGGACGAATTCAAACTGCTCTTTGTCAAATTACTACTGAGACATGGAGCCAATCGACAGCCATAATCAGACCTGTGTTTCTCTGGTTCCCAGGCTGATTAGCCGACTGACATGAGCTGCAGTCATCACATCTGACAGTTTTATTATTAAAAATTCAGATCAGAGAATAACTGTGTGGGGAGAATAGCAGAGAGTAGATAAAATGACACAGCTGCACAAAGGAAAACCTTTTGTTTCACTGCCAATATACAATTCTGTATTTCCAGATGATTTGCATTTACTCTACGGCTGCGCTAATATGTGACTGTCACTCACAATGTTGTGTTGTATGAATTCTGCAGTTATTGTATATTAACATTTTTCACAGAAATGGATATACAGAAGACAAGTTATGCTAATTATATACTGTGCAAATAACCTGGTACCTCAGATGTATTCTGCCCACTGAGTGTGCAATCTAAAAATATACAGATACACACATACACAATGAATAATCTTCTGCTCTTTAAAAATAGATCTTAGTGAAAGTCTTGCATCTTCTGCCTGCAAGAATGTGCACATGTGGCAGTAAAATACACAGTGTAACTCACTGTGATGCACAATGTCTTAAGAGACTTCCCAACACCTTTCACTTTTATATTATCCATCACAGCAGTTGGGAAAGATTATCAAGGATCATCATGTGAGGGCAGGTATCTGAATTTATTCACTGAAGTTTTATCATATATATATAAATATATAAATATAAAATATACACCCAGCACAGCATGATTATTCTTAATCATGTGAGTAAGGTTTGATTTATAGAAACTTAATACTGCGTCAAGACATTTGTTTGTTTTTTAAAAATGTGTTTATCGACCTCAGCTCTCAGCAATTTCAATTAAAACCACTTTAGCTTCTGATCATCTTATCTGGGAAAGTAATTCCACAGCTCAGTGACATTACCAATAATTTATTAAATATATTTTTGAAGTATTTGAGAGGCACATGATCATGGAATCATCAGGGACAATTGATCTTGCAGTGAATTCACACAATACAGGCTCACACTGTCCCGCTGGCTGTCACACGTCCTCATCTGTAATATTACACCAGAGCTTTTTTTTTTCTTTTTCTCTCCCACACTTGAGAGATAAAATAATGAGACTTGGTGTATGTCTCCACCAGTGCTCCATTTGCTCTCTACAGCCATTTGTGTTTTGCTACCTGATAACATACTTAACCTGTATTGAGTTCCTGGTTGCCAACGCATCTCCCTCATTATCTTTCACAAGGACACAGGCGTACTGCGGCCAGATACTTCATTGCACTTCATTTCTCCTGCTTGTCTCCAGTGGGAGAACAAAAAGGCAGACAGGTAGTATAAGACACAGCAGTGAGCACGACTCCAAGCCCAGGTTGTCGCCTTCTTCCTCAGCAGGCCGTCTGACAGTGATTGCATAATCTGTAGTGTGATTAAAAAACCTGCCCTGGACCTTGGGGGATATTATCTTTGGGATTGCACAGTAACGTCCAGCCCCAGGCTCCCTTTCTCTTTTCGTCCTTCCACTGCTTAACAAGATGGAGACGGTTTGATCCGCCTTCAGCTGACAAGCCTCGGAGACTGTTGTTGCTAGGCAACTGAATGCTAAATTTTGAAACCCAGACAATTCTGTCTTTCAACCATTAAAAGTGCAAAAGCAAAGAACTAAAAATAGACCGAGAGGAGATGAAGGAGGGGGTGAATGAATTCAAATAATGTAAATGAAGTAAATGGCTCATACTGTGTGTATTGCTGAGGCTTGTTATGTTGTTTATTTTGGCAAGCGACCGTCAGCTGAGAATAGTATTTTTCCACTGCCATGTTTTCAGGGTTTTTTTTTTTTTGGGGAAAGCATTGAGAAAGTAAAGCTGGCAGATAATCTAACACAAATTGTCTTCAAATGGACTTGGACTTTTATCAGGACAGCCAGATTATGGATGCCACACAAAGCAAACTACAAATAATGTGGCCATTTGTAGTTATGTAAGGTTGTGGAAAATTTTAAGCAGATCCTTCTCAATCCATTTCACGCTCTGCCAACAAAAAAAACAAGTCAACCTTTAAGGTTTAAAATGTAGGGGTTAAAGCTGACTGTGAGGTTTATTATAAAAATCCTTAAAAGTCAAGTTTGTTATTGAAAAGACTGTTTTGTTGTTTCCTCTGAGTTCACATTTTATGTCCTCCACGTCTTGACAGTGTGACAACCTACCTTTATGGAAGGGAGGTGTCAGTCTGGTCTCAGAGCTTTACACAGCACAGAAACCCTCCTCCTAAAAGTAACAAATGACCTTTTAGCAGCAGACATGGGAGTTATTTCCATTTCAATTCGAATTCTTTTAGACCTAAGCGCAGCCTTTGAAACTGTTAATAATGTCATTTTAATTCACCACTTGAAGAACTGGGAAGGATAATGCACTTAGTTTTTTTTCTATCTTTTAGATAAAACCTACTTGGTAACCATAGGGGATCACAGGTCCCTGTGGTGAACTGTAAAGCTCTATTTTAGGTCCAATTTTATTTTACATTTATATGCTTCCACTTGGTCAGGTGATTTGACACCACACATTGTTACGCAGATGATACACAGATATCTGTGTGTCAGCAAATCTGCAATTTCCTCACTGTGGGAGAAATAAAGAAATTTGAATTTGAATTTATGCCTTCCACTAAGGCCTAATGGCCCAGACATCTGAGCTGCTGTTTTAAACTGCCTGCAAGATGTCAACTGTTGGATGGCACAAAACTCACTGCAACTCAACAAACAAACCACAGATAACTAACAAATTAGGCATGTAGAAAATACAAACTGTGTGTCTGTGTGTGTGTGTGTGTGTGTGTGTGTGTGTGTGTGTGTGTGTGTGTGAGTACAAGGCGGTTTAAAGCGCTGCTGTTGTTTCATCACAGTTGTTTTCAAACTGCCTCAAAGGAAAGCAAATCAAAGAAATAATGCATAATTGAATTTACATTACACACCTGGATGAAATATTTATTTTTTGATTCCTCATGAAAAATGCAGCAGCATTGCATAGGTGTGTGTATGTGAGTGGATACACCAACCCCTGTTTGGACTTTACTCAATGTGCCAGTCAATAACATAGCTTGACTCCAGGACCCCTGCAGACTTTCAGATCAATATATTATTCTGACCCGCCCACTGCCTGTCACTCAGCTACAACCATCGGTTCCAAAGGTGTTAGATTTCATATCTAATACCTTCTGTAGATTTTGTTTGGCATTGACCTTACACTTGAAGATCTAATCCGCTGCACTTTTCACCTGATTTTATTGTTCTGCACTCAGATAAAATACATAAATAAGAAGGGCTTTGTGCTTCACTCAGTGACCAGAGATGCCTTGTGAGTTAAAAAAAAAAAAAAAAAAACTTATTTACTACTTAACTTACTAGACTTAACACTGAAATTGTCTTCTGTCAATATTATTTGATCAAAATATTACCAAAGTAAAACTGTGGCTGGTTGATGCCTCTCTGCAGTTTGAAATGGACAACAGTGTTTTATAATTGCAATAAATGTTGTAGTGGAGCTGACTAAAAGCTAATAAACTTTTATAGGCGGACACTCAGTGTGTTAAAGGAAAGTGCAGATGCATTACAGCAAATTTACGCCTAATGTCTTGACAAAGAGTGCCTCATTTTAATATGTACTGAATAGGTGTTCATAAATCATTGTCCTTTTTTATCTTGTTATAATCACTTTTTAATTCATTCATCTATTTCTGACAAAGTCCAACAAAGCTAGTAAACAACTAAAAACTTTCTTTGCAGTCATCTTAAACCAGTGAAATCATGACACACAAGAAAACAAATAACAATTCCTTACCTGACCCCGGGCACAGACTATGTTTTATTCATATTAAGTAAATATCTTTCAACTTTAATCCACCTTGTGTTCAACACCTCTTGTTCAACTGTTAAAATTGTTTCAATTATCTATATTAATAGCTATATGATAACAGGGATAGAATAAACACTCTTTTCCATTTATGGTGATATCATTGCTTGTCTCGTCTATTATGCACAATTTAGAACAAAAGCTCTGATATAACATTTTCTCAGACAGTTGTGGTTTCACTATACTCCCACAACAAATCCATCAAGGTGATTGTTTTGAGTTGTGAATTTGATGCAGTGAACAGTAAAGATTCAAAGTCTGAAGTCTGCTTGATTGTTTGGATTGTAACGATTGATTGTTAATGGGCCTGCAATCTATTTGCATTTTTCTTGTTTTATAGTTTTGGTTTGTGAAGACTAAATGTGGATAAAATATTAAGTGTTGTTTGGTTTATCCTCAGTGTAGTCTGTGGAGGTCCTACTGACACAGTTTACTACATGTTGCCTCACAGATGAGACAAGATGAAATAAAAGTGTTGCAGAAAGTTTGAAGAATTCATCACACATCAATATCTTGATTAAGTAATCTTTTTTATGAGGGAAGATAAACCTATCTATACAGTTGCTCACATTAGTATCAATTTTGGATCAGTGAATGATAACATTTTAGTGTTTCAGCCAGTTCATTAAAGTCTCACACTTGCCCTCTGTCTGCATCATCCTGCGCAGGAAGTGATCCTTTATGTTATAGCAGAAGCCACTGCAGAAATAAATAAGTGTGAAGGTTCAGGAAATATAGGGAGCTGCTCACACTACACACACTGACAGATTGTGTTTTTAGGAGTACTTCAGCTTGTGTAGAAATGAAGCAGAGGTATGTGAACTGCTGTGAAGACTGACAGACAGAACTAGATCAGAGGTGAATGAGTTGTGGTAGCAGTTTGTGATTCTGGCTGTGAGAAGACACCAAGCACAAAGAGTGACTTGTATTGTCAGAGATGTAACCGCACGTCAACATCATACATCGACATTTCAGATTTTATCAAGTTGATGGTACATCAGGCTCGAATCCCTGATTTGCGATTGTCTTTAATGTGGGTGTTACAGTTTTTGGTCTTGTGTTGTGAAACCACAGCATAAGTGTCTTGGTAGAGCACATTCCTGTCCAACAGCCTTCAGTAAACCAGCACACTGTGTCTGTCTCTATGTATCTCTGTACACCCACCCCCCCAGACCTCTCCTGAGGGTTTGTAAGGAAAAATAAATATTTTTAGATATTACGGTCCAGAGCTGCTGTCACTTCTCTTTTTTCCTAATTTTTCATAAACCCTAAACCATGGGAAACACATATTCACCTCCCCCCTTTCTCACTGTTCATGCAGTTGCCTTGCCTTTGGCTTCCTACTGCCACCCATCAAAAAAAAAAAAAAAAAAAGCTGCCCCCGGGGAGAGGGTCACCATAGCAACTGCCTTCACCAGAGCAACTCTTCAAAGCGTCCATCTGAGCTGCATGTTGCAGCCCTGCGTTTCTACCTACAGCATAACCTGGGAGTTTGTTTTGGGGCAGAAAGGAGACTGGAACTCTCCCAGGGCAGATAGACGGGATGCAGTGAGCAGTGAGGAAGGTGAAAGAAATAAAGCCACAGAGAGAGCACAGATGTCCAACAGCTGATCAGCCTGACAGGCTGCTTCAGAAGACACATAGAGAGCAGCTTCACATTCAGCCTCTGCTTCGTGCAATAAAATGACAGAAAGTTTACATCCTAAGCCTGGATGATTTAGTGGACAAGCCCTGCCCTGCAATAACAGCTGGCACACAGAGAAAATAGGCTTTTTCCTCAGTTGTTTAAGAGTGCAGAAAACAGAGACACAGCCCCCCTCCCCTTCCCCCACAACAAGACAGTCACTTCAACTCTAGGTCCCGAAAATGATGCACAAGAAGCCGGTTATGGCACAAGACAGACAGGCAGCGCTGCACTCTGGCTTAGACGCTAATGTGTAAACATCAGTGCACAAACATTTACATTTTCTAACTGAACATGACCAAATTACTGTTCCCTCCCCAGGACCATATGGTCTCCTTCTCTCAGTCTCTGACACTGCAGTGTCAAAGATCACATCTCATATCCCCTATCACAAGGGAGCCAATCTTAATCCATGCAGTCTGTTGTTCAGTTTCCATGCTGCCACGGTGCTGCGTGCATTGTGCTGGCTGCACCGTGCTTATTGTGTGCTTGTCGACCCACTGTTGTCTCACACAGCACAAGAGCTATAAATAGCTCCATGCTCCCCCCATAGTTTAAATTCATCCAGCTCAGCTCAGAGTTGTAAATTGGAGCTGTACCACACACTCAAGGCTCTCTCTTTTGTAACATCAGGGGAGCACAGGGACACACAAGTCGTCATTAACAGTTTTTTTTTTTTCTTTTACACTTGAGGAAGGACAGGAAGCAGCTGCCACTTTCACTTCCACCTCACTTCCTGTCTCACTGTGCACAGTGCAAGACAAACATGGTGTCTAAGGATGTTGTTGTGGGTTGTGCTACATCTCTTAGAAATTGTGTATGAAATGAGAAACAATGGATGATTCCACTGATCTTTGTACACTACACATTCAATTTTTAAATGACTGGAAGTAATGACAGATGGTAATACTAATACAGGCAGAATACTAAAATCAGAAATTTGTCATATAATATATTTCAATAAGTACAATTGTGTAATTGATTTTATAGTCCTTAATGACCAAATGAAAAAATGAGACCAGAAGACTAGACGTTAGATCACTGTGTCACAGACCATTTGGATACCCATTTTTTTTTTTGCATTTTTTTTCCAGTAAATTAATATCATAACATACAGATTTTGTTCCCAGCTTCTTTTATATTAGAAAAAAGGAAATATAAAAGATCAACTTCAAAAAATAAATAAATGTTGCAATCATCACCATGTCTTTGCTCCCACAGCCATCCATGAGTTTCCGAAGGACATCTTCACCAAGGAGCAGAGGAAGAGGGGGGCTGTGTTTCTGCATGCTCTCTGTGTGAGTATTACAATATCCCCTGATATTTCTTGACTTTGTTTATGTCCTTGACTCATCACGGTAAGATTTGACATAAAATTTTCCATGGAAAAACCTACATAAAAGGCAGGATGTGGATGTGTCCCTCTGCTCTCTTATCTGTGCTCGTACAGGCCATCTACATGTTCTACGCGCTGGCCATCGTCTGTGATGACTACTTTGTCCCTTCCCTGGAGAAAATATCTGAGGTGAGGAAAAACAGCGCCAACCTGCCTTCAGGTATAGTTCTCTCAAATTAACCAATCACTATTAAATGAATCTTTTTTTATTCTGTTCTGTTTGTAGAACCTGCAGCTCAGTGAAGATGTGGCCGGTGCAACATTTATGGCTGCAGGAAGTTCTGCTCCTGAGCTTTTCACCTCTCTTATTGGTTAGTAGCTCAGCCAGCCTAGACCGAATAATTGTTTTTGAGAGAGTCTGTCAAAATTAATTTTGATTCATTCACAAAATTTCAAGGCATAAATACAGGAAGTTGTCTCCCTTGTCTCTGCAGTGCCAAAATCTCCCAGGAGATGTCAGCAGAATCACTTACCCTCTTCAAAGATGAGATAAATCATGATCAGCATCATGTGTGTGTGTGTGTGTGTGTGTGTGTGTGTGTGTGTGTGTACACCAGACAGCTTGACAGTGTACAGAATCGGATAGAAGATGACAGACTGGAGGGATTTTTGTCTCATCTGACACCAAACAAAGCGTCACAGTTGACCTTGTCTCCTCTTGTCCCTCTGTGTCTCCCACCCTCAGGTGTTTTCATCACTAAAGGAGATGTTGGAGTCGGCACGATCGTGGGCTCTGCTGTCTTCAACATCCTGGTTATCATTGGCCTGAGTGGGATCTTTGCAGGCCAGGTATAAAAAAATAAATAAATTCTGACACTATCACCATGATGCAGTTCTTACTGGAAACAATAACATGTCTAACTTTTCTCTACAGACAGTGG
The DNA here is from genome assembly GCA_038496675.1 of Rachycentron canadum. Lineage (NCBI taxonomy): Eukaryota > Metazoa > Chordata > Actinopteri > Carangiformes > Rachycentridae > Rachycentron > Rachycentron canadum. The sequence goes on along the minus strand of CM076660.1, from coordinate 14,357,285 downwards.
ATTTGACATGGTGGTCTCTTTTTAGAGATTCCTCCTACTACATCCTCTCTGTACTGACTCTCATCATGGTGAGATGTGCTTTTCATTCAGAACTGTCCATCAGTGTTGAGCTGTATTTCTTCCATATTGCACCTTAAAGAATCTGTTTGTTCTCCCTCTAGGTTATCTACGATGCCAGAGTTGTTTGGTGAGTTCATATACCTTGAATTCATATATCTTGCTTCCTGAAATACACAGTATTGTAGGAATTGCTTGATTCCCTGCACGTGACAACATGTTACATTGTTTTCACAGATACTAACTGCATTAATCAGCTTGGATTTTTCCTTGAGGCTCAGATTGTTCGAAAGCTCTTCAAACTTTTTGCCAGGAATATGATTAAATATGGAACTCAATTTGCATTTAGCATCCAACTTCATTCCTTTACTCACCAAAAGCTGCCTCCTGCTGTGGAGACCAACACAAATGTTAATGCTTGCCTCTATCACTTCTTTTTTTCTATTGAAGTTAGTATGCTATAGGAGCTAGCCCCAGCCTTTTTGAGCCTTGTCACTTTCCAATAGTGACTCACTGCAGTCTCCAGTCTGCCCAGAACACACAGTACTGCTCCGAGTGTGGATTATAACCTCCTGTCTTGTATACCCAATGAATGGCTGAAGCTCATGTCAGGCGACAATCACCAGTACCCAGTACCACATTTAGGAAAATACGTACAAAATCCTTTTCTTGATCCTTGTCTTTACTGTATGTATTGATTGTATTTATATTATATTTTATTTATGTTTTTTATCTTCTGGACATCATCATAAATGAAGACTTTCCAGGTTTTAATACATAGATGCATATATATACAATATGTGTGTGTGTGTGTGTGTGTAAAACTTAAAGCTAAAAGCTACATCATCCCATTGTATATATGTATGTATTGTAATGAATAGTTGTGAATATCTATAATATAATATAATATATATTATATAAATATAATATAATGAGGCTTTGAATAACTCAGTATCAGTCAGTCAAATTAACACACTTCCATAGAGGCACTCCAGCATACATCTGTATTCACACAACAGATCTGCATCTTCTTCCTCTCAAGCTCTGATTGAAGTCACAACCTCTTCCTCAAATGACTGTTATTACAATCATGAACATGAGCGTGTCAACAGGTTCAACAGTCGGTGATTGTGGAGCATGTTACATCGTTTTGGCTCCTTATTTGTACTGAACAAAAAACAAAGTATCTGAACATGCAGTCAGTCACCGCTCACTTCAGAGTCAGCGGAGGTGACAAGGAACACGCTCAATAAAATGTGCTGGAAAAGGATTTTGTACCATTTGTATGAAGGAGGTATGTGTCATTAGTAACAGCCACTTTACACGCAATCAGTGATTTTGGAGCTTAGCTGTTAGATTTAATAGTTGATTTCTTTTGTGTAGCTTTTTCTTCTCAACATGCTCATTTGGTGCTTAGCTTCTAAGCTGTCCTGAATGTTTCCGATCCTGTCGACCTGAGGACTGATGGGGATAAAAAAAAAAAAAAAAAAAAAAAACATTCCATTGTTGGTTGTGTCAATGGTTTTAATGAAAGAGTAGATTTAATCATGGACTTAATGTCAGCTGGAGCAGTGCAGTCATCGTGATATATGGAGGACTTTTATTGAATCACAGTGTGCTGAGTCGAAGCTGTCCCGCTATATTTCACCTCACCACTGTTCCTCTGAATACGCTGTGGCAGATTTGTGTTTAACTGACTTTGCCAAATCACTGCATGCTCAGAATATCTGAGATATGAGTCTGTACATGTGCAGCAGTGGTCATCGTCTGACCAGGCTTAGTGGAACAGCTGTTTGCATAAGTGAAGTTTGGGTGTTGGTTGGGAAAAAGATGTGTTTTCAGGAGTAGACAGTTGTCCTTATTCCCCACATCTGTTAACTCACAGTGCCCTTAGTGCTACATTTAGTGCAGATCATAAACTGAGACCAAGTCTCTGAACACTTTCAGGTCTTCTGTGACATTAAATGTTCATGATTAAATATTCAATGTGAAGCTTAAAGTTCACCGAATAAACATTTTGATTGACATGAACAGACTCAAAAACGTATCTGCTTAATCAAGATGTGTGGATCGGTGTGTTATCGTGTCTTTTTCTTAAATATAAGAAAAATATGAAATGTTATGCTTTATAATTCAGATAATATAGATTTTTAAATTATATGTCATTGTACACACATCTATATGAATGTAAGGCGTTACACACAACTGGCCTAACGATAGGATTATAGCAAGGTTAAAAGTTAACTGTACTATCTGTGACTCTTGAGGTTCACCAACAGTGTTGTATCTCAGACTAGACTAACACAAACCTTCTGCTTGCTGTGCAGGTGGGAGTCCTTACTCCTCATGACCATGTATGGAATCTACATTATAATCATGAAGTAAGTTTACCCAGAGACCAAACTTTCTCATCAGTCATCAAGCCTCCACACACGTCATTCTGACTCAGACCAACTCTGTTTATTGTGTCAATGTGAGTAAACAAAAGCTATCCGTTTGGTTGCAGGTTCAACTCCCAGATTATGGCCTTTGTGACGCATCAGGTGAGGAGCGTCGGGCCGTGCTGCGTCAGATCAGAGGATCATAGAGAGGACAAGATGGGAGAGGATGTCTCTGCTTGCAACACCTCCATGGTGCTGCTCAACAAAGGTCAGAAGATGCTCATGCTGATGGTGTCTGTGGGGTTTTTGTTTTTACTGTTATTCAGTGCTTCCAGGGATCTCAAATGGTGTGTTAAATGTAAATTCAGTGCTATTTGTTATATGTTTAACACAGGCCAAGCCCATGGTCAGGAGCCTCCTCCAGTCATCATGGTGGATGAACTCCTTATCCTCAACCCCCACAAACTGTCCTTCTCTGAGGCCGGCCTCCGAATCATGATCACCCCCCACTTCTCCCCGCGCACCAGGCTCTCCATGGCAGGACGCATGGTCATCAGTGAAGTACGTAACGTAAAAAACATCCATATCATCCAAAAACATCTCCAAATACAACTTCCCTCTCTGTACCCACAGAGACAGAGGCTGATCCAGACTTCAAAGAATCAGCGGGACAGTGAGGCAGGTCCCGGGTCAAGAGGTGGGTCATGCAGCAACAGCCTGAAGAGGACGGGCTCCTGTAGCCTGGAGAACGGAGGAGGGAGACCTGGGATAGGAGACGCAGAGTTAGGAGACAAGCCAGGGGTTGAGGTGTGCCAGCCAGAGGAGGAGGAAGATGATGAAGATGGGATTTTCAGTCCTGTGCGCATACCAGGTGAGGACGATCCTGCACCAGCTGCTAAGTGCCACAAAAATTAAACTAAACCTGCAATGATCAGTTTCTCTTGATGGACTGAGAGATTGATGTTGCTCCTTGGCTAATAAAAGTTCTAACTCTTAGTTGATTAATTAAATACCTGATCCTAATGGCCTGATTTCCTACTTGTCACAGGTGGTTGCTGTGCACGGGTAAAGTGGGTGATCACGTGGCCTCTTGGCCTCCTGCTCTACTGCACTGTGCCTAACTGTGTTTTGCCACGCTGGCACCGCTGGTTCATGGTCACTTTTGTGGCTTCCACCTTGTGGATTGCCGTCTTCTCCTACCTCATGGTGTGGATGGTAAGGAGGCAGGAGCTCTGCCTTACTGTGCATACAGTAACAAACCTGAAACAAACCTGCAAACAATGATGACAAACTGATCTCAAATGGCTGAAGTGGCTGCTGTTGTTACAACAATACAGTGCGATAATGTGATCATGTGTCACCTTAAAATGCCTCCTCCCTCTGTACATTGTAGATGATAAATTGTGAAACGGTGAAGATACTGCTGCACTTACTACACAGTACAAACCACATAACATCACTCATGCAACACCCTGATGTGTCCTAATGTTTCTATCAGGTCACCATCATTAGCTTCACACTAGACATCCCAGACTACATCATGGGCATAACCTTCCTGGCAGCAGGGACCAGCGTGCCAGACTGCATGGCAAGTCTGATTGTAGCTCGACAAGGTAAAAGAAGAAAAGTGTACAACTTGTCATTTTGAATCTCCCAACTCCAGGTCTTTTGCTTGTTTTTTCTTTGTTGTGCTTCAGTTCAACATTTTTCTGTAACTTTTGCCGTCTCTTTTCAGGCATGGGGGACATGGCTGTGTCTAACTCCATAGGCAGCAATATCTTTGACATCCTGCTGGGCTTGGGTTTCCCCTGGGCTTTGCGTACCCTTGTGGTGGACCATGGGTCATCAGTATGTACACACACCATCTCCCATCAACATGAATAATTTCTTTCTTCTGCTTTTACTGATGTGCACACTGCGTTTGTGAGAGAGTTACCAAAGCATCTTAGGTCCTTATTTCTGTCAGATGTAATGAAAATGTGACGCTTGTTTCTCTCACAGGTTTCCATAAATAATAAAGGACTGGTGTATTCTGTCATCCTGCTGCTGGCGTCTGTGTTTCTGACAGTGAGTGAACACAACACACCAAACATTGCACAGTTGTTTTCATCTCTGCCAGAGTTCAATTTTAGTTCAGTCTACTGTAGACAGTTCAATGTGAAGTGTCTTCAATCTCTCACCTAATTGCATTGCATTCAAATCTGCATGCAAATATGTCCTGTGGTCATGAAAAGGACATTTGATGAAATAACTGAACATTTAAAAATGTGACTGTAGTCATAAAGAGGTGGATTTGCTCTGCATGTTTCCAAGGTCACTTGTCCAGTGTGATAAGGAAGATGCAGAAATTGTATTTAAAATGTTTTTTTGTTTTGTATTTCAGGCTTTAAATGGCTTTGAATTAATGTATTGTATTAGATGTATTAGAAGTCTTATATTTTCAGTTGCAGTCGTTTGTCCTACATGTTAAAGCATAACAGATCTGATACTATGTAGCTAATTGCAGATATTGATATTAGTGACTATTAGTTTAACACTGAATTAATAAACATAATTGTATTATCAATGTGCCAAATGACATGACTTTAAAGTTCCCAAAGTGTTTGAGTGTCTTTCAGTCAAGTAAATTTTATTTAAATTCTTGTCGACCTTGTATCCAGTTGCAGCAGGTGGGTTCTTTTAGTTAAAAAATCCATTGTACATTAGGCACCAAACCAGCATATAGTATGTGTGTAGCCGATGTTTGAAAGTACACTCTAGTTATATGCATATACTTTATGCTATATGTTTATGGTGTATGGTGTAATTGTTGCACTTCCCCCTTGTGGCTAAAAAAATAAATTGATAGAGGTTTAAGGGTTGCTTATCAAAACTGTTTCTGAAGCCAATATTTGAGGGTTAAAAAATCTAATAGTCAACTGATCTAATTTTCATTCTCCTAAATAGAATTAGTGATAGAACAATAACCTGCTTTACTAAACACAGTAGGACTTTTTCAAGTGTCTGTGCTTCTCATTGTAGAAGTTTTCTTTGAAAAAACAGGTGAATCTTTTCATTTCTTCCTCACCACTGTCTCTCTGCTCACAGGTGATGAGTGTCCATCTGAACCACTGGAAGCTGGATCGCCGGCTGGGTCTGGGCCTGATGTTTCTTTATGCCATCTTCCTGCTCTGCTCCATCCTATTCGGGCAGATGTGAGGCCTTTGGGTCAAACGTCAAACCTTGTCAGACAACATGCTGAATACCTACCTTTCTACCACATGTCCTCTTTTGTGAAGCCAAAAAAAAAGAGTGACTGTGTTGTTGTATTCCTCGTGAGAGTTTCTGTGCACCTCAGTAGGATTCGTTAGGATGATACTGTACACATGCAACCACACAAACACACAATTTAGTCTTTTTATCAATAGCACAGTTGTTTTTTCCTCCTTTTCGTACAGTGAAGTGTTTGACAGCTGTCAGTCTTTTATGTATCAAATTGGGTGACTTACCAAAAAAACTGAATGACATGGCAGATGGAAGCAGGATGATTGTTGGACCTTTAGTTACAAGATAAATAAAAAAAAATATTCTGGTCCTCATTTGCTGTGTTGCTGCACACTATTGTGGCTCTGCAATGGCTCACTGATATTTTGATGGAAATTGTATGTTAAAACTGAGCTAAAATTTCAGTTTCCACCCTGTAGCATCATTGTATTTCATGCCTGTGTTTCAATCTCAACATACAAATATTTTGAGGCAGATTCCTTTCGTTAAAACACCAAGTTATCTTACTAGCCAACTAGCTTACATACTACAAATCCAAACAGCTTCACTTTGATATTTACTTTTTGAACAAATCATGTGCTGTCACTATTTCACTAGAGCAATAAGCCATTAGAAGTAATACACATGCACCCTTTTACACATTGATGAAGGGGGTGCACATTAATTGCTAATATCCCATGCAGTTAGCATAAACACAAAGGTCTTAATGACACAAAGGTCTTGTTCTGTCAGGGACTGTTGCAGCTCGTTTCCTCTGAGTCTACTGTTCAATTTATTTATTGCTTTTCTTATTGTTTGCTTGGCTGCAACAACATTCACAATACAAATCATTTACAGGATCTTTGATTGCTGTTTGGCTTGACAGAAATCATTTATTCATTTACAAAGTTTATTGGCCTGTATCTTCTCTGCTGCAGGTTTGATTTACTACAGATGAAATGAGGCATTAAAAGTGACACTACCCATTAAAACCCCACTAGGCTGGAGTACAGGACAAATTGTCTTCAAAACAAGTGAGAGACCAGGATGTGTGGCAGGAGGCAGAAGTTCATATGTGGCTGTCGTGAAAATGGATTTCAATTTCATTTTCATCCTTTAGAGAAGTGGTACTTTAATCTGCCATGTCATGCCTCAGATTAAGAGTTGTCCGTTGGCCTTCGGTTTGAATACCCTTGTATGTTTTGAATGTACACCCTAGTTGACTTTACCATTGGTGTGGAAATATTTACATGCATTCAAATGTAGCAGGCAGCACTGAATTACAGCAAAGAACCTGAACAGTGAGGTACGTATTAGTCCAACAATAAAGGACACTGTGTACATGTCAGACTTTTAGAGTAGAAACATTGATATGAAAATGCACATTGTGATAATATTTTGACGATTTTGCCTCACTACTTATAAGCAAGTATTGGTACAGCTTAATGTAAGTAAGAAGATTAACCTAGTGTCAGTATTTTTAGAGGTCTTATTACTATGAAATCTAATATATATATATAAAATGTACTTCTATGAGTGTCACAAACTTTGACTTTGAGTGCAGGTTAGTTGTAATACTTCACGTTTAGGTACAACAATCGATGTTTGTATTGTTTCTTGTACATTTTATGAGATTAGTTCACTTTGGTGGAACATTTTTAAAATTAGCACAAACTTTGATCAGGACAGATGCAGAACAATACACACTTACATGCAGACAGTACCAGTCAAATGTTTGGACACAAACGTTTGGTGTGTCTGTGTTAATACTGCATATTCCATATTCATACACACCAGCTGCTCCTCTGTCCTGTAGGAAAAGCACAACAATCTGAATTCATTCCCATAGTTTTTAAAAGATCGACATGCTGTCTCTTTTTGGTATTTACTGTTATTTTACCCATGAATTCAAGATCTGTTCCACTAAAGGGATGTGTTTTTGTCTTTTTTTCAAAGGCTTGTATAATGATCATTGTCTACTTGATAATACTTTTTACTGTTTGTATATGTTAAATAATTTACATAGTTTTACAATAATGGATGTCTGACAGAGACTAGTTTTGTGGTGTTTTTGATATTTAAAAAATATGTAAGCCTAGTTGTGAATTATAACAGAATGAATGCATATTTTGTCACTTTGTTCAGTGGAATATGAAGGCTCTAACGTCAGACTAGCACTCTAATGAATTCAGTTGCAGTTGTTTTCTTCAACTTTGACCTTAAGAATTTTCTTTTATTTCAGTATTAATTCACTGACACAGTCATCCTTATTTCATGCAAGGGTACATGCAGAAAATTAGACACTTGTTTACAGGTTAAAGTCAAGTTAAAGATAGGTATGGTTTAAATATTCAATTTAGTGAGTGTAAATGCAGTTAAATGAAGTTGTATCCTTTTTAACTGGAGAAATACCACTTATTTTGAATGACAGTGAGTGTTCACCCCTTTTTCCACTAAATTCTCTCAAAAACTTTGCTTCATCTATTATTCACACTCATTTAGCAACAGTTTAAACACTATCTCATTTGTTCATGTTATGCCAAGAGTTTCAAAATCAGATCCCAGTGATGCATCTTAATGGGGTTTATGAAAATGTGATAATTATCCTGTAAATGTCTTTCAGAAGCTGTGAAGAACAGTCAAGATTTGAGGAATAGTTTGTTTGAAAGCCTTTGTCTGTCACTCACCATTAACACAAAACACTAAATCAGTACTGAAACAAGTCCATTGATCATTTGCTAATAAACAGGAAAAGTTTTTTCTGATAATCAATTATTTCTACGGGTCATTTATGATGTTGGATGATGCAAAGCAACTACTACTCCACACTGGGCAAATGAGGAAACTTAGATGTGATTTTCTGTAATTTATAAACTAAAATCGATTCATTCATATTTAGTTGCAAATATTACACATTCTAATGAAAATGTTTCCTACTTTTAACTTTTTTTTTTACCTAAAACGAACTGTTTTCATATTATCACCATGTCCATCTTTTTTTTTTTAAACATCCTCAACCACCACAACTCATGTTTTGCCAAATGACAACTTAAATTTTTTTCACTCAGCTGTTAGATGTCTCTGTTGTAAGCTCTTGTATTCAAATCTATGAATTTCAATATACTAGTCATGTCTACAGAAAGATAACAGCACCAAACCAAACAGCTGAACTCTTCCTGGTTTCACAGCACAGAGGATGTTCTGTTGTGATGTTGGAGGTAGAAGATATTTAAATTTTATTGCTTTAGACATCTTATTGGATCATAGAAGACAGGTGTGTCTGAGTGCAATAAAAAAGTGCAATAACAATAAAATCTCTTTCTTCTGTTATTTTCTGTAGGTAGCAGTGATAGAGAGGAGGTGGAGCTACAGGCATTCAGTGCAGCTGAATGATTAAAAAGAACATTTAGTGCTTGACTGCCATCTCATGGAGTAAGACAGAAAATTAACACATTTTAATAGCTTTTTTTTTACCCTGTAATATAGTAAGAGTTGTAGCCTCCTTGACAATTGTTACTCCTTGGATTTCTCTATAAAAGGGCAAAAGCAAATTATAGTGCTTAGTATTTTATTTTCCTGAAGACAAATTTCTTACAATAAAACATTCCATCACAATCCAAAAGAAAGTCCACCCTAAGAGAATTCACCTACTGTGTAAACCTATGATCTTGGTTTAAACATGTTTTCAACAATTCTCTTCCAAAGCTAGAAACAAGAAAATCAAAATAAAGAACTATAAAGTGATTCTATATAATTATAATATGACAACAAAGGTCAACATTCCTCCTGTTATGACTTTCCTTTAAGCACAGCATACAAGTTGGATATTTGGTCCATTGTTACTTAGACAGTGTTGAAGATGGAGCTCCAGAATTTGCCTCTGAATCACATTGCTTCCTGTTTCAAGGTTTGGAAGAGAGCAGTTTAGTTGATCAAAGGATTAACTAGAAAGCAACTTCCACTTAAGTCCCAAAATGTCCCACACATCGGGTACGCAAACATCGATGAATACAAAAAACAACCAGCAAAATATTCTAGTAGCCATTGTCGCTATATAACAGTAAGTGATGAGAAAATAAACCCAAGTTATACTCGTGTAATGCTTTAGTAATTGTTAGTTGACTATTGAAACAACATGATAGCATAGTTAATTTATATTACACCACTTCCCAACACCTTTGCCGACCTAACGCTGAGACAACTATGTAGCATATGAGAGTGCAGACATTTACTGAGCATGCACTTGTTTAACTGTAGAATATTGAAGCAGACACTGCACCTGTCATTACTATTTATCCCTCGGCCTTTGTCCCATCTATCTACAGCATGTTTCAACCCTTTAAATACTGTTTCTGTTTGAGGTAAAGTAACTGCTTTAGCAGTTCAGCCAGACTTTCTTTTAGCCTAGACACAGAAGGAAACCATTGCATTATAAAACTATGAAAGCAGTGACAAAAACAGCCATCTCTCCATAGGACTATACATATACACATTTTTCTACAATATGGAGCAATCCACAGTCTCCATCCATAGCCTATCTGTAATAGCATTTTCTGAGAAATAAAATTTACAGTCTTGCACGTTATCTGCCAACACAGCCTGAACAGGCTCTGTTATGAATCCCTGTTATTCCAGCATCCTACAGGAGCTCTTATATTGCTTTTACTTTGTCAGCCAGTGACCATCTACAAGGCCGCATAGTCCTCAATTAATCTAGTGGTGTCACAACATCAACAGATATTGGATATTGCATGATCAGCAAACTGCTAGAACACAGCAGTGAAGGCATTTATCCCTATACCTGGCTGATAATGCATGTACATTAAATTTTTGATATGACTTGAATAATCATCATAACATTATTACATCTGTCTAAAAAGGGCCTAGCAAAGACCTTTTCTAAGTATCAGCATTAAGTCTGCTTTGTCTCTCTGCAGTCAAGTCCAGAGTCTTTTGTCAAAAAGGCCCCAAAGCCTGAATGAAACATGCACGTCAGTATGTCCTTGTGCATCCTCTTGATCTATGCAGCTCGGTGAGCCACCAGCACACAAGAGTTAACAACCAGACTCAAGTCTAACCTGCCATCCCTGAAATCCTTCAGCCTTTGGAGCCATTCTGACATGCCTGTCAGGGTTTCTAATCATAGTTCCTGTTTCTGTGTGTGTTGGTTTTTGGCCAGTGGCAGTGGATGAGATGGAAAATAGTTCTCAGCAGATCCCTTTGACTCCACCAAGTTAATCACCAAATATCAGCAGTGCCATAAAAGAAAATGGTTGTGGATTTTCCATAAAGATGAGATGGGCACTAATAAAAAGACCATTACATGACCATTCTTCTTTCAAATTGTACATACTTAACACTATTATATACCATAGAAATATATAAATACTATAAAATGTTTTTTTTTTTGTTTTGTTTTTTTACGATAAGCAAGCATGGGCATGCTACTTGATTCCAACAAGTTACTGCTCTAGTTATAAAATCAGTACACTGCAGAATAGAGACAAGGGTTTAGCAACTTTGTGTAGGTCTATGTGTAAAAAGGTTGAACAGGAATTCATAATTTGGCTATTTATGCAGCGTATGTTGTTGAAATTCAATACTGCTCAAATTGGCTATGTGGCAGGTGAAAATAAAAATCTATGGGTCTGAATCTGAGCTTAGAACTGTGTAACAGTCATATCTGAAGCTATCTGAGGCCAGTCTGGTAAGATATACTTCCCTTTTCATAATTTATTGTCCGTTCTGAATACACTCCCACTGAGGTCAGCTCGTCTGGGGAGTTTATCATCTGTCTTGAAGGGTAAACCATACTGCTGCGGGACGGTTGAGCGCTGAGCGTGTGCAGGCAGGAGCGTCCATCACGATGGCGGGGCGTTCTGGTTCTGGTATATGGACGCCTTGTCTTTCAACAGGTCCAGACATAGGTGACAGCTCCAGCTCCCTGAGTGCCAAAATAACAGAGAGGAACCATTAGTGTCAAGGATTGTTGAAGCTGTTGTGTGACTGTTGTGTGACTTTGAAGTGACAAAAGTCACACAACAGCTTCAGTAACTTTATCTCGTATGTCCATGAGCCTGAAGTAAACGAGGCAGGTAAACCGATTTATTATGGACAAAAGCTATCCTAACAGTAAGTCTTGATACAGAACTTTAATACTTTCTTGGAGCTTAATTTGGTGCCAAAATACTGTCAGGTAGTAAATTTGGCATCAAGTCAATTTTATAATCATATTTATTCATGGATCAAATAGTATCTGGTTTAAATCAACATTTTGCATCTTTTAGACTGTATTATTTTAAAGCTCTTGACCACCTGCGTTTAGAGAAAAACAAATATGAAAAGTAGTAGAAAAATATTGTACAAAATATATTACAATATAGTACAAGCTTAGCTTATGAGGTCAACATTACAAGTCTTCTTTTTCCTTTGCTCAGCCTTGAAAAGAAAGATATGTGGGATATTTTTGGCTTTTCAAACTACACAGTCCCAGCTCTACATCACCGTCAAACATTGTCTCTACAGTAGATTGTCTCATTGTCACTACTGTTTTGACTTTGGTTTTAAACTGAGCTCAAGCTCACGCATTCATCATTTTATTTATTCATACATTATTGAGTCGAACACTGTTTCTTACCCTCTGGAGGTTCAGACATGGGTGGGTTGAGACAGTACATGTGATAGCCTCTATCACAGTCATCACAGAACAGAAGCTGATCCTGGAAGAAACCAACAACAAATAAACAACAAAAACATTTCAGCCCTCAGCCCAAACAACTTAGATCACACTTAACCCAGTGGGTAGCATATAACTGAATTCAGGTAAACTCACATCATTCTCTGATGTACCACACATGTTGCAGCACTTGCACTCGATGCACTGCCAGCGGTATGTCTTCACAGCGGCCATCATTACAGGAGTAAACTGCAGGCAAGATGGGTGGCCTGCAGCGGGAACAGTTTTATCGCTTTATTTCCACTCTCAAAACTGCAATGAAGGAAACATTTTCTCCTTTTGATCCTCTAATTCAGCATCCATGTGTTCATATCATACCTGAGCGTCCACAGTCAGAGCAGGACACCAGCTCCTCTGACTGACCAGTCTTATGGTTGGTTTTGGAGTCTCCCAGGCAGAAATCACAATAATTATTAGGCAACGCAAGCCCATCTGGACCTTTCTTGGGAGCTGAGAAGCAGAAGAAGAAAACAGCCAGAGGGCATCAGTGCAGTTACGCAAAAGTCAAACAAGGCAACATACCTGGCTGTCCAGTTGTACACTGAACTCAGAAACTTAATTAACTGAATCTTTGCATCAACTTCAAACATTTGTCACTTACTTTTAGGCTCCTCAGGCAGCGGCAAAGCGGGTTCATTGATCTCCATCTCTTCCTTCTCCTCACCCTCCTCTTCTGCCAGGTGGGAGTGGGCATAGTGGTAGCTCAAGCCGGGACGGTTCTTGTAGCGCTTCCCACAAACTGCCACCAACACCAAAAACACAACATGTATGAAAACAATGAAGGGATGAGTAATGCCTATTTAATACAAAGTAAGTGGTGAAAGGAGGGTGACTAATGGAAAAGCATGACTAGTTATTTATGGTGCTAGTTTAGCATTTTTCACATTTGACCAAAACATACTATTAGTGCTGCTGAAAGAGGAAGAGAACAGAAACACCTGTTATGATTGTATCTTTTCTATCATCTAGATTATCGAGTCTCTTATCAAGACACAGCAATTTATGAGAGTCTTGCTGCAACAGCCAAGGCCCTACGATTTCCTACTTAAATCATAGCTTTAAATACTGTACATGAGCAGGATCTACTCTAACAACTCCTGTAGTTACATTGTAATTATCAGAAAATAACGTGTCAGTATTTTTGGTAGCATCAGCAGCAGCTACCAATATGCCCATAAATCTAAAACAAAACATCTAGAGACTTTGACCCTATAGACAAAAAAAAATTGCTGCAGCTCTGTGCAACATCTATTCTAATCTTTGATGTGGTGAAGTGAAGATGTGTCACACACAGAAGAAATAGCTTAAGCCCAACATGTTCCTGGGGTCTCCTGCTTTATGTTTGATATCAAGATCAGCACAATGGCATGGCATGTTGGTGTATATTGAAAAATGAGGTAAAGATGAAGAGTGGGAATATGAAGGACATGCTGAGGCAATGTTTTGAAACATGCGTCATCATTCTCACATTCTCTGTGGTAGCCATGTATTTAAGCACAGCAAGAAGAGCATCTCAGCCACCCATACTATCACAAATATAGCAGTTAGGAAGTGATGCGCTGAGTTAACTGCTGATGTCTTCAATATAAGACAAGTGGCTGACACGCAGTTTCTCTCCATTATTTTACTAACTACTAAGAAATGTATGTTTCATTTGATCAAACCTGATGCTCCTGAGTATTAATGTTTCTGATTCAAATTTATATTCATTATCCAGAGGGGTAAGAGAAGTCAGTGGAATTGTGTAAGGAGGATTTACTGACTTTAGGGAGGACAAAGATTCCACTGTACACAGCCGTTGTCACAGGGGGTGTGTGAGGTTTGTCATAAGATAACACAAAGCACTTCTTCTTTCAGTTCCATAATTTCTCATTTTCATTTCCTCAAAGGCTACTGTCATGTTTCTTCCCAACTATCATCTATAGGAGTGATTACTTTATGGCACATTTATTTCCAGGGCATCTTGGAAAAGTTTCAGAAGATACAGCTTGTCACATGCTGCCTGATTGTGTGCTGTCGCAGAGAGATGTGAAAAATACTCCCCAAAGGTCAAACACGCATCAAACTGACTCAAAACCAAAAGCAGAGGCAGCAGTTCACTCGAAAACATGAAACAGGGAATGAGACTTAACAGGGTGCAGAGATGGTGAAAAGGAAAAAAACTGTAATGCAGTCAAATTGCACACATTAAGTAGCGAGACAAAAGACAAAGCACAGAGAGAAAGAAACAGCAGCAGGATCCAGCTTCAAGCTTATCTAAATCTGTGGGACGGTCAGGACCAGATTGAGGGGAAAAAATTACTTTTGTGGGCCACGGATTATCTTTTGTAGGCTGTGACGGCTCATATCTCTGGCTGATTATAGACTACAGCTTAATTAGGGTGTATAATAACAGTCTTGACTTTTCTAAATCTGGTTAATTATATTTAAGTAAATGGTGTAGAACAAAACATTTATCCTGAACTACACAAACAGCAAATCTACTTGACAACAGACAGAAAATAAAAACGGGCACTGAAGACAAAAGACAAGGCAGACTGGAGTAAAAAGGAATGAGAGAAATATACCTCTTTCAGAAGGTTTTGAAATATGCTTTTGTTTGATAGTGTCTGAAAGAGAGAAGAGAAGGAGAAGAGAGAGCACAGACAGAGACTCAGAGAAATAGGCTCATAGACCGACAGAGGATCAGTCAGTCAGTACTGCCTTACTGAGAACTGCAGCTGAAAGTGAAAATGCTTCACAAGAGGGGGAAAAAAAAACAAAAAAAAAAAAAACAAAACACACCAAGCAGTACAGATACGCAGTTTGACAAAACCAAAGAAATGGAAGAAACACCCCCCATGGAAAGATTTGAAATGCAAGTATAAGAAATGTTTGATATCAATAATGACAAACAAAAAATACAGCTAAGTTTGGACTAGCTTTATAGACAATCAAACAGGAAGTCCAAAGAAAGAGCTGAGAGAAGATGGAATTGAGAGGAGAACATTAAGAGAAAGGCGAGAAAATGTAACGAAAATGATAAAGAATGAGGACTGGGGCAAAGTCTTGCTTGATTAGATTACAAGCATTACAGCTATTAGCATCCGCAGTGACCCTCTACTCCGACCTGTGTTCACATGCTCTGCTCTCCCCCATCAGGACTCACTGTCACAGGCGTATGGCTTGTCTCTGTCCTCCAGTGCTGAGGTATCCAGCTTCTTCCTGCTACTGCCCACTCCTCGACCCTGAGGACAGAGGTATTAATGAAGTCAAAAGTAGAGCTGGTTCAGTTAGGCTGCTTGATATGCTAATGTAAAAGCTAATGTAGATAATAGCCGCTATGAGTCAGACAGTCGAGTTAACTGACATGAATAACTACTGTGGAACCACCAAAGTTTACAGGACGTGTTAAGTTGATTCTGACTAATTTGTAGTGAATGTAGAGGTCTTTTTCTTTGAGAGGGACAGACTGAATAAAATAAACTCTTCGTGCCGATCTGAGGCTCTGACTTTGAGTTTGTTGATGAGATATAATCTCTGGCTATGTAGATGTGAGGCCCTGCAAGTTAAGTGTACAGTGCGAACTCATGCAGGGTCAGTCTGCAGATAAAAGGCCGATGTCTTGTAAACACAAACAATGCATGTTAACCAGTGAACAGAGCTCAAGTTTCAGTGTGTGCACTTAAAGTGATCATGTCATGTCTGTACTTGAAGAATCTGCCACTGACAGTTTGTGCATAGCTGCATTAATTCTTTAAAATATGCATGATTAAGACACTCCAGCAAGTGTGCAGGGTTTTTTAAAATTATTCTTGTTAAAATGTTTTCCACATAGAGGCCAACAAAATTGTTGTGTTTTAGTAATAGTGCATTTGCCAAGGAAAATAAATCTTTGTTAACACTTTTATTAGATGGATATTTCTTTACAATTTAGCCAACAATCTGCATTTTAGACAATTTATATCATAGGAACAGTGTTGCTCACTTGTTGACTGGAAATCATTGATCTGAACTCAATGACCAATGATAGGAAAGTGAAAAGAGTTCTTGACACAAGCTCTCTTGATGTTGCATAAAGTAACATTGGTATTTATCAGATGTAACTGAATCAGACTAGACTTTGTGAACAGAAATTGGATTGGGAGATCTGTGCTAATATCCAGCCCAGTTAACAGAAAGGCCAGGACACACAGGATGGACTAAAGTGTCATATATCAGGCAGTTATTTACCTTTCCTTTCCCTTTGCCTCTTCTTTTAGGTGTGTCTTCCTCATAGTCTTCATCATCTAGGTCATCTAGGAAGTCATCTGGCTCAAGGATTCTCTATGTTGAGGCAATGAGAACACAATTGGCACAAAATTGCAAAGTAAAAGCATTTTCTTGAATCCAAACATATCTGATGCTGAAAACGAGAACCTTTCGAATGCGAGCTGCAGGGTTCAAGCCTCCAGTGTAGTCACTAAGGTTTGAATCTTCTTCAGAGCCTCGGAGCTCCGTGGTTGTCCGTTTGTCCAAGGACTCTCCCTTCAGCAGGGCCTCAAGGCTGCTACCATCAGATGACAACAGACCATCCCTTTTCACTCCTAAATCTAGCTCTATAAAACACAAAGATGCAAGCACATAAACAAAATATACATTATTATTCTGTATGTGTGTGTGTGTGTATGTATCTATATATATATATATATACACACAATATGCAAAAATATGCAATGACTAAATCATTAAGTGACATTCAATTATTTAATAATATTTAATATATAAAATATTTACAATAATAAATTATTTTCACTACCCTGTTAAAAACACATCATATACTTGTATTTTTTATTAAATTTGTCAAAAGTATAGTTTTGACATGGTAAAATAGAGAATGAGCTGAGCTGAATGCTCTGGTGGTACCTGACTTGACATGAGGAAAAATAAGCCGGGGATCCTCTGGAGGATGAGACCGCCGTTTCTTCCTCCATCTCCTAGATGGGTAGGTGTAGAGCTGTCCCGGAGCCATGCCTGAGGGACATTGGAACAACTTCAACTTCAGTTTTCTTAAAATGGTATTCGTCTTTTAAGTCTTCTTTGTGGGTGCAGCTGGTTGCAAGCTTATTTGATTACTTGTTCATCAGCTGTTCGGTTTGTGGTATTTCTTAAGAATGGACATTAGGTACATATGTGTAAAAGATTAGGTTCTTTTGCCTCAAAGGTTGCTCTACAAAAAAATTGCTATATTGAGACCATGTCTCCTTTTTGTTTTGTTTTCTACAGTTTTGTCTCCATCATTTCCTTTTGCCCAATCATTCAACTTTCAACAACAACAACTCTAAAATTTTAAAAACACATCTGCAGATTAATAATGATCTCATGTAAACTCGTGGTTCAGGTCTTAGCCTTGGATGGTCCAGTGAACATGTTTTGTGTCTCACCTGGTCCTCTGTGCCTCTTTTCCATCCAAATATAGCAGTTGCTCTGAGCCACACCAGTCTGAGAGTCAAGGAAGGGCATTCGGACACTTCTCTCAGCACAGAGCCTGGCATTGTAGTTGTGACATTGCTCCATGGCATCTCTGTAGTACTGCTCGCCCAGCCTGACAGAACAAAACCACAGTCAGATGCTTTTAATTACATCTATGGTGGTTAAAAGACAAAAATCAGCAGGTGTGGTTTCTACAAAAACAGTGCACTTCAAACCTCTCAGTCAGGCTTTGTCTTTCTGTTGTGTTGCCACCTTAGAAACACCTCACTCACTAGACAATGCCTCTGTACTTCATAACTAAATCATCTGTGAAAGTGCCACAGCAGGTGCTCTTTTGTTGGTATATCAACATCAAGAATACTGGTAGTCAGCACAGCATGATGTATTCTGTTTCCATTATAAATATTCTGAAATGGACTCTTGATTTTTGCTTATTTTCTCTTAGGGCTGCATTAGTCCACGAAGTGTGACAAGCAGGATCATGACAAAGAGACCTTACTGCTTCTTCGAATCCCTGACTGTTATGTCATCCAACAGCTGAAACTACTGATTTTATCTAGGTTTCCTGCAGCAAGGCCCTTTAATGTGCATCTACAGCAACATTAGTTACAATGAAGCAGATGAATGTTAGAGTTAGAGCCTCATGTTAAAATAAAAATCCATCAATCTACCATCAATACCCAATGTTTTACAAATTCTAGATGTTTCTTCAATCTCTGGAGCTCAGCCAGCCAAGCAACCATTGGGTTCTTGGTCACTTATCTTAATAAGGCCCTTCTCCCCTGACTGCTCAGTTTGGTTGAACGGTAGCTTCAAACTTCTTCCATTGAAGAATCTTCCTATATCTGTGCCTCAACACAGCCCTGTCTCATAGCTCTGCAGGCTGTTCTTTTGACCTCATTGCTTGGTTTCTGCTCCGATATGCATTGTCAGCTGTGGGACCTTATGTACACAGGCGTGTGCCTATCTAAGTTATGTCCAATGAACTGAATTTACCTCCGATTACCTCAGTCCTTTTTTTTTGCTTGTCAATATGCGATAGAGACTATGGGTTGTTGGGATGTACTGCATTTATTTATTTATTTTAAATCAAAAACTACAACATAAAAATATATTTTTAAAATAAAGCTGAAGTGGTGCAAACACTTTCTTGGTATAACTGTATATACACAGACCTAAGGAACTAACCACTCATTTCTGAGACTCAACCAGATGTAGTCATTTTGTTTAATGTTGGGGGTGTCTGTGGCTGGTCTGTAAACTAAAACAGGAGGGCTTTTACATAGAGTTTCTAACCAACCAAAAACTGCCATGTATATACACAGTCTTCCTTTCAACGCCATTAATACGATTTTCCACGTTATTTTCCGTATTGTTTAGGGGAACAGTTTGAAGACACCGTGGTCTTAATTTGTCAGGCAGCGTTCACTGATGCATTGACTCAAAGTCTTAAAATACTCAGTGGGGAAGTTGAAAAAGTCAAGTTTTGCAGACACTTGGATACACGTGTTTAGATACAGGTCAGTTTCATGTGGCTGTGGTTATCAAGGGCTCGGCCTGTTAGTAAGACGATCTAACACCGACCTGCTGTGCTGCCATGATCAAATACAGACAACGGAAATAGAAGCACGTCCTGGTTCACCCGTGTGTGGGTCACTGAAAACTTCAACTTTCCTGTCCCCAAGAGTTGCTACAATACGAGTAAGACAAGTGACAGCTACAGTGGCTGTAACCCCGGGTCTTCAGATGAAAAGATGACTTCCAGGCCGGCTTTCATTCATTCTCAACTACTTGGCCAGAGACTCCTGCCTGTGCTAACAGCGTTGGCCACAACTACACTCTTTAGCTTGTTAGCGTGCGAGCCGCCTAGCTGCTGCTCCTACTCCACCGACGTTAGCACCGCGGGAAATATCTGAGTAGAAAGACACAACAGGTGACCATCATGTCTCTAAAAACACATTTACGATCAAACCGACGCATGTTCTTCCACACGGACTCGTTAGTCCGGTTTCAGAAACGTCAACTGCGTGTCTGCTAACTTACACTTCCATACCAGGATGTGGACGAGCCACGACGGTTCCGACAGCTTCGGCTAACCTCACTAAGTCCGTGGAAAAGTCGCTAAGCTAGCTAGCAACACGGTCGGCGGCGGTATGAGAGGTACGATACGATGTGACCGCGGCGTGTGTCAACTAGTCGGTGTGAGGAGGGAGGAAAAGTCCAACACTTACAGTTTGACAACATTCTCAACAACAGCTGCCATCTTGCCTTAATACACGGGGTGAGCGGGGACGGGTAATGTGTGCCCTCTGTCAGGACTTGTAGGCAGAGACAGGCGGAACTTGGCGGCTCGCGCCCCCTGCTGGTGGAGCTTTGCCCACAAAGCTGTGACTTAACACAGACCGGCCATAACATTATGACCGCTGACTGAGGTGAAGTGAATAACATTAAATATCGCCTCACAATGGCACCTGTCAGTAGGTGGGATTATTGGGCAGCAGGTGAACATTTAGGCCTGAAGTTGATGTGTTGGAAGCAGGAGGAAATGGTCAAGAGTGAGGATGTTAGTGCCTCTGACAAAGACCAGCTTGTGATGTGTAGACCACTGGGTCAGAGCGTCTCCCAACACTGCAGCTCTGGTGTGATGTAGTGGTCAGTACCTACCAAAAGTGGTCCAAGGAAGGAAAACTTCACGGGCGGCCAAGGCTCATTGATGGTGATGGCATGGAGGGTGAAGGCTGGCTCCTGTGGTCTGATCCAACAGTAGAGCTACTGTAGCTCAAACTGCTGAAAAAGTTAAAGCTGGTTCCAATAGAAAAATGTCACAGAGTATCACAGTTTGTTGTGTATGGGGCTGTGTAGCCTCAGACCTGTCCATGCTGACCACTCGCCACCACCTAAAGCTCCTACAATGTACACATGAGCATCAGAACTGGACCACAGAGTTTTCATGAGTGTGTGTGTGTGTGTGTGTGTGTGTGTGTGTGTGCACACCTTACCTGGGGAAGACATGGCACCAGCATGCATTATAGGAAGAAGACAAGCTCAGGGAGGCAGTGTGATGCTTTGGACAATACTTTGCTGGGAAACCTTGGGTCCATCCATTCATGTGGATGTTACCGACACATACCACCAGTAACTCTTTCAGCAGGATAATGCTTCCTGTCACACTGCAACAATGGTTCAGGAGGTTTGAGTTCAAGGTGTTGACTTGGCTCCAAATTCCTCAGATCTCAATCCAATCCAGCATCTGTGGGATGTGCTTGACAAAAAAATCTGATCCATATCTATGGACGCCCTTTACAGGACTCTAGTGGAATTCCTCACTTTGACGGGTTATGGCTGTTTTGGTGGCAAAGGGGGACCTACACAATATTAGGCAGGTGGTCATAATGTTATGGCAGATTGGTGAAGTCTAACAATTATTTCAATAGAGATGTTATCGTCAGAAACTCAAAATTATGTAGGACTAGTTACCCTCTTATATTATTATTCTAACTGGGACACTTGTGTAGGACAGGCATCATTAAATGTCAACTGTGGAAAAAGGCTTATTATTATCATTTATTGTATAGATTTTAGTGCTATAACATAATTCCCAGCATAGTTCCATAGTACTTTACTTTAAAAGATCAGGAAATAAAAACACTACACGCAACAAACCTGATCACATTTAAATGTTAAGCAAAATAAAATGAAATAAAGGTTGATTAGATTTTTACAGTCCCTCTAATAAATATATAAAACAGAAAAAAAATAAAACAGGATTTGAAATTTCCTTCAAAAGTACAGTCAAAATGTGTGAAGTGAGTCTATTCCTTTGTACAGCTTTCACTCTTCAGTGAAAATGTAACAAACTCTTAAGTTAAATAAAATGTCCATTTAGGCTTTTAAAAGTAAATCATCCTACACTGAAACAGTGAAGGCCGAGTTTAATCACTTTGTGAACATTGTATGTGTAGAAGTTCTTTCAGTGGCCCTTCACTGCTTTTTCAATATATACGGATATACTGGCTCAGTATTTTCACACCTTAGACCAATGTCCTCATCCTCTCCCACTTTTCAGCACAGAGATTAGAGCTGCTGTTTCTCCTAACATGTCTCACTGAGGCTTGGCTCTGTTTTACAGATGACGTCCTTCTCAGCATCCAATCATGCACCATAAACCTGATGTATATTAGTCATTGCCCAATCATCCTTGACCCAATTTCATTAATCATTAATTCATTCTTAATGAAAGCACTGCAGCAGCTGGCTTTCCCACATCCTCTACACTCATATTGCAAGAGCTATATTTCTGATTCAAGCCCTTTGAGACAAACTGTTTGAAAAAAAGGGCTATACAAATAAAATTGCCTTGATGTTTCACAAAATCAAACTTTAGGTCCTGTCAAAAATATTTCAGTTTGACCCATTCTGATGTCTTCTTGCTGACATCTAAAAAATGTTTTATAATTTCAGTTGCAACAGCAGATATAATGATGGATTACAAAGTGAAAGAAAAATGGACATTAAGTATTTTTAGACTCCACCAGCCCCCAGAACAGCTTCACCAATTAGGTGTTTTGATGATTTAAATTGGATTGTTGGTGTGGAAGAGTTGCTGCAGGCTGTAGCAGAGCTAGAATTTAATTAGCTTGTAGTTTAAAATGAACTGCACCACTTTCACACAAGGTCCAGTTTGCTCATCATAGAAGTATTCAGCCTATGAAAACACTTAAGCCTGAACAAGTATCGTTTCTTATATTCGACCCAGATGAAGTCATCATTTTAACAGAAAGCCTGTCTATCCAACTGTGGATGCGGGGTACGGAAGAAGTGGCCATTAGGGAGGAGGGTGTAATGACTGCTGCTTCTGAGGTGCATTATGGGAAATGAGAGACATTTCTGGATACTGACTCACACCAAGATCTAAAAATCTGTATGTCTCTGACCTTTGTGAGTCCACCTAGCGCACAATGATAAATTAAAATTAGCCACAGCATAGCATCCTTCAGAAATATGTTTCTGATAACATTTCACTTTCCATTTATAGTTAGTGGTACATTGATATGTATAATTAAACAGTTTGAGTCATGGATGAAAGGTCTGCATTTCACAGGTTTGTCAACAGACCATAATTCAAATATTTAAATTCTCTCTACTTCTCTCTCTCTAGCATGTGATGGGGCATTAGAGCAGTGTCTAACCTTTTTCATCATTACAAATAACCCAAGATTGTGTTTTTGATTAAACCATGTTTTATTATTCCTAATATTAGATGTAGATACACAAGTCAACAAACATTATTTTCAATTTGTAATGAAAATGCTCCACAGCACACTGACATCGTGTGGAAGGGTCTGGTATTACAGACACGTACCTGAAAATGGACAGCAGTTATAATTTTTGCAATAAGTTGCATTAGTAACAGTAGTAGTAATAGTAACAACAGTAGCAATAATGATAATAATAGCAATTAATAATAGTAGTGGTATTAACAACTCTGAATTACAGAGGGAGGAACAGACATTCGTCAAAAGTAATGAGAAATGAAGGTAGTCGGACAGGCTTATCAAATGCTGCAAGACCACTGGATGAAAAAATACAAGCTCCCACTAGACAGCAAATATCCTGCCTTCTTCTAAAAAAGGAAGCTCAAATTGTCACCAGTCTGTTTTCACTCATATCTAATACTCAACAAGTAAAAGTTTTTTTCTTCATTAAGTACTCTCATAACCAAAAACTCATCTCTTTGACATCAATAAAACATACTTTCCAAGTTCTGGTCAAAGCTCACCAGTATCACAATGTTATTTTAAAAGGATGCCATATGCAACATCGAATCACAGCCAGCCGAGGACATTTCCACAAGACTGGATTGCCAGGGTCATTCTGCATTTAATATACAGTACAGTATTAATGTGTGAGTGTATGTGAAGGAGAGAGAGCTCATGTACAGTATGTCAAGTATGAGAAATATTTTTGCTTCACATGACCAATTTGGCCAAACTAATTTTGAATCATCACACATTCAAATGAGCTGATAAGAAAATACACTGTGACCTTTGAACTTGAACTACCTAACATCAAGTGGATGCTGTGCCTGATGTCCAGAGCAAAAAAAAAAAAAAAAGGTAGCAATAGTCACTTAAACAGCTCATTCATTTGGGATGACACCTCCATTTGAAATTGTGCACAATGTACGCTAACTGTGTTGGCTCACTTATGTATGCAATGATGCTATTAACCTGGTTAGCCTTTAGTTTAAGGCTACTTAAACTAGACTGATATTAGAAGCTCTATCACATACTTGGGATACAGAGTCCCATGGACAGAGACAAGGCAAGTTTGATAAAGTTTGGACCGTGTGCTGTTAACTGAACCCAGTTCAATAATCTCAAAGCCAGTCATTAGCTAGTGATTTGGAATCTGATTTGAGTAATGGTTCCACATTCATTTGAAAATATAGCCAACCTCTTTAAACTGCAACCAAATGCAAGTTTACTTCGAGCTGTGTTATCAATTTGGTTTAACATCCCTATAAACTAATCAGGCCTCCAAAGCATGGTACACCCATCTAGGCAAGTACCATCTTAAAGAGTGACTTTCAAGATTTATTAAATTACAAAAAATTGATTACCTGTGACCTAAAATAATCCCTAAAAACTCTTAAACTCAGATTTCTTGTCCAGTAACTTCCAGTTGCATTTTGGCAGTTACAAAAGGCAAATTAACACTTGGATTTAAGTGACTGACTATAATAACAGTTACCTACCAATCCAATGGTCTCAAGATAGTTATATAAAATTGCGCTACTGCCTACAGTGTCACAATATACTGTAAATGCCTTTTTACTTTTAAACTTGAACAGTATTTGAGGAAACTAACAAACATCTATCTTTACATTAACTATATTGGAGTTCCCTCATTTTGTTTTAGATTACTGTAGATGCCAATTACCTACAATTATTTGCTCTCCAACCCTGAATATGAAGTGATCTAATGTTTTCAGAGTACATCAACACAGAAGAGAACAGATGCTTAGACACATACAAGTATAAACCTACATGAAGTCATGCCACATATGCAAGAGCACAAAGCTCATCGAAGAGAGAATTAGGACTTTTCTCACTCTGCTACCACTAGTGAGCAGAGCTTTCCATTGTTTCTGTTAAATCATATTGTACCTGCATATATAATTCACTGACATACATTAGATCATTGCCACAGGGCACAGCTTTAACATTCTTTACCTTGTACTTAGAAATAACACTTCCTTTAAGACTGTTTGAATGGAAGGTGAGTTTTTAAAAAGGGTTCAGTGTATCTGTAGTGGGTTCAAGTAAGGCTCAGTACACCTCTCTGTCAGATAGCACATCAAGCGCATTCTTCACTGCCTATCCAATCTCACTTTCACACCCCTCACTTCACCTGTCAGCTGTCCATCTGTCATCTTCTCACGTGTGCTACAGCTTTTTATCCACAAACTGCCCCATACCTTCACATCAGAAGATTGAAGAGAGAACAGAAATAATTAGAAGACAGAAACAGAAATAATAAAACTGTCTTGAGGAACTTCATTGGTAAAGTCATCTTATATATAATATAAACCAAAAGTTAAGAAAAGCTAATTTTAAGAAATCATTTCACTAATGTTATTTTGAGTGTGTGTCCTGTTTTTGTCTGCATTTGCTCACCGAAAAGCAGCATCCATCTGGCCATGTTTGATTAGGAATAACATAAACGTGCAAAATCCACAGCACCACAACTCACACACACACACACACACACACACGCACACACACTAGAAAACTAATCTTCTCTGCTTTGTACAGAAAAAAAGAAAGTTGAAAATCAAGCAGAAAAGATCACTCAAAAGAAATAATCAAATCCAGGCAAAATTAGGATAAAATAAAAAATAAAACTACTTATATATATATATA
>CM076660.1:14308918-14331246 GCA_038496675.1 Rachycentron canadum | reverse complement strand
ATATATATGATACATATATATATATCATATCATATATATATCATTTCCCAATGAAACTTGTGATCACTTACTGCACACTGCTAAAATTTTAAGAGCTTTATTTTTTCTCAAAGCACCTCATTTAAAAAAAAAAAAAAATAAAAAAAATAAATACAAGGGCAAGCCCAACATTCTCCACTAGTTTAACCAAATTTATTTTATCTCTCCACAACATGAATCAAGATTATCTACTGTCAAATTAATTAGTTTGCTTTCTCAAACCAGCAATAGCAAAAGATAAATAATAATAATAATAATAATAATAACAACAACAACGACAACAATAGCAATATTGGTCTGGTTAATAACATCAATATGAAGAACAGAAAAACAGACGGATGTGGTCCTTTCCAAAGAGAGAGCTTGAGAGTGGCAGAAATAAAACCAGAGGGCACCTGAGTGGAAATCCATCATCCAGTGTTTTGTTAGTGACACAGCATCAAAACGGCTCTGCTAATCAAGACTCACAGAAGAGAAAATATTTATGCTAAAGAAGAGCCGATTTGGTGGACTTTGGAATTAACCTGGGCCTGGATCTGCTAATGACAACAGTGCCTGTTACTGACTCTTAACAAGCTCTGCTGGTTGGCTGAAATCACCTTTGGATGAGGGCTTTCATTGTTGGGTGCAACTAAATATG
Source organism: Rachycentron canadum (assembly GCA_038496675.1). NCBI lineage: Eukaryota > Metazoa > Chordata > Actinopteri > Carangiformes > Rachycentridae > Rachycentron > Rachycentron canadum. Next base: position 14,330,567 of record CM076660.1, on the reverse strand, counting down.
AAATATTGATTGGCTGAACAAAAAAGTAAATGACTGAGAATTCAAGAGAAAGAAAAGAAACCAAGTTCTCTGTATGCCACATACAGTAGCTGTCGACAAATTCCTTGGGGTCTGCACTGAGAGCAGCGTGTTTGTGTGACCTGTTTGTACTTTCCTCTCTGCCTGCTTCACTTTGTTGAAATCTGACAAATTATGTTTCCATCAATGAGTGTTCCTATTTCTTCTTGCCAAAGAAGCTGAACCTCTTTTCACGATCCTTCTCTTTCCCCTCTTTGTTGCGCATGGTAACACCTCCAGCATCACCTGAGCTGGGGGAGATGGGAGGCATCGTCATGGCACGGCTGAGAGCACGCGGACCCCCGGGGGAATCTCCTGCTCCCGTTGGAATGGAGCCAAGGATGGATCGGATCCACGAGCTCATTTCGGCCTTTAGATAAAAGGTTTTGTTCAGAAATTTAGTTGAAGCAAAGTCACAGCACACAAATAAGATTTGTAATAAGATAATTTGTATTTATTTATTTTAGTAGCATAATTCTATTCTTCACATCTTACCTCATCCTTTGCTTGGAACAGATACTCTTTTCCATCTCCAAGCCTGCAGACAGAGTAGAAGAGGTGAGCCATTAGTCAGAGATATGCGATTAAGTCTAACGAACCCCACCATTTTTACCAATTTTTTTTCATTTTCACTTCATTTTATCATGCACTCTCAATTTATTTATTAGAGTGTGACAACGGAACTATATCAGGAATCCTTGTTCTGAAGTTTTAGTTGCCATCTCTCTTCTTACCTGAGCTTGAATACATGTTTCCTCTTCTTATAGTCGTGTGCTACCTCACACACAGCCTCTCCAAGGCTTATGGGTACCTCTCCATGGTATGGAATGCCATTGCTTGCGCTCTTGCCATCTTTATAGAAACCAAGGCTTCCTTTTCTTAGGACGCAGTACACGTTCTGCCAGGACCTATGGGAGCAAAGAAATGGTATTAGGAGCAGCATGTTTTTCACATAAAAAACAAAAGTACATACATTTTCTATATCTTCCATTGTGACTAATTCCTCAGAAATCTGAATCTCTTTTCAGTCTTTCGTGTCTGGCCATCATGGTCTCTTATAGTGCACTTGACTACCCTCATAACAACCCTCACCTGCTAGCTGCCTTTTTACTGTGGGACTCCATCTCCTGTTTTCGACAGAGCATCCCCTCCATGGTTTCTGGCTCAGACTCTGCTCCACCCCTGCTCGGTAACGTGGCAGATGGCTCAAGGCGAGAAGATGCCAGCCCGCTGTCCCTACCTGGACCGTTGACCGACTCAGACTCAGAGCCCTGCAGTTCAAATCAGACATCAGACCCAAATGATAGTGAGGAGGCAGAAAAAACCTGACTGGATGAAAGCAGTGAGCAGCAAAGCAGCCATTCACAGCCGTACACGAAGAGCCATGATGACATTTGCTTTGATGACACTGCATGATTACCTGAGGTAACAGCATAGCATGGGTTCAGGAGGCCCACATAATTACAAACACAGTACATTGATATTAAACAAGACAATTACAGTTGCTCATACAAGTTAACCACACAGTTAAAGCAACCATTCATTTGGGATACATGCTACAAGGAACACAGTTGAAATGTCTACATATTCAAAGATAATCAAAATGTACGAAAGGATCATTATATACCATATATTCATATGAAATATTATTATTCCAAATATAATCTTCGCCTTTTCAGTCAGTCCTCAATAATTTACTTAACTGCAAATGAATAAATTCATTAAATAACAATACATTGTAAGACATACAGACAGAAAACATACATGAACATATACTCATTTACACTTTATACAGCCTTAAATCCTCAAAATCTCTTGGATGAAGTATTCTGGCTGTTGTTTACCATATGAATTTTAAAAATCCACAGGTAAGATGCATTTTAAACTACTACTACACTGTCAGTAGCAGACAGCATTAGCAGCTTGTGTTTGTCTTTTTTCCCCTCCATTTCTACAGAGCTGTTCATTGACTCCAACAAGACTTTCACACTCATCATAGCAAGTGTACACATATAGGGAAAGACTGAAACAAGCTACATATAAATTAGCCTTAAACAACTACAAATATCACCACGTTTACAATTCTGGGGTTCACATTACAGTCACTCCTGTCCTGGTCAATATGAGCACATATACAACTACAGACTGCATATTTGATCCATGATGACAATGTGTTCATGAATCTGCATCATGCCTTTAAACAGCGATGGGGCTCATAAATGAAATTGCGTATTGCATGAATAAATAAAGCAATGGATTGCATCTGTAACAGAGAGCAATGACTTCCTGATAGACGAATAGAGGCACTGCAGTTGACCAGGAGCTGAGCGGAGGCTGTGAAGGGGAACGAGGGAAGCTACAAAGCTGACCATGGCTTGGTACTCACACGCTCCGGCTGCTTTGGCTTAGACACACGTTTAGGCTCTGATTTCTTTCCCACTGACAACGATAGCGATAATGACTGCTGGTAAAAACGTAATGACAAATTGTTATGAAGTTTGTCTGGAGCAGAAACCTGTAAGTAAGTATGTGGCTTGCACCTCTAGAACCTCAGTTCAATTCACACAGAAAAAACTTCCTTTCTTTGATTCTTCTTTGAAGTATCATCAGCAGACCTTAACATACACTATAGTACTTTCCCCAAACAGCCAACATAGACTGCCATCATTTCTTCTCTGACATGAAGTGCTTCCTTTCATCTGCCAGTGAGGACTTTGACTTGACTCATTTTATATTCATTGCATACTTTACCCTACCCCAGTCCCAATGCCCAACCTCACAGGTACCATGTTAAATTTAATTATGGTACCTAAGGTGATGAGTGGGTGTTTGCTGCTCTGCAAAACAGCACAAATAGTTTTCAGAAAAAATTCTTTGTAATGTATCAACAACAGCTAAGCAAAATTTTGCTGCTTATGGCTAGTTCATGCTGATAGATAATGTTAGAAAACATTTCAAAGACAAAATAAAATATTTCCTTCAACTGAATAACAATTTTTTTTTTTTTTTAAATGGCATTACATGCACTGAAACAACGCTGTTGATCAGACTTGAACGGACAGAGACTTGGACATACACATATGCATACAGACAGTTACACTATGTATGACTTACAGGTTAGGGCTTCTTTTAAAACCCAGAACAAAATTGAGGTATATTTTCATAAAATTCATGGTTTGCAACAAACTGTTGCCATGTTTTGATAGTTTGTTGGAATATAACATTAAATATTTAATATTGAGTGATAGAGATTGAGTGATACAAATCTGTGTCATTATGAGGCGGGGCAACATGAAAAAGACACTACAGGACATTACACGCTGGATTACATTGGAAACCTGGTGAACAAAAAACGAAAGAACTCAGCACAACAGACCAGAAACAACACAACACAACAACACAAGCATTTTGCAGATATGTCTCACCTGAGATGTGTCATTGTCACTGTGTACTCCATTCACTGACACCGACTGATTGAGTGTGGTCTGGTCCAGACTGGTTCTGTGTTTAAGAGGGACTGAAATTAATACAGAAACAAAACAATACAAATGCAACACCCATCTGCTCAATCATAACTCCCCTCTGGTTTACCTGGCTGCAGAATCATGTGCTTGACTTTCTGTTTCAGATTGTGCCACTTCCTCAGCTGGGGGTGGTGTAGGTGGTCGCCGTGCCCTCTCCTCTTCCTCTCGCCTCCTCTGGATCTCCTGCTCTTCGAGCTGTAAAACAGGAACTTAGTAGTGCTGTCTAAAGATAACATTATGGATGTGGGTGAAGTTATCTCTGTACTTACTGTAGTGAGTTTCTCCAGTAAGACAAAGCGCTCTTCCCAGGCTGCAGCAAGTTTCTCAAAGGCCTCATGGCGCTTAATTAGGCTCTCTACTTCATCCACATTTGAGCCTAGCTCTGCTGCTCGCACCAGAGGTTCTTGCCCTGCCAACCAAGACTCTGCCACATAGGCATCACGTCCAAACTGCAACACTTCTAGCACTAAATTGCAGAAAGAAGAGGAGCAGAAGAAAGAGGAGAACAAAAACATTCAGACAATATACAATCAATAAGATACAGTACCACTAAAATCTAAAAAAATAAAGAAACTGTTAGTGCTTAGTTTCAGTAAAACCACTGCATTGGTGCAAGGAGGGTTGCCTAATCATAGTGGCTATAGGCTATAGTGCAATACCAATCAAATATGAGTAAGCATACGAGTCTTGTGGATTACATGTATACCTTGTAGAATTTTACTGTTTACCCCAACAAGTCTCAACAAAGGAGAAAAATATGGCTGTCAAGAAAACTTTGAGGAGTTGTACTATGCAATTCCATCTCCATTGAGTGATTGAGCATCTTACAGGCCTTCACACTGGATGTAACAAATTATGTTCTAGCTGCCATTTCTACCCTGTAGCAACATGCCCATAACAATAGATCCCTTAGAATAAGCAGACTCTAAACAGGTTGAACACACATACCAATTTGTAAATGATCCATCTTGTCTTGCCACTTTTTGTTGATCTTGTCCCTCTTTTCCTGGAGTTGAGCCAACTTCTCCCGAATCTGTGAATCAAGAAGATTCAGGGACAAGAGAACACCGGAGAAGACAGGCATTAAGTAATAACCAATGATCAATATTTCATGTAAATATGCATGAATATAACTGCAGTGAGAGTGACCTATTCCATAGTACCTCATCAGCTGCATAGTGATTGTTGTTGATGAGGGAGTTTCCCATTTCAATACAGGCAGTAAAGCTGTCTGCTCTGGTCTCAATCTCTGACTTGATGTCCTGATGATTGGCAATGACCAGTCCTGCAGAAGATACATCCCTGGAGCAACACAAAGAGGAGAGAGGTGAAATTTAAATACATAACACTAATTAAACAATTTTCATAAGCCTAAACGACACTCACCTCGGACTGTCATGTGCATCAATCTGCAGGTTGACACCATCCATCCAGAGCATGAGGTCTCGAACCATGTTGAAGAAGCGGAACTTCTCCACAGTGTCCAGCAGGAGGAGCCTGCGGGCTTGACCAGCCTCAAGTAGGCCCTCCCATGCAGAAGTCACAGCATGTTCACTCCTGTGAATGTCATCAGCTTTCTCTCCAGCGTAAGCCTTCTGCAGACGTGCTGCATCATCTTGCACCTGGTTCACCTATGAGGTCGAGGAGGAAGAGGGGAAATTTAGTATTCTATTCACATGGCTCTCCTGGAATTTCACATGAGATCTCTTTATCAGCAGATAGCTGACCTGTCCACTGAGGGCCTGGATGTCATGTTCAAAAGTGTTGTGCTGTCTGTGTAGATGTTGGACAGTGTTAAGATCACGGCCAAGGTCAGACGGCAGAGCCTCCCTCTTTTCCTTTACACGCCCAAGCACCTCCATGGCATCCTGATGGAAGCGGTGCAACTCATAGGAGGCTGCCAACATTTGTGTGCGTGTGTCAATCAGCTCCAGCAGATCTGCCCAGGCCTCATTTAACCCATCCTTCCACTCAGCTACACTGGCATTCTCAGGATGACCTGACTCAATCAGGTCATCCGCCAGCCCATTAACACCATCTACACGCTCTTGGCCGATGGTGCTGGTGTCACGAGCAAACTCCCGAAACTTGTCCCTTAGCATCTGTATAAAGAAAAACCAGGGTGAACGTAAGCAATATAATTAATTCAGCTGAATTTCACAGAGCTTCAGTGTTTCCAAAGCATATGTCACACTCAAAAAAAAAACCCTCACTGTGACATGTTCATAGTCCTGTCCTAGTTCGTGGGAGCCAGCAACCACCTCCCTCTCCGCAATCCACTGTTCTAGGTCATCCACCTCCCGCTTCAACTGTGTCAGCCGCAATCTCTCCTGAAGCCGCCCACGACGCTCCTCAGCAAGATCTTTCAACCCTGCATACAACTTGTCCACTTGGGCTTGCCTTAAGGTGATTCTCTCACTGTTTAATAAAAAATGAAAGAAGAACAGATTGGTGGTTGCGGGCGTGCAATTTCATAGAGAGGGTGTCACAGTTCACACTTTCAGATCTACCACACCTCTCCGGATGTTCACTAGTGACCATGAGGCGGCTGCTGTTGGCTAGCTGGTGAATGGTTTGGGCATAGTCTTCAAGAGCCTGTTCCAGTATTTGGTGCTTCTTGACCATCACTAGTGCACTTTGTTCATCCTGGGAGACAAACAGGAAATTTTCATGTTTCTTAAAGGCACATGATTGTGAAGCAGTGGCAAGTCCCTGACTTATTTTTCTCGATTTACCTTGGCTTTTTCTTCTGACATCATATGTAGCTCTTGTTCGCCCATCCATGCCTCTACCTCTGCTGCATCAGCATAGAACTGTTGGGCGCGATTGGCCTCTATTAGACGAGCATGACGTTTGTCTGTCTCTGCAATCAGCTGGTCCCAAAGGTCCCTCAGTTCAACAAGACGCTCCTCTAGGACAGACTGTCTCTCCCCATCTACCTGGCTCTGAGTTTTTCCTCGTCTGTGGATGTCATCTATGCGAGGCTGGTGGCCCTGGATTTCTTTCTGTAATGTCTGATTTAGAAATAGAAAGGTGGTATGACTGGTGGGTTGGCAATTGATACCCCTCACACTTGTCTTGGGCCTATACACAGTTTTAAGACTTTTAATAATAGGATTATTTATCTTCTTTTAAATTACACAGCATTTACAACACTTGAAAGAAATGACTAGTATTAATAATTTCATTGCTTTTATAATTAAAAAGCTGATTTCTTTGTCATCACTGTACCTGGTTCTTCTTGATTAGAAGCTGAACAGTAGGCAGGTCTTTTCCATGGTCTGTGGAGGTTGCCAGGGGCATTCTCTCTTTCACCCATAGCTGACAGAATTAATGAGACATGAGCGTTAGGCAAAAAGGGAAAAAATAGCAAAACTTACTGACTTGATACATCTATATCTAATTTAAGCAGCCAGACAAGCAATCTGACTCACAATTTCATCCTCCAGATCTCTGTTGAACTGATGTGCTTCTTTGGAGGCGAGTAGGCGCTGTCGCCTCAGTTTGAGAGGCTCCTGAAGGTTTGCAAAATTGTCAGTGACACGCCTTTGCTGACCATCTACTTCAGTTAGTCCAGCATCCTCCTGAGACAGGGCCAGAGCCTGTGACTGCAGGGACTGCACCTCTTTCTCTCGGACGTCCATCTGGTGCTCCAGCATCTATAGAGGAACAGAACAAAGATATAAATCAAGAGGATATGACATTTGGCAGTCTTTACTAAACAAATTTGGCCATCTTCACTACTACAAAGTTCTTTAAAACATATTACATACATAAGTATGTTTAAAGATTAAATTCTTTAATTACTGTACTACTACATTTAAAAACTACATTTACCTCTTTGACACATTGGGTTTTGTGTCAATGAACCTATACTAATTATATCATGATATTAAAGCTCTATAATACAAGAGTCTATCTTGACAGCAAAGATGGCACAGATGTTTAGGTTGCATAGTGTGGTCTACCTGGTGCTTCTTGAGCAGGATGTTGACACTGGTCAAATCTTTTCCATAGTCGTCACTATGCAGCTGACTCTCAAGGTTTTTCAGCCAGACATCTAGAGCGGAGCAGCTCTGTGTAAAGAGCTCTGCCCTGTTGGCATCAAACAAACACTGGGCCTTGGTACGGGTGGTGCCCTCCAGCTCCTCCCACTGACGCTGTAGGTCCTCCAGGGTCTGTTGGACAACAGGTTTCAGCTCAGGTTTCTCTGCCACCAGTGCCTGACCCTCCTGTTAGAGACAGCAAACAAGGAGTTATCATCTGGCCCTACTGTTTTGGCCTTATTTATTGGCTTACCCATAGACCAGTCAATTACAATTACATTATAATTATTACAATTACATAACAATCCCACCATCTGTCAGAAATGTCGCACACATACATAGCTAATCCTAAAGTTACCATTTTCCTGTTTTTAAATTATTAATATCCAGTAGAGTCACACCTTGTCAATCTTGTCTAGCCAGTCTTTGTTAGAGGCCAGCTCTGCCATGAAGGCCTGGTGCTTCTGCCACTTGCTGTGAAGATTTCTAGCCTCATCATAAGACATGTCCTGTGCTGTCAGCATCTTTTCATTGATCCACAATGTGAGCTATAGAAAAGAGGACAGCATTACAAAATAAGCATTATTAATATTATACAGAAGAACAAGTGACAACACAGGTTGTTTTATCATGATTTAAGAAGCCAGATATAGTCACAGTACTAGTTAACATTGACATTAAACCAAAGCATCTTAATTAATTTTTTTCATAATGCTTGATAATTGATTAATTTCATTTTTAAGATTGTTTTTACCTCCTGCCCATCTTGGAGGAAGTGCTGAAGTTCACGGTTATCCTTAAGCTTTGCCAGCAATTCATTTGCAGCCTTCTTATTCTTAAGATGCCTGTAGAAAATGAACAAGAGCTAAATGACCCACTCTTCAAACATTTATCGAAAAGGAAAACTTGCATTCTTGGAATTTTTCTTCCTTTTTGCACTTTTGCACTAACCTTTCCTGGATGGAATCAACTTTTTCCTGGATCTTATCAGAGTTTGCATTAGAGTCATTAATAAGGCGCCGTCCAGCCTCCACCACACCAGTTATCTTCTCCTCACTGGCCTCTGTGGTGGTGAGGAAATCGTCATGCTTTTTAATGGCCTCCTCTGCTCCCTGAAGACTGGTAGGCATCTCTGTGTGGGACAGCACGTACTCCTACACAAAAAAGGAGAGGAATGTTAAAATAGTATTTCTTATTCCATTATTATCTTATTCTTATTTCTATTTGCCTTTTGGTTCTTTGCAGCCTGTTGGCTTAGTTTGAGTGATGTATTGGAATTACAACGGTTAAAACAAGCAAATGCTGGGGATGTACTTAAGAATCAAACCTTTAAAACTACAAGTATAATTTGTTTTTATTAAACAACTTATAATTTCTTGCAGCTGTGATTGGAACCCTACACGGTATTTCCAGGTCTTACATTTATATGAACTTTAATTTACTCTAAATTAAATTTTGTGCTAATTAGAATAATATGAGTACTACTAAGTGAGAATAAACCTAGCATAGTAGCCTTGGCCGTACAGGTCTAGGCCTATGGCCCATTTACAGTGCAACTCTCCTTTCAGTTGCAATTTAGTAAAGTTACTTTTAAGCTTAAAAACTAATTTTAACTATTTAATTTCATAATTTTGTGATGATTTTGCTATGCAATCAGCACATTTTAATCATGTAAAGCATTGTTTCTTACAATGGGATTCATGGTTCCTTGAGGGGTTTCTTGTGGGTCCCCAGCAAAAGGGGGATCATCTATTTTTGTGCATCCATAAGTATCACAATGTCAAAAGGCATGGCTATTTTTGCTCATGCATTGCAAACACCTTCTGTAGTAAAACATCTAGAAGCAGAATTCTTCACATGGGGGACTCTCAGACTGAATAGTGTAAAATGGTTCATGATCAATGGTTTAAAATGTGTCAGTTTAGGGGTCCTTGATGTGAAAAAGTTCACGAACCACTGATGAAAAAACAATGGAAGAAGTGAGAGGGCAGATATAGTCTTTATCATCCATGTGCTCACTGGCACAGGCTTCAATTCATTAGTGCTTTTTTTCTAACCTGGCTGTTCAGGAAAGCCTCTGCCTGCTTTGCATCCCTCAGGAAGGTCTGGAAGTCAAAGGCCTGGGCCAAAAGACTGTGGCGATTCTCCCACATGCGACGCAACTCATGCCAACCAGTATCCAGTGCCTGGAGCCTCTGAGCCAGGAACATGTGCTGGGCATCTGTCTGACCTTGGGTCACCTCCTCACCAACTGCCCGCATCTTCTCATAGTCCTCCTTATAGTTATCCACCTCATTCTTGATGCTCTCATGCTGAGCCAGCAAACTCTCAGCCTCAGGCAAGGAAGTGGGAATGTCCTCTGAGGCCACAGCTGTCTGAGTACGGGACAACCAGGATTGGAAGTCATCCAGATCCCTAAGAAAGCCTTGCAGCTTGCTGGCTTCACCCAATGACTCCTCACGCCGCTTCATGGTGGCGTTCAACTCCTCCCACACCTCTTGAATCTCTGATAGACGTCCCTGGATCTCTCCTGCCTGATCTGGATGTTCCTTGGCCAGCTTTTCTGCTTCATTTCTTAGGTCATCCAGTTTCCCCTGAAAAAACAAGGGTTTCAATGCAGAAATGATGAGAAGATTCCTCTGCATGAGACACAAAATGTTCTACAAGACACAATTAATTTCAGATTTCTGCTCTCATCCCTCACCCATAACTCATGGCATGCAACCTCCTCCTACCTGAATGGCCTCCAGGTCCCTCTCCATGCCAGTAAGTTTGCGTTGCAGCGCCATTACTCCAGCCAGGTCATTGCCCAGGCTTTGAGTAGATTCAATCACCTTGGTCTTTTCCCTCATCCAAGTTTGGATCTCATTACACTCCAGGTGGTAGTTCTGGATGTTAAGGGCTGACTCTAGGGCTTGTTTCTTTTGCCCAGCCAATTGTTCAAACTCTGTCCATCTAAGGATGAGACAAAATGCAATATTTAGGTTAAAAACATTAACAGTGCTCATTGACTACAAATATACTTCCATGCAAAATAGTGGTTATTATTTGGCCTTGAATGTTAGTTCTGACCTGTTGTTCAGTTGATCTCGTGTCTGATGGATTTGGTCTTTGCTACAGTTGTCGGAGCTCAGCAGCTGCTCTGCCACCTGATTCACATCAGTGACGCGAGTGCCGAGGTTGTTCATCTCAGGTTCAAGAGTCTCAAATCTGCAGTTATAGAGTAAAGAAACAACATTAATTCACTCATTCTAAAAAGAATATGCTAATTTTAGATGTTTTATGCAAATATTAAAACTGTTTGTGGGTAAAATCTGTGAAATTTTGTATACTTCAAAAGATTGGAGCTACAAAAATTTGTACCGCTGGTCGAGTCTGAATTATTATTTCACATCTGTAAACCCCAACTTCAATGTTTGCAATTTAAATATTTTTGAGAGATATAAATTGAGTTGGCAACATGTTTCTTGCAAATTAAATTTTAAATTTTAGTCTTTCCTTCCATTCCTCCCAGACTGACCTCTGCTGCACCACCTCCAAGTCTTCCAGTTTGGTAGGGATCTCCATGCCATGTAACCACTGTTCCTTTTCTTCCACCCAGAGCTGGCAGGCACCAGCTTCACTGAACATGCGGTAAAGGGCCAGAGCACCTTCCAAAGCCTGCCGACGAGCTGCTGACAGAGACTCTAGTTCATCATAGCGTTGCTCAATAGAGGGTAGGCGGCCATCCACCTACAGTAAGCAATAAACCATAATTCAGTACTCTAAATGGAACATCATTATTATAGAAGCATGAAAACAAAGCACACATACCTGAGGGAATTGTAGATAGGCCTGTGGCAGTGCTTGGACCTGCTCATGCAGGGAGTCAATGAGGGGGCGATGGCTCTGGATCTCCTCGTCTATCTCCCTCTGCTTGCGAGCTAGAGTTAGGGTGGAAAACTCATCATGGCCCACCTCCTGACTTGATACCTGTCTAAGTGTCTCCATGAGCCAGGCCTCCATGTCATTAGCATCTGTTTGGAACTGATGCAGGGCCACAGCTTCCTTAAGGCTCTGCTCTCTCAGTTTTGTTGTCTTTTGAAAAGGATGAACAAGAACATTACAGAAACAGAAAGAAAAAATATATTTGGAGAACATAGCGTTGGACTGTGAATAACCAAATACAAAGAATCATGATGACCACCGACCTCCTCTAGATGTGTCCACTGTGCACGGATGTCATGAATCCTCTCTGTGACCTCTTTGGCTCCAAAATGTCCCTCATTAACCAAAGCCTCCCCAGCAGCAATGCTGTTACTCAGGGGGCCATAGCGGGCTGCCATCTCATCCCTGAAAGCCTCATGTTTACTGAGAAGGTGAAGAGCAGAAGTGAGGTCACGCCCACAGTCTCCACTAGCGAGGATCTGCTCCTGTTCTCTGATCCAGGCTGCCTCTTCTCCGAGATCCCACAGGAACTGCCACAGAAGTCGAGAATCCTCAAGGCGCTCTCTGCGTTTCCCAGCAAGCTGACCAAGCTCCTCATAGGCTTGACCTAGCAGGTCAACCTTCTCACTAACTAGGCCTGGCTCACATGGTTTGTAGGCTGGCAATCAGAAAGGAATACTTGGTCCTTATTGTACACACATAGATCGGACTAAAGCTAAATGCTCTGTACAAACAATTAGTAAAAGCATGTTTGAAGACTCACCCTGTTCATAGGAAGTGAAGCGCTTAGCAGATCCCTGCACTCCCTTGATCCTCTCTGCCTGAGCTGAAATGTCAGCCTCTACCAGAGTGTGTTTCTGAAGTAGGTCGAACACATCATGCAAATGTTTGCCACTGTCTTGAGATTGCAGACGACCCTGGAACAGAAGTCACAGTGTAGTAGAATACTTGGTTATTTCATCTTAAAAAAACATAACCAAAACTCTGCTTGAAATCAGCACCTCCAAGGAAAGAAACTAGACTGGATATTGTGCTCATGTCAAGAGGAAAAATCTTGTAAACAGTATAAATATTCATAGAATTTGAACCATTTTGTTGCCTATCACACATGCTTGATAACATTTTTAATGACCAAAAGTAAGTAACAGCTGACAACAGGATTTCAACAAGTTTAGGACCATTACCATGAACAAAAGGAGCCAGAAGAGTACCCAAATGACAGCAGAGAACCATAGTAGGCCATTTAATGACAAAAGGGCAGTGTATTACAAACAAAATAAAACTAATCTGGTAATAAACTGTAAACAAGCATTTTAATTACATGGTAATAGGTGACTGAATCGCAGAGGCATTAACAGAGTGATTCTAGCTAGATCAAAAAATTACAGAAGAATTGGATTAATGTCAATCAACTCCACCCCAGATATATATTGTATATTTCTAACCCAGCTGTCTGTAGATACATTAAACACATACTTATACTTTATTTTTTAAGAAATGTAAAGAAAACCCCAAATGCTGATTGGAACGGTTTAAAGCTGAAAAGAAGTAAATGGTGCTACATTTGTTTAAAGTGGGGGGGTGGCTGATAAGGCCAAGTCCTTATTGCTGTGCAGTAACAACAAGATGTTATGTCAGTGGCTATCAAGCAAATGCATATAGTGTTTTGAGACTGACAGAATCAAAGTGAATTAATATCACAGCATGTGGGAATGGAGTCACTAGAACTACTTCTGCCAACCTCAGGAAAGTCAGCAATAGCAGACTTTGCTGAGGTTAGGCCTGTAGAAAGATAATGACTGCTTTGAAGTGCAGATACTAAAGCTGTTGTGAACATATGTGAACAGCAACTAACTAAATTGAATGGATTAAGAAGTTCCTTTTTGTTAATTAAAAATAAAGCCAATAGAGTATAGAAAACAAGGCAGTAGTTTAACACACACACACAATTTAAAACCATGCGAGCACTGTTAAAACAGTATAAGCATACAATTTGTTCAGTCGGGTCTTTACCTTCATATCTGCCATCCAGTCCATGATGTAACGCATCTCCTGAAACAGTCTCTGTAGGTCACGGTGGGCATTCAGCCGTTCCCTGCGTGCAACCAGAAGCTCTTTCAGATATTCCCAGAGTCGAAGCACATTGTCCCTGCGTGCAAGTATACGTCGTACATCATGGTATCCCTCTGCTTCCAGCTCTTTGGCAACAGCCTCCACAGCAGACACACGCTCCCAGTATGCCCCAATGTCTGTCTCAATCGCCTCATGTTTTCGTGTGGCTGCTTCCACTGCCCCCAAGTCTGTTCCAAAGTTGTCCTAATAACAGAGAAATTCAGTGTATCGCAGTAAAACTATTCAATGTAGTCAAATCAGACATTAAGAATCCATCAGTTATCAACAAGTTTTCTTTTTTTTAATTATTCAAATTTTCTACCTGAGACACCAGCCTCTGGTTCTCACTCAGCCATGTCTCCCGCATAGCGGCTTTGCGGTCAAAACGAGCAGCAAGCATCTCCAGCTTCTCCTGGCGAATCAACTCGTTTCTCAGTGCTAACTCACGTTCATGTTCTGCCTTTTCCAGTCTCTCCCATGCCTGACACCAATGAAAACACAACAGGAAGCTGTAACATCCAGCACCTATGACACCAATACTACATACATGATACCAATTTTGTGAAACCTTAATGATTAAAATAGTTATAGATGAGACCGTGGTCTAAGTGAAAAAGCTAGCAACAAGCGGCTTATTTAACATATTGACATATGGTATAAAATTACATTATGAAAAGGGGGAAGGATGTAGTTCTAGCTCTTTCCAAAGCAACTCATACCTTGTTGATGTCAGAGATAAGTTTGCCCTCTCGTGGCATGTAGACTTTCTGGTTGTTTGCTCGCATCTTGCTCTGGATAGTAAAGAGGAGAACCTCCAAGTTTCCTTTCTCTGTAAATCTGTAGACACAGACACCACCTTTGTTTATAACATACTCTATAGCTTCCCACTTTGGATCCTACTGGTCAACAAGCATATTCACTGGGTTACATTAACATAGCTTTCTGTTACTCACTTGGGGGGTTTCTCCACAGTCCGGTAGGAGTTGAAAGCCTGGAGCTGGTTCTGTACAGCACTCAGTGAGTTAGCTAGCTGCCTATCATTGAGTGTAACAATGGTCTGCTCAATCCACTGCAGCAGCTCTGAGGCCAGGGTCTCATACTTCTCTATCAGCTGATCAGCCTCAATAGCATAGTCCAGCACCTGTGTCAAGAAACAGTCTGTGAGTGAAGGCAACTGGGCAGCAAGTGCTGCACATGTAAGCACGTACACACACACGTACACACACGCGTACACACACACACGTACACGTACACACACATGTACACACACGTACACACACATGTACACACACGTACACACACACGTACACACGTACACGTACACACGTACACGTACACACGTACACGTACACACACACACACACACACACACACACACACACACACACACGGCTAACCTTGCCAATTCTTTTGCCCTCCACTGCCAGGGCTTTCATCTTGGAGAAGTAATGGTAGTAGGTCGCGACATAGGTAATAATGGACTTTTCATCGGGCTGATCAACATTGACATCTGGAAAAAGAGAGAACATCATCCATCTGCACCTGAACTCTTCTCCCTTCATTTTATCTAGTGATAATAAACTTCAGCATACACAAACAACAGTTTGGCTCTCAAAATTTTCTCAATGAGGAGTTGAATTGGTGCCAAAATGTTTTCCATCTTTGGACATGGTTTTTGTGATGTCAGTGTAGCTGACGTGATGTAGTGATGTCTAAGCTATAATTAATTCCAGTAATCCTCCACAGTCCAACACCCATCGGTCTGTTTCAGGCATCAGCTTAGTGTCTTGGTGTTAGTGTTAGGGCCATCAGTGAGACTTACCGTGGTTTGTGTTTTTATGGAGGTTTTCACCCACTCACCTTCTGGGTCCAGCAGCTTAGTAAGCCCCAGTTCCTTCTCAGCCACATTGAAAGCATTTTGGAGATTGTAGTGAGCATTGGACCTCTTCAGGTTGTCAAATTCAATCAGGTCAGGTCTGCAGAGGCCGGGGGAACAGTTATGAATTTAATAAGTACAGACTGCAGAGGAGAGCAGGGTGCAAATAAATGATAATATTATTCATATAGCATCACTTCCTTGTGGTATAGAAAAGATATTTACATTTACTCCAATAATTGTAGTGTTTACAGACCAAGATAAAATAATAGATCCACTGGATTTAGGTAAAGTCATCTGCATTCTAAACAAGTTTATCATCTCTGGATTAATCAAACTGCTCCAGCTAATTATTATTAGTATTTATTATTATGATCCAGCCAATTCTTGGCTAAACCTACATTTTCATATTGCGGTTACTTGGATATAAAAGGATGCCTATGTATATATCATTGAATGACCAATAAACATGAATTGACATTGCTAGAGCACGTTCTTCATTCATGACGTATAAGACATTTAATTATAGATAAGGGGGAAAAAAATATTTGCATATTGTGCTGTAGTGTGCCTTCTTTAGTTTGAATAGAGGCCTGGCCATGAAAATGGCAGTATCTTGGTTTACATGAATATCTTGCGGTTCAGTGCCTTCTATAAGAACAACATTAGCATCCATGTACCAAGTATTATCAAGATAGATTAATTTTAACACGTTATTAATGGTACTATTACCAGCAGGGTGTGCAAGTGAGTTAAGAAGCAATGCTCTTCATAGAAAATAAGTGGGTTATTATTTCTGTGATCTAGGTCATCTTAGTCCCTATTTTATTTTCATCCTTTTTGCCATACTGCAGAGTGAAGCATGGGAGTAGGAGGAGATGGAAATAGAAAAGGGGATAAAAAGCACCCCAGAGAAGTGTGATGGTACTCTGACAGGTGCTCCTCATTAGGTAGGGAAGATAAAAGAAGAGGTGAGGATACTGGACAGTTTTGTTTTGCAGGATAAAAGCCTCTTTTTGAAAATGGAGCTCTGTTAAAATAATCTTATATCCAAGTACATGTCTAAAAAGGGGCCAGCTCTATTCCAACTCACAATTTAGTACATAACCATCAAGTACAGGAAGAAGTCAGTAACCTGTGTTTGTGCACGATGGCATTGAACGCCAGCCCATCTCGCCAGCTGGTAGTGAAGTTGTGAATATTGACATTGGGGTATCTGCAAAGTTCAGATCAGAGACCATTAAACATTAACTCAACACAGCAAATTCATCAGTAACCCCTTCAGTTAAACCACACATTTTATTTCAATATATTGACAGTATTCATCTTGTGTGATTAAGCCCTCTCTCTGTCTCTTCTTTCTTACCCAGCAGTTTTCATTTGGCACCAAAGCAGCAGGGCATCTTTAGCAGATTTTTTCTCCTTGTTGTCTTCTGTCTCTACACTGATGTCCTGGATCTGTCAGCAGAGCATTTATTCAGTTAAGACTGTAACCAAGACACATCATTTTATACAAGCCCCATCTGATTAGATTTTCCAATATTATTAACACTTGGTCTTATCTCCACCTGTATGTTATACATATAATAATGAACAGANGCTTAATCAACTCTCTATGACTCCACGGATTATTGATCAACATGAACGATTTTAATTGAAGATTTTGTCCACAGCAATCATTGCTTACACTGCACAAATTCTACCAAGGGTTCATTGGTCTGTACATTTAAGCTCCTCACTGACAATATTGTTGGTGTGTTGCTGTATACACAACAGACACTGGCCTAGTACAAGATGTCACCACTGCTCCTTAACCATAGCGATCATGCGCTGCCACTGATGAAATCGTCTGTTTGTCCTTCACTGAGACAAAGATAAGCACTACGGGGGAGAATTAGAGACAGACAGAGAGA
The DNA here is from genome assembly GCA_038496675.1 of Rachycentron canadum. Lineage (NCBI taxonomy): Eukaryota > Metazoa > Chordata > Actinopteri > Carangiformes > Rachycentridae > Rachycentron > Rachycentron canadum. The sequence continues at coordinate 14,313,112 of CM076660.1, read as the reverse complement.
CTGTCTTTCAATTCTGCTTACTGATGACCAATTTACTATGTTGCATATGATCTTCTCAATGGATTCTGTGTCCCTCCACTGTGTTGCATGACACCACGATTTGGGCTCCAAGTGGCCTCCCTTCAGAACAGAGGATAAATAGTAACTCAATCCATAAATAGTTAATGGTAAGCATTTCACTAAATAGCAACAAATGAATACTGCACATTTAGTTTGCTTTTTATTTTTTTGACTATTTACTGTCCAAAAAAAAACACTGGACTATTGAGGTTATTTCTTTATACCTTGATTAAAAACCTTCCAGAAGAGATATACAAAAAGCCAAGAGCAGTGAGTCTGGTTTCACCAGAGGTTATTTTTCATTAAGTGCTGCTAACAATTTAATCTCGCTTCACGTCCTGTCCAAGTAATTTCTTTGTCCCCAACCATTACTTGTTCCTTTTCTAGTCAGACTGAAATGCCCTTGACTCTATATAGTTGTGACATTCTGTCCCTCACCCACCCTAGGTTTCGTAATAAGTGCCTCTGGTCAGCCCGTCCTCAGAGAGAATGACCAAACTACTTCCATCAATCTGTCTGCTTTAATCTGCTTTAATGACCTTCTCTTGGACATTACCACACAGACAAGATTATGGTATTGTGCCAAAGAGCAACAAGAAAGGCACTTAGAGGGAATCAGATTTTTTTAAAATGAGTGTAAAAATGGCTTTGAACAACAGTTTGCAGAAAAGAAAGAGTGGTATACATAAGGGCAAGTGAACAGAAAACCACCAATGAGGTGTGTATTTATATAGTATGTATGCATGCATGTATGCATGCTTTTCTCAATAGACAGTTTTGTTTGAGATTTAATATTTGATGCTTGGCATATGTTACACAATACATACATGTATGGAAGAAATATTTACATCTAAGTTTATCTGAGAATATTTATAGGAAATTATATAGCTAGATATGTATAGAGGAAACCTGCATTAGTCGTAATGTTACAATCAGATGCTTCTGTGACTGAAACCAAAAACAAATGCAAAACAATCAACCATAGGCTTCCAGCTATTTTTCTGTCTGAAATTACAGTATAGACCCTAAGCACTCATTGAGGGAATAACTTTACATCTTAAATACAGGATGGAGGAGAAAAAAAAAGGGTTCAGGGTTACGATTTTCTTTAACACCAGTGAGTGAGCTGAGAGTCAACTGTGACTATAGAGTGTGTTACTTAATAGATGCAGTGAGCAATGCAAACAATGAAGGCAAACTGTTTTCAGGTAGTTGTAGGAGGAGCTGGTATTTGTAAATAATGTTTCAGCAAGAGGAGGAAAAGCTACTTTTGATGAGTTCTACAGTACAAGGAACGACTTGACTCTGACCTGACCAAAAGGACAGACTCATACATTAATAATTTTCTTTTGAGAGTCAGAGGGGTATCTAAACTTTCAGTTAAGAGCTAACAGAGTTTTTTAGATACAGGTATGTTCGTCTTTGTGTATTAGCTTTAAATCAAGGTTTCAATAACTAATACAGTTATAAACTGTATTTGGAGGTCTGCAACAGTTATACATACATATACACTAATTACTCAACAGCTACAGGGTGTTGTTCTTAAAGTACCTGCCACTGTTTTGGGTCCAAATAATATTTCACATTTTATATGTTGATAAGGAACAAGTTGTGACCCACTGGCATTAAATGTCAATAGAGCTGTGGTAGACATAACTTCACATCATTAGACAAATTATCAATGATATTCAAATCAAACTGTGAACATGTAATATGTGTGCAAAACAAAGTGAGCAAAATGGCACATACTTCAACAGTTCTCTCCCTTTAAAAGCGGAACTGCCCTTCCGTTGCTTATAACTTTGAAGGCAGGGCTGTGGTAAAACTGCTGCCTTACCACATGTGGTGCGAGTTATTTTTACACAAACAACAGTTTGAGGTCACAAGTATAGAAACACTGTGTATTTTGCCTAACTCTCACAGGTTTGTTCTTACGATGGCAAAAACTGACAGGGTGAATACAGTAAAGACCTTTCTGACAGTACTGTCCTCTTTCCTTTCTGAAGTTAGTGAAGATCACTGATGACAATGAGAGGTCATGCCTCAGTGTCATCTGCAGCTGCAGCAGATAACAGTGAAGGTCTGGGAGGAGAGGACTGGCCAAGGCCAATCCCATGAGAAAGAAGACAGAAACAGACACCTCTTAGCCATAACATCTGGACACAACATGGGTGTGAAATGTCAACATGACGACAATTGCCCCAAAGCCTCTAAGACGGCCCTTCCAAGAAGAAAACTGTCAATATTAGCAAAACTGTACAAACAAAACAGCATTTTGTGTGTGTGTGTGTGTGTGTGTGTGTGTGTGTGTGTGTGTGTGTGTGCGCATATGGTGAACCCTTACCAAGGTGATGTGACTGAGTCACAGCTGGGAGTCACTAGAGTCAGAGCTTTGACTTTAGACATATTAAGTTATAATATTCAGTGGCTAGTGTGCTACTACAATTGAAACTTGACCCAAACTTAATATTGCTCTCTTACAATGTCAATTCAAATCCTTAAATAAAGTATACAAAACAAAAATACTTCTGACAAAGGTAGTTTACCATTCACTGAATAAAAATAGCCATGGTCACTTCTTTGTTGAGGTTTAACCCAGCAGACCAAAAAGTTTATATTAAAATCCCAGAGGGAAAAATGTAGTACACCGATTGTACACACTAGACAACAGTGTGAAAGTCACTTTTTTTGTTATTGGTTTTCAAAGTCATTGAAGACCAAGAAAAACAACCTAGCCTTTAGCTGTGTTACAGTATGTTTGAACCAAGCCATACTTCTAAAGCCTGATGACTGACAGTCCAAACTAAAGTCCACATCAGTTGCCTCAGCAGGAACAGGACAGTGGCACTTTGAACAATGACCCTGTAGTCTAACCTTACTTGCACTGTATTTATGTTCGCACTGTACTGGGACATCAAACCAAAGTTACAATTTATTTATCTTGGTGCCAAGATCAATAACTGGAAGTTTAAGGCAATATGAACGTGACACATGCCATTTGTCTATTTCAGATTACATATCAACTGCACAGTAAGATTGCATAATATCTAGATAGTGTGATTAGGGATACAAGAAAATGCCAGGGTATGAAAAAAGCAGGATATTCTCTTCATCGGTCGTGATTGATTTTTATGGGTTATGTGGGTAAAAGCTAAAAGAAAAGAAAAAAAAAGTGAGTGTACCTCTGTTAATCATGTGGCCTAGTGTTTCATTAATCCTGTCTCACTAGAGCTAGAGTTATTTAGTTACTCTTTTTCTTTACTGGTTAGATATCATGTACCAGTTAGTCAGTCTTTCACACACACACTATATATATATAAACATATATACACACATACACACACACACACATATATATATATACATATACATATATACACACACACACAAACACACACACACATGGCTGAATGCCCCTTACTCCTGTAGTACCTCCCACTCCTAACCCCAGGAAACACAGTCCTAAGCCTTCTCTATATTGACAAACACAGGTAGACTGGCTGGTCAAATGCCCATGACAACCTTAGTACCCCACCGATTTCTCCTCACAAATCTGAGGTTTGACAAGCGATCATAGCCTCCCTTCCAGCAACCTAGAATAATCTTTCTTGGATGGCTGAGCAATGTTATACCCCAATAATTGGAGCACACCCTCAGGTTCCCCAACACTCTCTGCCATTTCACAGGTATTGTCCCCTGACCAGACTTAAATCCCCTGGAATATGAGGGAGGCTTCCCTTGAGAATTCGGTCAGATTCATGGTCAGATTCAGAGCCTGCTCAAGGTGCTCTTTTTACCAGGGCCAGCAATTCTCTATTGCTGAACACAACATGATTCAAACTCTGCTTTTAGACTGCTAAACAGACAGGACCTGAACCACAAAACCTCCTCTCAAGCATGAAGAAAATTATTTTGTGAATGCTTTGATTTGTGTTAAGTGTTGGTATAATGACACAAACTATGGTATGTGCTCATCTTTTATTCATCATTCCAGAAGCTTTTGTGATTTAACACAGAAAGAGGGAGTGACATAAAGCCTAAGCCTCAGGGTAGTCAAACTGGAAATACAAGTGTTGTTGCCAAAAGTGTTTGTGTGTCTGAGTATGTGCGTGTTTGCGTATATTTACAGCAAAC
>CM076660.1:14301418-14303918 GCA_038496675.1 Rachycentron canadum | reverse complement strand
GGTAGAATGTGAAACCAGGACAGCACAGGATAGTTAAATAAAACACAAATACATAGATGCACAACGCATGCACACACGGACACAAGCACACACCAGACTGGCAAATGTAGATATGGTGGGAAATAAAGCTGTGTTCAGACAGTTGCATTACATCAAAAGCACGGCCTTGCCATTAATTTCACTAAGAACTCATGGTTTTCTTGTTTGTTTGGTTTTTTTGTTTGTTTTTTTTACAATCGAGACTGCATGTGTGGACCTGAGAGAATTGACTAATATTTTTGAAGTTTATTTATAACTATATTTATTATTTTTATTATATATGCATATTATTTATATATAATATTCATTATTAGAGGATTGCCACATTGATGGAGGACTTTCAGTACACCTAGTCCTGAAGTCTAGTCACACCACCTCATTCCATCACTGCTTATTGCTCTTTGGTGAATTGACGATGCAGCTCTCTGCCTTTGTCCTCCTTTTGAAAGTATTTCTGTCTTGCCCTACAAAGAAAGAATTGTGCCTTTTGGGATAGAAAAGAATTAAGTTTGTTCCTCAGTCTACAGAGCCTAATTAGATTTGTACAAATTACAGTTAGTCACTGATTTGGTCTCTAAATGCTCCTGTCGCAAATGTTTTAAAAGTTAATACATTAACAATTATTTCTCTCTTTAAAGACATGTATTCTATCTATTCTACAAATGAGCAGTGTTATATTTTAGTGTTATATTACACACTGTTTCCAGCCTTTATGCAGATTTATGTGCTGGTGACCTTCTATATGTCCATCTTTGATAAGAATATCCACTTTTCTCCACTTCATCACAGACATGAAGTAAAAGTAACATCATGTCCACATGCAGAAGGCGATTCAGATGCATTTTTCAGTCGTATGCACATCTTGATGAACAGATTTTCTGCTATTTTCATCAGTTCAGATCTTTACACAGGGCACATAACAGCTTGTGTTTTACTTGTGCTATAATGCCTGTAAACACAACATGAAGTGAATCTTCCAATCTATTTTCCTTCATTTTACATGCATTGGGCTCTGAATGCTTCCAAAACACAGGTGTCCCACAATCTAATACTCCTAATCTGAACTTCAGAGCTGCTGCTGCTCCTCTACACATTGCTCATGCTACACCATCTGTGCAGCCATTGTATACGCTTCCAAGAAATGTGTTATCAAAGACCATTATGTCTTCTGAAAAAATCTTATCCAAGCTAGTTATCCAAAACTAAGGCATATAATATTCACAAATATTTTGGTATTGTATTGAATTGTACTTATATACTATACTTAATATACCGGTAATTGTGGTACTCTGGTCTAAACAGGTGAGGCAAATAGTTAGTTTGAACCAATACACTTTGGTAAAGTTCAGTTATTCAATCATCTCACACTTGTAGGTATATGTTGAGTCCATGTAATCAAGAATGTACATTGGCCTGAAGTAGAGCATACCTGCAAGAGCCTTAATGCGTGATCGCTCAAAGAGGCGTGCTGAACTGTTCTCATTATCCCAGTCAGTCTCTGCTGCCAGATCCCAGCGGTTGTTGATGTCATTATATTGCTGCTGGATCTCCAAGCTGTCAAAGTCCGTCGGCGAGATGGTGCTCATTGTGTCCAGGCTCGAGGAAAACACATTCAACCTACAATTCAGATACACAAAAAGGCATTTTCCGTCAGTGAAGAGAGGGGAGAGGACCTTGCACAATACCAAAAGCTTCATAAGACTGACCTTTGAAATTTTTGGAAGCTGTTTGGAAGATTCAGTCTAGAAACTGAGCATCTATTTCTATTTCACTTGGGGCCAAGAGGATGCTGTGTAATATACATCACCCACACTTTCGACACTGCCTTATAGCTGCCCTCTTTTTATTCTAAAATGACAGTCATATGCAAATAGCAGCTTAGACAGTACAACTGCCAGTGTATGTGATGAGATAAAAAAAAATTGAGATAAATTCAGCAACTGTCATGAAGTCGTTGAATTTGCCAACGAGTAATTTAATATAACTGCTCTTGTAAGCCAGGGCTGCTCTAGTAATCGAATTTTAGCCTGTGTCAATGGCAGAAACAACCTCTATCTTAGACTGATTGGCTCTTGACTTGAACATGTATAAAATATAGAAAGGTACACATAATACAAAACCACTGTACACACACAGCACTGTATACACAAGAACACACACAACCTCCCACTGCATTATATATGTATATAGATTTAGATATATAGATTTATATCCCATTATACTATTATGTTAAAAACATCATATAATTCGTTTTTCTTGAAAACATTTTGTTCAAGTCTTCAAAAAAAAAATTATTAATCAGGGAGTAGAGAGCAAGTGATGACATCTCCATTGACTCTATACAGCAAGGTGTCTATATAACAATAGTGGACCCTTGAGAAGCTGAATAGCTCTATAGATCTCTCTCTCTCTCTCTCTCTCTCTCTCTCTCTCTCTCTCTCTCTCTGTCTCTTATACACAT
>CM076660.1:14269130-14301019 GCA_038496675.1 Rachycentron canadum | reverse complement strand
CACACACACACACACACACACACACACACACACACACACACACACACACACACACACACACACACAATTTGCGTACTTTCAAACTCACACTTGTTATTTTGAGGACAAACTTATGAAAATTGCAGAAGAGACTATGCCAGTGAAGATACTGTGTACACAGTGAATAACACATTGGTGTACTGATTGAAATATCTGATTTGAGACACACACATTATATGTGGGGTTTTTTTTCAGTTATGTAATTTGATTACAAATATATTTTTTGACAGTCACCTGAAAATGTTATTTGAATATTTTCTACTGTCAATATGTAGCAGTTTCCAGCAGTGTAACTGTTCTTTGGTCATACTCAACAGTGAACATCCAGAACTCTCCCAAAGTAATGCTGCCACCCCAGCAGTGCAGACAACCATTGTGAAATTCAAGAATCAAAGACAAGACTGAGCAAAGAAGAGAGACCAAGACACTGACACTACATTTCTATTTTTCTATTGTTCAAGGGTTTAACTGATAGGTTAATATAAAATAGATATGTAAGTATTTAAGTACTCTGGTGTATATGAAGATGGGAAACAAGAAATATCCTTAAAATTAGTTCACAATTCTCTCACACACGGCCTACCAGATAAATGTATTGACACAACTTCTGAATGTACAATCAATACAAGAGCAATAGAGATCAAAAGTTACTTATATGCCATGCAATAAGCTCTTCACGTCACATTAGTCTGTATTCGCTTAATGTAAAGCGATATGAATGACACAAGTACAAACACTCCACATCATTATGTTCTAGTTTTAAAATGCATGAGTTTTGTGATGTTTGTTACTACTCTGGATTTTTCGAACCCCTAAAACAGATTTTTTGAAACGCTGCTGAACATGTTTTAGTTTGAAAAACCCAGGGTCACCTCTAAAAAACAGGGGTGAATGCAACATGGAGAGCGACCAAAGGTGAGATTGTGTTTGATTTCCTGGAACTGAATAAGTGCATAGCTCCAAAAAAAAAAAAAAAAAAAAACAAAAGAGAGAGAGACAGATAAAGGCCAAAGTAATTGTTCATTAATCAGAATCAAGGAAGTCACCCAGCCATAGGTCACATTAACTCATCACTACTGCCATCTAGGTGAAGCGTAGTATAGTATAGTAGTAATTTATTATTACTTTAGTTATTTAATGATTTACATTTCTCCCAGAACACTCACATTACAATGGATTAGGCTGGCATAAACATCAGTCCAGCTGATCAGGCTTTTTATGTAGGTTTAATTTATATTAGTGCATAACCACTTCATTTCATTAAGAGGATGAATGGATGGATCAATAGTAATATTGATATCTGAAAGTCATAAAGATTACAACAACCTTTGATACCAGCTATCACAGAAGATGTAACAGTCTATGGTAATGTTTCTCTCTAATCCATTTTTCCATAATTCATAGTTCAATACTACAAATATTTCAAACATTAATTATCAATTTACAATGCAGAGAATTCATTTACAAGAAGGTACAAGTAATTAAAAGTTGTTTGCTGGTAAAGTCTGCTTCAAATATTGCTGCTTTACTTGAAGCCTCACCAGCCTCAACTGTCTAATCTTTGGGGCTCTAGCATTACAAGCTTTGTAATATTGTTGGATCCTCATCTTCCCACAGATAAATGGATGTTAACCCAAAGGTGACAGCAGTGGTTTAGAAAATTTTATATTTTCACATTTGTCCAGATAAAAATATAATAAGTCTACATAGATTTGCTGAATAATATGTCAAACATCTATCAGTGATAGTGTTTCATCTTTTCAAGATTTCACTCCATTGCTTAAAAAAAAATAAAAATAAAATGTTTGACACAAAGGGCAGATAACCAAGCAGATCCTTTCAGTAGTATTATATGCAGACACCCAATGGGGGATATGCATTAAGATAAAACCCCCCCACCAGAGAGAGCCATTAACTAACTGGGGCCATTTGTTTAAAAGCACTGAACAGATTAATAGATGGGGTTGACTCCTCAGTTTACTAATACCTAAAGTTATTTTATCTTTTGTTGTGCCTAGTAGCTATGACTGACTTGTACAGAGGTGATGGATGAGAGAGAGGATTGTGGTAAGATAACAGCAGGGTATTAGGAGGTTTTTCTACACTTAGAATGACTGAGGGTCAACACAGTCTGTAACACAGTCATGACTGTGTTGTGCTAAAATGAGACGATGGGAGGAAGAGGAGGGAAAACTTTAAAGGAGATTAAGGCTAGCGAAGCAGTACATTACACATTGATGAGCCCATGTCTTCATTTTCTGTTCTTTTTCTTGATGTCTGAATGAGGAACAATATAACAGTTGATGGCAGAGATTGATCTCTGTAATGTTTCCACTGGGACCAATCTCAGAACAATCACATCATGTCAAGTCAATGCATTCTCTAAATCTAACCACAAAAATGAATAGCACGCAACTGCCAGAACCAATACCTATCAATGCTGTATACTGCTAAACCTGTAAAACCAGGTTAGGCCCATATACCTTGAATCATTAAGTGCAAAATACAAATGACGGGCAACAGCATCATTGAGTGTAGTGTCAAAGAGGTGGTAAAGATTTAAAAAGCCAAACTTCAATAAAAAGATATCACCTCTGAAATCACCAACATCGTTTTACAGCACTGTGTAGCTGGTCTGTCTTAAAACTGCAAGTAGAGAGTTCATTCACTGTAATTAACTGCAGCTGTATAGCATGGGGGCGGCTTAATGGGCAACTGAGCCACACTATTGCAGTAGACTTTATTGTGTTGTTCATCTTGAACATTTTGTATATAGTTTTTTTTTTCTCTTCATCTTGCATTTATTGGCGTTTACACTGTAGATAACAGCATGGACCCAGACAGAAAGAGGGAAGATGAGATGTGTCACAGGTCCATATTCACAACTGAACCAGGGGTGCTGCAGTTGCAGTTGTTTTTAAATTTGATTATCAATAACTTTGTTGAAGCTATAAATACCTAATTCTGCTATGCAGTACGACAGGATTAATACGCAAGTAAGTAAAAAGACTTAACATGAAAATACAGGTACTATTCTTAATATTTTACACCTACTGAAATAAGATTTTACAATTGTCATTAATGGCTTTAGTGCTTAATCAACAGATCATGGAATTGTCCATTACCTAAACCCTAATACTATTGTAAAAACCAAGTCAAACAACGCATTCCAGTAAGAAAAAAATAAACAAAAACCTGGCAAATCCTATTAGTGGCAGATTAAGAAGAGGCTGGCGATAGAAACTAAATGCAGGGATTAGAGAAGAAGACAGAACAATGCCTCCACACTGCCCCCCGACCTGTCACCTCTGTACTCATTGGCACCCCAGGACTTTGCTGGTCCTTTCAACCACTGTGTGTAGGTAGTCAGTATGTTTATTCTTGAGTGCCTCATTTCTAGGTTTGTAATCACAGTAAGCCCACAAACTTGAATTTTGAACTCTCATCCTTTTTAGTTCATGCCATCGTCAACATCATGTCACGTCAAATTAATTAAAATAATAAATAAATAAAAATCACATTGCAACTTATTGTAGTGTGTTGCTGCTGACAATGATCTAAATGGTAAGATTTCTATACAGCTTAAATAACCAAAATGTAACAGCAAGAGCCACAGACAGGACACACTATCCAGGACAGGCCTGGCAGCAATGAAGTCCATTGCAATCTATCTGTGGGAGTGGACAAGTGTGGGGGCTGGGCCAGACCAGTGAGGTCATAAGAGTTTGAAAATGGAGGGCAATCCGCCCCTTGTTGTGGATAGGAAGAGGCTTGGCTCAGGGTCTGCGCTAATCGTGCCTCAATGGATCAGACAAACAATCCTCTGACCTACTATGATACACCATACTGTACTCAATCTCCCACACACAACAGTGTGGCACAACACCACACATGAAAGCTGAGCTGACCTATTACACCCCGCCCCCCACCACCAATACCTTCACCAGCCCACATACAGTGCTTCTAAAAGCCACACATACACATACATCCACCCACTCAGGATGTAGATATATAATGTATTAGCATTCAGCACACAAAATGGATCGGTTGGAAAAACTACAGTCATTCTGGGCATTAGTGATGTACAATTGCCTCACCCTGGTCCTGAAAGGAACCCAATCAGAGCCAGAACACAACAGTCTTTTTTTCCATACATAAACCTTCTGGGGACATCAGATGTTAGCCCCAAAGCTACCTCAATTCAACTTCCAACAGTACTATTGATATTAGAGACACAGGCAGCCAGGCAGACAGATGCGACACAAAAAGGGGGCAAAAAAAAGAGGTTCTGTGAAAGAAAATCCCCTCAAGGCCTCATCCACAAATGCATAACAAAGGACACACATTAATGTAATGAAATGTGTAGAATATGAAACACTAGTGCAATCAAAACAAAAATAATGCAAAAGTAATAAGTGCTGCTATAACAATTAGCTTATAATTGCAACAGCTGGGAAACAGTGGTGTATGTGCACAGTGAAACCAACAAAAGTCAACACAGATTCAGTGACAACATGTCTCCATATTGTTATAAAATATCCTCAAGGTGGGTAGCCTAGATGGTGACTAACCTTTTCAAACATGAAAGCATTATACTTTCTTTACACTCTGAATAGGAAACAGAAAATCATGAAAAGTGCTCTTGAAAAGGAAAAGAGTGAAAGTGGGACACAGAGGAACGCCTGAAGGCTAAACCCAAGCTTCTGACCAGGCAGACATGCAGGACAGACAGGCTATCCCTCACAGCAGAGTGACACCAGCTAAGAAAGCAGGGCAGTGCCAGCAGCATGATAGGCAGAGCCACCACCTCTTTCTGTCTCACTCTCCATCCCCTCCCCTCTCAAAGCTGCTTCCCTTCGCCCAGCTGGTCTGTTTGTCAATGCACCCGTTAATCAGGGAATGAGGAAAAGAGAAATAGAACCCACAATCAGTTGCCTGCAGGGAATTAGGTCTGTGCACATTAGCCAGCCACACAGCAACCATGCACCATGGGAATAGGGCAGACACACAAACACACACATACAACCACTCCCAGTAATGCCAAACAAAGGAGCTATAAGCCTTGCCATACAATTCTCACCAAGAGCCACAGTATGATACTAATATTTGAACTACACAATTGTTAAGTTATAAATATTTTACCAACGTATAATCCCAACTGTAAAGCAGCCAAATTGTTTGAATAAATAAATTTGAATGTTCAAGCTGAGGTAGCACCTCTGTGTTGCCACAAATCAGCCTGCCTGTGATACAGGACAGTGGCATAGCAGATCCCAAAATGCAGCACACAAAGCCTGCCCCACCAAACTGGCCCCATACAATGGAGGAGTCAGCAGAGAGTTGAGGCCAGCCGTTCGAGCCTTTCCTGTTTGCAGAGATGAGGCAGCCAGAGGCACATATGTATCAGAGGCCCCTCTGCAGGCTACTGATCCTGGTTTGAATGGCCTGCTGAATAGGACAGCAGAGGTCCTTTGTTGACCTGTAGCATCACATTTATCAAAAACTCAAGTAGCCATCATGCCCTTCACACACAGACATGTTACTTTGGTTTAATGTACCAGCTCTAAATGCAGCATAATGGTACATAATAAATAGGTACATTATATAATTAACTAATAAACTTAAATTACAAAATATATAAAAACAATAGTATACATTATTTGTGGTGAATTTACTGAGAATCTTTCTCTATATGACAGAAGCAAAACTGACATTATAGTGAGTTACTGCTATCTTCTTTAGTTAGACCTAGACAGTGAAGAAGCATCTGGTTTGCAAATACCGTCAACATTGACATCACAGGTTAGTGAATGACAGAAGCACTTGCTCAGCTGTGTCAATGAGAGGCATCAGCAAACAATAAGTACTACCAAAGCATTTTTTGAAGAATAATCTATGATAATCAAATTGATACAAATGATCAGATTTAAGAGAAATTGCTGAACAGGGATGCTGAGGTTATGCCCCTGTTATATCCTTATTACCTTCTTCCCACTTTAACCCATCCAAAGCATTAGTTTACTTATAATATGACTACTATTATTGTGTTTAGATTAACCACTACCACAATATGGCCAAAGCGAGGTTAAAGTTATAGTGGTTGCTACTCCTGCCCAGTTTCTGCTGCTGAATAAGTCCTGAGCTTAGCCTGTGCTTTCAAGTACATTTGGCTTGAAGTCACAGCGGCAGCATCAATCTCCCACACTGCCAAAAAGCCAAATTAAAAGCATCAGTGAATGAAATATTCATGCAGATCGGGCTAATCCACCGTGGAATGGTTCTTGCCATTTTAAAACACACAAGACCAAACGCAGGCTTAAGCACTGTCAGCATGCCTATAGGCCCTCTCCTCAGTGCGTGTGTGGTGCTACAAGGTTCATACCAGATACATATCAATGACTTTGTTGTTGCGTTCCATGTCTCTATGCTTAGTAGAGGTTATGTGGAAAGCAACTTGATCAAAAGGATCAAAACAATAAAAATTAACTAACTTCACTACATGGACGATGTAAAAACTTCACACCATCCAATATAGACATAAACAGATGTTAAATTACAGTACAGGCCTCATTTTCAGCCTCAAATGTCTCAATTTCTATTGACATCTATCAACCCTAATGCCCCAAGATGTATGAACAGTGTTAGGAAGAGGTTTTTCTTTAAACTTTATAACAGAGGTGCTTAATATTTTTGGCTTGACATTCCCTTGATTTTCCTTAAGTTTGATAGAGTTTATTAATACAAAGGACTCAATGATTACTATGGGTTTAATGAAAAATATTCATCTGGTTGACACTTAACAGACAAAACAGCTGCTGCTTAGAGTAGTACTGACTGATGAATTAGGACCTTAATTTGGCAAATTGCAACTTTCGGTAAACATGTCAAAAGGCAGTCTATCAGAAAACAACTGTATCTGTGGGATCAACCTGTATGATTAAACTGAAATTACAGAGGAAATCCCAAGAAGGTTTAGGGTGATAAAGTTGATACAGACAATGAATGGTATTTATTCTCTTTAGAGGTGTTTTTTTATCTATGAGTATTAAAATAGCAAAATACTGCCCAGACAAAGTAGTTTCATAAATGATGAGAGATGGTGGCTTGGCAATGCTCTATGATTTAAATTGGCAGTGAGATATTGTGTTTTTAGATTCCCTAGGGGATGTACACTATTCTGTGACTCTGTGAAGCATTGTGCAACAATCTCTGGCTCTGCATGAAAACTCTGCCCCCACAAGAGGCACTGAATGTAAAATGTCCAATGACTCCAATGAAAAGGATGGATTTATTTATTAAAAGCAGACTGTAAATATAGCTTTACTAGTAAATTAGGGGGTGTGAATACAAAAATTGATAAGATTATGTTAAATCCAAGCAAATTTTTCAGACAGTTATATGGTTGTGTCCAGCTCTGTTCTGCTGCCATATGTGCCCCCGTTATGCCCTTATTATTTCTCAGCTAGAGTTCTAATTTCAAAAGTAGAGGAGATACAAAGACTGCACTCTCCCTTTAGGTTATAGATATGTTTGTGATTCCAAGTTTGACCCTAACACATTGCACAGCAGTTATCCTAGTGTCACTGTCTTAAGGTTTTGCTTTTACTGTTTCCAATATTCCCAAAAGAACATTAGTCAACTCAATTTTTGAAGGTGGAATAACATCAAATTAACAGCACTATGAATTTAATTAATTTGGTATAGATAGAATAAGAGGAATGCAATGTGAGATTAGTGCAATATGTACATGCTACATAGGGTTTCGGAAAAAAATTCTCATTAAGAGCTAGAAACAAGTGATATTAAGCCCTTGGTATTGACACAGCATGCTGTGTTTTTGGACTGAAATGTAAATGCTAATAAGAACAGTTACTCATTTAATGTGGATTTAGTTGGTTTTAAAATAAAATAAATCTTCATGAGTTCATGTTGTTATGGAGGTATTTTTGATGTGTTACATATCTGCATTACTTTCTTTTGAAGTTACTGTAATATTCAGGCCAATGACCTACTTTTTAAAATTCTGAAAACAAAGCTGGTGTGCTACAGTGAGTGCTCAAAATGCCCAGGATGTCAACTTGACAAATCAATATGTATTGACCCAACAGAGCTTCTGGTCCATTTTCTATCAAACAATTAAAGTCTTTCACAGTCCAAAGTATGAATAAGTGCTAAATGCCTCTTCAATTGTTTATTTAATGGCAGCAGATTAATAAAGAAACATTTTGACCTCGTGTTAACATCAGTGTTACTTCTTGCCATCACAGCACAGGGTGCAAGTGATTTCAGATGGTTTAACACATGACAAAGCTGCATGTGAAAGACAGGATAAATTAAGGCTGAAAAAAAAAAAATACTATACTTTCCACTATACTTAGAGATGTTGCAGTATAGATCTAAAAATCAAATGTTAAAGAAGAAGTGCACATCAGTAAGCAACACTAGTGACACAAGACATACACTGGGTTAATGATATGGTTCACTGCCGCACAATGAATGTATGAATAGCAGGAACTGAAAAAAGCTTGTTTGAGAGGGATTTTGAGAATCAGCACTATGGGGGGCCCACATTCACAGTGCCATTCCATTGTTGAATGCTGTTCATCTAGACTGCCATCCAGCCAGCCAACAGCAATTTCTCTTCTATCCATCATCACAACCTGTCTGTCTTTTCATCAAAAGGGCTCTACGGTAATTTGAACCATTTGAACGCAATAACAAGGTATAATCTCACCTCGATTGTCGAGGCAAAAATTATGAACTAATATGTTATATACAGCCTTTCCTTGTAATTTCCCCACGTGGTGTTTAGTCATATCTCAGCAGGCCTCTGGGGCTAGATTACAGCCACAGCTCCAAAGTGTTGTTGTTAATTATTAAATATACGGCATGTGGCCTGCTTCAACCTTAACCTAATGCTGCCTGCAGACAATGCTCTATGCACATCATTCATCAAGGTGAACAGTAAGTGAAAGCCATCATGTCGCCCTCTAGTGGTACCAACCCAAACTTACTCAAATGAAGTGTGACTTCCCCCTGGGGAATTTTGTATACATTTCACAAATTCATTTAATAAAAAGAATAATTTATTGGTTATATTATTTTAATCTAACGGAAATTAAAGTTTACATACATATGTTTTAGAAATGATTAAAAATGGCTAATTGACATCTACTCCACAGTAAATGGGACAGTAACCTGAAAACAAAATGTCAACACTTTTAAATTAGTACCTCCACAATTAATATAAGAACATAGTAATGTAATATATTTCTTAAATGCAAGTATACTACTTGCTTGGGGGAAATACTTGGGGATTCATCTTTTTGCCATATGAATCTTCTTTTTGACTGAATATGGAGGTGTTGAACAAATTAAATTAACAAAACATTCATGAGATAACTAAAGTAATTTAACTAATCTCCCATAGTATTAGTATTGTAGATTCACACCAGAGTGAAAAGTTAGTTTAGGGACAGTGGAACAGGAAGCAGCAATTACCAAACATAAATTGTGGCCCTTCTACAAGAGACTATTAAACATTTAAAAGTGAGGGGTACCCTAATGAACAGTTAACTTCTGGGCAGAAATGGCCCAGAAGTGAATGGCCTTTGACCATAAGTGCTACTGCCACACAAAAATAATCAAATGCTAAGGATTATCCAAAGCAATTTTAGGCCTGCCTCTATCATGATGTCAGACAGGCTGAGCACTTGCGAAGTAATATAACAATGAAATAATTGAAAGAGACATTAGGCAAACCTTGGGTAGAAAATAAAAAGGATATATGATGGAAAATGGTTAACATGTCATTAAGAACGTACTGAAACAAAAATTGACTCAATTAACATAGAAAAACTATAAAAATAAATAAAACTAATTGCCAATGTGATGTAATGTAAGTGATGTGAAGTAATTTACTTTATTGCTTATTTAGTTGTCTAATGTATCTAAACTAAAACTGAGTTTAAGTGATGATTTCGTATTCAATATAAACCACTTCCCAGGTATAAAGGAGCAGGAGGGAGGGGAAAAGGACGACGCATTTGAAATGTAATAGAATAAACCCCTGATTTTCTATCCCATCCTCCTCATCCGCTTGCAATCAGTCATTGAATATACTGCATTGAATATAAAGTGAGCCAGAGACCCAAATTGTGCTTTATTAAGAGCAATTGATAGAGGGTAAGATGTTCCTTAATGAAAAGACCAAATATTTCTTCCACAAAATAGCCATAGCCATAGCCCAACACACTGTATAAACTGTTATTGCAGAGAACATTTTGTAGTGAAAAACAAGTTGGTAAACCCTTTGTATTTAGTCAACATTATCCCTCGCCTGAACAACTGTACAGTTTTGTCCAACAACATCTCATCCTTTTAGCTCTCTTTCTGATTTCTACTGCTGCAGCTTTCAGATGTCAGAAAATTGTCAAAAAACAGTCATCCATCAATACATCCCTTCAGTGCCAATAACCACTACTCCCCATCCCACTCCCAGCTTTGCTCTACAAAACCTTAAAATGTCAAACAGCTCATCAAGAGCGATGAAAAGGTTTCATTATTATCCATGTGTTTTCTTTTCGTTTCTACATTTTTCATTGGGTTGTTGTCTGGGCCATGAGACTCTGTTTCTACACGTGGTGGCCAACAAATGTCATCTCTCAATATCTCTATAATTATCTATTATTGGAGGTATCCATATATCAAACTCACACTTTTCAACAACCTGTCTACTGGCTTTTTTATTCAAATATTTTTTTGCTAGTAAGCCCTCATTTTAATATAGTTTAACCTGATGCATCCCTGCTATGACTCACAGTCTAGGCCATGCACGCAGTATAAATCTCAGACCTATCATAACATAACCACATAGCCCACAATGTCAAAAAAAACAAAAAACAAAACTGCAGCTTTATAAGATGCTAACGCTATTCCACATCTTCGTATGTTACAGATAATAAACGGACAGTCAGCGAGACTTGACAAGTTAAATAGCAGATGCTGAATCAAATCCACAGGCTGGTCGTAAAGAACACGCAGATAAAATGTGGCTGCGTTTGACACCGATTCAAACAAAGGCATGAAGACGTAGACACACAGATAGATGGTCCCCTGTAACGTAAGGCGTTGCAGTCAGATACACCTCTCAGTCAGGCAGCTAACGTGCTAGAGATGCAAATGGTTTTATTTTAACCAGCATCTCTTTCAGAGTTTCACAAAAGACACGAGCAGCGATACAACAGGGTTATCTGTTGGTTTGGAAAGCTATAGCAGTGCCAAGCTAGCAGCAGTCACCTGAATATCACAGACTCCCCCTCCTCTTTATTAGCTTTGTTATTAGTGGGTAGCCCACTGGTGGGGGAGAATAAAAAGACACACACACACACACAAAAAAAAAAAAAAAAAAAAGAATAAATCACGCTTACCCCTTATTTTGTCTTCTGGTGAAAAGGCTGTTGATGTTATTTCTACCGCGTCACTATATATGATATTTCAGCAGACATGAAAAATATCTTCCTTTGCTTCCAACGCGAACGACTGAGCTAATTCGAATTTTAACGGTTAAGAATCCCAGGTGACACTGATAACGTCTTTCCGTTAAATCCGCATCCTCGAAAATATCGCTCCGTCCGCGCCGCTGTTACCGGTGCAGCGCGTTACGAAACCAAACCAAACCAAACCAAGCTCTTTTTTTTTTTTTTTTTTTAATCTATCTTTCTCACAAAACGGTCAGCGGGGGGGGGATTGGCGATGAGAGGGACTCGTTTTGAGGAGGCAGGTATGAGACGGATATCCGCAGCAGTAGCGGCAGCTTCTTCTTCTTCTTCGCCCCTCGGCCGAGCATCCGAAGGGCCGTCCGTGCCTCACTCACCCCCGCTCCCTGTTTTCCCGTTCAACAGGGAGAAGAAAGAAAAAAAAGGACGTGGTGGTGATAGTTAGGGGTGTGCGTGTGTGTGTGTGTGTGTGTATGGGGGGGGGTTGGTGGTTGGTGGTGTTGAGGGGTAGGTGGGTGTGTGGGTGGGTGCTGACCCTTCACAGTCACATGGGAAACACCGAGCACATTTTTAGTATTCTCAACAATAACTGCTCAGAGAGAGGAAGATGCTCTGGTGCTATAACTGAGAGCTGCAGATACCATACAGATCTGTGTTACAAGAAAGCTTTTCAAAAATGATCTGCATCTTACAAGTCAGGCTATTAAAATCATTCTACAAATACCAGCATGGAAAATATATGATTCACAATAAATGCATCACCTTTACTCATGGACTTGCAGCCAACTTAAACATCTCACTGATCCTCAGAGTCTCACATTGTCCTATCTGTACATCCACACCTACTATATTTCCTACCATAACTACACACGTATTTAAACATATCACCTATATCATCACTTTTGTTTTAGTATATTGGGAAAATAAACACTAAGATCTTGATTTTCAGGATTTGCTCCTTTCCTTTTAGCATTTTACTTCTGAGGAACTGTTCTTGCACTAAATTATTCCTGAGACACTATGCAGCACCTGGTCTGTGTGTGACATCAAGCAAGTCATCAAGATCTGGGTTATTCATAGAGTCTGGAAGATCCTCATGCAAGAGAGCCCCAAGACCTATTTTTCTCCTTTGTGCAGTATGCTATAGTAATGTAAGTAGTGATTTGACAGCAATGTTTGAGTTGGAAATGATCCTGACTCTTGAGAAGGACTACTTCATGTTGATGAATCTTGCAGTTTGTGTTTTCTGCACTGTAAACCCCAATCAGTCTGTGACACAAAAATTGTGTTGTAAAGTCCATTCAAATGTCCATAAAAACTACAGTCATCCTTTATAAGCTTGATATGATTGTTTTATGTGTGATTGTCAGCAATTTTTGATTTTTGAGTTAGTTTTAAAGTCTCTGGGTCATGTAACAACACATGTATAGCACACTTAAAATATATTTTTGATAAATGAATGAACTTGAAAATGTTGTAAAAATGTGCAAAAAATTTGTAGAAAATGTGTTCACTCTGCGAAAAACGAACGAAAACATATAATTACAAAAATTAGGTTTTGCTGAACTTGATACATGTCAAATGCAACATTACATTTAAAGGTTGAGTACAATGTACACTCCTTTGTTTGGAGTGTAAATGGAGTAGAGACAATTTTTAAGATGATGGTTTTCTTGCGCTTCTTTTCTTTTTTCATAACTATAGTGTTCCTGTTGTGTTAATGTTACAACAGACACAACAAGACAAAAAACAAAAAAAAACTTCTTTTTCTATTTATTTTAAGTAACCCTAATGTGCAGATCTCAATTTATTGATGTATCGTGAATCATACAGCAGCTTAAAATGTTGTAAACCTTTCTTATTTTCTCAAGTTTTCTCATTTCTCCATCTGAATGGAGGAAAGGGAAGGAGCTAAACACAAGCCGTTTTACCTGTTGTTTCCCACAGTTACACATGCATTTAAATGTATTCATAAACATATCACTTCATTCTTTTTTTATTTCTTTACAAATACCTAATGTATGATCAAACATTGTTTAAACTCTATGATTGGAGATCCCAAAGTTTCCAATAACATTAAATATTGTTTATCAGAGTTGGTTCTTGTTACATTTATGCCCTGTCAGTCCTGACCCCACTGATCTGCACTGATACCTACAGCTGGTTACATTTCTGCTGTAAATTGAGGCCAGAATAATGATCAGACTTGTGGCTTTTAGCATCTTATCACTTAATGTCATACATTTAAAATACTTTAAATCTTGCCTCTGGTCATTCCATTTAGTTGTATTGATATAAAACAGAGTTTCATACACTAACTGATAAAACAAGCAGCTGCCACTGCCCCAGTGGCTGACAAACAAGGATGTGATGTCTTACTTTATGAACCAGCTTGATAAGAATACTGACAAATTGCATTTTCATTTTGAATGCGGTGACATATAAATGTAAATTTAATGGACTGAGGGAGCTGTTAGCTCATTGCATTTGAATATTGTCTGCTCTAGAACAGGTGTTTATGTAACTTTCTTACATTGAATATCTAAAAATGACTAGACCTATGTTATATATTTTGTTGAGCTGTACAGATATATTGTCCAAAATGTTTCCAGGAACTTTCAAGCCAAGAGAAATCTGTTATCAAGGAAACAATTTGTTTCACCTGGTTGCCTGTTAATGGCATCATGATTCCCATGTGCATGTATCAGTGTTGTGGTTTGCCTGCCAGTGTGAAAATAAGGTCAAAATTTGACTTATAATTACAGTATCACAGTATCAGCAAGGAAGCTCTGCTTTGTATCTGTAGACAGATATTCAAATAAGTGTTTGTTGTTTGTTCAGTGTCTTTGTGCGTTCTCACCAGTGATATCTTTCCAGGATTCCTGTTAACAGTATCTGCAGTTGGAGCTGTCTGCAGACACTGCAAACTGACAGAGCTTACTGCATAACTTGTTCCTGACATAGTTGATAAGTAAAATTCATTTTAAGTTAAAAATGTTTCACATTATTATAATGTCCTTAGGGCCCTTGTAGCAGGCATGAATATCGCCAAAGTGAAGTATCTAGATGCTGATCTTCCCAGGTGTCTTGTGCTCCTTTTGAACTATTTCACTGAAGGTCAGGGGAAGACGTTAAAAACGGTTGATGAAATGTGTCTGCCATCAGAAGTTTATCAATTTCACATCATTGTGTTTATTAAATTACCCTGTGACTATCATTAAATATAAAAAAACTATCAACACCAATACTACTGCCTCAACATCAGTTATTCAGAAATCAGAGCAACTCTGAAATTTTTGCAGGTAAGATTGAAGTAAGACTGCTAAATTTTATGTTACTGTACCAAACAAAAAATTTTGTGTATAAGCCCTTTACAATAAATGTGTGAATCAGCCAAATAATGAAAAAAAAAATTGTTCATTTGATAATGACAATGAAGTAATAACACATTTGTTTGTGTTGAATTAATATAGAAAATAAACATTCATTAATTTACTTTTGTCTGGTGTATACCTTTCTATTGTACAGTTATAAACTAAAATTTTGTGTGCAAACGGTTTCCAATTAACTTATAAATGGAGTGAAAGAATTTGGATTTACAGTGTGTGTCTCTCTATAGGGTGTGTATATCTGTGTGTGGGCACAGATGAACTAACAGAGTGGTGGTGGTCAGGGCTTTATGGGATGATAGGTCCCTTAGAGAGGGCTGAGGAGTTTGGATAATAGCATGCTACTCATCATAGACAGTAAGTGGTTAAAAAGCTCTGCTGTGTTGTTAGTTTGGATGCAGGATTTTGCATTTTTGCTGTGAATGTGTTATTGTAGGTGAAGCTTTCGAAGTAGACAGTCTCCTTTCATATACAGTTATAGCATCAACAGTTGCTATTGATTGACAGTATATTCAACATATTTCAGCAAATTTGTCACTGCTCAAAAATGTATACTGTTGCACTTATCACCTGACTTAACAGATCTATTTCAGTGGGGTTGATGTGTAGTTGAGGCTCCACTGCTTTAAAGATGGGGTTTTTGCGTCCAAGTTAACACTGTCAGCTAAAGTCATGGGAGCAGTGGTCTTTTATTTATACCAATTTTTCTTCAGAACCTTTATATAAATTACATATACTCTTATGATGGCAAATAATATTTAGCAACAGTGTTGGAGAAATGGGCTTTGTGGAGCCACGCCTCTCTTACTACCACTACTAAGGTGCTATCAAGCAAGGCCCTTAATCCCCAACTGCTCCAGTGATGCTGCTTAGTGGCCAGAAAATCAGACTGCGGTTGTATTTTGCCTCCCCTGGATGTAAATGTTTATAACTGTGCAAGCCTGCCCTGAAAAATGGGAGTTACTGTGTGATTAGATAAAGTTTAAATTATATGCTTCTATCACAAGGGCGAACGCACAAAGTTCACGCTGTTTATTGTAAAACAAGTACAACAAAGCAAGGCAGATGTATCCAAATCACTGGGCAGAATCAAGGTGGAAACTGGGTAAAAAAAAAAACAAAAAAAAAAAACACACTGACTAAAAATCACAGAAAATAAAGACAGGACCGCTGAAATGAGGGTACAAGACAAACTGGCAAAGAACCCTAAGGAAAGGGTAGATATATATACATGAGGGAGGGGGCGACAATATGACACAGCTGAAGCATATTAGAGCAGGACAGGTGATCACACAGATGGGAAGGCCGACAAGGACCAGGAAGTGAAGACACCTGAAATGAGTACAGGGGTGAGTGCACAAAATAAAACAGGAAATGGCATAAAGGACTGAAATAAACCAAAACAGAATGGGAGCTGGATGTGACAGTTAACTGACAGACAGGCAACTACAGCCTTTCTCCCACAGTGCTGTAAATTGGTGCGTTCTTAGGAGAGCTAAGAACATGAATTAAGGCCCAGAGTTGAAACCTACTGCCAAATATATTACAATGAATGACTTATTAAAATATATAGAGACATTAGTCTGATTTTGAACTCTCTTGTCCCGTATTCACTGATCCATCCATATCAAAACACAATAAAGTAGCTTGCATGGATTGTTTTTTTAAATCATAAAAACTCAAGTTTACTTTCAGAGTAAAGTGTAAAACATGTCAGCTTCTCTGTGTAGATGCTTGACGGTGTTTAAGACCAAAAGAAAGCCCCAGGCATTCATCTGAGCTGTATGTGTGTCAGCATTAGCACACACACACAAACCTGTTTACGCCCCCGGCCCCAGTCCCCACCCCTGCTCAAAGGCCCACACCCCAGCAGAGAGCTCATCCACAATCCATCGTGACAAAGGGAAAGAGCTGAGCGCAGGATATAAGGCTGCTGCTGGCTGCCAGAGTGTGTCCAGCACAGTGCTTTCTGCAGATTGCAGCAGTTTGAGCTAAACCCCTCTCTGTCCGCTCACTATAGACAGGACCTGGTTTGGGTGGGGTCATCAATAGTGCGTGCAGTGACCAGGGTGGAATTGGGGGGACTTGTGTTGGTGTGACTGTAGAGCTTCACAGCCGGGTGGCCATGATCTCTTTTCTTTTTTTCCCCAGGATAATGTGAGTGTGTGACTGATATTCCCAACTTTAAAGCTGAATCATATGACTCCAATGCCCGGTAATGAATGGGGTGTCCGTGTGGCCCTTTAATAATGTGTCTGAGGGAGGGACATACACAGGATGAAAGAAGCACAATAAGGGTTTACTCCAAATAACAGGTATCTACTATCTGGAGCAGTACAGTAAGCACATATCCTGGTGCTGTTATGTACCACATTGTAGAAATTTTGCTACTGAATGTAGATCTTTTTGAATGAACAAAAAATACAGTATAAAGTAAAAGGCTGTAAGAAGGAGACTCATTCACAAGCTAATCACAACCAATGGGTAGCTTAGTTTAGATTTAAACCCATTTCAAAGGGCATAATTCATCCATATAAGGCTGCCCTGCTCGTTTTGTTTTCTTATTATTCTGATGAACCATTAACAATTCTTCCAAATTTGGCCAGACACGGAATTTTGCCTTTACTAGCACACTCAAGCTTCACTTCTTATTTGTCCCAAAAAAGCTACAATTTAAATTGTCAGCTACAGTGAATTTATTGTTGAATCCGAATCTTAAAATCTTTCCAAGTGTGTAAATTAGAAAAAGAGAGCATTCATGTTCAGTTCTAGCTGCTTTTTTGTTCAACATTGGTTTATGTAGAAAAGCCATTGTAAGTGTATTTCAATCAAACACCCTGTATCCAGGATTTTACAAGAAACAATGTAAAAAGGCTTTCCCAAGGGATTTGTAAAAACACAGAGATAAAAGGAGCTTTTGAAGGCAGAAAAGTTAGTTCCCTCGGTATTTCCTCACTTTTCAACATGCAAGATCTTCCCTTTTTTTCCCCTTCTCTATAAATCAATCACACAGTTATGCAGCCATGTTTTTCAATTCAGTTGGATCTTTAAGACTCTGGTCTGTATGTAATGTCATAAAACAGTAGATTCTCAGGGTCTGTGTTTGTCCAGTGACAGATGTGAAATATGCAAATCGTTGCTAAACATTGTCACTATCTTGCTATGTTATGTCATGTTTATCACCCCACTTCAGAAGCCAGTTGAAGCTGTTCTTGACCAACAAAGAAGAAAGTTTCAGAGCTGCAGTCTACAGCCATCAGCCATCATCCAGTGGGTTAGACTCTGGTCGATGTGACCTACTAAAAGATATTTATATCCCCCCACCACTTTTTGAGTCATCTCCCAAGGACAACTATGCTATTTCTGTTGTGGTTCTTGCTCATCCTCTAGCTCTGCCTTCCCTCTTCTTATCTCTCTTTCTCCCTAAACTAGTTGCTGGAGGTCACCCTGCTGTTCCAGTTTAAAATTATATAATAATTCAACAGAATGAAACCAGGACAGTGAGGAGCTGTGGTGCCACTATGGTGCAACGTGACTCACTGAGCTCAAAGGAAACATCTATAGGTCTGAGCAAAACATTTCCTCAGAGACAGATAGCTTGGTGAGTTATGACACCCATTTCTTGGTGTGCAAATCAGTAGACAAGCTGTTTTGTTAAAACTTTTGAATCACATGTTAGAACTGTAGTTTAATTTCTAGGTGGAAAATAATCAATATGCAGGAGTGGAAGAAAATTTAAATCGGCAGAAACTCCAGGACACAGCTCAAAGTCCGGATAAACAGTAATACACTTTATTTACACCTGTCATATGGTTAAAGCCTTCTATGTCTTGAGTCTTTTTATTCTGTCCAATCAAAGCAACATTGCATTTCAGGACTTTTCCAGACCTATTTTGTGAATGGGTCAGAAAAAAAAAAAAATTAAAATTAAAAAAATAAATTCAATTTTAAAGTCTTGGTGACAGTGAAGAACTAGAAGCTACTGTTTTTTTTTGTGTGCTACTTTGTTGTGATCCTTAACAACTTAATGAAAACAGTGTATATTTTACACTGATCAGCCATAACATTATGACCACCTGACTAATATTGTGTAGGTCTGCCTCCTGTTGAGGCCTGGACTTCGCTCGACCTCTGAAGGTGTGCGTATCTGTCACCAAGAGGTTAGCAGCAGATACTTTAAGTCCTGTAAGTTGCGAGGTGGGGCCTCCATGGATCACACTTGTTTGTCAAGCACATCCCACAGATGCTGGATTGGATTTAGATCTGGGGAATTAGGAGCCAAGTCAACACCTTGAACTGGTTGTTGTGTTCTTCAAACCATTCTTGAACCAAGGACACTGCTGTTAGGGAATACTGTTTCCATGAAGGGGTGAACATGGTCTTCAACAATGTTTTGGTAGGTGGTACGTGTCAAAGTAACATCCACATGAATGGCAGGACTCAAGGTTTCCCAGCAGAACATTGGCCAAAGCATCACACTGCTCCAACAGCTTGTCTTCTTCCCATGATGCATTCTGGTGCCATGTGCACACACACATGAAAACCTGATCCATCAGTCCAGACCACCTTCTTCCATTGCTCTGTGGTCCAGTTCTGATGCTTATGTGTCCATTGTAGGAGCTTTAGGTGGTGGAGAGGGGTCAGCATGGACACCCTGACAAGTCTGAGGCTACACAGCCCCATACACAACAAACTGTGATGCTCTGTGTCATTTTTCTATTGGAACCAGCTTTAACTTTTCCAGCAGTTTGAACTACAGTAGCTCTACTGTTGGATCAGACCACTGGAGCCAGCCTTCAACCTCCATGTCTATCAGTGAGCCACGGCCACCCATGACCCTGCTCACAAGTTTTCCTTCCTTGGACCACTTTTGGTAGGTTCTGACAACTACATCACACCAGAGCTGCAGTGTTGGAGATGCTCTGACCCAATCTACACATCACAATGTGGTTCTTGTCAAAGTCACTAACATCCTCACTCTTGACCATTTCCTCCTGCTTCCAACACATCAACTTCAGGCCTAAATGTTCACCTGCTGCCCAATAATCCCACCTACTGACAGGTGCCACTGGGATGAGATAATCAATGTTATTCACTTCACCTGTCAGTGGTCATAATGTTATTGCTGGTCGGTGTTTATACTGTGTGTACTATGGACTATGGAAATAATTAAAGAGGTGACGTGTGAATGTTATTGTCCATAAACAAGTTTGTCCTGTAAATTTCACAAAATGGAACTGCAGCAATGTTTATTCATCCTGTAAAGCCATAAATTAAATTCTGTCCTTCATTTATTAATAAAACATATACAGCCTGTTTATTCCACAGATTCAAAATAAAGATCCAGATGGATAAATGGAAAACATAATCAGTACTGTACATGTGTACCAGCAGCTCCCTCCAGTGGAAGAACCTGAGGAGTATTTTTGCCCCCTTTTTCAAAAAACTGATATTTTTCTGTAAAATGTGTTCACATTGATTTAAACTATTGTTCATCTCTGCTTGTCTATAACAGTCGCCTTAGAGGATTATTAAGGGATTATTAAAGGGTTTCAGTCAGTCTGTTCTCTGGAAAACTATTGTGTGAAAGGAAAAAGTCTTAAAAAAGCTGAGATCTCCTACAAAGTGAAAAGCACTGAAGCATTTCCTCAAACTGGGGTTGAACGGCCAAAAGGACTTCTATGCTCATTTTTGGTGATTTTTTTATTTATAAAAAAGAAACGATCCTCGTTCAGACCTGGTGTAAACTCTGCACAGTTATTTGGGGCCTTAAAGTTTTGCCAGACGTTTGTCAGTTTTGATGAATTTGTCCTTTAAATGTCACTGAGCCAAACAAAGTTGATTCTAATATTCATGTATCTTGAATGTTGGTGGTTCTGAGCGTCTCAACGGTAAAATACAGGTAAAAAAAACAACAACATGGATTTAAATCAATTGATGGAGGTCGTCTTTCTTAAGAAATCGTAGAGTGAAACTTGTCTTGGTGCTTTTTCTGCCGACTTGAGTTTGTTTGTGTTTGAATGACGATCCAGACTAAAATGATGTGATCACGTAAGTTACGTGTCACCGTAGCAACCAAACCTGCTCCGTCTTAATATTATTAACATACATTGATACAACTCACTTTATGGGAATGTGCAGGCAGTTTTCAACAGGTTGGTGAAACTGATATCAGCGAAATTTAAGGTCAGTTTACTAAACACATCATTTCACTTGATGTGAATCTACAGAGACTCTAACTCATACAAACTCTGAAACTGCTACCAAATTATTTTACTTCATTTCTGACTGAACTGTGGCTTAAAATCCATTTTTAATATATCCTAATTTTTTTTTCTCATCAGAAAAATAATTTAGACAAATCAACACTAGTAAAAAAAGCCACGAGATTTGCGCAAACCAGCGTTTACTAGATACAGCATCATTTCAGTAAATGTGATAATTAATTAATGTAGATAGTACAACGAATATGTTGATACTAAAAATCAAACTAAAGACATAATGAGCCCATAAATTTAAGTCAAAACTACTAGTTCGAAATCTGCTCATATGTACGAGTTTAAATTCAAGCTAATGAAGCAATAGTACAAATATAAATAAACTACTTTATTTCAGGTGGAAGTTGGAGGAAAACAAAGACAAAACAAACTTTGTTATGATTGATCATCGCTCGTATGTGTCACTATTTGGACACTATCCTTGTCTTTGCAGAGGGATCATGGATGAACTGGATGATGTTGACATTTTCATTGTGTCCTCTAACAGACAGGACAAGGCTCAGACGAGGCTTGTGTTTAATGAGTAACTGGTTGAAGCTGCAGTAACAAAAAAGGCCACGAGATGGTGCTGTTCTAAAGGCAGGTGAAGACATGCACAATCACTCAATGAGCATTTTTCTAGCTTTCCAACCAAACTGTGATGTTGCCTTTATTTTTTGCCTGTTGCACTCATCTGATGAAGTCAAACTGAAACCAAACTTTACATCGGAGCAAAGAAAACCTTTCAAATCAGACGGGCTCTGAAAAATCCAGCCTCCACTGCTCCTTGCATTTCAATACAGTCAGACTAGACTGAGATCAGGATGAAGACAGTCCCCACAGTTTCTTTTCCCTTAAATTCCTCTGTCTGCATCAGCGAACTTGCACTGGAGCAGCAAGCAGAGGAACACAAGTACTGACAGACTTACTGTAAAAACAGCCATTGGCCAAATAGAAAACAAGAAACGATATTCAACTACATGCTACAGGGTTAAAAAGCTAATTTAGTCAAATAGAATAAAAAAAAATAAATAAAAATTTCAGCAGCGAGAGAACAGCAAATTTTCTTTTATTTAGTCCTTGAAACGTCTGTTTATGGGAAGAACTAAACTGTATGTTTTTTTATGCTGAAAAGGCAACACTGAATGATCCACAGTACCACCCACCAGACATCCTAACTCAACTGTATGAGAACCTGAATATCCTCATGTGATGGTTTCAAAATATTCAGACTCATTAACTTTTTGCATGTTTATGTTTTGTAGATCTAATTTTAAATTGATAATAACAAATTCTTTGATTTTTAATTGATTACAAATTAAAGAGTAAAATCTCTAATTTACAACAATAAATATATTCAGACCCTTAACTCACCTCTTTGTAGAAGCCCTTTTGGTAACAAAGTGGCTTCCCTCCAGACGCTCTACCATATATGCCTGATTCATGTAGTGCTGCTGAGGTGGTTTCCAGCAGGTTGTCCCATCTCTGCAGAGGACCTTTGAACCTCTTGGTCTTTTGGTCACCTTTCTGACTACTTTATGAAGCCACTGTATGTGTGAACAAAACACAAAGCTCCAAAAAAAAAAAAAAAAACATATACAAACACATGACTGGTTGACATTGTCTTTTTTTAATCAAATTCTTCTCATCTGAACAGCATCTTTGGTTTTCTAAATACATCGATGCAGCAATTATGACAATAGATGTCAAACTTTGTTTTTGTGGAATAAGCAAATAATCCCACTATATTTATTGCTAAGTGCAAGACCTTAGCACTTAGGTGCACATGTCAAATTATACAAAAACTTCCTGTTTCTCATATCAACAACACACAAACAGCGGGAGGTCAGGAACCAGTCTTACAGAAACTGTTAATCCACTGGTCAAACTGTACAATGACACAAAAAGTGTGTGGTTAGAAAATACAACTCAGAGGACATCAATTTAGAATTAAACATGAAGGATGTGGACTTGTGGGAATGTAAATTCGTGTGGCATTTCTACAGTATAGAAATATTAAATTGGCTGAAGTGTACAACTAGAGAACTAGATAGATCTTTGAAACATATTTCCTTTTTGGAACAAGAGGTGGCTTGTGATCAGAGATTTAAAGTAAGAGTTGAAAGAAGAGATCCAAAAAAAAAAAAAAAAACACAAAACACAAAACTGCACAATTTAATCTGAACAAAAAACAGTTAAACAAACAATAATTACAAAAATGTTTAACCAACAAACATATTCCTTGTCTGCATTGATTATTTCTTTAAATGTGAAATGGGGGTGGGGGGTGAAACAAACAAAAAGAAGAGCTGAAAAATGATATGTTGAGCTCCATCATATTAGCCATCATCCTGTGATCTGTCTCCAGATGAGAGCGTGTTTTCAGGTTCACTGCTGACACACAGTCCCATGTTTGTCCTGTGAGATGGACATGTATGTACAGCACATGTGGGGTATTTATTTGTGTTGCATACTTAAGTCAGGGATAAACAGAGCGAGACTCAGAGGTTACCGAGTTCTGCGACGTATACATGTGTTTGGCCTGCGTGTGGCTACAAAGCCGTGTTTGCAGAAGCACTTGTATGAGCCAGCAGTGTTCACGCAGCGAGCGTTCTTGCATGGACTGACACGAGCTCCCGGTTCTGCACACTCATCAATGTCTGAAAAAAAAAATTATCATAAGCAGGCATCAGTAAGTGTAAGATGTAAAACAGGAAATTAAACAAAGCTAACTACAAATTTGATGCATAGACATATTAGTCCGTACCACTACTGACTACTGTATAGTCTTTGAAATATAATAAGTAATTAATGGAAGTAAAACAAGGCAAAACCAGCAAGTACGAACCTATACAGCGGGTGCGGGAGTGGTCCAGCCTAAAGCCTGTGTTGCATTCACACATGGTGCCCAGGTAGGAGCGGACACAGCGACCATTTGCACAGCTACATTCATCTGAATCCTCCTCTGAGCTGTCACCTGGACAAACAGGCAGGGGAAAAGAGATAATGTGACACAATAAGACATAGGTAAATTAGAGTTGGTTGGGGGCAAATGTCTCATATATAGTTGTATATTAATAACAAAATTGCTATATGATTCTACCTGGGTTATAGTTGGCGAAAGCAGCCAGGAAATCTTGCTCCCCATCAGACTCAGTCTCCAGATGCATCTCACAGAGACGACTGAACATCTCTAAATACAAGAAATAAACATGTTTTTAGCTCAAGAGAAAGGAAAACTGGTATAAGCAGCAAAAATTGCGAGCACTAGTCGGGACTCCAGTTTGCACACCTGAGTTTCTGGATGGACAGGTGTTACACTCAGGCCCCCAGCCACGACCGTAGTGACAGCAGCACTCTGAATACGTCACCACCATCCCGTTTCTCGGCTCACTGCAGATCAAGCCCTCATCAACTTGCAGGAAACACACGTCCTTGTGGGCTGCAGTGCGGTCTGGTAAAAAAAGAAGGAGAAAATAACAAATGTCAAGTATAAACTGTTGTTAAAGGTAATGTAATACTTTATACACTATCAGATTGAAATAAAATGATTTCATTATTGCATTTGCATTATAGTACATTTTAGTTTAAGTAAAGTAAACCACATTCAGTCAGCACTGAGGTCTAAGAATAAATATAATGTTTTCTAAGTAAAACAATTTCATGCAAAGCAGTAGAGAAAGACCACACACTTATTACATTGCATATTAATCTATAACTTTAAAGGTTTTCATTTCAGCTATCTACAACATGTGAACCTGGAACTTTAGATCTTTATCATAACAAAACCTCAAAACATATACAGTATTTGACTTGGAGGAAAACCATCACTTCACACTGTCTGTGAAATGATGGATATTGATCAGATGTTAAAATATCTCAATAGCTACATCTAGTTACATAACACAACAGCTACATGCTGAGGTTAGAGAATGACCTGAATATTCTTCAGTTCCGGTAATCACAGAAAATGTACCAATCCGTTTATTATCTGTGTACTTGGGCATAATAGAGGTCAAGAAGCATATTCCAGTATGTAGCAGCCAAAGTGCAAAAATTAGTCCACCCCATAATACAGTAGGTACCAGTACAGCCTACAGTAGCTTTAGGTTTACATTATATTCCCTCTTTAGGTAGTAGATACAGAAGAAGAACTAAACCCACTGTGTTGCTTGTATTGTATGGAGATGTAGTCATGGTATATGGAAACTAATTTAAAAGATAAAATTTTAAATTGTAGAGTGTGCATCTGTATTAATATGTACAGTGTATCCAGCAACCTGGTAACAATCATCAGAAGTGACAGGTTGATTATCTAAAATTCCTGTAGCCTCTCTGGTTCCAGTGACAGATGAATTGCTGTAAGACGATGATAAGATGTGATGTAAATGTAGATTTAATGGAGCCTCGAGGACCTATGACCTATGATCATAGATAGTCTTTTTTCCTGTTACTAGTCTTTCATACACTGTGCTTGCTAGTAAAACATGGCTGCAGTTTGCAGTGCTGTTTGATTGCCATAAAAGTGACTTCATGTGTTATAATCACAATATAGATATACATCTCAGTTGTTCTTGGGCCAGTATGCTTCTTTGTTTGCTACAATTTTGAAAATCAAATGTGGGATAAATGCGTACGTTCATTGTGGGGTTTTTTTTTAACAAACTACACAAAGAGGTATCTCTCCAAGAATGGGAAACGATCTCTATAAAGTGGGTAAGAGGGGAATAGTAGAACACAAAACCAGTACTGGCCAGATGGGAAACAAACTGGGAGGAATTAAAAAAAGAGCAACATGAGTGGCAGATTTAGAGGTAAGCCAAAACTCATTTTGATCGGTCAGGCTCAGGTGAGCTGACGCCAATTCTTACCCACCGTCATAGACGCACTGTTTCAGCGCTGCACTGAAGGTGAGGGGAGGGTCGCAAAAACAGTGAAAGGAGCCGGGCGTGTTCTCACACCTCCCATTCTTACAGTACGAGGGGTCCTGGCACTCATTCACATCTGCAAAGGGCACCACAGACACTGGTTACAGTATGAACATCTGCTTGGGGCCAGCTCTTATTGACAGGTGATGGACACAGTAACAAAAGCGCTTGTGCAAGTTAATTTAGTTTAATACAATAATCCTGAAATAAATACTCCTGTTGTGAAGTTCAGCTTTGGCTGAGACTCTATCAGAGGTGCTGATTCAGTTGTCCAGGCTGTATTCTGTGGTGTTCTACATTGTATCTTATTCTCAAGAACCAGCCTTATAAAGTAGCAGTAGCTCTACATCTATACAAAAACTGAAACTTTTAGGTTCAGATTCATCATTTATTGCATTGATATTGTATTGGTTTAAATAAAAATGTACAATGGTTACTGTTATTGTGTCCATCTCCTTTATATCCCATTTGCTTTCTGTTTAGGCCTCTACCATAAATGTTGCATGCAACTTATTCCCTTCACATGTAAAACTAATGAGAAACTGAACTTTAGTCATGCATTGTACTGCAGCTAATCTCTAGTTAACATGCAACCATACTGTGCTACATGCAAACAGGCTGCAGGAGAAAACAGAAAGCTTGGTTGCAGCAACACATCAATTAAGAAATCTATATTTGTCAAAATGTTTGCAGGCAGTTTGCAGAGAAAATGAATGACAATGCCATGTAGGCTACTGTGGGCTATGATATAAGCAGCTGGTGGCTGGTGGATTCTTGGATAAGTGAAATTCAATCGACTGGTACGGGACATTGGCCCAGCTTTGTGGTTTATTCTTGAGACTTAATAAAACAAAATTTTGGCATCACTACACTCAAAATCATCTGTGAGGAATGCGTAACCAATGATCTTACCAACAGTAGGTATTTAGTGGGCATAATAAAGAGTCACAGTCAGAGACCTAGACCAGTAAAGGATCTTCTAAGCCTGTAATCCAGTTAAAGCTTTGTGCTGAGTGCAGTTGTCACCAAACCCTTTCTCAAATCCACAGGTTAATGGCAAAAGCATGTGCCAAAGTAAGCTGGTTTCCAGGTCATCAGCATCAATGCACCCATCAATTTTCTTTTCATTTATCCATTTTATGGTTGCTATGGTCATGGGGAGACCAGATGCATCCATACTTCCTATGGTAATGCCCAGGAATAATCTTGAACCAAGAGGTCACATGAGACATGCTATCTGACTGTCTGGCTATCCGGTTTTCAACATCTGCATATCTTCCATATCAGTTTTCCAAGAGCATGGACCAGTTCAAGTGGCTCCAGACAAGATGCAGCACTTTGATATGAATACCCCTCTGAGTCACAGCCATAATACAGAGAAATCCCATTTGTATTAACATCACAGCAAGCCTCAGTATCTGAAATGTTACAGCCAATAGCTGTGTCCCAATTCAGTCTTGTCTATGGAGGATTTATTATTCATCTTTGGTCCCTGTCTGCCATATTATCTTTATGAAAACTGAGTGACTTAGATTCATCACTAGCGCACAATGAATCTTGAGATATAAAAAAAAAAAATGGAGGACATGGACCATAAAGACAAAATCATCTCAGCTCAGTTGTGTCCAAGAGTTGACAAGGACACACTTGTTGAGGAACTTGAAGAGGGAACAAGGGAACAAAAGTGCACCGCACATCGCTTCATACAGAATAGTTCTGGTCACAGCATGACCACCTGAAAGTCATTTTTTATAGCCACCCTTCCCTTGCAGCCTTTCTTTCTTTAAACAGTGTGCAAGATAAGATCATGTCCCCAACATCTGGCCACGACAAGTTTAACGCCGAGTTCTCCACCCTGACTCAATGACTGGGTCAACCTCGCCTGATGTGGTAACCAGCTGACAGGCTAGTTCTCTTTTCATCCTCACAACCAGAGTAATGACTTTAGTCTTTATGAAAACAACTAGTACTCCTTTGTTCCAACATGGGTTTTGATCAACAATACCTGACCACATGGATTCAGAAGCATACACCATTCCTCCATATCACACCTGTCAAGGTATCATTCATCACCCACCATGAGGAAAACAGCTGTGCTGCAGACATATCCATTCTCTTTAGCTACAGAACTAGAGCCAGTGCTTTGTGTAGAAGTTACACTGAGCTCCACTTAGCTTCATGTACCACTCTGGTGCCTGAAGCTTTAAAGATCCCTGTCACAAAACCCTTTACACAGTATATAATTCAGGACACAGTAATCACTGTCAGTCAGAGGCCATTTGTGGATGTAAATATAGATTTCTCCTTGACAAATTTCTCAACTTTTAAACTGTTCAAAACTAGTTCATATTCATGCAGAAATGACAGTAAATTACAATTATTAGTTAATAGAATATGTTAATAGATCCTGAGCTACTCAGTGAAGGAGTAGAGGTGGTGGATTTTAACATGACTATTTCATTCTGAAGTTCCTATATGTATATTTAAGCTAAAATCAAGATCAGGACTGAACTGCATAAACAGATACGATATATATATATATACACACACACACACACACACACACACACAGACACACACACACACACACACACACACACTTTTACTTTGTGCAGTTTGTGTGGTTTAGTTTCCTCCAACATCATCACCCTGCCATCACTATTTGTATGAATATGTGGTACGGTTTTTCGTACGGAGTAACGTATCCCATTAACAATGTCAATTACAAACCCAGGGTGATACAATAAGATTACAAAACCCTTCTTCAGCCAAATGAAAATGTTAACACTGATTCATTATGCTTGTGGGTATAATATATAATATCTGTCTGATTCATGCTGCCTCCCACTACAGCCAATTAATACTACAATGTCTTTTATTTGCTTTTTCCTGTTGTTGCCCACCACTGCCTTGTTTCTCTTTGTAACCCCTCCACTCCAAAGGGTCTGCACTCACCAGCTTGTTCCTCAGGAGTCACACAACTGTTACGGTCAGTGGCAAGGGTCCAGGGTGGAGAGCAGATGCAGTAATACGACCCTGGAGTGTCCACACAATGCCCATTCTTACAGTTGGCTGGGTCCTCACACTCATTCACATCTGTACAACAAAAAGGTCAAGGTCAGTGTTGAAGATAACTCATCTGGTACCTACATAAATGGGAGAGGATACTAGTTTACTCACCTGCTACTGTTGCCATCACACACTTCTTCTTGTTGGCGTCTGGAGTCCAGGGCCGTTTACAGTTACAGTAGAAGGACCCTTCAGTGTTGATGCAGTGACCATTAGTGCACAGAGACTCATCGTGGCATTCGTTCACATCTGTGGAGGCCCATACAACCATAAAGAGTAAGATTAATCTTTTATGAAACCGCTACTAAAGTGTTCTGCCTAAAAATGCAAACAAAACCTTTAGTGTATTTTTTTGGAGAAAGCCTTGAAGTGCCATTCATGGTGTTTATCGAATCACTTACCAATGCACTCGAGAAGGTTGCTGTCATAGTAGAAGCCCCGTTGACAGTAGCACTCATAGCCTGGCAGCGTGTTCTCGCAGCGACCCTTCTTGCAGATTTCATCAGCAAACAAAGAGCACTCATCGATATCTACAGATGAGGAGGGAATAATCTGTTCTCAGTAACAGATCAACAACCGATGAGGCTGCAGGGGTTCCTACAGATGTAAACATTAGGGACTGGCAGCAGACGATGTTTGAACAACGATATGAACAATGGTACAGTTTTTTTTCAAATCCTACTGTGATCATTTTAATGTTATTACAGAATCATGTAGCCCTGGTGTGTGTTAATATGGTGACCGAAGTTACATGATATGTACCATGGAAGGCAGGCAGGCTGTACTGGAGTCCTTCTTCATAGTAGAGTCCATGCCCATTAGGACACAGGAAGTGGAACTCGGCTGAGTAAAGAAGGAGAAGTTTTATAAATGTACATAAGACATATTCAAGATAGAGTAAATAACAAAAATAATGTTGGGTGACACTATAACCAAACGCATGGTTATAATGAGTGCACACTACATTGTGCATATACCTGATTGGGTGACGGGACAGGGATAGATCTCACAGTGGTCTCCCCATCCTACACCAATGGTGCAGCAGCACTCCTGTTTGGTGACATTGGTGGCCAGGACACTGTCACAGAACACAGTGTCATCGAGGTTCAGGTAGCACTCTTTCTTCTCATCTGTCAGCACTCGAACTGCTGCAGGAGCAAACATGGTGAATGTAAGGAGAATGGATGATTTGTCAAATAAATCCAATGACTCAACAAGACCTTAAATAGGCCCAAATAGGCTTTCAATTTTTGAGTATGGAATCTTTTAGGCCTTGAGACTTGGTCTGGTTTGAACTAAAATGTTGTGGGTTTGGGGCAGGTAGTGATCAAATGTTCTAGAGTAAGCAGAAGAGAATCAGCGCAGTCTTACCCTCACAGCTGTGTTTGTCCTCAGAGAGGATGTAACCGTGCTTACAGGCACACACATACGAGCCTGGTCTGTTCTCACAAGAGCCGTAGGGCTGGCAGAGACTTCTGTCTGCGGCACATTCATCTATGTCTGAAAGGAAAATCACACAGGCTTTGTTTCAATCCAAACACCATCTGAGTTGCAAACAAATAGACTTTGTAATTGTTTAAATTACAAAGAGAAAAGTATGACATTTTAAATATCAGTTGATGTTTGTGTCCATCACATCATACACTACAATGCAATGACTCAATTTTACAATTTTTTCAGTCTTCAACAGTAATATCTCTCAAAAGTAGTAAAAGATGAAAGGTAAAGGTGTTGAAAGCTTAAAGATGAGGATACAGATAAAGATACTGTAAATAA
This sequence comes from Rachycentron canadum, assembly GCA_038496675.1. Classification (NCBI taxonomy): domain Eukaryota; kingdom Metazoa; phylum Chordata; class Actinopteri; order Carangiformes; family Rachycentridae; genus Rachycentron; species Rachycentron canadum. Next base: position 14,270,063 of record CM076660.1, on the reverse strand, counting down.
AACCAACTCTTGCATATAAGTTAGTTACTAGTTACATGGCTCACAGTGCCCTGTTTTCTGATAAAGGTCTAGCCTTAAAGATTTGAAGAGACTGACCTTGGCATCTCCTGCCTCCGACCAGTGTGTAGCCTTTCTGGCACTCACAGTGGTATGAGCCCATGCTGTTGATACAGTGGCCTCTCTGACAGTTTGACGGCCTCTCACACTCGTTGATATCTGAAGGGAAGGGAATTTAAAAAAAACAACGTAGGAATGTGAAGCATGTGGTCAGTAGTCTTGGAATTTTCCTTTATAAACTAATGAACAAAACTAAACTGAATGATTCCACGTGTTATTTTGATACAGATGTATCAAGTGACAACAAGAGGCAATAATGAGGTGCTAAATAATTGCATATTGGTTTGTTAAATAAATCATGCCTTCACAGTGGCTGCCCTCCTGTGTGCGCTGGTATCCTGGGTAGCACTGGCACTGGAAGGAGCCTTCTGTATTGATGCAGTGGCCGTAAGCACACAGTCTGACATCCTCACACTCGTCAATGTCTGTTCGGGAAAAAACAGACCTGTCTGAATCTGCAAATCACCACTTCTTTAATAACTAAGATTCCTCATTACATACTCAGCACCAAAATGCCATTAAATCACTCAGCTGCATTATAAGCAGCTTAGTCCGTGTACCTTCATGTAAAGTTTAGCTAAGCATTACTTACCACTGCACCCTTTGCTGTCTGCAGATGGAAGGAAGCCCTCGTTGCACAGGCAGCGATAAGTACCAGGGAGGTTCTCACAGCGTCCGTTCGGACAGATTCCTGGCTTCTGACACTCATTTATGTCTGAAGGGTTAGGATTAACATTATGATTATTATTACCATTATCAACATTATATATATATATATATATATATATATATATATATATATATATATATATATAT
>CM076660.1:14104334-14268794 GCA_038496675.1 Rachycentron canadum | reverse complement strand
TATATATATATATATATATATATATATATATATATATATATATATATATATATGATATTGATATACTTCTTAGTCCTACTACAATATGTCTAGTTTCCACCTGTGTGGTCTGTACGTTACTGAAGCTGTGATGACTGATGCAGATAGACTGGTCTGAAAAACTTTTAACATCTGATTTATAACTCAAAATGACATTACCCAAATGTCTGTGCAGACTAAAGAAGTGGAGGACACATATTTTCATTTAAATGAGTGAGTTAGCATGTCAAGTTGATGCAAGGTGATTGTTCTGATGCAAAACCATATTTATGTTATGTGAAATACTGATAAAGTGATTAGCATAAAATAAAATAAGGAGCACATTTTCCGCTGCAGAGGGGATATGGAGGAATAACTGCTCACTGCAATTGATGCCCTTCAGCAGTTCGGACACTCACCAAGATTGCGTTTTATTTGAGAGCCTTTACATCTGAAAAACTTGACTGCGCGAAAACCTGAGGACCTGGGCCTGCAGGGGTTACAAGGCACTAGCCACTGGCTGGGCAATCCCAGGAGGTAGAGACCTGTTTCCACCCGGTTTCGAACCGGGGACCTTTCGCGTGTGAGGCAAACGTGATAACCACTACACTACGGAAACTGAGCTGCAGTGAACTTGAGGCGCCTGACGCCGCCAATTGCGACAACGCACTCAACTCTGCATATGAAGTTTGCCTGGGAATCGTCTGGCAGGAGAAGCTGTGATTCTCTTCAAAGGCGACGTCGGACAACAAGAGCGTGGAGATGAAGGGAAAATAACGATGTCTGCCCGTCGGGGAATCGAACCCCGGTCTTCCGCGTGACAGGCGGAGATACTGTCCACTATACTAACGAGGACCGGCAGAGGTCAGGGGTCGGCCGTGCCAACGGACCAGTGGTGCTGCATTGACATTAGACAGGTGGTCTTATGTTCTACCACCATGCTGCTCCGGAAACGGGGAGCTCTCAATTACCTGCACATTAACAACAAGATGACACCAATGGGAGAAACCTAACTATAAATGATCCTGACTTGATCATGATCTTGATCTTGACTTTTTTATAAAAAAAAAACATGATAGTGATTTGGCAGTGCCCCACAGAAGCTCAGTGACAGAAAAGTTTACAAGGGATGAATTTTGCCTTGTGGCGGCATTGCACTCACCATAGCAGGTGCCAGCGCGGGCCTGGTGACCAGGCAAGCAAGGAACACACTCATAGGAGCCTGGGGTGTTCTCACACTGCTCATTGGGACAGGTGTCTGGACTCAAACACTCATTTATATCTGGGATGGACAAGAAAACATTTTACATAACCATGTTTGGATTTACAAATATACACATGCACAAAAACATGCAGAACACATACGCAGGCATATTAAAGTGACTCACACATAATAAGTGTTTATTCAGAGGAAACATGTGCAGTAATATCCACAATTATCAGTGTCTTTGTACCTTCACAAGTTGGATGACGGTGTGACTTGCTCCTGAACCCGCTGTGACATTCACATTTATAGGAACCGGGCAGATTCACACACTGGCCTCCGACACCACAGATGTCTTGCTTAGAGCACTCATTGACATCTGCAAAACAGTGATGATAACAAAAATGCGGGATCTGAGACTTTTAGAAAAAAAGAAACATTTAAGTATAGGATTCACTGAACCTAACTTACCTACGCACTTAAGTCTCCCATGCTGCACCATGTGTTTATAGCCCTGACGACAGTGGCATTTGTAGCTTCCTTCTACATTGATGCAAAGGCCTCTGCCATGGCCACATGGCTCAGACTCACATTCATTATCATCTGGACAAGAGGAGGGAAGAGTAAGAGAGATACAATAAGTGCATATGATGGTGTGTTAAGTATTAGTGTTGAACAGTACAGACAAACAACAAAGAGTCATAGAGCTCAGAGGACATAGTGCTCTGATTCCAGGAAGTGTTTTTTATTCACTTAACATCAGTCTTTTAATGTCAGTCTATGTGTCATGCATTAGATCAGCAACCTCTGAATACCAAATCCATTCACATACACAGTCCCCTCAACAGAAGTATAAAGGCACAACTAACGAAAACTGTGATTGTATTTTTAGCTCACTCTTGTGGGGATTTTTAGGAGCAGAGACATTTTTAACCGATTAAAGTTGTTTGAGAAACTTACTACATTAGTTCTCAGCATCAACAGAAATGTGTTAATATGTAACAACAACTTTAACAACTTATTTTAATAAATCCATCAATAACTTGTCTGAAATGTGCAAATCTTAAAATCAAAATAAAATTACTTTACTACTAAATTAACTTGGGAAAGGGTTACTCCAGCCATTCAAGCTCTTAAAACTCTGGATCCTACATTTCTGACTGGTAAATACTCTAGCCTTTGTGCAACAAACTTTCAGTCTTTAAGCCAAAACATTTCCTCAAACTTTGAAAAGCTCCCTTCAGAGCCACAGCAGGCCCTCCTCATGACAGGAAAACTGACCTTCGTGTGAAAAATCCTATATTAAAGCTAGATATTAGTACAGTTAAATAAGAAACACTTGATTTGGAAGCTAAATTGAATGTTTTAATATCACATAATACATTTTAACTTAATTGTGGAGGCCAAAATTAATTACCATAAATAATTATGTATAGTGCTGCCCATTAAAAGCTGTAATTATCTTACTAATTATAATCTCACATGTAAATTGGTCGTAACACTCGAAATAGATGAGGTTGGGTGCAGATATAAACCAGAAACAGTTTTGCTGCAAAATATCTGTAAATCTTTTTTTTCATCATTCTCTTATCTATTTATCTATTTTTGATTCAGGAATGACCCAACACAGAGTGATTAGATCAAACAGCTAATATTTTTAACATGGATTAATTTTCAGAAAAGCAAATGCACATCTATTGATGAGAGAAAAAGTTTGCGTGGCACAAACAATGAAACACACAGCAATTTCCTGGAATCAGAGTGATTTGAGTTTGCTGCACGTGCTTAAGAAACTTCATGAGAAATTTCTTGTCAATATCCATCTTGCACCTCCTCTAACCACCGTCTCTACCATCGTCTCTTACCCTCACAGATGTTCCTCTGGGGGTTGAGATGGTAGCCAGGGTGACAGTGACAGATGTGGCCGTTCAGGCTGTTCTCACACTCTCCATGACCACAAATGTTCCTGCTTAGCCTACATTCATCTGTCTCTGCTTCAAGGAGGGGACACAGAGTGGACCAGCATCATATATATACATGCATATATATATATATATATATAGATACATATATGTATAATTCTATTATTACATAATATATATATATATAAGATGATGATATCCATGCTAAGTTCCTCTAGCTTTACCATGTTCATACTATTCAAGTTTTTAAATGACCTCTCACTTGCTCACATAAAAGCCAATGACAGGTGTCAGTCAGACATACAGAAAGAGGCTGTATTGGCTTTCTTCAGGAGTAATTTCTAATAACTAAATGCATAAGACCGGAATCAGACTGAGAAAGCTGTAGAAAAATGCACCATTGATTTTCAACACTCCCAAAAAAAGATTGGTTTGTGAATGGGCAGTAATTCCTACTGATATTTAAGGAAAAGTTATTTGGTTTAATTGATTTTTTTTAATGGAAATGATGTGAGTATCATATAACCTATGTTAAGATGCCAGCAGATTACGAAGTAGTAGTGGTAAATAACACTTGAACACTGTGAACATGGCCTTAAGACTGGTTCATGCTTCATGGTTGAATGAACAGTATCCAAAAGCACATGTTAACTATTTAAGAAGTGCGTCTGTGAGGAGATTTAGCTTAGTGTTGAACTGACTCATTTCAATTTCTATTATTTCCAGAAACATGGATTGTCTCAGTGTAAAAAACTTGGTGCATAAATCAAGTCTTTTACATGGAAAAAGTCAACATACGATTCGGGAGATCACCACCATATCTTGTCTTACTGGGGAATGTGGAGAGCTGGAATTTCCAGTTTTGCGGCACATGAAGCATGAACCAGAATAGGTGTTTGAGTCGGTTTGAGGTTTGCAGGGAACTCACGCAAGACTTTTGTCTGTGTTTCGAAGGGGACATTGCCTGGGGGTATTCGGATGAGTGGCGGAGGGGTGGGTTTAGCAACTGTGGATCCAACAGAAGACAGATGAAGTGGACAGATTTTAGGAGGAAATATCACATGTTCAACTTCAGTCCCAATATTTCTATCTTCACCACATGTGGGGAACTTTTCTCTACACTTGTCTATCAGTAATGCTTTTGTTAGCAGCAAGTAAGACACTTCTCCCCTACTGTGAGAGCTGAAGTGCATTAAGCACCAGTAGCAAACAAATCTTGACTTGTGTTTGAAAATGTTCAACTGCAGTTGTGTAGTTTACATCTGATTGGTTATATTGCATGGGTGTTTACCAGGCACACGAGGACTGCTGGTGCTGGTGGGAGCCTGCACAGTGGTCGTTGTCTCTGGAGGCCTCTCCTGTTTAAAAATCAATCAGATCTTAGAAAAACTAGAAATAAGCAGGTATTTTATCATTGCATTGAAAATGGGAATAATGTCTTACCGGACGCTTTGGCTCTGAAAGAAAAAGAGATAGAGGGCCATTACAAATGTGAAGTCGCATGAACTGGTCAGAGGACTCACAAGCAGAAAAATGTTTGATGCCTGAGAGAATCCTGAGTTTCACCAGTTTTTGACTCACCCTCCTTGTCAGACTTACGGGGGAAGATGAGAGGAGAGAAGGTCACAGTCTCTCTAAAACTCTGGACAACGTAGCCTTTCCCAGCAGGGCAGATCTTACTGAAGGCCACTGAACACCACATGTAGAAAGAGGAGAGGATTTTAAAGCTATTTCATTTGACCTTGTTAAAATACCTACACAAGGACATGACAACATAACTATAAACATAAAATGAACAGCAACTTGTTCTTACTGAACAGTTCCTCAGCCTGTAATTTCTCACCTCAACCTCCATCCACTCACCTGTGCCCACCTGAGGACATCTTTCACAGTTACGGCCCCAGGCTTTGCCAACTGTGCAGCAGCACATCTCCTGGGTGAGGTGGGTTGGCAGCGCGTGCTCACAGCCCCTAGCCTCAGATGCCATCAGGAAGCACTGCTCAGATGGAGACTCTGACAGAGGGAAAAAAAGGGTTTCATCTGGGAATTATCTGTCTTGACAGAACAGATGGGAATACCATTTTTAAACAAATGTTTAATGTCATTCAAGTGGAAGTACTGTGAAAAAAAAGAGAGAAAGTCCAGACTTATTCACCAATGCATCGATTCCTGTCCAGCACCAGACCAGGCTTGCAAGAACATTTGAAGCTTCCCAGTGTGTTCAGACAGTCTCCGTTCTGACAGACACCTTGCATGGAGCACTCATTGATATCTTCAAGGTCAGGAGATGGGGTATAACAATGAAAAGGTTATTTCTATACGCTGTAAAGAATTATATCTATTCAAAAAGCGTGTGATAAGACAGTTTTATTAGATAAGTAAGCACATAAAAACTGATGATCAGACCAAGTCCCAAACTGAGTTTCAAGTTCTGATTTGTTCTTGTTTTAAGCTACACCCAGCCTGTGTTACCTTGACAGTGAGTGCTGTTGAATCTTTTATAGCCTTGTGGACAGGTAGAGCCTTCCACAATGGTCTGTTTGACTGATGCATCTGAGGGAGGAGAAGACATGGTAAAGCACAGAGGGAATGATAAAAGCATGAGTGAAATACTGTTAATAGAGGAAGAGGAGCTGCAGATGGATGATACAAACCAAAATAAAACTATAAGATGTACCCAATAACCCCAAACCAATAATCTACTTGTAGTAGACAAGAGTTTCAGCCCCTGTAAGAAGTTAAACTGTATAAAATATTTAAAAAATGATAATAAAATCAATATCAGGAAACTTTACACGGGGTCTTTTCATGAACCCACTGCTTATTCCTTACTAAAATATTTCTGGTGCTTTTCATGCATACAACAAGTCGGATATTAATAATTTTTGGAGGGAAGACTGAGAACATTTTTGCTATTCCCCATTTAAAAGATTCATTGATTTCAGACAACAAAGACACACAACAAACACAGAAATCTTAGGAGGATACCATGGCAGGTTTTTCTCCCTGTGTCAACATTCAGTGTAGAGAGACAAAAATAAAAATCCCCCCAGAAAAACCCTTTTAACATCTTGAAATGTAATGTAATTTAAAGGATAACAGGGAATGCAGTTAGTTCCTTTATTGCTGAGACTTAGACAAAGACGACTGATATCACCTGCTTGACTGTGCTCTAAGCACGCAGCTGGAGCCAGGAGGTTTAGCTTAGCTTAGCATTAAGACTGAAAAAGGGGGAAATGGCATTAAAAATAAAGTTAAAATAGACCAAATTACATTGTATAAAGTAAATATGTAAAACTATTCCTTCAGTATGTGTCTTGATATTACTCTAAAAACAACACACTCAGCTTTAGTACACACTGCCACTTTATAGAGGCACTATACTGTATATTTGACACTGATGTTGTTATAGTGTAGGAGCGATTGAAGCTACTGTAACCAACTTTAATGAGCAAAGATTTGACATTTGGTCAAATAATTTTATTCATTTGCCACTGGAGTTAGATGACAAGAAAGTTCCTCTACCAGCACTCATTTATATGCTACAACTTGTTTATTTGGTCAACTCCTCACCAGAAAGCAAATAAGCAGATATTTCAGTTTTTTTAGGCCTATGAGCAGCTTGTCACAGAATAGATAGAAAAGGTCTTTTCACTCATGATGATGCATTTTTCTCCCCCTAAAGGAGCCTTGAGCCTCTAACACAGATCCAATTTTCCATGAGTGAATACAAACGTGTAAGACAGTTTTATTAGAGCTGTGGGAGGAATGCACTCACACAAACATTTTCAAATTTCAATGAAAAAAAAGGAGCACAGCTTACTTTCACTGTTTTCATTTGAAAAGAGAAACTTATAAATGGATATGAATGTAAGAAAAACAGGCAGCACTCTGGGCAGGAATCCAGCTATCTAAAGACTAACCAGACGCACAGTATTAGGTTTTTTTTGTCAAAGGCTGCATTGTCTGAGTCAGAACTGAGAGGCGGAATAATAGCAGAGTGGAAAAACGTGAGTAGCCAACATTTTCATGAAATTCAATCTTCAGCAATGTGATGACAGTCCTGCACTGGGCAGGCCCATAGGAACATGCATAAGTAGAGGGTTATTTTCCACATTCTCTTTTTCTGTCTCACTGTCTGTGTGTAATTCACATAATTTCTTCTGTTTTTTTTCCTTCCCAACATTTGACATACTCCTTACCCCACCTTACCATTAACCTTAATGTACACATTCAAGCAAAGTTTTATAGAGGTATGAAGTGATTGTTTTAATCTAGGGCCATAATTTCATAAGGTAGAAAGTATAAATTGCTGGGAATGCCTGACGTTTTCTGCTCAATAAACAATAATTTGTTCTGATAACACACAAGATGGATTGGATAAAAATCTAACTGCAAGAAAACAATTTGTTGCACTTTCACATCTGAATATAAACACTCAATACAAGCAAACAAAGAGTCCATAAGATCTACTAAGCTGTATACAGTGCTTTAGAGCTGCTTGAAAAAGGAGATGAATATTTGATGGTGATCTTGTAGCACACAGTGACTCACTTGGTAGTTTGGGGCACTGATAACACTTGTTTTGTCCCCATGAATTCCCAACGCTGCCACAGCAATCCTCCTGGTTGGTCAAAACAGGAAGTGGGGTGCTGTTGCACTAAAAAAAGATGAGACAGAGAAAAGTTAAGAGAAAGGTGGAAAGACAAAAGGTTGCAGGTTGGCACTGCAGCATAAGACTAAACTCACAGCCTGTTTAGGTGTTGTTTCCTGGAAGCAGCGCCCCTTTGGTTTGTGTCGTGGAGGAATCAAGCGCAGCCCTGTCTTGTGTGGAGGCTTGACATCTGATTGGTCAATAGGCTGAATGACTACAGAGGTGTCCGGCGTGTGGTGAACACGCACATTAATCTGCACTGAAATTGAGAAAAGGTAGAAATCACAGGAACGAACGAAATATATCACAAAATAAATTTCACCATTACTCAAAACCAACTGAGAGAGACTGAAACAAAGGTTAGGTACCTTCAGATGAGTGATGCCCTGCTTGTGACAAAGGTAGGGTGAAAACTGAGTGTGTTTGTGTCAACTGAGTACGTCCTATGCCAGATTGCTCCACTAGTTTTTGTCCGTCTGGCTTCAAAGATACAGGGTAGACAGGCTGCTTGTTGCCTCGCGCTGCCTGGGCTTGCTGTGTCTGCTGAAGTGGAAACTGGCAGAGTCGACCAGTGAAGCCAGGCGGGCAGAGGCAATGCTTCCTTGAGCTGCATACTCCTCCATTCATACACGTCAGGGGACACACAACTGTAGAGAGAGACAAAAGGAGAGCTGTCATACAGAGGCAGGCAGAGACTCACTCAGGTCAACAATTCATAGATGAGAAGAAGAGAAAAAACCTACAAACATGAGCAACACGTGAGTCACAAAGTGAAATAGCTGATTTAGGTTTCGGTTTAGTTCAGAGACACACTGAGATTTATATGATCACATGAGCAGCCTGATGATTTAGTTCTCTGTCACATAAATATGGCAGACAGACACAAACGTTTGTGGCATGAGCAGGGCCACGTAAAATATTCACTTGAACTGTATCACTGTAAAAGTCACACCAGCTTGACGGACTAACAGGTCCCTGCAGCCAGTCAGCAGCGGTGTCTGAGCAGGAAAGCAGGTAATGTCACTGATCTGTTTAACAGCTCCATTCTGACATATGGGAAAGATTGTGAAATGTATGGGAAAGCTGCTGACTGGAGAGAAGTTCGTGGCATATACAATATTCAGTGCAGTTTTATTGGGTCTCTCATTGTGTTTATTTAAAGTCCAGTTGGCTTTGAAATTCCCACAATAGAACAATCAGAGGAAGGAGAGAGAGAGAGAGAAAGAGCGAGAGAGAGCAGAAGAAAACCACAAGTAAGTGATGAATTAAAGGAAAGAACTGAGAACTGAGTGTTAATGAACAATTAGTAGAAAAATCATTACTTGCCACCCAGAGATATATTTTTGATATCTTACTTACTTACTTTCTCCGTATATTTCTCATTTAAGTATCATACATTTGACATACATTGGATACATTTACGTGGTCAGACAAAATAAGCTTGAAGATGTGACGGTGCTCAGGAAAACTATGATGGGCATTTTTCAATATTAATTACTAACTAATAAGCATTTCTCCTCCTCCTTCGTGTTGTCACCTTGCTAACCATGAGGTGTTAAAGTTTTCCTTAACACCCATCATCTCTCCTATATCAATTCCATATCATCACACTGTATTAAAATCCAATGTTTTTCTTCCCTCCTGGTCATTTTTTTTTTCACTACAATACGTCACAAACTGCCCTGGCCAGTAAACAAAAGCACATTCAGTTTACTATCATTTTTTGATGATGACTATTAAGGTTTACATTTTTAGGTTACTCCTTGTTTTAATTTCGAGATTGGACATTGAATTTATCCAAAGGCAACATCCAGAGGAGAGGAGAGGAGAGAAGAGAAGAGAAGAAAAGAGAAGAGGAGAGGAGAGGAGAGGAGAGGAGAGGAGGCCTCTTTCTGCTGCTGAGCCAAGTGTGCACACATGGAAGTAATTAGGTGTGGACTGCCAGGGAGTCTGGGCTGCAGCGTAATTAGGAGACTAGATCACTTTAAACGCAGCAGGGACATCCTCACATAGTGAAAGTCAGGCAGAAAAATTAAAGGACTTGAAACAGCCAACAAGGGGGATACAAAAATGTTTAAATCTGAACCATCGTGGATACTTAAGAAGTTGTCATCCTCTACCTATCACCGTATGACACTGGTCTTTAACCACTAGGACAAGGTGCAGACAGCAACTTACAAAATCAAGCTGGAATCAAGCTTGTAGGCGAGCAGCACAGACTGAAGATAGACCACTCAACTTTGTTCGACTTTCTCTGACATAAGAGAGTTTCCATGGTTCTGATTTTGTCTCAGTCCTGGATTTAGAACGAGAGGAAACTGGGAAAGATGCGGGGGTTGAAGATTGGGACTGCAGATGCAGAGAGACGAGAAAAGAGCCTCTTTCCAAGTGTGATTACACAATCTAAACCCACAGAGGCTGGAAAGACGATGTCGGGAAAGTCTGGGCTGAGGCCTTGTCTGGCTGGGAGGGTGTCTGAATGAGACCGGGTCAGGGTCAATTCTTCACTAATGAATACAAAAGAAGAGGGAGAAATCATATTACACACTTTGGGTTATATTTCCTGTGTGGGGGCAGGGAAGGGGGGATGTGAAGAAACTATTTGATGTCAGAATAAGCCCAGTGTGATGCCATAAAACACACAGTCCAGCACATACTGCCACTGTCAGCATCCCTCTTTCTACAGTGATAACTGGGTTATTCAAAGACCTTCCATCAAGAGCTTAGGCACAGTTTGTACAGACGTTATCTAAATCACAAATATTATATATATCAATTATTAAAAGGAAGTCCAAAAGAAAACAAGAGTGCAAGAGGAGAACTTCTGTTTGAAAATCACTGTAGTTAGAGCTGTCACTACAAAATGTAGTGCTACTCTACAGATCCAACATATTCAGTGTGGCCCATATAGCACCACATACAGCGCAATTACAGAAGTGCTTTAGAGATTACTGGTTATGTGTTATAGGACCGAGAAACGTATGTAAGAAATACATATTAATGCATTATATAATGGTTAGTTTAACAATAATACAAATAGAATAGATCAAAATAAATGAAAAAAAGAGCATATACCAAATCTGCATAATCAGGAAAGTATTTGCATCGTGTTCACCACTGTACTGTACTGTACTGTACTGCTGCCTGCATCATGTAGCCAGTGTTTCATAATAATCTCACACGCTGGCTCATTGCTGTTATCTCAGAAACAGAAAAGAAAAGTATGCAGTCTTGATATGTGGGGTAGTTCAGTTTTGGGGGAATTTTATGTTGGACAGAAGTTTGTATTGTGTTTTTGTTGGTAGGTCAAATACCTCTAAATGTCAGATGTCAGCCTTTTGTAAGTTATGTAACATTGTTTATACAGATTCTTATTTCATTACAAAGACAGAATCATATTATCCAATGTCCAGTTTTACATATGTAAAGAGCAACAGTACTGTAGACTTCCAGCTAATGTTTTGAAGCAATTTTATAATAGAAACAAACCACATTATTGTAGATACTATGTTTCTTATTTAACTTGCTAGTTTTATTATTACTCTTGCACTTTATTGTACTACTATTCATTATATTCTTCTATCACTGTTACTTGTTTCCATATGCATTTTAAAATATACTAAGTGTAATGAAAAATGCTATAACAAAGGAAGTTTAATAAAGACCTAGTCTTAGACAACTAAAATCGCACTTAAGACTTTCTTAGTTAAAGTCTTACTTTAACTATGCTTGTTCAGTGTACACAGACCTATTAGAAACATCCATTAGTCTGTCTGACTAAGTGGAAAAATAGTACAATTTCCCAACCAACCCCCCTAGTCCCTTTTATTTTTTTTATTAGAATGAAAGCTAAAAACCTTTTGGAAAACCAATCAATAAAACTGCAGGAAGTTAAACACTTCATCTCAGCGGCACACAGATCAAACTGAAGCTCTGAACAACAGGTGGTATTACTGCACTTCATGGCTCATGGATTCTGTTTAAATTAGCTATCTCATTCCTGTTTGTCTTCAGAGCTCCAGGAGGGCTGAATAATTTGAATGCTGTAATAACTTACAGAAACTTCTCTCCTTCACATATACCTCCCCCTTTTAAGCCCAAGCCCTCCTGGCAATACATGGGCTAATGTTTTCTGCAGATCTTGTATGTGAATGGGTGTGTGTGTCTCTGTGTGTGAGAGAGTTATTAACTGGAGGTTGTACTGTCTCCTGGAGAGCCGCTGTGGTTAGGTCCCTGTACCACATTACATACCGAAAAGAGCACAAAGCTTGAAAGTTGAGATCATGACAAGAACTTCACTTTCCAGTGGACTTTCCCTTTAAATCATCTCCTCAGAGTTCATTAGCAGGATTTATGATTCAAAATCACCCATTGACTCTCCTCGTCAGATAGCATAGTGTCCCAGAGGCAGCCACCCCTCTGTTTTGTACCACACCTTTGCCTTTATGGATCTAACACATTCCAGAGACTAGAGGTGGTGTGTTATTAAAAATCAAATGCACCTAAGAGTTATTTGGTGGTCTGAATGAATGTGAAGCATGAACGGGGGGGGGGGAAGAACTAGTGTATGAGAAACAGTTATGGTATCATGAACCTCATTTTCCAAAAAAAATAGGGGAAGTTAACAACTTTGCAGGATTCAAAGATAACTCTCATCTGTGGCATTAAGTAGTAAATCATCATAATAATTTGAATGAAGACACACTGTGTTGTCATTAAATAAATAGCCACATTTTCCCATATATGGCTTCAGTTAAGCTAAGAAAACATTAAAAGTTGACTTTATCCTTTTCTGTCATGCCTTTGAAACCTAATTTAATATTGAACGTCAGCTTGCAGGTACGTTCCAAGACAGTCTGGAAGCATATAATTTTCCCATGCAGGGCTCACTCCAACTAGAAGAGTGAAGTGAACTGACAGAAGAAACTAAAGACAGGAAAAAAAGTCTTTGTCTTCAAGCTCTTCTCGTCAAAGTGCTTCATGTGACATATGAGTGAGAGCTCCCTCTTCATCATGTTGTGATTCACCCAGAGAGGAGAAAGACAGATCTCTTCACAGTGTGAGATTGTGGAGGGAAGAGATCATATATCTGGGAAAGTGAGAGAATAAAGCAAAGAGCTGCAGAAGAGGAGAGATGTAGAATCCAAAGGATAGAAAGCGTGATGTTTCAGTGAGAATACTGTGATTCCCAGACATGTTTTATTTTTTCCTTTAAGGAAAAACATACTGTACATTCCCCAATGCTAAGTAAGGACACCTAGTGTAACTAACAGGTGAACAGGAACAGATCTCCTTTAGAAAGACACCATGTTTAATATTTTTTACAAATTACAGGTAGAAACTGGCAGCAGGAAAATTTTACTAGTCTGTCCTTTATTTATTTATCTATTTATTTATCAAAAGAACAGAAACATGTCTTGGCATAGGCATGTACATGTGAACAGAAAGTTGTGATAAAGACAGAGAGAGAGACAGAATGACAGGAAGAAAGAAAGAAAGAAAGAAAGAAAGAAAGAAAGAAAGAAAGAAAGAAAGAAAGAAAGAAAGAAAGAAAGAAAGAAAGAAAGAAAGAGTTGCCCTCTGAGTGGCCTGTGACCACCCACTCACTTCTGTCTGTCTGGAGATGACGCATCGTCAGCCCCCTCCCTCCACGCTGTCCTTTCAGCCACAGCCGCACCCTCCCAGCACAAAAAAAAACAAATTACAGCCCCACAAACCACAGTTGAAAAGCTCCTCAGCTCACTGAACCAAAAGCTACTGCAGACACCATCTCTCACCAAACAGACGATACAATGGCCTGATCTGTCCTGTTCTTTGAACACACTCAAAAATAGCAATTTACCCAGACTGTAAGGTTCAGACACCAAAATCAGTGCTGATGCTCATTGAATCACTTTCACCGTGATTCAGTCCCAGTCTGAATCGACCCACTCAGAGATATAAAAATTATGCCATAACACTTCTTGGTCAGCATGCGGTCATTTCCACGGTCGTGTTGACTGATACAGACACAAAAATAAGTATTGTGATACTGTCCCGATTCATGTTATTACTAAGTTTTCAAGTAACTGTAATACATAGAGCAGATTCAGACTTGCAACACAAAACACCTCATTGCTTAACTCACTGGAGTTTCAGTGGAGGGAACGATCACAACTGACGTCACACTGACAAACACCTGCATTACATATTGGGTTTGTCCTCTTTTATTCAGTCATCATCAATATATCATACATCTTATGTCATCACTGTCTGGGCAACTAGCTGATACTCCAGAAAGTCACTGTACCTGGACAAAAAATAGTCTCCAACTTAAGACGCTATGAAGTCTAAACAAGACTTCTATACTTTTTTGTAGAGCTGAAACAAGAGTGATATAACATGTTAATTACTGAGCTATAGCCACTTGTTGATTTCTGTCTTTTGCCTTTTTTGCTGGACATGTAACAAATATATTCATAATCTCACTCATCTGTGGTCATTGCCCTTTCAGGGAAACCAAAACAATGAGCTACAAGCAGCTCAAAGCTGCATGGCACTTTAGAATCAGGTGTTCAACTTTCACATGACACTGTAACTTGATTTAATCCATCCATTCATTGTCTATATTGCTTATCCATGTCTATGTTAAGTGGGACTGGAGCCAGATCCAGCTGACTCTGGGTGAGGGCGGGGTGCCCCACGGACAGTCTGTCAGTCAATCACAGGGCCGGCATATAGAGGCAAACAACCATTCACACCTACGGGTAATTTACAGTCACTAATGTGCATGTCTTTGGTCTGTGGGAGGAAGCTGGAATAACCCAGAGAGTCACACGGAGAACATACAAACTCCACACAGAAAGCCCACAGGTTCGAACCCAGAACCTTCTTGATGTAACATTGTGCTGCCCTATTTGATTAAATGTTAAACATACGCTCAAAAGATGAATTTGTTCAGAAGCATTCCCATCAACACTCCCCTATTTAGTATTTTTCTTCTATCAACTACCATCTCTCATGACCTCAGAGAACTGTGACTAAACAACACTGAGCCCCATAAACTATAAACAGATGCAACTAGAGCCACTGTTTAAAATGAGAATAGGGGAATTGCTTTCATTGTATGACGTGCTTCACTTCACCATCAGGTCGAAAGCAGGAAACCGCATCCCCAAATACGCCTACCATCAACTGGCACTGTGAGACCACATACCACACGAAGTGAGAGAGCAATGTACAAAATGGGTCAGACTCCTGCAGCTAAGCCAGACGTTGGGAGTAAATGACATAATCACTGCCTTTTGAAAATAAAAACTGAATACACATTCCTCCTTCCCCTGAAGAACTCTGTGCTCCATTAACACCCCAAAAAACTGAGCGGCCTCGGCCTCAGCTATCCAAACAATAGTGCTGTCCTTCGTCCACTGTCACCAAAGGCATTCATTACCTTGCACAGTCAGCCTAAAACAACAGTTTGTTAACCTTACAGAAACTGGACGATGACGAGCAGCAGACTCTGCCTGAGAAACAGTCAGGAAAATCAGGAGGGATCTCAGTAATGGACGGTTTGCAATTACCCAAATCTCAATCAAACACTGTGTTGCTTGATGTGATTTTCACATGTCATGGAAATATGCAGTGCGGTTTCAATAGTTCTTGGGTGGGCACATATCCAGCATTACCCTGTCACACCCCTCTACCAGAAAATGTTTGTGGAAGGAGAGCCAGAGAGTCAGACAGGATCTTGGCGTAAATGTGAATGATGTCATATAATGACTGTCTTAAAACCTTGGCTATAGGAACTGGAGAGCAGGCAGGTAGAGGAGTGCTGACAGTGCTCTGCTGAGATTATGTCAGATACCTGCCCTGTGGGATACTCAGCACTAGATACACAGCACCAGGTAATGTCTGCAGGCTGCACACTCTCAGGCCACGGCAGCAGGCAGCGCTGGCAGAGGCCGTGTTATTCTGTTTACCCTGGCTAATCACTACAGCTACAGGGTCCTGCATGGTGTGGGTGCAGTCCCTAGTGCTCGCATTCCTCTGAGCAGCTTTAAATAACTGCTCCGTTTCTCCCCCTCGCTAAGCAAATGGGAGGAGAGTGTTAAAGATGGCAAAGAAGGCTGTTTGTTTGAGCTGGATTCAGTACACTACTCTTGAGCACCAAACACACTTAGGTATACACATACACACACGCGAATATACACACTGTTCCCTTGTGACGTTCAAAAAAAGAAAAAAACACCTCTAATTGCTGCTTTGTTTTCTAAACTTAATTTAATGTGACGCAGTTTGCAGCCTGCACAGCCAAATTGGATTTTTTTTTCATAGAGTAATGACATGGAGGAGGGTGACTTGATGGGAATGAGTGCTCTTAATGGGTGTTGTGGTGCAACCCTGACAAATGAAAATACGGAAACAAATTACTGTGGCTATATACCTTTTAACAACCACCCTTCTTTTAGGAATGTTTATCCTACATTAATACTAACAAATTGGTGTTTAAACTCTTGTGATAAATTTAGACAAGTTTTCATATCTTTGTCCCATTGTTGGACTGACTGACTGTTGTGAAAGTATAGTAAGGAGACGCTTTGTTGTATTGTGAACTAGCTGTGAATAGCACCTGTTGTACCAGCTTTTTTTTTTTTTTTTTTTTTTTTTTTTTACATCTAATCTATTTATACAGACACATTTACATTATTACAAAATGTCATTTCACTCTATGAAAGTTGTCCCTACTAAGTGTCCCACTTGCAGAACAGTGGTGAGAGGTTAATGAAAATGGCAGACCCCAAATAACCTCATGTATTATTTCCCCAGCAAGCATAAATAGACAGGGAGAAGTGACAGAATGTGCATCCAAAAATATAAAAACACATCCTTGACAGCTAGTTTGAAGATCACCTTAGCAAACACAAATACACATTTCACCAAAGGCAAGTAGTGAGTGTGTTTGTGTTTGAGAGGGTGTGAACACAGGAGCTATGCCCGATTTTGCCTCTGAGCTCAGTCCAACCTGTGGCAAAAATCCGGAGTGCTGCAGGTTTTTGGTTGCCCGTGTTAGACCGCCTTCTCCAAAGCTTGGCACAAGAGGAAAAAGAGTGTGTGGGTAAGAGCAGAGGGCTTTGAAAGGTAAAATAAACTCATTACCTAAACAGAGAGAAAGCAGAACCAGCTCCATCTACTGTCTTTGACTGACTTGTCTTCATTTTCAGGCTCCCATGGACCTCTGACCCATGCCAGGGGAAAACCAAAACAAACCACAGGGCTACTACTGTCACTTCACTCTAAATACAGAACCACATGGGAAATCCTGAAATAGCCATATACACGTTTCACAATGCCCATTTTAGGTGAGACAAGTCCAGACTGGGATGTGATAAGACCACTTCCCTTTGTTTTTTGTTATTCCAGAAAAAGACGAGAATATAGAGAAGGCTGGACGTCTGGAGCCCTGTTAAAGATGAGATGCTGTTAAGTTGCAGAGGACAGATAAGGCTCATTGGACTGTCTGGGAGCCAAACAGCTGCTGTCAGTAAGGCTGATAGATGGGATGCCTCTGTGCTAGCAACAGTAACGCAAAATTTGACTTACATATAGTCAGAACAGATACTATGTATAGACACTGTTTTTATGCAGCCACTTTATTTTGAAAGACTATCTAAGGTATATCTGAAGGCTTCTGAAAATATAACACTTCCTTTCACAAGTGTGAGAAAGTTGCACACACATATACAAAAACACCCAGTCTCCAAGGAGCGAAAAGGCATCTCACATTTTTTTTCCCTATCCTACAATTTATGGCCAGCTTTCAAGTGCTGAAGATTAAAAGAAATAGTTGACTATTGAATATCTTGTCAGCCAAACACATGGAGAAAATTTGAGGACAGTCTTCATCTGTTAACAGGTTCAGGGTGAAGAGGACATGCAACTGAAGCAGCAATATAAAGTTCAGATTTTTACAATTGTGCAATTTATAAATTCAGTTTCCAACCATTGTTACATGCAGTCCCCTCTTCCCCCTTTATCTCTTCTGACTCTTTCTGAATCTAAGGCTATATAATAAACTCAGCTGGAATAAACTGAACAAGATCCACTTGTTCTTTTATTCTTGCCATAAACGACAACAATGTCCCTGCCTACATCCCTGCTGAGCCTGTTACCAACCTACTTAGATATGAATACTTTATGAATGCAGTGTAGATTTATCAATGATCAATTTGGACACCAGGAAACACGTGATCAGATCATACCTGGTACATTTTACCAAAATGTTCAGTGGAGATTGTGTTGTGCAGATTTCAATTTTTTTATATTTTTTTATTTTGATAAGTATGTGCTATTTGAATTGTATTGTAGTGTATAGAGCTCAAGGAACATGTGTAAAGTTAGGATTAACCAGGCTGCTGTGATTTATTGTGTACACTGTACAATTAATAGAGTACAGTACTGAGTCTAACTGCTACTTACTTAACCATAAGAGGTATTGTGTAATAATTGACTGTCTGTAAGACAATGAGTGCAGAGCTACAGCTCAGTGGAAGCTCTCTCAAATAGGTTATAAAGTACAAAGCTGCCCCTCTCTCAGGTGATATGTCCTCATGTACAGCAGACTGAGAGGATCTGCTCTGCTGAACAGCCAGGTGGTCGTCTGGCTGTCTTAGGCTGAGACAGTATAATCACACACTGCTCAGCTCAAACAGGGGATTTTTACATTTTACATTTATGACTTAAAGTTAGATGATTAATGTTCATGAATGTTTTTAAATAAGGAAGTATATTTTAAAAATAGACAAATTAATGATTAACAGAGAAGGCGTCTAAAGCTTAAATCAACATGTTTACTCAAATGTCTTTATGTAATGTGAAAGGTGTTGCTTATAGTGACATGCATGAAGTGTTTTAATGTCTTTCAGATGATTGTTTTTCTGTTCTGTCACTCTCACCACTTTCAGGCTGCTATTTTTAGAAAGAAAATGCGCCCTGATGAGGGAATGCGTGTCTACAACACATTTCAAGGCAAACCCTCCAATAATTGTTGAAATATTTCAATTTGGACAAAGTCATGGACCATGGTAGTAGTATGGCTAAAACTATCAAACATTTGCTGGTTCCATCTATTAGATCTGGATTTTCTCTGCTTTGTGTTTTAGACAGCTGGTCAGAAAATTAAACAATGTCAAAACAACTCCTTGGAAGCAGCAATCCCTGCCAACACTGACATGTTCTCCAGCTGTTTAAGGGTATCAGTCATTTCACTGAATGTTTTTATCCTGTAAGTATTCCCTTAGGATTCAGACTGTATATTTTATGACTACCTCAGGGGAGGAAACGTACAGTAGTTAACTGCAATGTCTCCGGTTTGTGTTTGTCACCCCTTTGTTTTCAGTCACGTGATCATGTCAACCTTCCCACTAAAGGAGATAACACATCTTCTAAAGCTTTCTCTCGATTAATTTCACATTGTTGTTTTTATTGCCATTAAATGATCTTCATCTGTGGCCAGAAATACATCACCACTAAAACCTTCCAACCAAACATC
Organism: Rachycentron canadum; assembly: GCA_038496675.1. Taxonomy (NCBI): domain Eukaryota; kingdom Metazoa; phylum Chordata; class Actinopteri; order Carangiformes; family Rachycentridae; genus Rachycentron; species Rachycentron canadum. The sequence goes on along the minus strand of CM076660.1, from coordinate 14,249,469 downwards.
AGCCAAATTCAGGCAATTACTTAACTGACTGTGAAAATCTTTGCACATTTTAAAAACATAAAATGGTCTTTCTGGACTTTCCCACATTGACAGTCACTACGTTTCTTCTGAACAATGGTTTTAGTTTGGTCAGGTTTGCCCAGCCTTGCTATGCTGACGTCACAGCAGCTCAAATATGGAAAAGTCTTCATATTGTTGCTGCTATAGCCATGGCCGTTTTAACACGGGGGAGAGAAATTTCCACTTGTCCACACCACATTCCAGCCCTGACACTGAACATCACACATCTCCTCTCCAAGCTTAGGTCGAACCCTGTATTCCCTGCTGCATAAACTCATACAATTCAGCAAGGATCTATTTTCAGATACTTGAGTGTAAAATCCAGGAGACAGGTGAGTATAGAACAGTTTCTCTACCCAGAGCAAACATGAACCATGATGAGGTATTCCTGGAATTTGAAATGGCTTTCTGCAATTGTTTTCTGCAGAAGTCCCAAAACGTGACGCAGCACAAGGGCACTGAAGGAATTAAGGAGGCCTGATGTCCACGCCAACTCTGACTCTACACAATGTCATGAAGAAGAGTACCGTCATGGACCACAAGTGAGATTAACTTGAGCTTGATTAAATCCAGCTTGCTTGTTTCCACATGGGCATACCAAAGAAAACAGATGGAGAGGCTACATCTGTATGATCAACTACAACTCCCCTGTACTGCAAACACTGTGTGATAACTCTAAGAAGCACCACAACCTGGCAACATAGAGTCAATAACTTGCATATTAATATATAATAATATATTATTTTTATTGACTTCCTTGGTTTTCAGGTAAATTTTCAGTTGAATCTGCTCTATTTATTGCAAGACAGAGGAGAATGAAAAAGGGTTCTGGCATCAATGTGATGTCCAGAGAAATATGAACCTATTGCATCATGTACCGCTGCCTCTGAAGTGCTGTTATGGTCTATAATTTAATATTGTAGGACTAAAGCTGCTTAATGTATCATCTTAATTAAGTATATGGAGTTTATATAAACCCACGTTCAGATATTTTGGTGAAACGGAGACAAAGTGACTAATAATTAGCATCTGCTGATACAAAGATGGGAATGACTTGGGCCGAGATTAATGGAACAAAACCACTGTCCACCACAGACACGTCAGTGAGAAGCTGAAGCTTCTTTATTAGTTTTTAAACTCAGACAGCTGAACATCTCACATCTTGCTAAGTATCTTATTCTCTACACTGAGCAGAGTATGAGGAAAGCAGAGCAGTGAGAGCCAGCTCTGGGCCCGAGACTGACGTAGACTGCAAGGCTCCATGTCTCACCACAGCTGATCTGATACAGCGCAGAAAGGCTCCGCTCATGCCAACCAAACACTGGAGTTGAGGGCAAAAATATAGATCTAAAGAGTACATTTATATGCTATGTAATGAGGCGTGCCTCACTAATTAAAGTGTAATATGGGAACATTTTCCGGCAGTGCAGTGGAGGGTAAACCCACCTCACCTCATTTTAACCATCTATATATTTGCAAAGCAGGATTTATACCCACTTGCCATAAATCCTAATGCCTTGAATTCATGATGGATATGAGTAGCTGGTATTACACCGATGTGTGACTGGTAAAAGATAATGTCATGAATGAAGAATGAAGGCATGAGTTGATATTAGTTTACACAGGTTAGTGTTTAGCTTATATTTGTTTGGCTATATCAGTTTAAACAAAGGTAGAACATTTACAAAGAATAATACCATATTGTGATACAGTATTTGTTCTTTTCTTGATAATGTCCATTTCTATAGATGTTTTACTTTACTCCACCACATTACAGGGGTACATATTATTTAACTACTATATACTTAAATGATTTGACAACTGCATTAACTTTAACTTTGGTTTTACAACCTGCAAAGAAACATGTGGCATGTGAATGAAATATGTTACATTACAGATTTAAATACATTCAAGCCTGAAACAGACACTGAAAGAAATCAATGTGTCAGCGAGTACTTCAGCTTTTTATATTTTTCTGTTAATACTGCTGTATTTTTCCTAAAGTAAGAATGAGATTGTAGACTTTTACTTGCAGGAGTGAAAAGCCACTTGAGCTTAGCTTATCTTCATTCTTCCTCTCTACTGCCTCATAATAAACATTTTGTGGTGTTTGATTCTGATCATTTACAATTTCATTGCCTAAATTAAAACTTTAAAGTCGTTTTTTTCTTCAAAAAAAGTGACTGAAATACTGTTGAATGGGAATCACTGTGCAGCACAACGTGACAAACAGATTTACAGCGATAGTGAGTTGATGGGAGATTTTCTGATGATCTTGATATGTAACTTATATATATATATATATTTACAGAGTGCCAGCCTCCACGGAATTAGTCATGAGCAACCAAACAGGCCTCTCTCCACCTCTGCAGTAGCTCAACACAGAGGAAAGACTATAAACCCCGAGGTTAGGGCAGAAGCATTAGTTAATCGCGGCGGCCTAGTTATATCCCCTCATAAATAAATAGCGCTGTTTCTGCAGCCTCGCGCCGTCACTCACCGACCCTGAAGCCCTGTCCGATGAGCGTGTCGGCCCCCTGCCCGTTCTCCGCGATCAGCGTGGTGTTGTTGCCCTGCTCGCAGGTATCCTGACACTGTCCCTTCAGGCAGATCCGCTTGCAGATGAGAGGAGCGATGACCACCTTGAAGCGCTCCCGTGTGGAGGCGCGCTCCGTGCACCACACCAGCCTGTGGACGCTCAGCCAGATGACAAGCAGATGGGCGATCAGAGAGGGCATCCTGGCATCCTTCACTGCCCTCCACAGAGACCTGGGCACATTCACTCACAAGCTCCGGGGTTCAGCTCCAGCTCAAACGCGCCTGCTTTGTCAACCTAGGCAGATTTTTGACGTCTCATACGGCGAAAAAAAGCGCGTCCCCCCTCCTGTTTTCTCTCCACAAACACACAAAAAAAGTCACTTCCCTCGCGTGCCCAAGTGATCCGTCTGTAAAAGCGACACGTTTGGCATCTTTGAAAGTTTCTCGTCGCCTTCTTTGCTGTTGTTTCCAAAGTTGCCCCCGCTTTTAGTGGCTCTTCCTTCTTCTCGTCTGTTGCTTTGGAGAGTTGGAGAGAGTGCGTATGTGGGTTTGGGAGAGAAAGAAGGGAGGAGAGGGAGGAGAGGAGAAGGGGTGAGCCAACCCTCTCTGGAGCAACCTGGCGGCAGGCCAGCCAGGCGGCGCAGGAGCAAAGCACAGAGTGGTTTCCTTGTTGGTTATTCCTCCTAACACCCCTCCAACTACTCCTCTGCCCTCCTGCCCCCGCACAGACCCCGCTCCGCAGACCCATAGCTGCACAGCTGTGAGCCTGGAAATAAAAGAGTTTGATGAGGCTTTACAGAGTCTGGAAATATAATCTATGTGACTGAGCTGTGGATGACAATAAATAACCATAAGTCATAATTGTTGACGGTCCCTGAGGTTTTTTAAGACCTGCATTACTGTGTCTGCTCTGCACACGATTTATGCAGTACTATCACCAACATCATCACCTTGATCACTTCAGTGTTGAAACCCAGCCTCCAGTGTGTTAATGTGCCAATTAGAACAAACTAAAACACAGGCCTTTTCAAACTGTGTTGACATTACATGTGGGTCATCGGGGTCAGGCCTAGGTCAGATCAGCCTAGTTTTGTCTTATAAGCCGTTCACGTAATAGAACATCAATGTGACATTGCTGCTACAGTTTACAGATGTTTCTTATGCTCTGTAAAGAGATAGTCAGTTCATCTTGCATCAGATATCAGGTATCGGTTATCTGCCCCAGATTTCACACTCAAGCACCCACCATTGCAAACCACAAAAATAATTTGGATGGCTCTTTTTCAACATTCCTCAGTAATCAAATACCTTATTTGTCTCAAATACTTTAAGAAAAAGTCACAATACCACAATGGAAAAACACTCAATTTAAAGTAAATGTTCTTTATATCTACAAAAAAACATAAGGTAAAGCCTCAATTCTGAAAAATGGTCTTCTTACCTGTGTGAATAAAGCTTATGAAATGTTATATTGACACAGGTGGTGTTAATACTCCATATACTGCTGGTTGGTATGTGCATCATGATGTTCCTCTCTGCTTCTGTCCGCTCTGACTCTAACAGGCTGAAGTTTAGTTCATCTAGAGAGCAGAAGGCGTCGACAGCAGAGTCTAATTTCATTCCTTTCATACACTGAACTGTGTCTCATGCTGGGGAAAAGTGAATGTGCTCATGACAATGTGAAGTTACCACCACTGTAAGAGTCTGGTGAGCCTGCCAGTGTTTGGGTTCACATGGGCAAAGGGGTGAAAGTAAGAGAGAGATAAAGAGAGTTGAGTCACTTCCTCTCCAAAACGTGAGAGTGTTTACTTTGAGTCGCTGAGGAAATGACTGCATGGGCTTACAGAGAGTTCACAGGCTGCTCTCACATTTCTCTCTGCCTCTGCTACTTGTCACCAATCCATCAGCAGCTGCCAAGACACACGCACACACAATGCAAAATACATTATAGGTCCCACATAAACCATCCCTGAATAATATTAGTAATAAATAATGACTTTTCCACTGAATACTGAAACCTTAGCAGCTCACTGCAGCAGACAATAATGACACACAGAAACATACAACCCCATTATACAACCCAGAGGAAAAAGCAGCTGCTGAAGGCAAAAAGGAACTTAGTTTATCTGACACTGCGCATCTTTTCTAAAGTTAAAATATTGGTACCACTGTATAAAAACACCCCCTAACAAGTGAAACTGGCATTCAAAGTTTAACCTATTAACAGTGATGAAGCATGTTTTTATTCAAGGCTCTGTAGATGATTGACACAGCCACTAGATGTCACATTAGTCCACCTGCTTCTCCAACCAAAACAAACTTAATCAGACAAATCTCACCCTCCCACCACTTCCTCTGTCTGCAAAGTGATACAAAGCCCAGGGAAAACATCCACTGAACACACAAGAAGAAGCACGACTGGATGAAGCTACCATATGTGCACCAGAGCCAACAAACAACAAACCAACCACGACTATTAGCCAATGCTAACATTGCCACAACATGGCAAACCTGGCAGTTAGCCTGCTAGCATAGCAACATTTGCCGAACACATTCATTCCATTGGTAACAGCATGTTAGCTAACGTTAGCATAGTACTGTAACCATCACTGATGAAAACAGACATTCAACATCGAGCAGCATCAGGTTACTCACACTTGGAGGAAGACAAGAGTCTGGTTGGTGAGGAGCTGGAGCCCTTTAGCTGCTCTCTGGTCTCTCCATGGTGGTAAAACCAGGCCAGTGTTGGCTGTGTTGGACTAGGAGAGAAACCTAGAGCTGGAGCTGAATAGGATATAAAATTACAGGTATAAACACATAACAGATAGTGTTGGGATGGTATTTAGGGTTAGTGTAAAAATGAATGCAGTTTAGCTAAAAGTACAATATCTTCTTCTCAAATTTATTAGATAAGTATAAGGTACCTCATAATAACTTGAGCACCTGAGTAAACATTGCCTAGTTGGATATTTTCTGTCACTGTTTATTTGAGGATAAAATGCAATTTATATTGTAGCCCACTAATAATAAAAATGTATAGTTCGGCCTACTTGAGAAACATGTAATGTGTCTCAATTAAGTTCTAATGCTTCTTAACATTTAAACATTGCTGCGTATAAAAACCATGCAATTTAAAAGTTTTAAGCTCAGAACAGGTTGACAAGTCAAGTCAAAAATCCACATAATTTTTGTCAAGATGAGCCTGAAGATCAACTGTTAATTTTAGTGAAGACTGGAAAAACTTTGTCTAAATTGTACTGAAAGAAACATTTTTACATCGAATGCGATATGGCAGAAATTCACTTCATAGGGTGCATTTATCTCCGCTTGGTGCTGCGGTGCTTAAGGCACAAACACAAAACTTGGTGAGAAGCAACAGAGGGGTGTCCCCACTCAGTGTACCAAATATCAAAATGTTACCACACAGCTCTCAGGGTTTCCATGGACTCCCACTGAAGAACAAGACGTTTAAAGATGATGAACAAAACGTTTGGAAACCCCAAGCCACAAGTTTGCTGTTCAGTCAGCTTGAATTCATAATGTATCAGCAGTCATTCCTCCACACTAAGTACGTTTAAGTAAGTTTGCTCATGAACCAGCACATATCCAGTGCTGTAAAATTTGTTCTGCGACGTGTTAAACGTCACAGAAATTGACTTTCAACACCAAGGAGGAACCTGAAAACCGGAGAACTGAATTAAGCAACACTAAAGAATGACACAAAAGTAAAATTACCAAAATGACCTGCTAAACTTGGGTAATCACACGAAACGCCACCTCAAATAGCAGTTTGTGTGTATGAACACAGCTGTTATTACTCAGCATTGACAAGAGAGTAAGGTGTTATCTGGTGCCTGTCATTGGGTGTGTCTACAGCACATACACAGTCTGTTTGGCAACCTTTCGGATACTGTAGAAATTTATCACCAGGCTTAATGTGGTTTTCCTGCTCTGATAGAATGTATTGATTGTGAAGTGAAGTAATAATGCTGGGATAAACAGCTGGGGTGATATTAAAGAAGAATCTGCAAGCAAGTTGCCATATAGCTAGATTATTTTACTCTAGTCTTACTTAAAATTTATCTAGTATATGTTGTCAGTAATAATCCATAATGTCATATAATAAACAGCCACAGAGAAAAAAGAGATACAAACAAGGCCCTTTAATATAATAACATTTACAGTAGTTAACATGATGAATGTGATGTGAGGGCATATAATTTGAACACCGAAGCATAAAAAAGTAATTCATTTCACATTTAACACTGACCTGTTAAGGAAGAATTCCATTTCAATTTAAACCTACATGCAAAGCCCCCCCCCCCTATGTAATACAAAAAACAATAAATATGATTATCTGGGGTGAAGACTACCTTGGCAAATTGTATTCTGGGTATACTTAGACATATATTTAACACTTTGAGTGCCTTGTAAAATGACTTACACTTGTTAATGTACATAGAGATCATTATAATAGTATACAGGGTAAATGACACCAGAGACCTACAGAAAAGCCCAAACGACCGAGAAGAATAATGCTCTGCTGTTAATCCTGATGCATCAGTCGTGTTATATCAGAGCATCAGGAAGAACATCAGGACAAAATGTAGTAAGATTTTATATATTTACATGGTATGTTAGCATATTGATGGTTACAAAGCACGTTACATTTAAAAAAAAAAAAAAAAAAAGTTGCACATTAACTTTTCCACAAACGTTAACCCTTAAACCGGATAAAATGGCTAAAACTTTCTTATTTACAGAAACGCCCAGGAGGCATCGTTACAAGCGGAGGAACAATTATGCACATGCAAGCACCAAAGTCTGTCCGCAAGTAACTGCTAGTAACTGGCTGGTAAGAATAATATGAAATCCAGAAAAGGAGAGGCTTTTTAGAAATACAGTAGCAGCTTGAATGGAAAAAAAGAAAACAAAACCGGAATGCTAAGGTATGGTCCATAAGACAGAAATGATGACTGGACAAGAGAACAGTAACAGTTTTCAAGCTGTTTTTCTGAAAGCCTGCTGATAACCTCTCTCCACATAACCCAGTGTGTTATGGTGAAAAAATGAAACGCTCATACTGATATCTTCAAACTTAGATATACTTGACACAGATAACTTCAGGTTGACAAAACATCAAGATTGTATAACTGATGAGGGCACTCAGTCTGTAGTGAAAAGAAGAGATAAGATGGAGGAGAGTGGGACTAAAGAAGAGTAAAACTGGTCCATGCCTCATCAAGCTACACACCCATGACAGTAAAAATGCAGTTATACATTTTACTGCATTTTTATCAGCTATGTTAACTAGGAATGATATTTTTTTAAAAATTGGTATTTTTATAGTCATTTGTTATTCCATGAAAATGATGGGGACTTCTCTAGCATTACAGTAATATTCACATATGTGCTTTGGTCTTCTTTGAGCATTGGGTCCTCGAGATGTGGCTGTATCCACCTACAGTGGGTCCAATCACTGGGAAAAACCATTTAACCGACTTTTTCTTTAAATTATCTTTATTAGTCAATGACATCTGATGACTATGAGTGAACTCAAAAACTGAGAGGTACAGCTGGGAGACGTATTAATAGACTGTTATACTTTAATTTCAGTTACAATTTTGCCAAACTTTAATTGCAGCTCCAGCTGAGTGAAATGGGAACACACACACACACACAAAGGTGTTGGTCAGCTCCTGTTATAGATTCTGTTTGATTCATAAATTCTGTGTAAAAGCACCAATAGTATCAACCCAAACATGAACACTTCATCAAGATCAAAGAATTCAATCATAATAAAGTGAAATTTGCTTTAGTTAAATTTGTCCAGCTACACCATGTAAATGCTTTATCCTAAACATGAAGCACGAATCAGCATTAAGTACCTATTTATGCTAACTGTAATTGAGCAGCCCAGTGTGTTGACAAAAGCTTTTAAAAAGTCACAACTAAAATCCTGACTAATATCATGGTGGAGAAAATCTTAAACAGCAACAGCAGTGATGGTTGAGTGAGTGTTCAGGGCACTTATTTTTTTAAAGAGGGGAGACAGATCTTGTTCACCTCTGCCATCATTTTCCAAATTATTGCCAGGAGGTTGGCAAACCAGCAACTACTTTTGCCAAGAACAACCTGCACACTACTGCTGCTGCTGCTTGATGGATAAAAAGAAAAAATACTTGGGGCTGACATTAAAACACAAAAATGTCAGATACAGAAAAAACTCAAAGGCTATATGTAGCCTGATTCTTCACTCCTTATCCATCTTGTTACAGAAACTCCTTATTCAACATTGTATGATAATATTACCAAGCAACAGTTAACTCTCCTACACACAGTCCACTACTGAGCTGTCGTCTTCCTCTGCTCCCCACTCCCCAAACCTCATCTGAGGGGATGGAGCTGCTGGATGGAGGTTGTTTATGTCATCCATGGCATCTGGGTCTGTGTCATCACTGGCACCAATTCCCATGTGACCGCCTTCCTCCCGGTGAGTGCGGATGTGTTTCCTCAGTGCAGCAGGCTCCTTGAAGCTGCGGTTGCAGAAGGGGCAGCAGCATGGCCTTTCTCCAGTGTGGATGAGCTGGTGGTGTTTGAGGTGCTGCAGACGGCTCAAGCGCTTCCCACAGATGGCACACACGTAGGGTTTCTCTCCAGTGTGTGTGCGCCTGTGTTTGCGCAAACCGTCCAAATGGCGGAAACAGTTTCCACACTCAGAGCAAGAGTATGGCTTCTCACCTGTGTGTATGCGCAGATGGGTTTTAAGAGCTCCTGACTCGCGGAAGCGGCGACCACAGACGCCACACGGGTAGGGCTTCTCTCCTGTGTGGATACGGATGTGCTTCTTCAGGCTGGAGATCAAGCGGAAGGTCTTTCCACACTCCAAGCAGTGGTGAGGCCGATCTCCAGAGGGCTCCCCTGCTGTGTCAGGGGCTGAAGGTCCTGCCGAGTCCTCTGCCCTGCCTGGTGAAACACTGTCTCCTCTCCCAGTTGCAGTCCTGGCCAACACTTTCTGTCCATCAAGTCCGCCTTGCTGCAAGGCAGTGGTGCATTCTCGCACAGGCCTTTGGTGACGCAGGGGGTGAGTAAAGGAACGCTGAGAACCCTCCCCAACTTGAACATAACCGAGGTCACCCACATTGTGGGACGATCGCTCCCCATCACCAACTCTGTCATTCCGCAGCCCAGACTCCTTCCTGCTTGGCTGACCGGGGCCTGAAGTTGGTACCTGCTCCTCTTTAATTTCAAACCTGGGTGCTCCACCTGGTCCCTGAGACTGCCTCTCATCTAAACATAAATCCAAACATGCAGAGATGGTTAACATAGAAGCATTATAATAAATTTACTATAACTTAGAGATGAATTTGTTCACAATCAAAGTTTTTTTATATATATATACAATATACTGAAAACACAAATTGTGTATTTACCTGGCCTGCTAGAATCAGAGCACATATGAGATGTGTTGGATGCAAAGGAGTCCAGAGCGTGGTTAGTCACAGAGCCATCTGGTTGGATTGAAAGCTGGCACATTTTGTAGTCGTCTCTTGGCTCAAACCCATGAAGAGACTCATCGACAGATCCGCCAAGACCTAAGTCAACACCGGCTCCGTTAACATTTCGGGGGTTCTGGTGGTCCCGATCCAAGCCCGGGGTGAGTGAAGCCATTGAAGACAGTGATGGGGCGAAAACTGACTGACTAATTGACTGCGGGCCCGAGTACGAGATCTGAAGCTGATCTATGAGCTTCTGTGCGCTACACAGACACTCCTGTAAAGTCTTCAACTCCCTCTCCGACACTTCAAGTCTCACTTTGAGTCTTTCATTCTCCTGCTCCTTGTGTAGCAGCTCTTGTTGGGTCTCATTAAGCACAAGCACCACTTCACCCAGGAGAGTGTCCACTGCAGCGGACATGGCAGTTTGAATGGTCGGGGCCAGACGCGATTTCAGCGACGTTACAGTCATGTTGCCCTGCGAAGCTCCGTATCCCGCCTTGTCCGCTTTCCGGTCATAACAGGACTCTGCCCCGGTCCTGTCCGTGATGTTGATGATACTCTGTTTACGATTTCCACTGTGGACCGAGCTGCTGCCGCTATCTGACGGAGATGAATCCATGCTACCAGCATAGCCTGTCCTCCTTGAAGTCATGGTTTTAACGCAGTTAGCCGACGCTTACAGGCTATGCTGAGGTTTAATGCGCCACTAACAACAGCCCGGATTTTCTAACGACCTGAGTTATTTATGCGGGTGTTGTTGCTCGTGTTGTTGGTAATTGTCACCAGTTACATCTGCCTCGTTTACAGTTTGACTGGCGTCGCTGACAAACACACAGTGGTGAACTCTCCGCTGGGCCTGGCCCCGCTCGCTAACATTAGCCTGCTAGCTTCAAATCTAACAACACCAGTCGGTGAAAAAACGCTCTGTTACAAACTCGGCGGGTCAGCGCAGATGTTTGCTGATGGTCTTTAACTGCGTCACTCAAGTCCGTACATTAAAGCTCAAAGACTCTGAAACCACGACCCTCAGCGGCGACTCACCCATTTCTGGCTGCTGTCTGCAGGACTGTACTGTACTGAACACAGAGGCCTGTCGCACTCAAATGACGTAAACAGTTGCTCTAAGGTGGTGTTAAATTTGCCCTGGGTGTCGACTTACAGGGAGTTTAAGCGCCTCTGCACAGTCTCAATAAGAAGGTATTATATTTCAAGCCTCAGCAGTGGATCATGAGGAAAGTGAAGTCTTTTCTCTCTCTGCCCTTAAATAAAAAATGTTATCACTAGTCTTATGTTAGTTTTACCTACTCCCAAGTCTTAAATCTAGTTTTAAATGGCTTCCCCATTGTCTTTAATTGAATGACAATCAATTCAATCCTAAATATTATAACAGATGTATTGTAGTGATTTCCCAAAGCGAGAAAGGCTAATTGTCACTGGTTTTCTTTTTTTTAAGATATATGAAAAAACGACAATGAAAGTGGCAGCATTGGTTAATTGATTATCTGAGGTGGGGTGCACCTTTAGACACAGGATCCAGAAGCTGTTCCAATATTTTTATTTGTCACAATTCATGTTGCTTAGGTTGATGGTTAAGGGACAAATACGACATGTCAAAATAAATATCCACAATGAGTGTTTCCAATAATATAAAGAGAGAATAAGTACAATACCAACTTAAATTGTGAACACTAACAGTAATAAAGTCAAGTAAATCAAGCTAATGTAACTTCCACTTAATTCATTTATGCATCCACCATCTCTGTATTTTCCTTGCTTTCATAGAATTAAAAATAGGAATCAAATTCAACATAAAACACATAAACATTCAAAAGCCATCCAGCAATTACATGCCAAACAGATAACAGATATACTATAAACTGGTGGTTTGTAAATGGACACTAAAACTGTAGACTAATAAAGGAAACCATTTAATAAATCACTTAATGAAACAAACAATAACAAATAATTTGCAAACAAATTATTAAACTGTATAATTCGCCCAAAAAATGGTCAAATGACACTGCGGACCTCCAAATCCTAAGATGTTCATGTGACGTGCAAAGGCCTACATGCAAATCCTAAACCTGCGAGACAAAAGCGGGGGTGAAAAATATCCACAATTTTTGGGTAGCGCAGCAGCCATTTGAGGAGAAAAGCCGAAGTTTGACCTTTTCAGTTTAAAACTAACAAGCTGGGGTTCAAAATGATCCTAGTCACAAGTGGACCGACCTGTGATACAGACCGTGAAGCTGGTGGAGGCTGCGCTGTGAAGGCAGGATGATGTGGGCCACACCAAACCCACCATTAACTTTCTGATGCTTTGCAGATGACCCGCTCAAAGCAGCGCAATCCGTCATCACCACATGTAAACAATTCACATCTCCCACACCCAGTCACACAACTGAAAAGTCGGTGCCTGGGTCTTTGCAAAATACACCCAGTTATGTGTTTCTGTCTAGTGTCGGTTTTGTCGGCTCTAGGAGGCACTGCAGACTGCTTTAATAATGAGTGAGACTGGACTGAGGTCAGGCGATAAGATAAGACAATAGGCCTAATCACTTCCTGTTGGATGAGTTCTTCACGAACATTAAAATAATGATTATTATTATTATTTAATTTAAACTAATTAGCCTTTTTTTTTTTTGCGTTATTACCTGTTGTTTCAGAAAGATGAAGTAAAACAGTCCTAGGCCCACTGCCTCCAGAGTCTATTACATTGTTAATGAAAATGTTACGAGTAGGCAGGATGTCTTAAAGATGAAAATAAGTTTCTGTACTAAATAAAGAAAAAGCTTGGCTTGTTAATGCTGCTTTTATGGACCACCTTTGTCCCATTCAGATGGTCAGCAGGTCCACAATCTGCTTGACCGTAATTGGTGAAAATGGATAAATAGATAAAAATAGGCAGAATTATACAGCAAATAGCCAGGAGGTTGCCATGCTTTGTAGTAAATGTTTTGTACAAACAACACTCACACATGCTATTTATTTTTCCTACTAGAACCTTGTAGTATTCATTTGGGCTGCTTCCATTTCATTTATAAAACTAATGTAATCCTTATGGTGTTGTTTTTGATGAGTAAAACAGATCCAGCCTAGCCAGCCGCAGTGGTTGGGGAAAAAGTGACTTGGTCAATGGAAAAGAGGGGGAGTGCATCACGGGCTTATGCAACTAGCCATTTAACAGTTACCATCTGCTTGAATTTGTGTCTTTTCAAGTGGAATATTTCTTATTCAGTGACTGAATGTCTATGTATAGGTTGGTCATATTATTTGCCATCCCATCTTATTGGAAACACTAACGGTGGATATTAACTTTTACAGACCTGATGATGACTCACTCTGCCAGAGCTGAACAGGTACTTTATCATAAACACAAACTGCTATGAAATGGCAAAAACAAACACATGGTTTTCAGTATTAGCTTCAGATATCATACACTAAAACAGCACATATTACCCAGCATATAAACATAGCATTATACATATTGATGTGAATATGTGCATCCCATTCACACTTACACACCCATAACTGATAAATATCTGTTAATGACATAAGAAATTGTAAAAAGTTAAAATAATTTTCACTGGACTGACATTGGTCAGTCAGAGTTAACTGAGATACCAGATACTCAACACACACTTGGATTCAAAGCCACAAAGTTGTGGCTTTTGTTACATGAATATATTATGGTTCAGTTTTTCTCTTCCCAAGACTGAGGCTGAGTTTAATCCTTGTGATGTTGTCTTCACTTCACTTTTTTGACAAGGAAATACAGGCTTGAAAATATCGTACATCTTAAATTACTCCCAGAACAAGCCCAGTCAAGTTGATATCCGGTGTTTCATGGAGCATCTGCCCCATAGCCTCTTTTCTTTTCAACTTTGCTGCAGGGTTTCGAGTCATAGATTTTATTTAGGAGAGAACTATTTAGGTGGAATTGGATAGACAGTCACAGTCTGTGCTGACAAATATATGTCGAGAGTGGCAAAATTCCACTGAATCAAGGCCCTGACACAGTGACTTGCTCACCTTTTTTGAATTTCCCTCACCCCTAAAAGGAAAAAAACATGATGTCGTGTCGCAAGAATTTATGTGACCACAAATTAGACATCAGTGATGTAACATATAGCAGATCACAGTGATTCCACTAATAGCATGCATACTCACTTATGTACTCACATTACTGAACCATTTGGCAAGAACAAGGGTGGAGCTGGTACAGGAGGGCCTGGAATAAGGGAGAGAGGGGGCTGTGGGAGGGTAGAAAGAAGGAGGTAATTGTTGAGGCGAGGGAAAACATATAAAGGGAGAGAGAGCAAGAGAGGGAGCAAGTGAAGGAAAGACAAGGTGAAAGGAGCTCCCTTACATTTTGATAAAGATTACGAACTTTTGAAAGCAACAGGTAAGCTCATGTCTTTTATGTTTGTTACTTATTTTCACTCTTTACAACTCTAACAACGCTATGCAGCTAAGCTTTTTGCAAAAGAGAAAGGGCACGGAGTGAATTAGTATTCAGTGTGGGTTCCTGCTCTGTTTTTCATGCAGTTTAACTCAGACTGTGTTGTTCAGAATTTTTGAGGATATTTCAGGTAAGTTTGTGTGAATTCTAGTGGAAACCGCACATGCAGCTTTCCTGTAACTTTATCCAGCTGACCAGGCTACACTCTGTCTTGGGTGTGTAAGAATTTGGGCTTGTTGTGCAATATCTGGAATGCTGAATTAGTGTAAAGTACCAGCAAATCTCAACAAGTGAGGATTATTACCAGCAGCTCTATAAACAAGACTATAAATTGCTGATAAACATGTCACACGATAATACATTTCTAATAAGTAAGTGTCCACATTTCTTAATTTGAAAGAGAAAAAAACGTGCTCTAGTTTTAATGAAATATTTCTTGTCTCAAAGTGGAGGTTTTTTTAATTTCCAACTGAAACTCAGCTCACATTTAAACCAAACATTTCACTGAACAGTTTCAGTTTCCTTCTGCAGTCATATAATCTTAAAAAGACACAGCATCAGGGGACAAATAACCCATTGTCTGGATGTACATATACTGTAGCTGGAAACCCAAGGGGATACTTTTCATTCCTTGGCAAAAATACATTCCCAACATACTGAATTTTACTTTCTGTGATCTCCAGACAGCATGATGGCTGCCAGCAGGATCCTTCCTTTTCCCCTGGGGATCATCTGCCTGCTTTTCATCAGAGGTTACTCTCCCCTGCCAACGACATCAGCAGCGACAGCGACGTATCACAGACCAAGTGGGTCTTTGACTGAGACTGAAATACTTCCAACAGAAGATTATTATCAACTTGACGACACAACCACCCCTATTTTGCCCATTAAAGTGTCAGCACAAGAAGGAATTCGATGCAAATACGACCCCTGTCTCGAGAGTCAGGTCCCCTGTAAAGTGCTAGCAGACTCTACTGGCTGCTTGTGCCCAGGATTTACTTTATATAATGTGGCTCCAGAGACTCCCAACTTGAAATCAGTGTCCTGGAACGGATCACAAGTTGTCATTCAGTGGTGTGCACCTAATTCATATGTCACAGCATATGTTGTGACAGTAGGGGGGCAAGAGTGGCAAAAGTTTGGGAAGGACCGAAGGAGCGGCGCAGTAGGTGACATAGACCACATTGCAAAGGTCTGTGTAGTTGCAAAGAATGACAGAGGAGCCAGCAATGGGTCATGTATGATGTATCATCCCAGAGACACCAGTCTGGCTCTGAAAGCAGGACTCATCGGGGGAGCTCTGGGCTTCCTGTTGCTCCTCTTGTTGGCTGTCTTGCTCTGGAGGCACCAGAGGCATAGGAAACAGGAGGCCAGCATCTCTATGCATGACACAGTGGGGACACAGTGAAAAGAAAACAGAACAAGACTGGACACTCAGTGAGAAGACTTTATTATAAGACTTTTCAGCATTATTCCAGTTAATTAACTTTGACTCAGGAGGAGGCAAGTTTCATCATCTTACATAAATATATCTTGTTGGTTATGTTCACTACTACATTTAGAGTCTATTTTCATAACCCCTTGGTGGTGATTTGAAAACAAGCTGCAGGAAAATTCTGCATTCATCGGTTATATTTTTCAGAAAATGATACCCATGAGACCAACAATAAGTAACATTTCACTGCAGATGATGTGAATTTGTTTTTTGTTTTTTTCATTTCAAAAATTAGCTATTTGGCAGACAACTGTGAAATATCAGGTAGCATGTAGCCCCTGCTTGCAACTACTTTGCTGTGAGCTGAGAGAACTGATAAAATACATGATAACTGATAACTGACTTAAATACAGGATAAAAATGAATTGATCAAAATCAGACAAAACCACTGATACAAATCACACACACTTATACCAGCACAATAGCAGGAGATTTATACCACAGACAAAACATACAGTATATAGAAATATACAGTAAAAAAAAAATATATATATATTAATTTATATATATATATCTTATGGTGGTATGTAATTGCCTTTGGAACTCTCTGTGAGAGTTCCTCATGTTATATATTTAATTATAAACTGATTATGGTTTTAAAGATTTACTGTATTATGTATTGTATTTATGATAAATGCCCTTGACCTTGTGTCAAGAGCTTGATTCTTTGACTGGTTTCCATAAGTTTGGAGAAACAGACTTAAGTCTAATGTTCACAGTTCAGATTGAAATTGATTGAAGCTGTACTTGCTTGGTAAAACTGTTTAACTCCAGTAAAACATTGCTGTAGTTGCTGTTTCACCCATGTGTCACACTGTGTAGTCATTTCACAGCATTTTTGGATGGGTGTATTTTTCCATCTGTCTTATTGTCGGAAGTTGTCTCAGAGCACTGGATGAGCACAAGTGTTCAGTGCTGTTTTTCCAGCTGTCACACAATAGACTTACAGAGGATATGTATTTCATGAGGCTTGTCTTGTTTGAGCTGAGACTTCCAGTCATCCAGCACTGGGCTGATGAGAAGCTTCAAGCCTCTTTTCCTATTTCACCATGATGCGAAATATAAGAAAGTCCAATATTTAAATCCACACAATTTATCTCATGTTCAAGCCTCCATCTGCATGTCTTGAAGCCATGTTATAATTCCTTTTTGCTCCGGTTGCTGCCATGGAGTTGTTCCACTGCTTCTGGCATCTTTCTTATTCCAAATGCACTGTACAATTTATACCACACAGAGCTGCATGGAAGTCATCTAACATCTGTAATTTGAAGACACAACAGGCTGTTTATTTCTGCCACTGAAATGGCCTGAAGATGTTTCTTTTATGACACATGTTCAGCCTGAGCGCAGGCACGCTCAAACTGCGACGGAAATCTTCACAAGAATGGGCCATCGGGAGAAAAAATGCAACAACGTGGCTGTCCAATATGGCAGCATCCTGTTTTAAACAGACCAATATGTAATGTACTTCCAGGAAATAGGCTGAAGTAGGTTTAATTCTGTCACGAGCTGTGACAGAACAGCTCTGATCTGGCAATGGCAGCAGAACAGAACAATATGTACATATAAGAAGAAAAATACAAGAACCTTATTTCAAAATTGATGTGGTTTTCCTTTTTTCAATAAAATTATTTTAAAGAAACTTTTGATGTCTTTGAATTTACATGAAGAAATTAACAGTATGTAGGTTAAAAAGTTCTCTGGCATCAAGTCATATAGAAAACATTAAGGAGTTGGGTTTACCTAACATCTGAGGCTGCTGTTAAATGATCAAGAAACTGCCAAGAAATAAAAAATATCAAGCTAAAATAAAGGTTATATATATACAATGTAAAGAAAATTTAGAGGGAACTTGGTAAACACCACCATTTGCTGACATAGAAAAAATTGCAGTGAAGATTTGAATTTTAAGATCAACTGAATACCTAATCTATAATAAACTATGACTGAACAACAAAACCAAAATCAAATATATAGAAATTAAATGTTTGAATTTAAATTTGAAAATTGTGTCCTCTGAAATGTAAAGAAAGTCATTTCAAATTGTTTCATGTCAAAAACATGGTTTTATTTGTTGTGTTCACAAACAAAGATACAAATTCTGATCAAACCTGTAACCTGTTAAAGAGGTTTGATTCCATTGGTACTGGACAGTATTTGAATTTCACAAGTACAATTTGGCAACTTGTTTTTTTGAATTTAAGTTTTAGAGAAAACAATCACATGAATGTGTGTGAGGTTTTTTTTTAATGACACAACCTTTACATCAAGATTGCATTACTAAAAATTGCAAAATGTGATATTTGATTTTTAATATCAAGTATTCAGAGTAATTAAATTTCAAAATTAGCTGTTGAAATGTTTATGTGGCAAATTCTTTCTTTGCCTCCACACAGTGGTAACATTTTTCATCTTGGTAAAATCTTACTACTGATTGAAATTCTGGATTTGTAAATAAAATGAAGATTCATTTAGAAGTAAAATGTGTATGTAATGTAATCTAATTACTTTATCAATCACATCTAAAAATCACATAATCCTACCCACATAATCCTAAAATAAGTAAACTAACTGACATTTAGCAAACATAAACACAAGATACACAGACCGACATGATTAACATGATTTGTTAATCATTTGTTGATGCTATTTTTTGTGGGGATATTTTACACCCCTGTTGCAATGGAAAAACTCTACATTTTTGCATCAAAAGATAACACACCTCACCTCTAGGCAGGGAGACTCTCCAAACAGGGTTTAACTGTGGTAGGAATTAAGGAAAGATTCATCTGGAAGACGCACAGATGCAGGGTACAGAACGTGCATAGGAGAAGTTTAACAGTTTTTTCTGCTCTGGGGAACTGTTCGACACTTTTGATACCTTAAGACACAGCTGATAATAGGAAACACCATGATTAATCTCATTTATACAACATGCTTGTCATTCATCATGACCCATTTTAAGACATGCTCTTTTATTCAGTAATCTGAATAAAGTAAAAAGTAAACTTGTGATTTTTTGGTGAATAAATCTTCTGTAGAACTATTAATCAGCCAAATTTAGGCTGTGGGATTTTTCTGCTGTAATCTATGCAAAACTGAGCAACCCAGCATTAGTTCCTGACCAGGCTGCGCTTGATTTAGAATCTGTTACTGTACCTGTGTGACTAACAATGACAAATCACTGTTTGTGTAGTCTATTAACCACTGGGTGACTTGTTTCTGTTTGTGTTTCAAAATGTTTTGTGGCTAATGACGATCAAACAGACAGTGTTGAAAGAACTGACTCATTTAGCTCTCTAGTACAAATGAAAATGTCATAAAGGCCCTGGAGTAGATGTGACATTTTAAGGAATATGAAGTATTTCAAGACTTTTATCAGTTTCTTTTTAGCATCAAAGCCAATTTTTACAACAGCAATGAAGGTATTTTAATTGTAGTAGATATCCATGAATTGAATAGTTACATACCCTATATCACTGTGCATAAAGAAGCACTTTTTACAGAGTTTAACTACCTTTAGACTTGAAGAAAGAAAATCACCAAATTGCAATTTGTTGGCCGCATTCAATCTTGAAGCCCAACTTTACTAAAGGGCAGGAAAGGATGTTAAAACAACAGAAACATAATCACGTCTATGTCTATGTCTACAAAGCCAGATCATATGAGGCTCAGGGGTAATTAGAAGCCTGACTGACAAACAGCACTTTGAAATGTGAGGTTTCAAAGCAGCATGAGACAAAACAGTTCTTCAAAGGAAGTCACCTCCTCTCAAACACTACAGGTGCACAGGTACTGCAAAACAAGAGGACAAAAGGTGTGAGAAGTATTTAGATACTTTACTTACAGCTGCTCTAATCAATATTATTAACAGGGGATCTATTGATGTCATGACATATATTTGTGTGTGTATATATATATATATAAAGTCCTTACAACATATGCAAATGTTCTTTGCAAGAGGAGGTTAATGTAACCTGTCAGTGTTTTATTGTTTGTCATACTGATGCAGTACCATACATAGCAATTTAATATTATAGTTGGTTGACATAGAGGTAATCATAACTATTTTAGAAGAAAATTATAGGTTTGGTTAATAATCTGCAAAGTTTACAGCTGTAAATAATTAAATAATAATAAAAAATAAGAACCATGACCACACACATTTAACACTAACACTGAAATGCTGCTTAGCGAAAGCTAAATTCTGCAATATGATGAATAAACTGTAAACAGCATAGGTTTAACCTAATTTGATCCTCTTTTCTAGCAGCTTTCACAAAATTAAATTATCAAGTTTACATCATTTGGTCAACCTTCTGTGTTGTGACATTACATGAAATAAGGAGTTAATATTTAATGTCTAAATAAACAACCTCATTTTACTGAGTGTATTTTTCAAGGCAGCAGCTTGTTGCTTGAGGCTTTAGGAGGCTTTACTGCAATGAAAGTAATTGTAGGTTGTAATATTATGTTCATTGAACATTATACTTGTACCTATTCAAAGCCATCATTCATTTTCAGGCAATTAATTATTCATGAAAAATTAATTTGCATTTGGCAGTGGGAAAATAAATGCAATTTTTTATCATTAGTATTCCACCAGCAGGGGCACTAATGGCTGCTTTCTCTGCCCACTGGGGTCAGCTTTTACAGGGCATAAAATGTTCAAAGTAGGTCAGGCATCCATCAGTGCCCATTATTGGAACGAAACCATCCTCTACACCAAGCCAAGAAATCTGAACACATACTGCTTCAATTCACATGTAAAAAGGTTTCCTTGTCTTTAGTTCTCTAAGCTATTTGTCAACAGCACAATTAATTAAAAACAAAGACAATGAAAAAGAGTCAATGAATGAACTAAATGCAAAATGAGCTGGGTGTCATTCAGGTTTAAAAACAACTTTTTACAAGGGGACTCTGGACCATGTTGGGGCCTTCATCAGAGGAAATTGTGGGTGGTGGTAGAAACTGATCTACCCATCCCATAAACATCTAATCCTGTTTATTCCTGTTATGTCTTAGACTGTGTCTGTCTTGGCTCAAACCACAACTTCTGTCTCTGAGTGTTACTCTGATGTTAGTGGAAGGATGATCAGGATTTATGTAAATGCAGCAGGAAGTATGTTAGATTACATTTCTTCTTTTGGCACCACCGCTGATGAAAAAACAAGTGTGCAATATCTTTCATCATCCAGGCGTCTTTTGAAACATGCTCAATCTGAGTTACTGTTATTTGTTTTCACAGGGACCACTAGAGGTCATTCTTGCAAAGAGCAGTGGAGAAATCAAAGCCACCTCTGGCATGCACTTAGTGATAATGTAGTGGAAATGAAAATTGGTTGCTCTAACAGGGATGAAAATGAGTTTGCAGAAGTGATCAGCCCAGCCACTGCTCTCCCTCACAGTGGAGACTAAGTGTTTGTGTTTGAAGAGGCTGCTGAATGTTTGCTTCCTGTCACTGCTTCTTTTCCCAAAAAAAATTCATTCACTGTGACAGGCAGGTCAACGCTCTCCTCTCAACTCCCCAGGATAGCTCAGCCAAAGCATTTCATAAAGGAGAGGAGGAGAAACCCCCCAACCCCCATTTCCTTGTATGAAGAGCTAAGGTAACCATGGTAACCTGGCTTTACACAGGACAGAGCTGAGGAGGTTGAAACTGAGCTCAGCTTTGAGAGGAGACTTATCAATCACTTTGGCATCAGCACTGTCACACACGTACCTGCATCTCTTCAGTGTCCGGTGGACGGATCTGGAGACAAACAAACACACTCATGGTCATGTATTTGCAGAAGCCCCACATTTTCGAAACCAGTTAGAAAAGTCCACTCCAGTCATAAAATCTAATCAATAATTTCTCAGTTTTTACATTCTTATGTATGACTATTTGTTTGAAACTAGATACACAACTGTTATTCTTTGGTGGGCAAATTGAAGCCATCTGTGGTTTAGAGGCTCACAATGAGTAAGAGCATTATGAAAAAAAAAAAAAAATGAAGGAGCAAAAATAAAGAGCAAAAATAAACCTGTAAAAAAAGTGGAGAAGTGTTTCATTTGCAGATGTAATTGAAGGAAAGAATTCCTCATTGGGATGCAGAATATTATAGACATGTCTTGTAGTTTCATCATAGGCTATTGCTTAATAATTTCTTCATATCTTAGAGTGGACTTTTCAAATCTGGTGTGTTTTAATATGCCACAACATGCATTTATATCACAATATAAATTACTGCAATAATCAAATTTTCATGCCTAATGTCATCTTGTCAAACTAGCTGGCTGCATATAAAAGAGACCTGTTTCTGAATCAGTACATGTCAGCATTGTCTTCATGCTATAAATGTTTGACCACGGATTTGTTTTCATTGAGTTTGTGAAAGGTTTCAGCTCCAGCTCAGGTGCTGTCTGCTAAATCTTCAAGAGCAGAGGAAACCTGGAGGGACATTCAGCTGGAGCTGGAGCTGAAGCTGTATTTAACCATGTGAGGTTAAATAGTTTTTCCCAGGGCAGCTGCCCTGTTTAGAGTTCCCTGCTCTTCTCAGCTGATCCAGAGGAGGAAGTGGCTCTTAATTCACTTTATAAAATAACATGTTATTTGTTGTTGGCTCAAAGGACAGTCTCACAGTTTAAAGCTGAGCTCTGCCTGTGCTCCCCCCAGTTTATTTTCCCTGCCTGCGTTCTCCTTTTCATTGTCAGGGGGGCACTGAAGCATAACCCAGAAAGCACTGGATTGAAGGTGGGGAGACACCTTGGACAGGCTGTCAGTCTGCCATGGAGTCTCCACTCCAGGAAACGTGCATTAAACACTGGAAGTGAACACAGAAAAGCCCAAAACTTAAACACCAGTGCCTCTTGACCAAAGACAGCTTTTAAATACAAAATGCAGAGAGGCAGTTCTCATGTAAAAACAAGCTCAACAGGACAGTATGAGGGTAAATATCTTCAATGAGACACAGAGGCAAAAACTCAAATCTAGGACTAATACATGGCCAGATGTTATACAAAACAAATCCATGATGACCCCTCCCTCCTCTGTTATGATATGATAAAAAAAAAAAAAAAAAAAAAAAAAAGCTCACACTACAGCTGGGGCAGGAACAAGCACTGGAACAAGAGATGAATTAGGGACAGATAATTCAGGACACTGTCACGGGGGGATAGAGAGCTCAAGAGGAGAGCAAGGACTTGACCTTTTGTGAATATTCATGACGAGCGAGAAAAGAGAGATGTAAACTTTACCTGAGAGCTAAAACCTTTGTGGAGCCTAATAATGGAAGGCATTTTATGATTGCAAAAATAAATGTTTCTTGCAGGAGTAACATCAGGATATGTTGGCCGTCTGCCAGACAGAAGGATCAATAGCCATTAACGCCATCATCTGTGCAGTCAGAGGACAGCAGGGATCTGTGGCTCTGCAGAGTATTTCGTCATGACGAGAGGCGGATTGGAGCTTTAGTTACAGTAAGAGCATCCGTCTCCTCACCGCTGAGAGCGATGCTTTCTGACTGACAATGTCATCAGTGTGCTGTGTATGTAAACACATCCAGCAGCCTGGAGAATCTAGGTCATTTTCTGGCTGGGATGAGATGAGAAAGGAGGAGCCGTCTGGAGACACACCGACGCACAAATGTGTGCTGTGTTCATGTGTCAAGAGTCAGGCTGTAATCCACACGCACCTCTTTTATCTGCTTCATGAATCCAGTGAATATGCCTCTAGTGGTGATGAAATCCGCTGAGAAACACAGGTGGTGAAGTGGAGGGGGGCTGGGGGAGGGGTGAACGCTTGTAATTTCTTGCTCCAGTTCTCTTTGCTTTAGCACTGAGGACACATTGTTCATTAAAAACCCAAGTCTACAGTCTTCAGCATACACAAAGCTCTGTATCATGTAATATTGACACTGGCTTGCATAAATACCAGGAAGCAATGCAACCATGTGGCAGGAATTACACACTGGATCTGGGACATCATGTGCTGCATCACTACAGAGATTGTGGATATGCTGAGGGTGATTTTGTGTGTCATTTCAAATCTTTCCTTGAAGTGCACTGCACCGTCCAAAGATTTCTCTTGAAGGCCATTAAAGTGTCGGTGCATGGAACTCTCAAATCCATTTAAAAATCAATTAAGACTTTGAGATATGTCTAAGAACAGCAAAGTGCTTTTGTAAAACTCTACTGCACTTTATGTGGTTTGACTGCTGGAACAATCAGGGTCTGGATGACATAGATGAACCCCCCAAAATGCTACAAGCAATTTTATATAGTGAATTTAAACACATGACTAATGAAGATACATCTCATTTATGAAAAAATATGATATAACAAGTCTATAGCCATGTTGACGGTGTAATGTTTGCTTGTCACTGGAGTTTTTGCATTAGTCAACATTCACTATAATTAGCTCCAAAGACAAAATACAGCTGAGGCTGATGGGAATGTCATTTTGCTGTTATATGACTGAAAACCAAACTGGATATCAACAACAAATGTCCGGAGCAGACATTTGCTGGGATAAATAAAATTTACAATTCATCCTCTGAGGACCATGAATGTCATAAAATATCACAACAAACCATCCAATAGTTGTTGAGATATTTAAACAAAAACTTAGAATGTCAACCTTGTAATGATGCTGGAGGAAAAGTCGGTATAAACAAGTCATTAAGATTTATCCACTGGGGACTATGAATGTCTGAAAAAAATACAATCCATCCAACAGTCTTTAAGTTGTTTCAGAGTGAGAGACAACTGACTGACTGATCAACAGACCAACATTACCATCCCCAGTGACATGCAGCCAACATGGACAAAAATCCAATATTGCCTCAAAGCGGTGCAGCATTGATTTGCAAATGTGCAATAGGCCCTAAAACATCCAGAGATATTAAAGAGATAAATGCATCAGTATAAAAATGTAGGCAAAATCTCTGAGGGCTGGCAAATTTACATCATTGCTCACTCCTAATGAGGCCTTTTGTTCAGTTAAGCCTGTAACAGAAGGCATTTACCTTTGCCATTCTAGTTCATTGAAGTTGGATCTTAAAAACAGATAAATTTCTAGAAAAATGTCATACCACATGATACAAGATGTTTTCGAATATCAGCTTCTTTAAAGATGTTTAGATAAACTGATCAATAAATTACTCAGAAATGACAACAGGCAACATATTTTCAGTCTCTGCTTTGCTAACTGGAGCTGTTCTGCCTTCTCATCCCAGGGTCACAGTTTTATGGGTGTGGGATTGATTTATGTACAGCATCGCTCTGTCTTCTCTTTTGACTCTGCTGCCTTCAGATTGAAGTGATACAGAGCATAGATGGTTAGCAGTGTATGATTTATTCCCAGTGAAATGTCCAGGGAGGGATGGCTCTGAATTCCTAACCTTTCACTGCTGTCAGTGAAAGGTTGTGTAGCTGCTGAGCCCTGTTACATTTTTGCTCTTCTTTTCATTCAGTATCTTCTCATTAAAGGATTAGAAACTGCCTATTTTTCAATTTAGAAGAATGATACAAACAGCTCCATCAACTAAAGGACTTAACAATATGCTGTAGCAAAAAATAAACCTTTTGAAATGTCACAAAAATGGTATTAACATAGCACTTCTCAAAACAACGTGACAATGCTTGAAAATAACTAAAAACAAGACTCACTGGTAAAAGAAGCACAGGTCAACTGCATATGACGATCGACAAAGATAAACATTTTGGCCAAGAAAAAAAGATAATGTAACACAAATGGCTTCAAAAGCGTAAAGTGAGTCATTAGAAAAGCACAAAAACAGGTCAAAGATATGAATTTAATAACCTGATATAATGGCAGCGCTACGGCTGAAATCTTAAAATCTTCTATGAACAACTCAGGGACATGCATTAAAAATTGAAACCAGGGGCAACACTGCAGCATTTCATTAATGGAATATAATGAGAATATAATGAGATTTTAAAGCTCCAGACCAAACTCACCTGATGATTACACAAACCTTTTGTTCCTGGTAACAACATGAGGCAGACATCTCGAGCACCATATGCTGCTATTATGGCTTTAATGGTCCAGGAGCAGGTGGGCAGACCGTGGGTGACTTTACCGTCTGTTATGATGCCAGGAGGAAAGGCGACACTAGCGGAAGTGCCAGTTTCCAGTTTTCACACTGGTCAGCAGTATGTTTACAGTGGTGAACTTTTCTTATGATGACATGAGCATGTCAGGAACAGGCCTCTGACCACTGACAAGGCTCATATTTGGAAAGCACTGAACATATGCTAATCTGAAATGTTCTTTAACAGACCAGATTAAGAATTTGAATGTTTTAATCTAAATGTCTATGTCCAACCATGTATTATAATCTGATAACCAGACTGATCATTCCCTGCAAACAGCACCTCTGCAGCTCATTCATTACAGTGGAGTTTACTAAACAAAGATGGAGGAAGCTAGCTTTCTCCCCCACAGCTGATTAATGACAAGGCATCTAGTAGCAGAGTCAGGAGGCCTCACCGTAGTCATTAACAAAACTCGATTTTATACACAGCAAAATTATCCAGCAAAAACGTATTGCCTCAATGTATTCTGTGGAAAGCGCTGTGTGAGATCTCCACATGGATGCAAGCAATTTAAATCAGCATGTTAAACCACTCAGGACAGATATGATCAATTCCCCTTTTGAGAGGATGATCCTGAGTCTGCTGTAGTCAGTAATAATGACAACATTTAATTACTTTCAAAATCATGTTTATTAAATTTAGAAAACACCATTTTGTTAACAGTTTCATAGCAATAGCAGGAAAGAACTGAAACTGTAAGAGAGAGAGAGACGTTGATGGGGCCGGGGGCCAACCCCTGAGTTAAAATCCAGCTGTGTTTTGGAGCTCATCTGTCCCTACGATTCTGCTCTCTGGGGTCACCTGCATCTAACCTGGCATAGACTAGAAGAGACAGTCAGTGTGGTAGTCAGCATCTCAATGTATAACGTCTAAAGAAACAAGACATAAGAAAACTTTGTAGACATCAGGTAGAAAAGTTGATTTGCAAAGTCACTTTTCAAGTCAAGGTATTTCCTGCCAAAATATACCGAGTATGCAACATTAACATGTAATTAGGTTGCCAAACCGTATCGGTATGTAGGTTTTACCACTTGGGGAGGGGTTTCTGCACAGCTTGAGGGGAAGTGGAGGTGGAGGGGTTACTTGGAGATGCAGTACAGATGTAGTCCAAAGAGGAAGTGCAAACAATGTCTATAAGGTATGTTCTTTGAGTGGGTTGGGGTGACAAGGGGTTATGGGGGTATGAGCAAAGTGGGCCACCCCCCCTTTACTCATCAAGGTGCAGAGAGGGGCGACTCTCTGGAGGGCGAGCTTGAAATATCCTCAGGGGGAAAAACTGTGAGTGTGCAGGCTCGGATCCCACCCAGTGACTCAGGTAAGTCAAACACTTTGTGCCATTCGTCTTTCTCAGGGTCGTACTTCTGTACTATTTCCACCATGCAGCGATTGTTCCATGAGTAGCCCCCCACTACGTAGATCTTATTCTCAAACACAGCCACGCCCACATCGCTCTGGCCTCGCAACATTGCAGCGATAGGTGTCCACAAGTCTAGGGCGGGGGAGTAGTATTCGCAGCTCAGCACGTCGTCATAGTCGCTGGTGCCCCGGAAGTGATTGCCTCCAATCACGTAAAGACGGTCCCCCACTGTGCACATGCAGTGCAGGCCACGGACTGTCGTCATGGGTGCTTTCTGAGTCCATTTGTCTGCATCTGGGTCAAAGCACATCAGTTCCTTCTGGAAAGTGTCATGAGTTATTCCCCCTGCAGCGAGAGGAAAAAAAGAGCACAAATTAGCTTCCACACTGTTCGTTTGGGGGAGGAAAAGAGCTTTGTAGGCTTGTCAATCAGACTGATCAGTGACTCATTCACCCATGTCAACCTACATTGTCATTTATCTGGGCCATGTTGCGCACCAGCCATAACACTGGCAATCGTTATATTTGCTTCAGTGGCACTTTGAACAAGAATAATAAGGACTAAGACTGTACATATTTTTATATCTCACCTTTTCGCAATCTCTATTTTTTTTCAAACTTCAACAACCAAGATAAGCGATAAACCGTAAACAAACTTTTGACATTAATATTTGTTTAGCCTCTTTTCTACAGTGTGAAATAATAATGCTGATGATGAGCACTCAGTACAAAGGGGAACACCATTACAAAGCGTTCACGGACAGACGCAGTCTGTAGACGCCGGGACACAAAAAGCTGAGGGAAAGTGGGGAGGAGAGAGAGAGAGAGAGAGAAAAAAAAAACAGGACATGTCTACAGGGAAGGCTTAAAATAAAGAGGAACACAATCCCAGCATGCATTTGGGTAGAAGCCAGTCCCCCCTCCCTCCCCCAGGCAGACTGACTAGGAGCAAATGCAGTGAAGATTTGCAGAGCATGCCGAATACAGACAGAATCCCTCTTTTGCTACTGCCCAGTGATCGTGTGCTTGCTTTATTGTTGCAGCCTAAGCTGTCTATTCAGCTGCCATGACTCAGATCTGTGATGCTCTGCCTCCTTAAATGATCAAATCCAAAGATAGCCTGACTATCCATTTTCTTTATCCAAGCGGTCCATGGGACAAGTCTGCTATTAAAATCCTGACAAGAGAACAGTGCTGGAGTTAACTCAGGGTCCTCCTAATTTCTCTCAAGAGGCCCTGCTGCTATTCTGATTCAGTTCAAGGGCTTTGGCCTTTCACTAATACAATGATGTCTGATCAGTGTCCCACTATCCTAATGTCTAATCAGTGCCATTAGTGAGACATTTAGAGGGGACAAGGCTTTGCCAAATTGAGCCTAAAAGCCTTTGTCCTTCCAGAGACAGCACAGAACAGACTGGGTAATTGTTTACATTGTCTGCTACATATGCCAGTATTTTACCAGAGAAAACTATTTCCCTGCTCAGCCATTTAGCTATAAAATCACAGCAGACTCCTCTTATAAAATCACCAGCATGGTTGGTTGAATCGGGGAAAGAAGATGGAGATTAGACAGAGAGATGAGTCAGAAAAAAGGGGCCTCCAAAAACACCCCATAATGATTACGTGCATCCAGACTTGAGCTTTAATATAAATATCAACTTCTAATTACGTGTGTTCTGACCTAAAAGCACAGTCAGATCCCTAAAGGTTGCATATTACTGAAGACACAACCAAGCTACAGCTCGGATCAATCATTTTTCTACAGGATGGGAACATATCAATGGACTTGGATTAGATTTTACAGATTCTTAAAATTTCAGTCTGACTATCAGTCCCCATGAGACATGAGATCTTACAAACTAACAGATTTCAGCAGTGTCTAAAAAACACTGCCTCACTCACTCACTCACTCACTCACTATAGACATATATGAATCATCATTTTGGGACATCACCGACAGATCTACGACTAATTTCAACATCTATAAAATGAAACACATGGCACTGTGTGCTTGTAAGCAGAAAGTAGTATACTTTGGAGAATTTTTTGAGCATAAAGTTCACATTTGAACTACATAGTGAACAGGGACAGTCTTAATCAATCCCCACATTATTTGCGAGTGCTGCAATTCCAGTGTGTTCCAATAAGCGCAGTAATTCAACAATGATCAAGTGGGAAGGATGCTTGAAGTCATTACAGATCACCACCCTTTTCTGTACAAAATACTCCAATTAAAAACCACAGTTATGCAGCCGTAAAAAAAAAAAAAAAACATCTCTCTTGCGCATTAATTAAAATACCACAGAAATTACTGAAAATTAGTTGAAATCATGATAATCCTAACTCTGGTCTGTGAGGGTTCATCTGCCTCAACACATACGTCTAAAATACTAGAAGTGTGCAGAGTCCTAGTTGGAGGTAAATAACTAAAATGAATTGTAAGACCACAGGATCCTAACACAGATCTTAATCTCCAGATAAGACTGTGGACCAGAGGCAGTGTGGCTCTGCAGCGGTTCAGTACTCATGTCTGAACTCTGCCACACCACTTGAGCTGTGATGGTCTGTGGGCTGAGTTCATTTGTCAGGTTAATCCATCTGACAGAATACCTTCAGACAGCGCAGCATAGCTAGACTGTAACCTCTGCAACTGTGGGCACTACGGTATGGCTTCAGTGCAACTAAATTCCTTTAATGGGTAATGCTCGTTTATCTGTTCCTTTTGCATTACAAGCACTACTGCCTGAGTTCTGTTCATATGAGCCATGCATTTCTTTCTTGAGTTATAACCCACAGATGTATTCATAAAATTGCGGGACCAGCTCTATCCTGTGAGACGCAAATGACCACATTTTCCCCCACATGCAGTTGAAGCTGCTGCAGGTGCAAAGCATGACACTGTGTCACAGCTCACTGAGCTGTTACAACAGCAAAATTAACCAAGCTATTGGCTTGCCATTAACTGCATCACTGAAACATGAAACCAACTAGGAATCCATTACTATATCAAAAGGGTGAGCAATAAATACCATGTACTGCAGAGAGCAGCCTGAGGCAAAGAGATTGAGAAACAGCTGCCTAGCAGCAGATTAGCTTAGTCCGTGACTATTATGTTATTCATCACTTCAGTTTATTTTACAAAGTGAAAATGTGGCTTTCATCTTTGCTCCACTGCAATGTTGGCCTTGCCAAATCACAGGGTCTGTCTGGTCCCAAATATGCCCCAGTTCTTGCCAAATGAAATACTAACTGATGAAAATGTAAAGTTTTTTTGCTTTTTGTTAACAAGAATCATCATCATCATCATCATATATTAAGGTAGTTAGTTAGTTAGTTTATGGTCCATTTCCAGCAAAGTCAGCAATAGATAATATTAAATAAAATGAACTATAAACATCATTAACTTTTTACATGCATGCACACAGGGACTTTTCTTTCTGCAAAAATATAATAAAATAAAATTAAAATAAAATACAGTGAGTAATCTTTAGTGGTAGGGACTAAGACACCATACACCAAATCACCAATCATTTTAAGGAACTGAATCAATCCAAAAACATGACATAACTGGAGCCGTAGTTAATGTGTTGTGTATAGAACTAGTTACCACTAATGGTTAGCAGGAATAGTGAGCTGTGTGAATTATGAAATAAGATTCAGAGGTGGTGGGCAAAATCAAAAATCAGGAGTGCATCGACTAAATCAGTGTGTATGCTACTCAGCACTTTACATTGTAAGTAAGCTTAATACTGCTCCTTAGTACTGAAAGAGCTTTTCAATATTTTATTTTCTTCTACTAAAGCCAGGTTGTGCTGCAAGTACAGTATGTAACTAATACAAAGATTGATGTATATTAATTCACAGAGGCTCTCTTTTTATTCTTTTTTTGTGGGACTGAATATGCTGCTTTTAGTGGTACTAATATTGTTTTTGAGCTATGACACATGTTGTACTGACTTATTATTGTTTTAAGTAGTTTTACTGTTGTTTGTATTTTATGTTATTTTCTTCTTCCCCTTTTTCTTTGATTGAAGTTGAAGTGATTGAAATTACTATCTAGCAATATGATAATTATGTTATGTTATGTAATGTCTACCTGAGTGGACCCCAGAAGAGCAGCTGCTACTTTGGTCGTGGTTACTAGTTACTTATAGTTGCTTCATGTTTATTTCTTTGGAGGTATGTGCTTACAGAGTTTCACAAGATGCTCAAATATCTTTCTGATGACATTCAAGAACCTATACACTGTACATGTATTAAGAGATAAACAGCCCTGTAATTCCATATTTTTCTTCTTTTATGGTAAAAATATATACAGGAAAAAAATCTACAATTCTGGAAACCTCTTGTGATCTTTTTTTTGTGTGATCTTTTTCATGTTTATGTGTTGTAGACAGATGACAGTACCCACGGCCAGGAGAGATTAACACACACTCTTCTGTGTTACACCTCCTACACAGGCTTCAGTCCTCTACATTGCTCCATCCTTCCCAATTTCCCTTCCACCCCCCACCCCCCCTTTCCTTTGTAGCATCGCTCTGGATTAGTCACACTGAGAAACTAGGGCTCATCTCCATAATGCAGGATTTGTTTTCAATCCTATGAAGTGAACAAGCACTGAGGTGACCCCCAAAGAGCAAGTACTGACTGCCAAAAGGCCCAACCTCAGTGTCTGCCCTCTGCTCTGAGCAATCGCCACTCACAGTAACTTCACCTGCGTGCTTAGCATCGATGAATCAATTCAAGTAAGTCAACAACAACCCAGATTAAATTTAAAAAAAAAATGTGCAGTTAGTTTATAGTTACATTGTCATGGATTATATGATTATATCTTTAAAATATGGCAATCTCATAATTATAAAACTTATGAAAAGCTAATCTGATATACAGGGTTTCTTGTAAAATATATAAATAAAACATATACACTAAATGCTAACTGTCAAACTGTAATATACTGTATTGACTTGACTATTTTTTCAGTCAAATCTCATTAATAATACTGTTGTGTGTTTTATAGTTGTGATCCCAAATGCATTAGCCTTCTAATGCATGTGTCAATCATAAACGGTAAAATAAAAAAATAAAAAAGAATTTAAAAAAATCTTCAATTGCCCCCTCTCAATGACTCACTGCAAAGCACAATACATAGAGGTGTCAGACGAGGTAACCACAGGCTAGATTTAATGTCTTAGCATGTAATAAGATGTAATCAGCCATTTGCTACCATGAAAAACTGTGGAAGAAAAAAATATCTAATTGGAAATCACAAAAAACAGAAATGAATTCCAATTATGACTCAAATACATTAAGTATATTTTTAAACTCATTACACATTCCCACAGCATTACGCTTCCCTCTTTGTTTGGGCTGATTACAAATGAAATGACTTAAGTTCCCTGGAGTCACTTACCTGAAATATACATATAACCACCGTACACCGTCCCAGCATGGCCATAATGTGGCTCATTCATTTTGGCAACGTATGTCCATTCATTTGTCCTTGGGTTGTAGCACTCCACAGTAGCTTAAAGAAAAAGATGGGGAAAAAAAAACAAAAAAAAAAAACAGAACGTATTAGTAGAAAGTAGGTCAAGACACAACTAAGGAGGACAAACAGCAGCAAATGAGGCCTTGGAGGGTCTCAGCGTGGGAGCTAAAACACAGATTTAAATACAGAGTACACATCCCCACAACGCCACCAGCACTGCATGCACTGACTGCACAGGAAATAGGGAGATTGTAAGATCCTTTATCTTAACGTCCCTGAGGATGGTTTCACTCTATTTGTGAGAACCAGGAATAAGGACACTGGGATTCATGAGTGATGCCTGTAGGTGAGCTGGTGGCTGGGTGAACCCCTTCAAAGCAGCCATGATCCATCAACTTGTGTTGCTCAGTGTCTGTTTGGAAAAGGGTTTTGATTGGGTGCAGAGCAACTTGGACAACCAGCTGGAGTAATGTTAACCTTGGGACCAAGGGATCCTCACCTCAAAGTGTTATTTAAGAGTACAACCAGAGTTTTTTGTTTTTGGCCTTTGTATCAAATGCTTTAGTCAAACATTAAGAGGAGCACACATGTACAAGATTGTGGATTGTAGTGGGTTCAAGAAATAAACACAAGCACAAAAAGTATGCATTTTTAAAGGCTAGAACTAAAACTGCTGCCTTGCAGTTGTATGCCTCCTCCGACCTTTCAAGTTGTGGCAGATATGGTCACAATCTCCCCTTCTGGGGTTACAGTATTGTGTATGGCCAGAAACCTTTGTGCACAACATTATGATGTCACAAGTTGAAGTTGATCTTTGATCATCTGGATAGAAAATGTCACCACTTTGTTTTATCTTTTTAGAAATATTTGTTAAATTAGGCCATAATTAGCATTTGAATTTGAGACATTATTTGGTAGGTCACAGTGAAACTGACCTATGACCACCAAAATCTTTCACCCATGAGTACAAGTGAATGTTTGAGGCCAAAAATGAAGAAAGTAGATATCGCCCTCACAAGAAGGTGAGGGACTGACAACCTGAAAACATAATGCCCGAGGCCCTGGCTGTCGCAGGCACAGAAGCATAAAATGATTCATATTGGCTCCAAAATACAGCAGTAAGCCCAGGACACACAAAGGAGTATGTACCATCTCTGGGCAAGCTGGGGAAATCTCAGCGGGGAAAATGAGTGAACACCTTGCTCTAGTTGCTCAAAACAACTATCATCAAAGACAGCTTGAGTGGTACACAAAACATTGCCGTTGCTCTGTGGAAGTAATACAGACACATTAGAAAACAAAAGTTGTACTGAGCTGATCTAAAACACAGTATTTAAATTTTACATACACCATGCAGTTATTTACCTTTAAAATATAACAGAACCATCTTAGGTAATTTAATTTACAGGTAAACTGATTTAGATTTAACATATTTTTCACCCAGTCAGAATTAATCAGATTTTCCTATGATAAAATGAAAAGGTCAAATTCCTAATTAGCATGAATTTCTCTTCCGACAGCCTGTTCACCAAAAATTAATAAAACACTCTAGATCAGATCGAGCTGGTAGCTGGTGATATCCTGCAATGGTCATCATGCACCATTATTCTCTGAGGTACAGCATTACTTCCAACATTGAATTCAGGACTCCATAATGGGATCGACTGATACTTTAAATGATCTGCAGAGTCTGATCGGTCCCAATAACCTCAGATGATTTCAGGAGATGAAAGACGAAAGAGAAGAAAGATGATAAACATTGTGTGACACAAAATCCTGCTCTGCTTTTTCAGACTTTTAGCTTTAGATATTGCTTTGTTTGGATGGGCAGCAAGCCAAAAAAATGTAGAACCACTGACCTAGTGATCTTTGCTGATCTGAACATTTTGCTTCAGTAGAGTGGGTCATAAAAAGAGTCTATTAAAGCCTAAAAGACCATTTAAGCAAATTCACACATTCCAGAGTGTAGATTTCCTTTTACATTAAAGACTATGCTGCTACTGGGCAAGAATATCATTTACAAAATAAGGATCTTGAGTAATTCTCAAATGACTTTGCAACACTTTTAAGAAAACATTTTCTCATTCGCGTGTCTGAGGTAAAAAATGTTGCAATTATTTTTTTAATGGTTGTACAAAGTATTTTAATAGGGTAAAGTATAAGACAATGTGTCTGACAATCCTGTTTTAAAAGCAAAGAAAAATAATTATCCAGTTTAGTTGTGGGTAGTGATGGATGACACCTTAAAAATGAGACCCTTAAATTTTTGTCAAAAAGACAAAAACTTCCTTCCTCCATCTTGATGTAGTGATGCTCTTTAATTTGTTTTCCTCTTTATGTACAATCTGAGCATTTCGATGTGACAAAAGCACACCCCTATGATCTGCCCTGAGTAACAAATATGCTTGGGCTAGGCACATCCAGAATAATCAGGGATAAGCCACATGCAGTGATAGAGCAGCGTAAAGCAGAAAAAGCAGTTGCATAGTGAACTGGGGCTGTGCTCTTGGTCTAATTATAACGCAGAAGAGAAGACTGCACTGTGGCCTCGCTCTGTCCACTGCAGTCATATGGCTGAATTTAAGTATTGGGTGGCACCTCTCTGTGGTCCACTGTTACGAGAGCAGAGATTCCAGATTGGTTACTCACCATCAGCGACCAAGCAACAACAAACAGATGTAAATATCACAGGCCATTTAGCCGTTTCTTGAAGAAAGGTGAATTTTGAATGTTTTAACTATGAAAAGGATCAGATCACTGACTATAGCTCATCACCTTAAATCTTAAATATTTGTTCAGACTGTGTCAACTCAGACATAGTTCAGGGTATAGACAATATTGCTTTGTTATGTTGGACAGTGCTGAATCATAAAAAGGGGAAATAAAAAACAATCCCTCAAAATGAAGCCTCACAAAAAAAAAAAAAAAAAAAAAAAAAAAAAAAACCCACTTCTGATACAGTGAGTGCTCTAAATATGAACATTTAATATCACACAGGATTCTGCATGAGTTAAAATGCTCCTCTATAGGATTAGATTTGATTGTAAAGATGTTTATGTTGCACATCCTCTTAGATCATGTGTAGGCACAACAGTTATCAGCATCACTGTTCCTACAGCCACATTAAACTGCACATTTCTTTTCCTAAAGCTCAATAATATTTAACTGTGTAATGTCATCAAATATTAATTTAATATTTCTGTTGTTGCATAGAAGGACAGATAAAACAAACAAGCAGAGGAATAAACTCACCAAGCTCTCCGGCAGCATTCCTTCCACCAACCGCATAGAGGTGTCCCTTGAGTGCACTCAGGTGAAAGAAGGTACGTTTCTCATTAAGGCACGCCACCTGGATCCACTTGTTGTAGCGAGGATCGTACCGGAACACGGTGTCCACTGCTGTCTTGCCTTTGGTGTCATAGTTGCTTTGGCCACCCACCACATAGAGAAAGTTGCCAATGACTGCAATGCCATGTTGGTACCGTGGTGCATCCATGGGAGCCAGCGCCTTCCACTCATGAGCCTTCTCATCAAACAGACGTAGCTCTTTACTCACAACTAGCTGCTGGCGCAGAACACCACCCAGGGTGACCAGGTGGGCACTGTCCGAGCGGATGGCTGTCCGTTCTGACTGCATAACTGGCTGCATGTAGGGCATCATTTGGTAGTTGCTAGCTTCCAGGAGAAGGTTCACACAGGTGTTGTCTGTGCGCATAAAGTCTACTGTCTGCACGTGATTGATGAGCTCCTGTGGGTTCATGAGGGGAAAGCGGATGTTCTTCATGAGCTTTGGGGCATAGTCCATGCGACCGTCTTCGTAGCGTAGCCAGCGGCACGCTGCCTTGAACAGGTCCAATTCAGTGCAGTGTTTCAAGCTGTTACTGGACAGTACAAAAGCCAGCCGTTCAAATGGTAGCTTGACAAACTCTCCCGTGCCCAGCAGTGATGGGAAGTTTTTCAGGATGAAGTTGTTGACATATTTGTCTACCTCGGTGAGGTTATATGCGTTGGCAATGCGGCCCACCTCTACACAGTTGTCGAGAGAAACCTGCAAGGAAGAAGAAATCAAAATGTTGGAAAGCTACAACTAATATGGAGAACTTCTCTAAAGACATGAGTGACTGGAATATCTCAGGTTGTATACACAAACATCCATCTCCTCAGACAGAATGAATGATTTAGCTTTGACAAATGCTGTAATCAAACAAATTATCATAGTTTCACATCTGTGACACAGAGCGTACAGGTAAGTAGTCCACAGGAGGGCTTGTTGTCCCTGTTTGTTTTATTATTGTAAATGTTCAGACATTTGGCAAGAGCTGTGAATTGAACCATTATAACATGCCACTATGTCGCTAGAAATTATTCACAAAACTAAACTACACAATGAAAATCATCATTACAGCACTAATTTGCATCCAAATTAATTAGCTTTACTTTTATTTTAGCAATGCACTCAAATAAGAACAAGCACATACCTTGTGAACATGCCAAAGTCCATATACATTGATTTGGGTAGTTCTGCCCATTTCATAATGAAATATTTATATACAACTACTGCTGCAATTTTTCTGTTACAGCATCTTTAACAATTTACCTGGAACCTTTCCCACGTAAGCCACACTAAAAAAATAAAACAACTTTTTTTACTTAAGCTCATGTTCTAAATTTTAGGGGATACTGTGTTTTACATAGAAAGGTAATCTGCTTTGTGAGAAAAGCCCTGGCCCTGGGGCTGCTGGTTACTTGTCTTCAGCGGGTTGATCTAACATTCATGCTGCCTAGAAGAACCTGGCCTCTTCTTGTCTTTTGTATTGTTCTAGAGCACCAAAGTTAAATTCAAAATAGTTTGGCAACGAGTGATTTTTTTTTTTTTTTTTAAATTTTGCTTGAAATCCTTCTGTCCATTATTTTAGCCAATAACTTTAAACAGATACTTTAAACAGAGATAAGAGTAGAAGGTCTTTATCAGTTGTAAATTGTCCTGTACAGCAACATAAAGCTGTGCCTTGCATGTCTACTTCCTTACCCCAGATATAAGAAAGACCTTGCAGAAGTCCAGCACAGGAAGGATTTGTAAGAAGCTGGCTGCCTCCAGTGTGTCTTGTAGGTTCTCCATATTGAGTGACAACTTGGCTGTGTAGATAAAGTCAATGATCTTCTTTAGGCCTATTCGGTTAACTCCATGAAGTTTGATGCACATTAAATCCTGTTCTTTCATTCCACCTGCATCAGGAGAGGAGGTAATAAATAAAAGTAGGTGTTTACACATGGTACAACTCGTGCATAATCTTATTTCCCCGACAGATCTGTTAGCAAGCACACCTCTTTGCTTTTTTAAAAGCTTAAAGAATATATCACTTCAAGTACAGCTTCCCCTTACTCCTGCTTTCATAAGCTCTTCTTCTGTTCTCATTGCAGAACCTTCTTCATCATACAATTTAAATGCCAAATGTCCAAACTTCCTTCCTCTACTGCCACAAAATGAAATCCAAAGTAACCCCGTCAGATGTCCCAAAATTAAAATTCATTTCATTGCTCACTATGCAACTTTGTAATGTAAATGACTAGGGTGCTAAATTCAAAGCTCTAGTCATGAAAAAGAAACGCCTTAATTTGAAATGGCTCTAGGTCAATACAAGGTCCAATCAAAGGAGTATTGTTGCTTTTATGAAAAAACATTCCTTGTGTTTAACTAAGAAAGTAATCTAAGACCTGGTAAAGTACACAATTGTCTTATCTGTTTAATTTCTACTTATTTTTTGGTTTGCACACTAGGTTGTTTGTAAAACTGCATCATTTTTAGAAGCAGCAGTTTTTCAGCTACTCCTGAAAACACCCTACATACCTCTGTATACAGTTATAAGAATTCAAGATTCTACTTCATCTGCAATCAAAAGTGCCAAAGAAATGAAACAGGCCAATATGTCACACTTACTTTCATTACAAATATGCAAAATAACAGTGTTAATGGCAGTAAAGCACAGCTCATATGTGTACATCAAAGCTAAGAGGTTGAATAAATTGATTTGTTTGGGCGGCTGACCCACCTGTGAACATGGCTTTGAAATAATCTGAGGAGGCAGCCATCATGGCACGGTGTACAGGGAAAGCTTCATCGCCATCCCCAGCCACCAGTGTGACATCACATAGCAAACCCTCTATCCTCAGCTGGTCAAATCCCTAAAAGAGGGGGAGGAAAGAAAGAGATGAGTGTTACTGAGCTATGCAAAGATGACCTGAAACAAACTGTTATGTTTTTTTTTTTCCCAGAGAAGTAGTCTGTCTTGTCCACCGCATTTGAGTTTAATACAAAACCGTATTTCCCACTAAAACACAGCTTAGCCATGCCCAGTCAGATGTGAGCTCAAGGTATGTAAGGCCCTTTAGTCTACTTCAGCTATCTGACCGTGACTGTTCGGTTTCTTGACTTTCTCCATAAAGTGGTTCAGAGTTGTTTGTTTAGAGTTAGAGCTATACTGTACCATTGTAGGGATGGGACCTGTCATTCAGTGTCCAACCCATAGGAATCATATGACTATGAGCTTATCAATTCTGTTTATTGTTTTTCCGATGGACATTAAAGTCATGTAACATGGGCTTAAACTCCAGGATGTCATGTTTTTGACGTGCAGTGCCACTGCTTCTCAGTACATTTGTTACTTAGGGTAATTATCCAATGTTAGAATAAGATAGGCACAACACAAGCAGACTTAGCAAATGTTTTCCTTGACTAAGAATACCTAAATAAAAACAGTTGTCAAATGGTGAAGATTACTACTTTTTGTCCTAACAGAAAACTGAGCAGAAATTGTAAAGGGGATTGACAAGGAATTTGAATGACTATATCTCTATTCCCATCTTTGTAAACTTGTAGGCAGAGCCAAATAGAAGGGAGTTGCATTGCATGGAGGTATTAGATACAGTATATCAAACTTTGGCTACACCCTGTTGTTGATATTAAAAACAAAATAATCCCACCCCGGCTGTACTGTTCATTTACATGATGTTGCCAACTGCTGTGACTCTTTGGAGAGTGATATTTTCCACATTTTATCATTGTTTAATGAGTTGGCCGCTGCATGCTTTAGGCTACACATTTATAGTCTGAGCTTTTTTGTCACCCTCACACCACATTCTTCACACATCCACTCACTTATTCACACGCTTGATTTCACTGACAACCACATCTAATGAAAAAATGGATATGGCAGGTAGTACTAATGTTGAGCCAGCCAGAAAATATACAGCACATGTCGATTCTGTAACACACTACACCAACTGAAACTATTAAAATAATCAATGGTGAGTTTTTAGGTGGTTTTCTTCCAAATGCACCAGCTTACTGATCATACTACCAGGGTGTAAGGACAGATGGCCTTCAAAAATCATCATCATTACATTTCTGTGCTGACACCAAAAGATTAATTAGCAGCAAAAGCAGCCAACAGTCATTTTCAACGAAAGCTGGTGATGAAGGGCAGACACATAGCACCCACTTCTGTTCTTTAATATGATGCTTTGTAATCTAACTTTGGGTGACTGCTTCAAATACATACAAAATAGATCACTTCAAAAATGTGCTTCATTCTATTAAAGCTTTTCTGTTACATTCTTGACAAGGAATACATGAAAATATTCATGTTGTGCTCACTCAATCAAATTAGACAGAAACCAAGTCCCAAATGCTTTTGGTTAATTACTGCAACATTATCTAAGCTATTAAATTGTACTCAGTAATTCTTGCTGTGGGCTCTTTGAGGTAGTTCTGATTTTGTAGTGAGCAAAGAAATCCAATTCTGATATTCTCTTCATTTTGTAGTCTCTGTAATAGCAACAGATTAACTTGGATCCTGCTTTATCTCATTTTCAAAATAATGCTAAGAAATTGGAATTAATATCTAGCTTACGTACTTCAATGGACTCTAAAAGAACATTAAAAAAACATCATAACACAATGACAGTATTTGAGTTAACATTCACTCCTTTAGAAGACATTGTCACTGTGTGTCTGAACTCTCACCTGAAGAACAACTGAGCTGTGTGTGTTGCTTGTGAAAAACCGAGTGTTTCCAGTCTTTGATGCCTGAAGGTGAGCAGAGATGCCCATATCACCATAGCCCAGAGCAACTTTCATGTGAGCGTCGTCGTCCTCCACGAGGGATCTATTAGGAAAAGGAAAGACGTTTTTACTTCAAAATGGTAGCAAAAAACACGTTTCCATCTAATTTTAGCTTATAGAAAGTAGGACAGAAAAGTTTTCAAAGTGACATTACATAAAGGACATATTGGGTGATGGTAGCCTAATTGTTAGACAAATTGTCACCTAAATGTTTTAGGTCTGTAAGCCTTGGCCAGTTGGGAAAATAGTGGAGGAGAAGGGAACCAAGCATGCTCTACCCTTCAAAAAGTGCCCCCTGGGTAAAAAACTCAACTTCTCAGTGTCTAAAATATGACTAGCTGTTTCCATATTTGATTTTGTGTGTCATTGTAAATCTCCATCTTCTCTGAAAACAGTGTTTTCTTATTTGGAGGAAAAAAAAAAAAAAAGAAAAAGAAAAAATGCACATTGCTCACATGTTCTCAGCAATTGAAAACAGAAGCTATCAGAGACATTAGCTGCAAGACATTTCCCTTCACAACTTCAGTCTTATGATCATTTAGAAGTTAAATGTATAGGTAGTAATATCTGAAATAACCATGGCTAATGAAAGTACACCAATTACCTTTTATCAGAAATTATAGTGGAAAATATCCATGGGTATGTCAACAAAATAAGCAGTTATAAACAGAAAAACTTAATTTATGTCAAAAACAATGAAAAATCTTTTGTAAAGCCCAAAGATTAACATTTTATTTGAACCAGTGTGATGTAACTGAATTGTTTTGTGTCCCAGATGGACAAGTGAGATGCTAAACACTTATGCTGGAGGAATGGTGATGTGACTCGGTTAGATAGTCTGCCCATCCAACAGCTTGGTCCAAAGCAAGAAATGTCAACAACTTGACAGAGTGTCTTGAAATAGGGCAAGAGCATTCATGGTCTTCTGAAGATGGCCCTTCCCAAAAATCTATAAACTATGACAAGGACTTTAGCTTGTGTTGTAATGATGTAGATGATGGCAAGTGTGACTAAAAAGCCCCAGGGGGAA
This sequence comes from Rachycentron canadum, assembly GCA_038496675.1. Classification (NCBI taxonomy): domain Eukaryota; kingdom Metazoa; phylum Chordata; class Actinopteri; order Carangiformes; family Rachycentridae; genus Rachycentron; species Rachycentron canadum. The sequence goes on along the minus strand of CM076660.1, from coordinate 14,207,318 downwards.
TATTCTTGGGATATGGGTACATTGTGTGAAGACAAAACTGCCATTAGAGTATGAAGCTCATTTGGGTAATAAAAAAAAACAAACAAAAAACAGTCTGTTGATCACCAAAACCAGCCAAGCATTTGTCATCGGCTAGTAAACAGCATAACTGTCTCCAAAGGATATGTCATAATCAACAATGTAGGCTGCATCTCTTTGAATAATGCCAGGCTCCTGTGTACTTTCAGAGGTGAGACTGCTGCCTCAATAACAAGAAAAACAGCTGGCCTTGGTGTTAACAGTGTAATTTTAGAGACTTTTAAAGACTATGAGAAAACACGTTTCTTCCAGAGTTCCAGAAAAGCACCAGTTTTGGAGGAAACACACACAAAGCTTTAAGTAAGGTGATGAAGTAGGTGTAATGCCAAAAGGAATGACTTGTGACTGACTAGAATGGGACGGATTGTGTGTTTTTAAAAAAAAAAAAAAAAAAAAAAAAAAAAAAAAGGCCTCAACTTGCACAGTGCAGTGAACCACAATAATGAATAAAAATATGCATCTCGCACATTGAATGAAAACTGAGTTAAAAATATAACTATTCTCTATGCAGTATGTAGAGATGACAGAATAGTCAATGGATGTGGCGTCAGAGTCTTAAAAGGCGTTCATTTTCAGATGAAGATTGGCCTGGTTTTGATAAAATGTTCCTTTACAAAAATGTCTGGCTCAGCATTGCAGTAGATTTGTGTCTTCAAACAGGCCCATGAGCAGGCACCGCTTGTCAGATGTAGAAGACTAATGGTTTTTGGGTGGACTATTTATATAATGAAGCAATTCCAGGTCCTCTTGATTTTTTTGTGGTTAGCAGAGTGGTTTTAGAATTTGTAAGTAGATGTCGTCTGTTCTTTGAGAGGACATTATTCAACATCTAAAAATAAAACATAGATTTTAGATGCTATTAAAATGTTTGTCAGCCTATTGTCAAAGCCATACATTTCTCCTTTATGTTTGAAATTAACTTATTACTGAGGCAGACTTGGACTGATGGCATAATTTCAAAACCTATTTCATTTCAGCTGAAATAAGTCCACTGTCCTAATGAAAGTGACATAAAATATTTGAAATTTAATATTCTTTTTAGGTGCAGGATAAAAAGACATGCATTAACAGTCAAAGAATTTAGGACACACTTTCCCCTTTAACTGGCACTATACATGCTAAAAATAAAGAGCTAAAATGTCCCCTCGTTAAATTAATTAAATTTTTTTTTAACTTATCAAACTTGGACAAATATGAACAGTACAACTACACTCCACCTCATTCAGATCAATGTGACTGGAACACAACGTTCTATTTTTAGTGAGTTGCTCAGTTTTTTTTTCCAGATCTTTTCTCCTCAAAAACAGGTCGTCTATGTAAGTGGTAAGGTAGGAAATCAGTAATAGATGCACATATCTTGAAACCTCCCAGTGCACACCAATATATAGAACACAGTATTTTTTTAATGTGACAGATGTATAAATGTATAAATCTCTCAGTATTACAACATGACACATGCAATTCGAAAGAAAAAGTGATCTATTAATTTGATGATTCAGGCAATCAAAATGTTGAAAATATAGCGTTTCTTTTCTTTGAAAACAACAGAGAAATGGACTGCGGAGATGTGACATTAGTGTCATTACATCAGGACACATCTAAGCAGAAATGTGGCCAAAAAGGCTCAGAATAAAGTTACACTAATGGCTCAATCAATAATCTCTGACATCTTAATGATTCAAAGAATTTATATAATTTCGACCTAAAAGCTTACCTCCATCATTCAGCCATGAGATTAACAACGGGACACAAATTGATGATTTCAGAATCATGTTGAATACATCCCTCCCAAGTTAAACAAAGCTTTAACTGGCATGTCCATATTTTGGTCTGGAGCTGCTGCTGTGTTCTGATTTTTATTTGTGAAGAAAAGTGACGGGTGAGGGCAAGAGGCACCTTTGTTTTTCTCTGCTTTGTTGAATGAATAGAGAACAGACTGGTCCTGTGATGTTCACAATGTGCACATAAATATGAAACTGTTGTGCTATTAATAATTATCTTTAAAGTAACTATTACACTGAACAGACTGAATGCGAATGGTGGGAGTTGTTCTATGCTATGCAGTAGTTAAAAAATTAAAATCAAAAATAGATCACATTAGAAATGCATTATAATAAAATATATTTGCAAAGTTGTGAGTCATATTTATCCAAAGTCACCTGGAGGTGGGAAAAGTTTGTTAACACCCACACTGTAAACCTGTCAGCACTGCTTTGGCTGCATAATCTGGTTGTCATTGAGATTAAGATACAGAAAGAAAAGTAAATTACAGAAAAAAAAAAACTTTCATGGCCACTTGTCTGAGCAATTGTGGAATGAAAACTTTCTCTTCTCAAAGCAATTTCACTTTAGGTCTGCGTTACTCTGAGTCTACCTCAAATCCGACAAAGGCTGACTGATCAAACGTTTAGTGTCACCTCATGTCATCTCACATCTTTGCACTTGAACACACCAAGAAGACTTCAGCAGACTAACAGTCGACTGCAGTCTTTTTTTCCAAGGGGATTAGGCCAAAGACATTTGGGGGATATGATGGATAAACATTTAGAAGGTCAAATCTAATAGTCATTCCTTTCACATGCCATACAAGAAGTGGGGAACAGGTGAAAGGACCAATGAGGATACAAAAAAGACAACAAGCACAAAAACATGAAGACTTTTGCTACCACAAGAGGTAAGGAAAACCAGGTATAACTGATCTACCCCACACATGCTGAAGGTCTTGACATTACCTTGATGATTATTACTTGGATATTAAACAGTTTTTGAAATGACGAGAGGATGGGATTGGTAATAAGGTTCATTTTACAAGGAGATGATCATGGACGACATCTAATAGGAATTTGTGAACACCACCACTACTAAACGCTGAGAAACTGGCATGGCTTAAACAGCGGTCACAATCACACTGACACACAGCACAGGCAATGTACTGGTACATTTACCCCGTCAGGTGGTAAGTCGGACAGGCAGCGAGGAGAGAGTGGGTTGTCCAAACCACAAAGGAGTGTTGGTGGCTGCCAGAACGAAACAAAGAAGACAAGAGCTACAGCATCCCACATAAAAGTTCTGCTCTTCCCAAAGACACCAGAGACTGAATCTCTAGCTGTATCCATGACCAGAGCATCTTTGACGATAATGATGAATAAAGATTTAGAGAAGCGCAGTACTGACCAGTGCAAAATCATTTATTAAACATCAAAGAAGAATTCAAAAACTATTAGCCTGTTAAAGTCTGCAACTGGTGCCAATTATTGGCTTATTTTTGCAATGTTTAGGGGAGTTTCATGTATACAAGGGTTTTTTTTTTAATTAACTATTAACTTCAAATTCAAATGAATACATTGCTAAATATGGTTTGAAAGGTTACATTAGTCTATTACAATATATTGTTCATGCAAGTTATAAGGGTTAAACTCTACACTCTACTCACTAAAAAAAACTCAAGTTAGGGAGACACAAAAATAAGCACAAAGGTTCCAATTTCATCTTTTTCTCTGATACAAAACATTGACCTCAAGCTAAGCTGGAAGTGATAAATTATAAACAAAGGTAAAAGCCTTTTCTCTTTGGGTGTAATAAGAAAACCAATACTGGCTTATGCACTCATGCTTATACCTGTACACTTTATCTAGTAATATCTCAGATCCCCAGTCACATTAACAGCTAGCTGACACATTCACAGTACCAATTAAATTAAAGGAGAATCATCACTGGGTATGAATAGCTGTGGTACAGAGGAAAGTTTAATTTCAGGTTCTAACTCGAACAAATAAATAGATATCCTGATGAAAAAAACAAAGAGCTACCACTGGTTCAGAGCGCAGTGATTGCTTGCATTTACATGATGATAATTGTCGGTCATTCGGCCAGATGGCCTTTCTTCTCACCATAAGCACTGGAAAATATAAGATGCATGCTACAGATCCAATTTTAATGCCAGTGACACTTGGCCCGAGCAGCAAAATTAGCTTAATTTTCATTAATTAATGTTTTGAGCAGAGCTATGAGAGAAAAAGGGGCCAAAGGGAAAATTAAGAAGCAGGGGTAAAAGGAGGTTTAAGAAAGATGTAATGAAGTAACAAGGGGAACAGCCTATTCAGTCCCTTCATGTCAGTGGAAAGCTTAAAAAACATCCTTCCACCAGTGACAGTTCAGGAAGTTAAACTCAACTTGGCTTTTTCCCCGAGGATGACAGTAGAAGGGTCTTAAAAGATTAATGAGTATAGCTTTGCTGTCTTGTCATGTTTAGCCATACATTGATGGAAACTTCATTAAGCTCTACTTCAGGTTCTGAACATCTGAAAGAGCAATGTCATGGTTTCTGGAGCAAAATAACAAAGAACTTGTAAGGTGGAAATTATAAGAAAATACTTTTACACACTTGTTAAAAGATAGACTTTAAGATATGGTTAGCATTTTGATGATGGTGTACTGGGCGATTAAGTCTGTATCACACAAATTCTTTATGGAGTCAGTTCCAGACCCTACTTGACAACTTTTACTCACAGGACAGAGGAAACACATTCTGTATAAGAGCCAGACATCCCAAATAAAATGTGTGTAGTGCTAATAAAAAATTGATTGCAGCCCATTTTTCTTGGACAATTTTTTGTACAAACTGCTTTACACAGCCATTTAAAAGTTTCATTACATTTTCTAGTTGCTCATGGTTACAGTGGACTAATGTGACACTGTTTTAACAGGAACACAGGAAGAGCCTGAGAGCAGAAAGACAAGACAATGAGGCAGCAGTATATACACAAAAAAAAACAAAAAAACAAAAAAAAAAACAAAACACTGACAAAAACATCACAGGACTCCTAAAGTCTGGTTGGTGTTCCAAAGACACACACATGTAAAATAGAAAAGGCACAAGAAAAGATAATAAGGCACGGGGAAACTAAACAAAGGCAACTCTCTCTAAAAAACCTCTGAAGTGATACAAGCAGAGACAGAAGGAAAATCCTCATTTGTTTTAGCAAACAGAGCAAGGACAGACACCTATACTGACGAATCATCTCAATCACGAGCACAGAAATGCAATAAGTGACATGTTGAACAGCTTCTTCTCCTGGATGAATGAGTGGGAAAAACCTTACGACCCTACTAAGAGGCAAAGCAACTGAGCATAAAAAGATGGCAGTGGTAAAGAGTTAAGTAGCACTGACCCGACCTGCTGAATGTGTCAGGATTTAGAGGTTTACTATTATTAAATCTTACAAGTCACACTTTTATTGGCGGGATTTTTCAGGTTTTTTTTTTTTCCCCTATTCTATGCCATATTCCAACATGTAGATAGGAACATGGTGAGTCTAATGATCTATCCCATTAGGGAGTTCTCCCATGCCTCAGGAGAAAAGTATGTCTGTAGTATCTTAGTACAGCTTCTTGAAATGAAAAAAAAAAAAAAAAAAAAAAAAAAGAAATCTTTACATAATATAGACCAAGACTATGGTGGCAGAAGCATTACTGAACTGGAGCCCTGACTTTAAATGTAAGGTATAATATCCTGGATTCCATTTAAAAATGCTTACTTATTAGCATGCTCATACTCCCAGCAAACACCAAAAATAAAATGAGACTATCCATATGATTGAGAAATTTCAGAGAATTGGATGCAGCTCTCGTTTCACATTCCCAACCACACACTGCGAGAAACAACACGGCAGAGAAAAGGAGGCAGTTGGGCAGTCTTTAAATTCTTTTTACATTCAGCCTCCGTTCCTTCCAACAGATTTTGGGGCGTCTAAAATGTGACAAATTGTCTGGTGGATAGACTGCAATATGAAAATGTGAACATGTTCATCATCATAATGAATATAGACATTTTTTAAAAGTAGCAACATATTAAAAAAAAAAAACAAACTCGTCTAGTCAGTTCAGACTATTTGAAGCATCTGTGTCCCATATGTCTGACAAATGTTGTTTGCCATGCCCATTATAATGCACTTCCCTAATTAATGTTCTATCTTGACTAACTGAATGGTTAGCTGCAATGCACTATTCAAAAACTCATCTCCTTTAAATGCTGGAAATCGCACATGATTGAATATCATGAAGATTGTAGAATTTAACTAAACCTTTGGAAGATGAAAATAAACTCAGTAGGTTCTATAACTGAAACTAAAACAGCCACAGTGTTTATGAGAGTGTATCCTTATGGACTTCAATAAAAGTACAATTAAAATCTAATGGTAAAATGGCAAAATGTGAAAACAAGCATGCTGGGTTATGGTATATGGTGACAGATGTGTGATTTGCATGAAGCTTCTGTGATCAGGTCGCTGGACTGTTTTGCATCTTCCATCATTTTTTGATCACATGTACGTATGAACCATCAGGGAATCTATTAAGTATTAGGTCCAGTATGTATTTGTGGCTAACTCTGTTCAGGACAGACTGACCATGATCTCCAGATAATTGCTCCAATCACTGCTAATAATCATAGCCGTCTGTACGCTATAATGAGTCTGTAATTAAACTTTATAATCAGAGAGCACTTTAAGGTCAAGGCTTTCAAATCAGAAAGGGCTGGGGAATTCATGAGTGCCCAAAATTAAGTATCTAAACCACAGTTTCAACCTGCATCACAAGTGGTTACACAAAATGAGCTTCAGAGCATGTTTACATGTGGGTGGAGAAATGTGTCCACATGTACCAAAATTGACCTAAATTAACCTGAGGGATGCTGTAAGAAGGAACATGATCCAGCTGAGTATGTGTAATCTTTGAGCACAAGGAGAGCAAGAATAATACTAATTTAACTAATAAAAGTTTTTCGATTTAGAGATGCTTTTTGTCAGTGCAGATCAGTGGAATTATTTGCCATAAACAGACCTGGCAGGGATACCTTATACCCAAGGACTAAGTCCTAGAGTCTAAATGAAAACAGATGGGATGAGTCAAGCAAATGGGTAACAGGAAGTCTCACTGTAGGTCAGCAATATAGAAACTTATATTATTAATTATATTTTTAATTCCCATGACTGTTACGGCATGGTACACCTTCTATTACATGAGGCTAGTTATAACCGCTAAATCTGCAACCATGTAAGCAGAGAAAGACACTTCAGTGAGAATGAGTGGGAAAAACCTTACGACCCTACTAAGAGGCAAAGCAACTGAGCATAAAAAGATGGCAGTGGTAAAGAGTTAAGTAGCACTGACCCGACCTGCTGAATGTGTCAGGATTTTTCCCTATTCTATGCCATATTCCAAAATGTAGATAGGAACATGGTGAATCTAATGATCTATCCCATTAGGGAGTTCTACCATGCCTCAGGATTTTAGGATTTATTCTTTGTCAGACATAATGACATGCACTGACTGGTCAACTGTGAGGTGAAACTCCCCCCAACTTCATTACCGTTCATTTTTGAGTAGGGAAATATGTGTGCCTGTGTGTGCGTGAGCATAGACATGACTGTTTCACCTGACTGAACTCACTTGATGGTCTGCCAGGCAGACTGGCTGTGCCTTCCCTCTGGCCTATCAGTGAAAATGAATGATCCCTGGGTGGCTACTGCATTTTGTACAAAATGACCACAAGTCTGCAAGAACTTAATATCCATTCCAAAGGGCAGGTTAAATTAAAAGCTCCACCACAATTCTCAAAAGGTGATCATTTTTCAGTTTTGCCTGGGCCCAAAGCATTGTTTGTGGATGTGTGTACATGTTTGTGTGCGCACATGAAGCTGGACACTGATGAATATCAAAACCATTACTCAATACACAATGCTAATTGAAAAACATTGGCATATGTAGCTATCAGGAAGGTGGCATTCAATATTCTGTTTCAGTTTTCAAGCAAACAATTATGCAAATAAATCTAAACTATTTTACGTAAATGATCATGTTATTTCACATCATTGTGATCAGTGACTATCTAGCCATGTAATTTAGAGAGGATATTAATCATTCACTTGTAATGTCTTCATTTCAGAGCAGGCTATTTAAGTTTAACTACTTTAAGCTGATGTAGCACACCAACTGATTCTCTGCCTTCCATTAAAATCATATAGTATATTGTCTAAGAGCAGCATTGTAGTTTCAACATCTCTACTGGCATATCGTCCCTGAGTCCAATTAACACATAAATCACGCTGTGATATATCTAGTGAGACCCTAGAGTATAATTCTACTGTTTTATGAATTTTTAACCATGAAAAATGTCTTTTTTGTCAGCAAAAGTTGATGTTCAAAGTCAAAGTAAATCCTCCAGTGCAAACCCAGATCTTATTTGGTTTTACGTCAGCTGTCAAATCAACTACGTTATACTTATTCTAGGATAGCTGAATTATTTAATTAAACAAACAAATTCATCTAGGTTGGTAGTGAAATGCGTGTTCAAGAAAAATATGTAAACTAATGTGCCTTTTACCTCAGAGACTGTTAAAATCGTCTCATAACAGCCTCACAGAGGACTCGGCAGCAGCAGCAGCAGGATTTGACAGCCACATGAGACATGTGAAGCATCCACATTCGCAGAAGTCTGTAAAGCAGACTTTCAAAGCTTTTATAATTACCTATAGCTCTACAATCTATGTGGAGTTTAATTTGGTCAACTGGCATTAAGTGAAGTTTCAACACTTGAACAATAAATACATAAAGTCAGTACCAACGGGACAGCAGTAAATAAGACTTTAATATGCTAAAGAAAAACATGAATGTCAAAATATACACAATATGATTTATATTTTATACTGTTTTAGAAAAATAGATTTTCTTGCATTTCCCCTCTATTATATTGTTGACAAAGAGTGACAGGGGACAAGGGAAGAGAGAAAAGCGGTATGACACGTGCTAAATGTCCCTGACCAGAATCGAACAGGCGTTGCTGCAGTTAAGGCTGCTGGCTCACCAGGAAGCCTCCAAGAGGTGATTACTAAAGACAGCAGTCACACATATTAAGTGCTTAGGGACGACACACATTTCAAGGACTTTTTGTGGAATAAAAAAATAAATTAATTAATTTAAAAAAAAAAAAAAAAAAAAAAAAATCTACCCAATGACTTCTTACTGAGCTGAAGATTATTCCATGGGTCACACTGGCAGGAAACCTTTACCATTCCTTGCTAGCATGAAATCTGCACCACAGGCAGTTCACCAGTCTATATATAGATTAGGGTGGTTTCAAAACAGCCAAGCACATTGTGCAAACAGCTCTCAATTCTTAACACATTATGTACGTCAGATATTCCAAAAACTCTTTCTCCTGTGTCCACCATCATTTTGCTGTTTTGGTTACATATACAAACATAACCCTACCATCATAGCAAGTTAAAAATGTCTCGAAAGCCAAACAGACAGGGGCAGCACCCAAAGGACCTATAAAGAGTGACTTCTCCCTGACCACAGAGTAACCTATAATTGGGGGCCCAATATCAGCCTGCCTAAAAACACAGCTTACAATATACATGTTTCAAAATAGAAGGTGGTCTGGTGGGGCTGAGCAACACTGGGCAGAGTAAGGTGGAGCCTCAAGACTTGAATATGCTTTATTTGCCAGAGTGTGCATATTATCTTCAGTAATATACATTATTTAAGTCATAAAAAAACTGCCATCAGGTGATATGATACTAGTAAAAAAAAAAAAAAAGTTATTAAATACTCTATGATGTGTGTATCACACAAAAGCTTACTGCGGTTATGTGACTATTTATATAGAAATTAAAAGTCATATAGCAGTATAAACAGCATAATGCTAAAGAAACAATACATTTCACACAACAATACATTATTGTTATCTGTGGCCCCACTTCTGTGTTAGCTTGTGTTGCTTTGTTTTAAAGGCATTTCATCAGACACCAAGAACCCAAACCAATCACCATCAATGATGTGCACAGTCAATATATCTGCTGTGTTTAACATATTCCATTGTCAGTTATCACATATTTCAGAAAATCTACATTAATAACTCATAGATAGCATTCTATATTACAATAAAACTAAGTTAAGTTTTACCTACAAACTGTCAAGAAAAGGGAGGTCAGTGAAAGGTGTGTTTTCACCTCAATTGCTAAACTACTGAGGTGCCCTTGAGCAAGGCCGTTATACCCTAGCTGCCCCAGTTCAGTGGCCAACAGCTAAGATTGTGCTAGAAGTGGGCAGCTTCCAGGTGTGGATATGAATAATGTGTGAGGCAAGGTGTTGCAATTAATCTACCCTACCTCTATCTAATAAAGATTCATTCCATAATTAGCAAGTCTATAGTGTAGATTGTGTCAATAATGAAGCATTGTGTCATTCTGCAAAGAGCCTACAAAATGATATAATTTAGTTGAGACTTCTGTAGGTTTTAGGACTTGAATGTGGGGCTATATAAATGTAAAGATATACTGTATTTTGTACATAGCTGAATTACAATAAGGCAAGTTGCAGACATAACTAAGAACATTTAAAGGGAAATGAGAGGTTAGAGCACACGTTTCTCTTGCTGTGATGCAGTTAAATAAACATTTCTGTAAAACTAGTAAAATTAAGCTCTTAAGCTCATAAGTACAGCACCATAACTGTAGACTGCATAAATCCAATTTTGTAAAAATCCATCCAAGTAAGCCCTATTAGCTTATGAAATTACCTTTTGGCTATCAGCTAACCTAGCTTGAAAACTGTTTTTTTGTTTGTCATTTTGGTTCTCACTCCTTTTGGCCAAAGCCACGTTAGTGATCAAAAGTCAAACAAGACACTTGCCCTTTTCAGCAGAGCTCAGAAAAATGGGTAAAGAGAAAGGATGGAGAGAGGCTGTGTGAAGCACTTCCACTCTACCCTCCCCCCCCCCCCCCCGAACAGTGGCAGATGACAATAGCTTCTAAACCAGGGCACGCCAGACATCCTGACAAAGGCAGGCTCCTCCCAAGCTGCTGAGCCCCCGTTCCCAAATAAACATAGCCACAGGGAGAGGGCAAGAGTCAGGGATGTGGTGCTTGCCATGTCCAGACTAGCAGCAAAATGAGTCCTTCTGTCCAAGAGAAAAGCAGTCTGCCAGCGAACCATAAAATACATGCTGGACAAGGCAAATCTCTTGACACACTACAAGGCTCAATCGCATTTTGCCTAATTAAGGCTGCAACAAAAAATAATGTCACAATAAATTACAAAAAAATACCCATAACTGACAAGCAAATAATTTCCATCTAGATACATCTTGCCACAATGGTATAAAGCAAACGCTATTTAGCTCTTACTCACATGTATGCAGGCGAAAGGGGTGAGGACCTGGATGTTTTAAGAACTGGCACTGGGAATTTCCAGCTGACAGGAGAACCGCTTTTCCATTTCAACGGCATGTTGTTGTCACCAGAATGGTGCTACAGCAATACCAACAGCAAAGACCATTTCCATGAAAAGGTTTCCAATGCAGTCTTCCATCCCACTCTGCCCACACCATTTAAATGGGAGGGAGAGCAGCAGCAGCTGTAGAAATACACTGGTATAGACAGTGCAGGCTACAGTCAGGGTTGTGACTTTAGCGGCAGCACTGAGAAGCCAATAGATTGCATCCACCACGACTACTTGCCCTGCTGCATTCACGGTTGTCTCGTGGTAGGAGGGGGGAAAAGCCCTGCCTTCCCATCAGCCTTTCAGGGTCTGCAAATAGCCCAGTAGCTAAGCAACAGTGCCACCTTGTTAAAGGAGTTGTGATTACAGCTCCCGCTATGGAAAGAAGTAAGAGTGAAAAGTAGTAGGATAAAAACTATAATGGGAATTATACAATTTAATGGCTTTGAACCAAATAAATTTACTATCCTCTAAGGTTTAGCACATGGTTTTGTGGAAGTCAAAAGTTAGCAATAATGTTAAAATGCAACCTACAAGATGAAAATAGTTTTTTGATGATGGATGTAATAATGAAATGCTACAGATTTTAAATTTGTATTATTTTTAAATTATGTCACCAAAGCAAGGTTTTAAGACTTGGACAACCGTGATGGTGAATTAACTGATAATTTTGAAAAGCTTAAATATTCCTGCACTAAAAATATAGACTTGTTTCACATATGACTTTGACAGGGCTTTTTTTTTTGTTTTGGCCAAACAAAAGACAGAGGCAGCCACTATTAGTAAAATCAAACTTCACCAATAAAGACAGACCAACACAATAATTTCTATTGCAAAACCGCTTGTAAAAATTCTCAGAATCAGAATTTCCTTTGCAAGATGCAAGTAATCTCAGTCTTTACCAGGTAAACCCCTAAAAACTTTGCTGTGACCCATCACTAGGAGCCTTGCTTTAGCAAAGAGATAGATAGATAGATAGATAGATAGATAGATAGATAGATAGATAGATAGATAGATAGATAGATAGATAGATAGATAGATACGCACGCGCGCACATGCACACACACACACACACACACACACACACACACACACACAGAATGCATCCAGTGTAAAGGAGCCATTTGTAAGTTTTGATATTACAGCTGCTTACTAACCAGTCTTGCTCATGCCCGAGCCATCCTTGTGTTTACAATACAAGAAGTATTATCCTCTTGTATTCTGCATTCTGAGTAGCACTACTTCAGCCTGGATGTTAGAGTCAGTATTGGAAAGTGACAATTCTAGCCGGGGCCAAGCAGAAGATGATAAAAAGGCAAAACAAAAAGGTCTGCTTCCCACCACTAGACACATCTATTGATGAGTAAAAGGAATAAAGTTTTGTTAATAAACTCAAAGAACAAAGTTTATTCCACACAGCTAAGTGAACAGCGGTTAATACTCATGCTGACTATGTAAAAATAGTAAAATTTATTTATAGCTTATAGCTCCTTTAATATTTGTGTTATGCTGGAAAAGGATTAACTTGTATGACATGTGGAGCACATGCAGAAGATGTGTCTAGCAGACATCTTCAGTGAAGTGAACAAAGCAAATATTCTCTTAACTAGCTTGTAACACATGGACAAAAATCTAATCAATGCGAGTCAAATAACTACAGATGAAGTGGCACCCACAAAAACAGGATGCACAAGTGCATTTGCCAAAAAAAGAACAGTGAACTTCTCTAAAAAAAAAATGCATATTTGTCAAGATAATCTATTATTGTGACAAATTTCATCTATACTGCATCAGTGCAAATAGAATGTCAAGTCTCTAAGGTGATATTTCTGCATGGCCTACATCTGTCCACTCACACAAACCCTATTCCACCTGAACAATAATACAATGGCTGCAGTACTACTGATCACTTTACCACCAACCAACCAACACCTGACAGTTTTATCTACAAGAGCATTATAAAAAACATAAAAGAAACAACCAACCCTTTAAACCAGCTGATATCTTTATTAGGCTAAATGACTACTTTATGAAGTTGTTTGTGTTACTTTCCAAACCACAAAGTTGGTTTACAAGTGTCATAGGCAAGATAAAATAGCTTTACATCTTAGTCATGACGTGTTCCTTTTCTTCTACCAGACAGTCATAACACAATCCAGCCTTGAGTGTTTATACTGCAAGTGGCAAAATGACCTCACCTACACAAAAAAAGGCAGCAGTCATTTAATCTCCTCTGTCAAAGCCTGAAAGTTCGATTTTACACACATCTTTAAAAGCAATCAAAAATCAGTGAAAGTAAGCATATGCATTTTGATCTTTTATCTACACTCATTACATCTACCAGACTAGGCTTTCACTACCTGACAGCTGTGTCATTAATGACATACGTGAAAACAGAACACACATGTCTAACGTCACTCCATCACAAACATCAAGCACAAAAGAACTGTACAAATCACTGCTAAACTGTATATACACTATAGATTTAACATGGTAACAGGCAAAGTGGTGCACCAATATAACTGTAACCAACAAATCATATTCTCCAGATGTAAAGGAACATGTTTGTTTCATACAAGCTCCAATTAAAAAAAAAAATAATAATAATAATTTAAAAAAAATCATCTTTATTTTAAATTTTTTTTTGTGTATGAAGTATGAATTAGGGTGAAAAATACATGCATGGTCACATTTTCATTCTGACACCAATCATGAGTTTATTTGGTAATTTATTTGTCAATATGCATAAGTCTCCTAATTGTGAGTAAATGTAATAAAATGGCACAGTGACAGTGATTTAAGAGCTGGCAGAGAACAGATAAGCCACTAGGACACAGCGATGATATAACCTTCATGGCCTCTTCTGTTATGCACAGAGTTGTACTATGTCAATGGAACATAATTCTGATATATTAAACAGCAATGTGATCTCTCTTGAAAACCCATTCATTGTGTGTGACATTTGATGACCTCAATGCTTACTGTTGATGCCCACTTTGATCTCAGTCAACCAAAGAAAGAAAAGGAGTCATCTGCCCTAAATTATTTATTATGCCAATAGCCAATGTCCTAAACCTATTGCAGCCTGTATATATAATATTATATAATATTATATAAGAAACAAACAAAGTATTAGGATCATTGTGACATATGTTGAGGTTGCAATGTGAGTCATGATTTCAGTCTATTTCAGTCATTTTAACTTTCAATAAGTTTATAATATATAATATCTTTCAAATCATAAGGTGAGACTTGCGTGGACTCAGCAGTGGCTCTCAAGCCTGGTCATTGAGCACCACAGCCCTTCTGCTTTTCTTTCTTACAATCTAATTAGGGATTACCTGATTAACTCCTCTGACTCCAAGTAGAAGCTATTTCCTAACCAGAACTGATACTTGCTGCAATATATGGAGTTTAAGATTGGTTAACTGTTAATTAAGCTTCAATTATTAATGAAAACCAAAAGAAAGTAAATAAGGTACTTTCTCACAGCTACTGTTTATTAAAAGGTCTGTAAGGTATCAAGTGAAATGTTAAAGTGAACCAATACACATATTCACAGCTAAGAAAATAATGGAATGTGTGATATTTCACATATTACCTGTCATGCAGGCCGATGGGCATTGTCTCCCCTCTGTGTACAGGGTGCTCCATACCCTCACCAAAACCACACCTTAAACACAGAAACATGGTACTTTCAATTTGTATTGTATTTTGTATTAAGTCTGCCTTTAAAAAAAAAAAAAAAAAAAAAAAAAAAATTCAATCTCAGCCAAGAAAAATGACAGATAAAGCTGTTAAATGTGTTACATTTATTTTTTCAGCAATTGTAAATACGACTCAAAACTGCACCTTTAACAGTACTTATTTCTTATTTATTAGATCATATTAGATAGAAGGTGTTGCATAAGTGTGACAATATCTCAGTTCTGTAATTGCTTTCAAATGCTTAGTCCTGTTTACGTTTGTTACATATGAGATTTGAGTAATGTGCTTTAATGTGCTGTCACGGTCATTTTAAATGCATATTATCCTACAGAAGTCAACATGGGGGGGTGGGTGTTTCTTCCTCATCCCCTGCTGAAATGTGACAGTTGCATCATACTTCTGTAACTTGTTGCTTTACACAGAACTAGGCTAATAGAGGCTAAAAATACCTGTCGTGTGTGTTGGTTGACAGAAAAATCTTCCTTGGATTCTGAAATTTAGCGACATTATTTACAAAACAACTGGCTTAGTTGCATTTATCGCGATTAAATAGCAAATGGTAACAGGTACAGACGTCAATTTGGAGACAGTAAAGTTTAATTTTAAGTTGCTGACTGGTCCGACTTTGTAACACTTGAAACATGACATGGTTTTAGTGACACAAGACTGATGGATTTGACAGTTTACCTCCGCAAAGTGCTGTAGCTCTCAGGCAGCAAGTCGGAGAGGTTCGTCCTTTTAAAGTGTGACATGTTGGGAGAAACTAAGTCCACGGCGAGGTGGCTGACCTGCTAGCAAAGGCGTTAAGCTATCGTCCTTTAAAACGTTAGCGTTTAATAGTCAGGCTAAACATCTGTACTGACAAAAGAGACACCCCTGTTGCACCCGAGCTTGGCTCATTTTCTGGCCATGTTGCCTCAATACTGTCGATACATCTCCAGGGGGAACGGGCTAGAGCTAACTAGCTAAGCTAACCCTTAACGTTAACATTGGCTAGCTTGAAATAACGCTGGGTGCGGACAGCTGACTGTATGCCTGTCAAGTTGTTTACAGTTAACCATCATCAGCTAGATGTGTTATCTTAGCTAACGGCAGCCTACACGACCGGGGTCTTGACATGAGTGAGTTGGGTTAGTTATTAGTTAGTCTGGTTGGTTGGTTGGTTTGCCACCACCTACAAATGGCTGTGAGTAACTGTCAGCCTACTATTTGTTGGACCCAGTACAACATGTATGACATTTTTAATCAGTGTATGTACCTTCAATTGACTCTGTAAACTTTTAAAAAACAGATTCCATACCTTCAACGCCGAGGCAACGTTAACTAGCGTCCTTGTTTTCCTCCCAAGCCCTCAAATCCACTTATACCACTAGAGCCTCCTTCCTTGTTTTATCCAATGTGGCAGTCGCTTACTAGGAGAGCTGGAGCATCCAAACTTTCCATTGGAGGAAGAGTATGGCAATCTTTTCTCATTGGCTCAAAACTTCCGTTACTAAATAAAGTGGCTCTAAAGAAGAGTCCTCTTTCTTTTGAAGCGTTTGAAGTCTCAGTGAAATGTCTGCGTTGCTTTGCCCCAAACTATTTTTATGGTAATTAAGATTCCAGGCAATCTGTATAGTTGCTCTTACAAATATGAACCTGCACGACACATCACTTTATTTTAAAACTGACTGGAACAAGGACACACACTGTGCGGTAAATACAAAAATAAAATAACCTCTTGTGCTATATGAGTGGCAATTTGCTCAATAGCAGATGTCCCGAGTTTCTGGGTTGAACAGGATATTAGGGTGATTGAAGAGCACATTTATAGATAAGGTCATTTGATTCTATTTGTTTATTTTTTGACTGCTGTTAATCTACATTGCCACAATGGAAGTGATTTACTAAACTGTTATCACAAGTGTCAACACTTATGTTTTTTTCTTCTCCTTTTTTTCCTTAACTGGAGTGACCCAAATATAGTACATTTTTCCTGAAGCAGATTCTTTATTTTTTATTTTTTATTTTTTGCTCTCACTCTCCCAAACACACACACACCTAGCTTCCTCAACCAAAAAGATAAAGAAAAATGTAGAGCAAACCAAAACAATAATCTAAAATGGGCTTAACAGCTATGCAAAGCTTCAGTCTTGGGGGATACAACTCTGTGTACTTCATCAATAAAGTAGAACACATTTCATATAGCTTAGTCATTTGATTCATTGTTCATATAAAATTATTGAAAGTTTGACTGACTGCAATAATCTTACCAGGTGGTACCTTATCCCAAAATGTGCAACTTCATATAACTTTTTATGAGCACTTCATTTGGATATATTGGCACTTCACACGACACCACCAGTTCAAAGGTTGTCTCTAAGATATCTAGACATGGGGTATCATCTTGGACACATTCATAAACAATCACTTAAGGGTTTTAGGGTTTATAAATAATTGTTTTATAAAGGCCTATATTTCCATTTAATTGTTACTTAATGATATAGAATTTAAAGGCTCTTGGACAATTGACACCCACTATATATATATATATATATAATCATTAGATCTACTCTTACCTTACATTAGATAAGAATAAAAAGTTACCAAATCTTGGTAAACATGATTAAGATGACAATGATTATTTTTGCAATATTCAACCTAAGCTTTTACATTAAAGCAACTACAGCCTCCAATAATATGGCCAAAACAAAATAATGTATGCATTCATTAGAATGCACTGAGACTCTTTCAGTAATCACTCTTCTACCACCTCCACCTGTTTATGCTCTCAAATTATCAGTTAAATTGAAAGCTCATTACTAATCAACGGATGCATTGATCTGGAACAAAGAGCATTTTGATTGAATAAAAACAGACTTCAAATTCAGTGGTCACGTTGCCAAACTCTTCTACAGTTCTACAGTACCTGCAATCATGTGTGGGTGGGAATTTATGTGCATGTTTTACCACCTTATTCTCACCTAATGTGCTGCATTTGCAGTTAAAAATGCATCTAACTGATAACAGTAGGCTACTATGTATTTAAATAGTATAATCAAGTTTATAACTTGAAGGTCACTCAGAGAGCACAGACCTCTGTTAAGGCCAATGTCAAACAAAATACACCAGACTTAAAAGACAAAAAATTATTTCACAACAAATGATCAGGCTCTGCCCCAAAATGCAATAGCTTATTTTTTGGTCCATGCCCCATCCCTCCCTTCATGCAAATGAGTTTTGCACTTTTTGTCCCACTGACAGAAAAACACAACAAACAGGGTGAAAACAAAACCACCTTGTGTAATTAAAGTTTCTGTGTGTCTTCTAGGATCAGTTATTTGTGTATCATTTTAATTTTTGAAATTGTTTTGATTATCACTGAGTGGCCCTTGGGTTACAAAGGTAGATAGAGGAGGAAGAAGCAGAATAAAGCTTCTTTATTTAGGATGCAAGGGCTTGTAGAGATGTTAAGTTGAACATGGGAGATATGAGAAGCTTTAATGTAAAATGAAGATTTGGCACTTGGCAGGGAAGCAGGGAGTGTTTGAACTTTGAAATAAATATCGATACAGTGCAAGACCCAAGAAAAAACCGAGGAAGAAAATGTGACATAAAAAAGATAAATGCAAATGAATTAGAATATTATCATAAAATCTTCAAGGAAAAAAAGAAACTTGCATAATAGTGAATAATTCAAACAAAAAGAAAAATCACCTAGCACCTATCACTAATATTTGGTTGCAGAACCTCTGGCAAAATCGACAGCTTCTAAATTAAATGAAAGAGTGTTTATTGCATTGGCAGATTTCACAGTCCATCTTTTCCTTTTTAACTAATTTTGAAACTGCTGTATCTTGGCTTTGAGTCGTTGTCCTCCTGAAAGACCCTAGACCTTTGCTTCAAACCTTTGACAGCAAGTAAATACATTTTACTCTAAAAAGCCTTGGTAATCTTCACTCCTTTTGATACAATCAATCCCTTTGGCACCACAGGTAACACAGCATCCCCACAGTATGATAAAACCTCTGCACTGGATTCCCAAAGAGCTCTACTTGCTTTCTCTCCTGGTTTAATTTGCCAATACAACATTATCCTAGAAACCCTGTGGCTTATCTTTCTATGAAGGTTTTTGCACACACTAGATTCTTGTTTTATATTCACATTTCTTCCACTAATTGTGTGCACCGTACATTTGTGTAATTTCACCAACATGCAAATAGCCTTGGAAATGTTATTAAATTTTCTGCACATGAAATACAGGGATGTCAATAATTTGATAAGAACTGTAGATATTGTATTAGAAACATTGGTGATATTATTTGTCAGTTTCAGCTGTTTTGGCATTGGTGTGTATGTAAGCCAGTAAGTAAGAAAAAACTGCCCTGCAGAGATGTCAAATACACTTATGTGTTTGAGGTGGTCCTTGGACGTGATGATGATCTCCCTGCTCAGTATCCCATGGCACATGGCAGCCCACGCCTGGTTTCTCCATCCCCCGGAGATCATCAGTAGCGGGCAGTCTCGAGGAGAAGTCCTCCACAGCTGCCATATACCGGAGCAGCAGCAGAAGAAGAAGGACGCCTGTGCCCCGCCCTTTGACTCAACCTCGCTGAGATGTATTTTTTGTATTGCTGGTTTGTTTATGACGAGGTCCACTGGCTCCGGTAGCTTGACAGCTGATCAAGTGTGAACTGTTGTCAAAACGCGCTTTTGGAGTCTACTTTCATGGGATGTAGTTTGCCGTGAATAAGACACATTTAAAATAGGGTTCAATCCAGTTAGCGGTAGGTTTTGGTCAGTCATACGACCAGATTACATTTGTTAGCCTAGCACCTGGCTAGCATACTTTGACGTTATGGCGTGACGTTGGTTGTTTGAGGACGCCTGGGCTAAGCATTTCAAATTATAACATCAGTACTGGGAAGGTAGTGTATTAAGACACATGCACATGTGTGCAACACTTCTGCCATTCGCAGGTTAGGCTTTTAGACAGCTGCCTGGCGAATAACTTAAATTAGCTAGCGAGCTAAATTCGCGTTAGCATGGCGTCAGATACAAGTGACACCGAGGAATTCTATGATGCTCCTGAGGACGTCAACTTTACTCCATCTCCAAAAGTGTAAGGAAACACATTTCTGTAACTGTACGTCTGATAACAGTGGCTTCTGCTTGTTTAATGTCATGCAACACACATGCAAACTAGCTAGCAAACATAGCATGGGCAGCTAACTGGTGAACGATACATTTGCGAAAATGCTCATCTGACAACAGTGTTAACTCGGCTGCTGGGGTTTGGTTCAGTTAAATGTCCGCTCAGTTTCGATCAGATTAAAATGTGTCGTGCCTTGTCACACAGTACTTGATTTTACCAGCTGTTTGACAGGGCAGGGAGAGTCTGCCTCAACATACAAGTCACATGATGTTATTCCTAAGAGCTCGGGGCTGTAGCATAAGGTTTGTTTGGAACAGGTTTTTGTGAAAGTTGAGACCAAGATACAAATCGTTACAGTTTCCATCCAAACACGTTGTGTGTTGTGACTCCAAAAAAACATCTGAAATCTGGATTAACCAGATAAATGTTAGGAAATGATAAGAAAAACGATTGCAAGAAAATGATTTAGACTCTGCTTGGATTGTCTGTCTCACATTTTGAAAGTTAGCTGCTCAAAAATGGCTCTAAGTGTGAAAGTTTGAGGCTGGCTCCTAAATATTATGTAATTTGACAGGCATTATGTATTAATTATTAATCATTCAGAACACACTGAATAATTTTTTCAGACTTAAGTAATTGAAATCTCATCTATAAATGAGTAGGGCATAAAATGATACATTTGGTTTTATATTAGATTTGTTTTCAGGTGTTTTTTTTTTTTTTTAAATATTGACTCATCACATTTTTAAACCTTGTACCTTTGTGTTTTTTAGGTCACCTGCAAAGTTTGTCATTCCTTCACCTAAGGTATGTTTATCTAAACCCAGGCACTGTTGAAACAGGGCAGTATGTGCTGTGTTGAGTTTCTACTATCAGAAGGATTATTCCAACAATAGTTGAAAGTTACAGAGGCCTGAAAATGTTGTGGAGGTATTTTATACATAGGGCAGGATTTCATATAAACTTAATCATGTTGGAATCCTTTCAAATCCTTTTTAGAATCTATTTTAGTGAAATGACATTTTGTTGCATAGATTTAAATGTTTGTGCTTGTTATTTAGCAAAAATGCTACCTGTTTTTTTAGTACTTTGCTCTTTGCTAATTAAAAAGCAAAGTTTGTCAAATGTGGACCTTAAGTAATCTTGGTAGTTCAAGAGTAAGGTACATTGAAATTTAACCCTACTAATACAATACACAAGTGTTTCACTATCTATAGGAGACTGCAGTGTTTACAGAAAGAAGTTGCACCTATCTTAAGTGAGTGCAAGTGGTGCAATGGTGCCTTGTCTGAAAACATTAACACACCTGTTCAGGAATGAGTCATTGACTACACATATTCAGTTCTTTGCCATGATGCCTTCCTCCTTTGGTTAGCTAGTGCTACCCTCCTGACAGCTAGGAAATGGAAATGAAATGGGTCTTGTGGTGTTTTTGCCCTGCCTGCCCTCCCCTGCAGGCAGTTACAACTGAAATGTAAATTACACTTGCTCAGGAGAGATAGCAAATAAGATCAAGACAGCAGTTAAGTGATAGTGGAACGGCCCCAGGAATGATTCTTGCTAACAGACCAGCATTAGCCCTGCACCTAAAATCAGTAAAGTGTGTTGGAAACATTGACTTGGAAGTGATTTGAAATTGTGTCATGGAACAGTGTTTATATGGATAAAATCGGTATAAAGACTATGGAATTGACTTGACAGTAAGTCACAGTATCCACTCTCATGGAAAGCAGACTACATCTAATTAAAGGAAAGCAAATCAAAAAGTTATCTGAGTGAGAAAACTATGGAAATATAAAGGAAATGTGCTCATTAACCATGTGTTTCTTAAGTTTTATACTGCTGCTCTCCAAATAGGGTTCACTCACAGTTTGGATGTGCTTGATGAGCCTGGTATAAATCAAAGACACTCTGTGACCATTGCTATTTCTTATGTATATCTATTGTAGTTTAAAATGTTCTTTATTGTTTTTTAAACAGCTTTCACAGAGATCAGTTAACGCTGCACAAGATGTGAGCTGCGGGGCAGCCACATCTGAGACCCATCAGGATGATTCTCTACAAGTAAAGGTTTTCTCTATTGTTGCGCACTGTTACACAGGAGATGACTGATTAAAAACAAAGAAATTGAAATACTGGAATTAAATCTTATGATCATATTTTTCTTTTTTTTCTTTCTTTTTTTTAATGAGAAAAATGCAAAAATGAATCTCATAGTTGTCAGAGGTCAAAGTGAGCCAAAATCTATGATGATATGTTTATAGAAATAGCGTACCCTGCAGTGCATCCTTTGCTGTAACACCCAAAAAAAATTACATGATTTTTATTTTCTCTTCCTTGCAGATCATTGACAGTATCATTGAGGAGAGTCAAAAGGGAAGTGCTGGAGATGTTGGTGAAGTGGCTCAGCTGTTAGACGAGCTACATGTTGATGTAAGAGAAGAGCCAGAGCTAAAGGAAGAGATTAATGCTCAGGAAGTTTCTGTGGAGGCAGCAGCACCAGATGATGAACATCAGCTTGTTGAGAGTCAAGAGGAACAACAGGAAAATGCAGCAACAAATGGAGCATGCTCTGTACCTGCCCCTGAACCCACAGATCTCCCTGGGTCATCAGCTGGGCCACAAGAAAATGTTCAGCCCCCAGACATAACCAGCACCATAGGGCAGAGTCAGTCGTATGTGGCTGTTGTGGTAGCAGAGGCAGAGCAGGAGCAGAGACCTGCAGATATCTTAGACCAGGTCCCATTGACAGACAGAGCGGCTGACTTGGACTCCTCTGGGCCTACAAAACCCCCACGTCAATTCACAGTGGAGCCAGACATTGTAGCCAGCACCAAGAAGCCTCCTCCCTCACGCCCACCACCTCCTAGTGGAGGTCCTCCGCCAAGACCACCTCCCCCATCTTGGCAAAGTCTGCCTTCCAAGAAGTCTGAGTGTCTGAGGCCAAGTGGACTGGAAGGTACAATAATGACAGTGAAGTTGTTAAGTGTAACCTTGACCCATATTGTGTCTATGTGAAATGTTGAACTCACTGGATTAGTAAATGTTCTGAAACATTTGACAATGCTGTAAAGTACAGACTTTAGAGCAGTTGCTTTCTGCACGTCCTAGTTATGTCAACATAAGCCAAGATGTTTTGCTCTAGAGTCCTTTGTACTGGGCATTACAAAGCATGAATCCCACATCTCTTACCATAAATAACCTGTATTGTATAGTTTTTCTAACAGTGAACTTGTAGATGTAGTAATCTTTAAATCCTAAAGTAAGAAAAAAGAGAATGTGCTTAATGCCTCCAGTTACACAAATGTGTATATTTATGTATATGCAGTGAAGGCTTTACTTATGCAAGGACAAGCATCTCAGCAAACTGTCTTAAATTATTATGCTGTACCAGCTACAATGACAAACAGCTGCACACAATTGCAATCAGACAGAATAGAACACCAGTTTTTCTGATGAAGTGCTGTTATATGAATGCTTAGTGTCTGCAGTCAATCCAGTGAGCGGCGATGCTCTGGAGCCCTCTGGTCTCGTGTCTCCTAGCAGTACAGTGAGGAGTTTAACCAAAGAGCTGCAGCATTCCTTGGATCTTGCAAGTGCCACCAGTGGAGACAAGGTGGTGACAGCACAGGTGAGTGAAGTTGATCTCCTTTTACTAAAAACTACATATGGTGTAGTCGTTTCCTTATCTGTTGCACTATTGTACCATTGCTTGCTTTGATTTTTTTCATTTTTTTTTTTTTTTTAAGGAAAATGAGGATGAACAGGCCTCATCTCAGAGTGGAGGACAAACTCCAGGCCCTCAGCGTCCACGTTCCAACTCTGGTAGAGAATTGACTGATGAAGTAAGAGTCCCTCTGTTTCTTTCCATTGCCGTTTTTCAGCTTTAATTTAACCCATAATATAGCCTCTAGTACATTCCTTTACATGAAATATACATTCATGTGTTATCATAAAATAGGAAATCCTGGCTAGTGTGATGATCAAGAATCTGGACACTGGTGAAGAGATCCCTCTAATCCAGGCAGAAGAGAAACTTCCTGCTGGGATTAACCCTCTCACTTTGCACATCATGAGGAGGACAAAGGAGTACATTGCGTAAGTGGAATATAAAATTTCAGTATCAGCTGCAGAATTGTTAAATGCGATTGGTGCAGGGAGCTAGTATATCTATCTTACACATAAAGTATTTAATGAGAAACGCACTCTGTTTTGAAGCCCTAATTGCTAACATGTACATGGACATCGGGAGAAACAGTGACAGGTTCACACTTCAAATCCAAAATAAGACTGTATATATTTAATCACGTTATCAAACTAGACTTCCAGGAAAAAGCCAGGCAGTCTTCTTTTCTTGGATTTACTCATAAATAAATCATTTTCCTGATATAAAAGTTTTCTTTAGGCCTCATCATGTAAAAACAAATGGTAAATTTTTTAGAGGAACTATTTTTTTCTCACAGGAATGATGCAGCACAGTCAGACGATGATGACAAGCCTCAGGCACCATTGACAGACACAGACGGAGGAAAACTGAAACAGAAAACGTAAGGATTAATGACTTCTTTTTTTCTGTCGCTGGAAATTGACCCCACATCCCCACCACCACAATATCTAATATAAATGTCTCCCTTATTTTGCTTATTCCTAACTAGAACCCAGTTAAAAAAATTCCTGGGCAAGTCTGTGAAGAAAGCCAAGCATCTTGCTGAGGAATATGGAGAGAAGGCGGTCAACAAAGTGAAAAGTGTGCGTGATGAAGGTAAAAGAACACACAGTCATTTGACACTTTTGTGAAGGTTATATTTTAGGTTAGTATGTTGAAGTAAAACAAGAGGCAGAAGAGACTTGGTTCAGGTATTTATTTGTAAATGGATACAGAAATAGAGGGTTTGACAGGCTAAATAGCACAATTCTAACTTATCTCAGTCCTTAAATGGCAGCACCTTATTACCCTATTGAATTATTAAAAAGTTAATTTAGGTGATAACGCAAAATATTTCTTTTCCTTTTTTCAGTATACTTTTGCTTTTGTCTCATCTTCATGTATTCACTATGTGTAGACTGTAGAGTTTTTC
Organism: Rachycentron canadum; assembly: GCA_038496675.1. Classification (NCBI taxonomy): domain Eukaryota; kingdom Metazoa; phylum Chordata; class Actinopteri; order Carangiformes; family Rachycentridae; genus Rachycentron; species Rachycentron canadum. The sequence goes on along the minus strand of CM076660.1, from coordinate 14,182,037 downwards.
TGTTCCAACTAGTAATCCAACTAGTTTGCAATGTTTTACTGTTGAAAGTATGGCTATTAGATCCGGAACAAGCTCTGCATGATCACGAAAATGGAAACTGGAACAGTTGTTCAATTTCTCAGTCTGAGAGCTGCTACAATGCCAGAACATGCTAATGAAATATTAATGCTCCTGCTGTTGGGAAGGTTTTGATGATCTCAGTTATGCATTTTGTTTTGGGTGGGCTCAGTGTTTCATACAGATCAGGATGATCCATCATCAAGCGACGATGAGGGCATGCCTTACACCAGGCCTGCCAAGTTCAAGGCAGCACACAGCTTCAAGGGTCCCTTTGACTTTGATCAGATTAAGGTTGTGCAGGACCTGAGTGGAGAGCACATGGTAAGAGAATTTCTTTTTTTTTTTTCTCTCTCTCATTTGTTAAGTTTATCAAAGAGGATGTGCACCAATGAATCCTGGTACTACATCATCTTTGTCTTGTAACAGGGGGCCGTTTGGACAATGAAGTTCTCTCATTGTGGGAGGCTGCTGGCTACTGCTGGCCAAGATAATGTGGTTCGCATCTGGGTCTTGAAAACTGCCTTTGACTACTTCAATAACATGAGATTAAAGTACAACACTGAAGGTAGCCTTTTGAGACAATTTAGTGTTGTATGATTATTTTGATATAGATTCTCAACTTTGACTGCAATAACCTTTGTTTGGCTTCTTCAGGTCGAGTTTCACCATCTCCATCTCAGGAAAGCTTATGCTCCTCTAAATCTGACACTGATCCTGGGGTGAGTGAAACTAACAACATCTTTTGATTTGTGGATTTATTCCTGAAAATAATATATTTTTAAGGTTTATAGGGGCAAGTATTGCAATGCTGTATGGTTCACATTCTTCAGGCTCCATGTTTTCCTAATTGATTGTACTCTTATCCTAGGCAAGTTGTGCTCCAGAGGACCCAGACACAGAGGATAGAAATGCACCTTTCCGTCAAGTCCCCTTCTGCAAGTACAAGGGTCACACGGCTGATCTGTTGGACTTGTCCTGGTCTAAGGTGACTTACTGCACTGTGTTCATGTGTCCCTGCTCCTCAAATATTTTAGAAGCTTACAGTATTGTTTTTTCTTGTCTCACATTTCCTTTTTTTGTCTCAATCTAGAACTTCTTCCTGCTCTCATCTTCCATGGATAAAACAGTCAGATTGTGGCACATATCCAGGAGAGAGTGTCTCTGCTGCTTTCAGCATATTGATTTTGTTACAGCCATTGCTTTTCATCCTAGAGTAAGTTGAATCACCTTGCATTACCTGTCTGAGCACAAATCAGACAACTATTTATTCTGACTCCCAGACTGTATTTATAGTAACACTAATTTCTTGTTTCCTAGGATGACAGATACTTTTTAAGCGGCTCTCTGGATGGAAAGCTACGGCTCTGGAACATTCCAGACAAGAAGGTGGCACTGTGGAATGAGGTGGACGGCCAAACACGCCTCATCACCGCTGCCAACTTCTGCCAAAATGGGAAGTATGCTGTCATCGGCACTTACGATGGTCGATGCATCTTCTATGACACAGAGGTAACCAATCAGCTACCTTTTTTCTGCTCATAGATTAAATAGTTTCCATGTGTCCTTATCATTATGACAGTATTTATTCCAGGTTGAACCAAATGTATATCTCTGTCTGTACATTACTTAGCGTCTGAAATACCACACCCAAATTCATGTGAGGTCCACCAGAGGCAGGAACAAAGTTGGACGCAAAATCACTGGCATCGAACCTCTACCTGGAGAGAATAAGGTATCATCCAATTTACACTACAGATTAATCTAAAGTATGTTTGATAAACCTATAATGAGTATGTCTCAGATTTATTAAATAAGAAATTCCCTCTTTCTGCTTAACAGATTTTAGTGACCTCAAATGATTCCCGCATTCGCCTTTATGACCTGAGGGACCTGTCTTTGTCCATGAAATACAAAGGTTATGTCAATAGCAGCAGCCAGATCAAGGCAAGCTTCAGGTGAGGAAGGTTCCCTCTAATGTAGTTTGGGCTTGAGAATTGTGAACTAACATTGGTCTGTAACCTGGCTTTATGTGATTACCTTCCTGCAGCCATGACTACTCCTTCATAGTCAGTGGCTCAGAGGATAAATATGTATACATCTGGAGCACTTACCACGACCTGAGCAAGTTCACGTCTGTACGACGAGACCGAAATGACTTCTGGGAGGGGATTAAAGGTAACTGTGCTGCATGTTCAATGACAAACATCATTTTTCTGCAAATACCTGTCCTAATTAATGTTACCTTTGATTGAACTTTCACTAAAGCTCCACTTATTTTTCAGCACACAACGCAGTGGTCACCTCAGCCATTTTTGCTCCCCACCCTGGCCTTATTGTTCCACAAGAAACTGGGGCAGAGAAACCGGAAGCAGAGTGTAAGAGCCTGGACTCCACAGACTCAGAAACAATACCCTCAGGTAAATATGCTTGAACCGATTCACGTAAAGATTTCATGTCACCAACTAATTTCATTGCTCATATTTGTACTGTCATTCACAGGTGCCCTTAAGACAGATCACACAGAGGTTCTTCTCTCTGCAGACTTCACTGGAGCCATCAAGGTTTTCATCAATGTAAAAAAGTACTGAACAGATCAGAGGTTGTCAGCTCTTTATGTTCAGACCTGTCTGTTGGACATTGGTCCTGAAGACACAGGACAGCCCTTCAGGAATCATCCATTGTCACCCAACTACCTAATGGTTATTGCTCTGAGACAAAGAGCTGTCTGTAGCTTTTTCAGGATAACAGGGACCTTAAAATAGAAGATGAGGGAATGGGTGGAGGAAATGGACTCTACAAAGCAGAACACGGTGTGATTCCCTGTCACATTACTCTTTTTTATCTTTAATACCAAGCAACTGTGAATGGTTGGCATCGAGAGAGAAAAAAGAAAAAAAAAAAGCCCAAAAATGCCAATCGTGTGTGGCTTGAGCAGAAACTACATCTGTTCAGATATGTACTGTATGTGCAAATTCACAGCTGTAAGGTCACGACTGAGTACAGCCAGAAGGCTATTTATAACAGTGCTACCACATTTCAGAAAAAATACATTAACTCCTCCAGAGTGCAAGACACTGTCCTAATGTCAGTCACGTTTAATGTGTCTTGTGTAGTCTTGAGAGCAAAGTGGTTTTAAATGTCATTTACAGACTATTTGTGCCTACGAAATCTAGATCGCTTTTCTAAATTCAGCTTCTCAAGCTTTCCTCTAATATATAGCAAACATTTCAGCAGATGACAGTAACTATATGGTACAGGGAATCTGTATACAGTTACTAATGATTAGGGCTGGGTATCTCAAATTTTTCAGAAACAGTACTGGCTCTTAAGTACTTTTGATACATTTCTTTGATCAGTGAAAGCACATTTCATGATATAGTGTTGTAAATTTCCTGTGTAACATTGCATACTTATTGCTTTTATAAATGGAACCAAATGATGCTCTATTAATTTCCTCAATAAAAATCCACACAAAAATGCTCGTTGATAACCTTTTTAAACTTGAAAAATCAAGAGAAACTATGAATATTTTTTGATACCTAGCCCTATCAGTCATGTCCTTCACACACACATTCATCACCAGGAGGGATTTATTTAGTGTCAGAACTTTGCAGCAACATTTCTGGTTATGATCTTAAAAACAAACATTAAAACAAAAATATATTTAATTAGTTACAGTGTTCAAACTTCATCATACAAAAGAGTGCTGATTCTTGCATGGCTAGTGAAAGTTGGGACCAAGAGAGCAGACGTCAGTCTGTTTAAAGAGCACTGCAGAAGTGCGTTGTCTAACCCATGGACACCAGCAAACTAATGGATGACAAGGTCCAGAGTTGAGAGTCAATGTTTGCTCTTCTTTGTCTTCTTGTGGGAGCGGTGTGGTGACCGTGACCGTGACCTCCTTGCCTTCCGGTCTGGAGATGGTGATCGGGATCGTTTTGACCACTTAGGAGACCTTGTCCTGTGAAATGGTAGTACACATGATAAGGGAGTGACTTCAAGATAAACAGCCAAGGGTGAATGCCTCGGTGTGTCACAAAAACATCTCATGGCACTTGCCTTAAAGGAGAGATGCTCCTCGACTTCCGAGTCTGGTCATCAGAATCTCTACTCCGTCCTTGTTTTCTGTCCACATCTTCACTTTTTTTGCTCCTTTCTTTGTCCCTTCTGTTCTCCTTGGACTTGTCTTTGGACTTTGATGTTGATTTCTCATTCTTTTCTTCATCTTTTTCAAACTCCTGTAGTAGACAAGGTAAAGCATCCCAGTGTAGTCACATCTATGCTTGTTAGGATGCAAAATACCACCCTAACTGGCTTGTAAAACACAAACCCACTTGTTCACATTTAATAGTGTGCGGATAATCCACAAGGGGGAGCTGTTTGGTCTATGTCAAACCAGTTCAACAAACACTTGATTGTTCCACCTACAATAATGGAAGGTAACAAGATTTCAGACCTGCAGATGTAGACATATTAATATAACCCCTACAGGTTGGGGAAGTCATGCTTTTTTATAGATAATCACAAAAATCCATCATTCAGTTAATTCCGTGAAACCACTTATCCACTAGCTCCATGTCAGTCTTTAGTAATCCCCCTTTTTTTCTTTGGACAAAGCTCTCCCAAAATCACAGCAAGGGGAAAAAAAAAAACAGATTGAAGCAGAATAACCTCTGTTCTTTAGTTTTCAAGAAACCTTACTCCAGTAAACAAAACGTGGATTTTGCATATTTAATTTGTAAAATACAATCACAACACAAACAGCAGGTGGAAAAAAAAACAAAACAGCCTAGCTCCACTTTATGTCCCTGTAGATGTTGCACATGGGACTGAATCTGTAGATCTCAAACTGTGATCCCTGTGGCTGTGCAGTTTCACATAAACTGTATCTGGTTTTGAGTGTTCATTATGTTAATTGATTTAATCTAATGACTAATTTTCATCTATAGAACTAATAACAAGCACTTTGTAAATTTTGCCCCATTTTGTTCACAATTAAAGAAATACTTGTATTACACATCAGTGATGGTTTTCTTTAGAGGTCTCTCACTGCAGAATAAATACTGGCTGCACATAATAACTGCAATGATAATACAAGAAACCTATTTAAGTAAAGGGTGAAATAAAATGCAATCTGAATTCAAAGCAGTGCTGATAGTAGCTGTCCAGTAGCCCACCTTCTGCAGCAGTTTGTTTCGGTATTGCTCCACTTGTTGTTGTAAACTCATTCCAGATTTTCTCAGTCTCTTGCCAGATTCCAGTTCATCTTGGATCTTCATAACCTTTACCTGTATCAGAGCAGGTATCAGTTGTTACATATTTTTAAATCTCTAATGTTAACACATTTTTCGTACTGGTTGAAGATGAAATTTTATAATCTCTTCATACCTACATTAAACACTATATTTCTGACTTGAACATGATATTGGGGATGACCATGAAGTGAGACTTTCACAAGTTGATTGTCTGAACCAATAATGAACCACAGTCTTTCACAGTACACTTGTACACAGTTTTCAGATAATCTAACCCTGATAAAGATTGGTAAAGATGTGCACTTGCCTCCAGCTCTCTCAACTTCTTCCTTTTGCTCTCAGACATCTGGAAACTTCTCAAGGAGCTCTGGAAGTCTGCACTGTCATATTTGGACGAACTACAGGAGTCATCACTGCTGTCGCACTCTGACTCCTCATCTCCATCTTGGGAGTTGACACTATCACCACGAGGAAGAGGAGACTCTTACATTTCCATATCATTTGACTGTTGATGTACTGTATACTCGGAATACTTTTCACAGATGGTGAATTGAAACCGATCATTGAGGTCTTACCTTACATTCACATCATCTTCACTGTCTTGCTCCACTACAGTGTCCCACTTTGACTCACCCTTAGCTGAGAGCAAAAGGGGAAAGATGAGCAGGAGCTCAGGAAGCAGAGTGATATGATACAGAGTGCATCTTGACCTGATTTACCTTGAGAAAATGTTCCAGGATCACTTGTCTCCCACTTTGACAAAGGCACTCTGGAGAGAGGGACATTGCTGTCATCCACTGAGGGGAAAAAAAGACAGCTGCATCAGGACAAGGACAGGTGATCAACTAAATGCTTTCAGTCACACCATGATTATTGGTTATGTTCAATGATGTTGACCTTTTTTAAAAAAAAGAAAATCCCTGTGTGAAAATTCAGTTTTTTCATGGCTGACAACAGGAACAGGAAACTGGACTGTGGTTGAACGATGTACTTCCGTTCTATGGTGAACTCACACGGCATTCCATCAATGTCATCAATGGCGACTCCTAATGGGACACCGTCTATGTCATCAACAGGGACTCCATCAAGAGGGTCCCAACCCATGGGACAGCCGTCAAGGTCATCCACAGGAGCTCTATCCAAAGGTAACCCATCTATAGGTGTGTTGTCCATCGGGGCACCATCAAGATCTGACGGCACTTTCTACAAGGAGAAGGCGGAGGAGGAGTCATTTCTGGTTGTTAAATATTTGAATGAGAAGAAGATGATCAAACACATTTGAACACAAACAACCGTTCAATTTGACAAATTTCTATTAGAAAAACAGTGATTATGTCTGAAATGATCAGATAGATATTCAGCTCACCTCCACTATCTCTCTCAGCTCTTCCCCTGCTTTGGCAAAGCCCAGAAAGATGTTTTGAAGGTGGATTAGATAAGGCTCAGGGTATATGGCCCAGTCTTCCCATGCTCTAAAACAACTCATGACCTTTTGCTATGGAAATAGGAGAAGAAGATATTTTTTTTTGTTCTTGTTTTTTGGTAAAATGTCCTTGTCTAGGGAAAATGAAAGACATGATTACCTTAAACTGCTCGGCCTGCAGCCTGGCTTGTATGTTTTTATGTGCCGCATTAAGGTCTCCAAATATCTGTGTTAGCTTTGTTTCAAAACTGAGACAGAGACAGAGACACTTTAAGACTGTCAGATGGAGAAGGAAGAAAACATGACAAATATGTTGAAGCTTAATTGTGGGAAAGTCTCTTACTATTTACGATAATATGATGCACCAGCTACTTTGGCACATGCGTTGTGCAAGATGTCTGACACAAGATACAATCTGGCAATCTGTGGGAGTGAGGACAAAAAAAAAAAGTATACTATGTAATTAAAATCACCTGTACCTTACAAAGGCAGTCTGTGTAAGTTTGCTTATATAAAGCATGCCACTAGCCTTCTTCTGAAGGGGCGTCTGAAGCAAAGAAAAAGATTCAGTGATGTGTCCCACTACTTCCTCTGCAGCATCTGCTCGCTCAAGACAGAATAGCATGGCATTGGCAATATCTCCTCTGCTTGGAGTGAGGTCTTTAAGCAACATCTCCAGTCTCTGTCTGTGCCTGAACAGTGTGTACAGAAGAATAAGATGTCTAAATTCAGCACCTTCAACATACAAATTACAAATGTAAATGTTGCTATGTCTGATAGACACGCTTACTCATTTCTGAGCTGCCCTTTCTTCAACTCCTCCTCAGGTGAAGCGTCCTCCTCCACTTCTGCCCTCTCTTCGCCTTTCTGTGAGTAGTTGTTTAGGACAGGTGGTCTCCATAAGGATCCTCCGCGAAACATACGGAAGTCTGTGGTTCTCCACTCTGTTGGCGACTCTCCCTGTGGTAGAGATGAAGGCCAGATACATGGATAATTAGACAGATACACCACAGTCTGATTTCTGTGAAGTGGAAATATCTATGGCGAGGGAAATTTGAGTATTCATGACTCCGATGGATATTCCCCATTCCCCAGAAATTATTGAACAAGTGAATTTAGAAAACATTTTACTCCTTTCAGATAATTTACTGGAGGTTGAACCTTTTTACAGAAAAAAATTTTGCTCCAAAGACAAACCTGGAGAATTGAGAACAGTTTCCAGCGATAGTACACATGATCTTGGCTTTTGTTGTCAAAAAGAAACCTAAGAAAATAAAGATTGAGCTAATTATTCATGCGCTTTATAAGGTCATGACAACAGCTTCACTGGGTATAGTAATGCTTACCTGTATTCTGGATTGTTTTTCTCCTTGTTCATAATTATGGCTTCAAATACAGGGCCTTCACGCACCACAAACTCTATCATCCTGTGAATAAGGAATAATAGATTCCTGTGGAGAAAGGAGAGAATGTCAGACCAGGCTTTGTGTCAAAACTCTTAATGCAAACTTGTCTTTCTCTCTGTGAGTTACAGCATGAGATCTCTAATAGCTACATTCGACTACTGGTCCATGCAAACTGCTGGATGACAGGCAAATTGAATGCAACTGACCTGAGCAGTGTTATTGCATGTCAAATCATTCCCTATTTAAAAAATGTTCAATATAATGAGGTAAAAGCCCATGGGACATTTCACTCTATAAAGCTATATAGTTTCTGTCGACTACGTGGTGCATACACTGTGTAAATAAATTTTAATATTCTTACTTTACTGTGCCCATGAAAGGACCAATGTTTAAGTTTAGCCATTTTACTAAATCACTCACTGTAATTCATGAGAAGAACCAAATTATTGTGGGGTTTTTTTGTAAGTTATTTGACTTGACAAGGTTTGTTTCAACTATAAAATTCAAAAACAGCTGTATTTCAGTTACATTGCAACTGAATTTATGTTATGTTCTTCAGATGTGATGGCCTCAAAATTCTGACTTTAAAAACCAGTAACTGTAACAAAACATATTTAATATAGAAGTCAGCATCAGGTTGACAACATCTCAGCAAGCAGCTTCACACTGTAGAGTAGTTACTGCAGACTTCAAGTCTGGAATCAACAACAGCATCAACAGTACAGTGTGTTTGTGCAGTGTTGCAGCTTATGTATCTGATCTACCACTGCAGTTGCACATTCATATGAATCACTACTCTAACCAGAATCATCCCCTGGTTTGATTTAGGGCACTAGCATCGAGCTACCTCTGACATAGTCTGACTTGGGTTAATATTAAATCTATCTGCCTTCTAGCTGTATCGGTCTGCAGTGTCTCAGCCAGCCCACGCCAAACCCAGGGCTCAAAGATGTTGGTATAAATCAATGGCTCTAACAGTCATTTACAAAGTCTATTGCTATTCACAATAACACTGATTTAATATAATGTTGGAAACAAGATTTTTCTGAGGTAATTGAGCAAACAAGAAGATAAACAAACTTCTAAAAAAAGAAAAATACTACACACATTAATCGTATGTAACTGAGGCCATAGTGACCATATATAATAATAATAATAATCTAATATAATTGCTAATTGCAGCCCTCAGCTGCAAAATGTCCACTAACAATTGTAAGTGTTGCAACTCTACAAAGAGTCTGAAGTGTGTAAATGAATACCATGTCCTACATGTAAAATACGACAACAGCTCTTAGGACTGGGACTTCTCACATGACAGGATCTGTATGGATAAGAACACTGCACCACAGCCTCTGTCCTATAACACTTGTGTTATTAACAGCTGGTCAGTCGTAGTAAGAAGAGTGTGTGTACCTTTCGGTTGGGATAACCACTTTGACTACGGCTTCGGACAGAGTCTGTTTGTGAAGTCAAATCAAATAGTGAAAATATTAAAAAGTGAGTACTTGTACAGATGAAACACTGCAGGATACATACAGCATAGAAAACGACGATAGCATTCATAGTCAGTGAAATGGGGGGTGGGGGGTGGGGTGACACAGCTTTATTACTCCAGTAAATTATCCCAAAATGCTTCATCTAAACTGCCTAATTTATTAAAGATTTAAGAGCCAAAATGCATTAACATTTTGAATACACAGTCAAATAGTTACTTTGATTTGTGCATTACCATACCACTGCATCCTGTAATATGGCACTACCTGGACAAGGTGATCAATTAAATTAATGAACAGACATGCAACATAATCTAAACATGATTCCTATTTTTTACAGTTATTCATGGCAAATTACAGTTTTGGTTCTTCATCGTGGATTTATTCCAATTCAGTCGCAAAACCCAAACAAACAAACATTAAGGCCAAGTCACCTTTTTCAAAGGTTCATCCTTCCTTAATTTTCACTTTCAGCTTACTTGTCACTAAAATGTAAGAGCCCATAGTGCCAAGTGAAACTCCACATTAGAGAAAGAATGCAGACACCCCAGAGAACAGAGATGAGTTTACCTTGTCAAGTTCCCCTTTGGACATGCCCAACGGTTTGGTGAAGTCATTGCGGAAGCGACCCCTTGGCTGAGCATTGAAAGGCAGACCAGATGGAGGTGGCGGAGTGGCCCTCACACCCACCGGTGTGTAGAGAGGCTGGGGTGGAATGCGAGCTGGTTTTCCCCATCCCAGCTTCATTTCAAAACCCATAATCACTTTACCTAAAATAAAGAACATAATCCCACAATCACAATCAGTGCAGAACATAACACAATAAAAGCCAAATGGCCAAACTCTACCATCAAGTGCAGCCAAGGCTCGCTCTGCATCTTTCCGTGTCATGAAAGCCACAAAGGCTCTGTTGGAGGTCCTGCAGCGTTCCTCGTCAGTGCGGGGCCACATTATCTTGACACTGGCCAGAGGACCATACTTACCGAACTCTTTGCAGAGCATCTCCTCATTCATCTAAAAAAATATAAAACTGAACAATGAGAAATGTATATCTCTACCACCCTGAGACAATCAAAGACAGTGTGCTCCTTTACCTTTGGGCTAATGCAGCTGATGTAGAGGTTAGTGGTCGTTGGCACTGTTAGGTCATCATATAATGCTGTAGGGAAAAAAATGTATTGTGCTTAGTATGATTTAGATGATAATAACATTTTCGACTAAGAACACACTGATGAGCAGGGACTCTTACTTGATCGCCCTGATAATGGTATATCCAGATCTCCATATCCTCCTCCAGGTTCATTTTTCTTCCTCTTATATCTTTCTTCGCGCTCCTCTTGTATTCTGAATTTTTTTACATATAAAAACTTGCTTATATAAACCAAGAAGACATCAATTGTTTAAACTGAAACATGCTCTCAGGCAGATATTCGAGAACACTTACAGCTTAAGTTCTTCTTTGAACAATTCAAGATTACTCTTCTTCTTTTCTTCTGTTTTTCTTTTAAATATCTGTTAATCCAACAGGCAGTCACTGTGATCATTGTTACAACAGACTGATCTGTACAACTCCACTGACTAAAGTGAGATGAAGTGAACAACATCTAAAGATTACTATAAATATTAAGTTTGCATTCATACAAATTTCAAAAATTATGCCATTACACAAACCACTCAGTAAAAACTTACAGCCTTTTTGCTGTCAGCAGATGATGCTGGTAAAACATTTTGGGACACAGGGAGAAACTTTGTAGCAGGTCGATACAGCTTACTTTTCTTAACTTCTGCTGCTTCCTCCTCTGCAAAGAGAACAAATACATGAACAGTGACACCTGAACAATTCTCTAGGTGTGCCGACTGTAATTTAGGTAATAGTAGTTCATTTCTGTAAGAACAGGAGGAGGCTCAGTTATTGTTTGTAGATGAAATTTAGTAAGCATCTAAAAATATGGGCACTGACAAATTTATATGGTGAACTATTGAGTCATCTTGATATTTTGTAGTAATTACTTTCACTTCTCTTTTTATTGAATTTAGGAACAGACAATTCACAATTCATCTTTTGTCCAGCGAGAGCAACAGGAATGTAAGTTAGCTGCGTCCTATCATATTGGTATATTGAAAGTCATGAAATTCTAGCTGCTGACCTTTAGTTGCATTCACGATGCCACCACGGACAAATGTTTTCACTCCACTTTTCTCACTGGTCTCGAATGACGCCAAGAATTCTTCAAAAACCTCTGCTGCTTTTTCCTCCTCCTAGACATCCACGTGGAAACATGCACTGTATATAACATGTGTTTCATCCCTTCCCATAGTTCACACATCAAATTACTGTCACTGGGAATTACAGATTCCTTTTATTTCTAATGAAAACATGCATCCCAGTGTGCATTACAAAATACAATAATTATAATTTTTTTTAAATGTATAATTTTTATAAATTAAAAGCACTGAGTGATATCTACTATACCACCTCATTACCTTTTTTTTGAGCTCTTCTTGTTCTTTCTTTGTGAGTGTTTTGATCGGAGTGACAGCTTTTCCCTTTCTATCTGCCATGCTCAAACTGCAAAACAGAGAAATATACAGACCAAGAAAAGGAAAGGTTACTGCCAAACAACTAATCAGTTAGTTTGGTAATTAGTTTAATATTTCAAAATGAATGACGGTGACATGCGGACTTTCAGGCCTCACTGTTTTTACACAACCTATGTCTATACAAACCATTTCTACTGAGCTTAAGAGTTAAAAGTAAGCACATAAACCTTTGGTGTTTAAATGACTGAACTCCTGTCTCATCCATCATTGACTCAGGTCTGACAGCCTGCATGTTGTTGTGTGTACAAACTGCATCACTTTCACAGGGATGAGACACCTCCCTGCTCCTCTGGGGAGTTTTCGGTTGATACTTCATTTGCATCGCTTTTATACCATCCCTTCTTTGGTCAGATGGTGGATGAAGGCAGTGAGTGAAATAAACACACCAAAGTATTTTTCTTTACCCGCATTCGTGGAAACTTGGTTTTATAAATAACTGTCATCACATGATGTAGCTATTTTAACAAGATACTGTTCAACACATACCCTGGATGCAGTTTTAGTCCATTTGTAGGACAGATTGTTTAAAAGGGCCTGGACTCAACACCAGCTCCCCCCTCACTTAGCTAACGTTAGCTAACATTAATGTTTAGCTTAGCTAACTGTGGCTGGACCCCGGTGAAGTGGGAAGCTAGCGTCAACCTTTAGACGAGCAATGCCGAGCACAACTGTTATTTCTCCATCTACCCTGAACCTGACAATGTCGAAACCAACACAGATACAAACATCCCTATCTATCCTGGTCGGTGACACCTCTGCTAACTCGGTGAGCCACACAGCGCCTGCAGTTGATCGGCTAGCTAACATAACCGTGTAATGCGCTCTGCTTTAACGCAGGGAAGCACCGAGAGACCACACAAGAAATGATTAAACCACAGTGCATGCACATAGCCCCGTACCTCCGCTAAAACTGCAACTTACAATGCGTGTCATGCTACTGCTGCACCATTTTTGGTTGCGACGACAATGGATTTCTGTCACAACATGCTAAGAGGCGTGACATCCGACTGGAGCCGAGGAGCGAGGACGCCCGCTTGGTTGGTGTGCTCGATAATAAATGAGCCTGTCTCAGACCTCATACATATTCATGAGGGAGAAACTATCTCTCATAGAAATTCACCTCACCCTGGAATCAGAGTCCTCTTGTGCACACCGCTTTCCTGCTTATATTCACTTTGGGCTGTGGTTTTCTACACTAGTACTTTTCTAGTAAGTTTCTGGTTTTAACAGATCACTTCAATTCACTGGGGTTGAAACCCTTAAAATTATTCATGCTTTTTGTGATTGTGGTACATTTACATTACAATTGTAAGTACATAAAAACAGCCTTAAATATCTGGTGGAAAATGTTCACACATACATAGACACAATAAAATCATAACAAATCTGTTCTAATAGTTTGTTTGCATAAATATTACTGTCCTATTATACAGTGAACAATGGTGGGTTTTGACCTCTTGATGGTATGAAGTATAGTTAATAATATACATTTTGGGCCATTCAAAAATGCTAATATTAAAACTATGACACATGAACACATGGTAACTAAACAAGCTTTGCGGTGGTTTAATGTTACAAGCAGACATTAATAAAAAAAAGTCAACTAAGTTAAATTGAGAATGTCAACTGCATTCATTTTGTTTATAGCTTAAATAACAACACAAGCAATTTGGATCTGATTTGTCCTTTAAGAGACAACAATAAATATAGTTTCAAATTATTAAATTTCACTTTTTTTCTCTTTTTGGAAACAGTGGAGCAATTAGAAATTGCCTTGACTGTAAATGCCTGAATAAAATTGCCATAGTTGATCCCAAGTATCATTTAAGTGTCATATGCCTGACCTGACTATACCTGCTGGGCAATCAGGTTACTCTGAGAGTCACTTATGAAACTTGTGGGTTGGCCATAGTGGTGCTTTGGTTGACTAGGGGACCAACAGTACTTAGGTGTATTTGGGCCAGGGCCAGGGGTCCAGTAAGGCAGTTGAGCTGGTGAAAGGGGCCTTTGTGCTACTTTAGTGTGCCTCCAGTGTGATGAAACACCCTATAGGACCCTGATATATCATGCCTTAATAAAGCTGATGTATGAGTTATCACAGCAGCCTTCAAAGGATAATTATTTCCCTTAACATCCATTCTCCAGTCCTTAAACCTTTTTAGGAGAATTGTCATATTGACTCTGATGCATATTAGTATTCAGAAGGATATGGCACCACAGGACACTGCATTGTTTAAATGTATCTGATATTGCTTTTCATCATGGTGATTAATCAGAGTTTGTCAGTAATGTCCCACTGGCCCCTTGGCATTGGGAGCTAAATTATGAAAATCATATTGCATGAAGGGCCCTTGTCCCCCGTGTGCTGCACTGGGGCCCCTGATAGGGTGTTGGCAATAGAAGGTGGAGGAAGGGTAAAAGCCTAAAATGGCCACCTAACCCTGCTCACCATCACCATCAGCACCAGCAGCAGCAGCACCACCTCAGAAGCCCATCCCCTAGCGTCCGTCCCGGGAATGTACGCTGAATGCGCATGGGCGGAGAAACTGCCGCTGTGCGCTGTTATTATTGTAAGAGTAATTTCTTTTTTACGAAAATGGCGTCTAGTCAGGGAGGTGTGGGAGCTGTCACGGCTCTACAAAGCCATCACTACTCCAGCGGACCTCACTGGAGCCCGGGCATCAGCCAGTTTCAGCAGCACCAGCAGCAGCACCACACGGCCCGCAGCCTGGACCGGGCTCTGGATGATGCCGTGTGCTCGGGGATACTGAACCTGAGCGGTAGGAAGCTGAGAGAGTACCCGGGGATGAGCTACGATCTGACCGATACAACACAAGCAGGTGGGTTGCTGCGCATGCATGGACTGCATGAGTCCACGAGTCCGTCCCAGTGCGTTTCATTGAAAATGGGCTCATAGATTTACGCGTTAGTGGATGAGGCACGGCCGCATTGTGCGTGGATTTTAGTCTGATTTTATGGATAAGGGCGCATTACCGTGTAGGTGACAATGTTTAAAGGGCTGTTCCGACCACTGCACAGGCTTCTGTAAAATGCACACATCGGCTACATCCTGGTTGTAATTACCGTCCACTCAGACTCATATATCACACTGGTTTATTGCACAAGGGGCTCAGTTGCTGCCGTGTGGTTGTTTTGGTCGACGCCAATAGCTTTCAGCTTTTCAGCCCCCTTGAGACATGAATGAGACGGCAGGCGCACCCAAGTCAGGCGCTGTGCAGTGGTTTGCACACCGAGCTGCAGTTGATTTGGCATCGGGCAGCAGGGGCAGAATATAAATGAGCCGAGAGGCCAAGATGCATATTCTTGCTCCCTGAATATCATTTGTGGTGAGCATGTGATCCACGTACATGCTTTCTTTCATTTTCGGCAAAACCAAACAAAAGATGCAGGGCACTTGCAGCCTCACCCCCCTGCCTGCCTGGGTGCGTGCATATGGCCATATAACCTAGAGTCTGACAGAGAGGAGGAAGACACAGCTCTGCTTTTGGCTTCATATGTTGGCTGATAACTATCTGATCTTTGGCCATGAGTTTTATTGAGTGTCTGCAGGAGATGATTAGAATAATGACCAATCTTATTCTGTCTTTAAATAGCCAGGTCAGTCAGTAGGTCAGTAGGTTTTCTAAAGGCTGTCTGACCAGCCTCAGGCTAAACATGCTAATGTGTATTAAATATTGTGTAAAAAGAGGCTCCTCTAAACTTTTACACAAAAAGGACCCCAAGATGGAGCATACTACTGATAAGGTTTTGCTGTAAGGAGCCCTATGTAGGAGGACATGTTGTATAGAAATATGTCTTTCATACTGTAGGTAATTTAAACAAATAATAGTAAAATCTAATTTTTATTCATCATCACAGGGACTTGCTTGGTCATTATCACGGACTTCTCAATGATGCTACTCTCAGAATCATAGTCTCCTCCTCTGAGGGGTCCACATACCATATGGTGTTCCTCTGGCAAGCTACTGGTTTGTTTGAGGACCATAGGCCCAGGGGATATGAATTTTATGCTCAAAGATTTTGGTACCTCTTCACACACAGACAGTTTTTTTCAAACCAGAGGAAATCATACCCCTCAGGAAAAGCCGACTTTACAATTTATACATTGAATCAAAATGAAGTCAAAATATTTGTAGTAGATAATAATATGTAGATTATAATAAGCTTGGCCTCAGTCTCTTCAGACAAATCTTTGATAGTCAATCATTTTTATCATCAACATTGATCTGAATACACAATGTTGCTTTCCAGTGTCAGTGATCCAGGTGTGTACAGACAGTAACTTCTATTTATTGCCTGTAATGGATCCCAAACCAGACCGAAGATTTGAAATTGTTTGTGAGAGGCCTATGTATTATATGGAGGCCACCTTTCATGAGGGGGAGACAGATACAACGGGACGTTGGTAGGCACTGTTAATGGACAATGAATGCACACACTTATTATGATACACTAAAAATGTTCAGATTAGCTTATCTATATGAAATATAATAAATGTTCAATTTTATCAAGATTGAAGCACATAGGATTTTAAAATAACTGCATGTTACATAACAGTGACAGAAATATGAGAGAACCTACATTTGTACCACATCTTTGTTCTCTTACTTAGATTGTGACTGATCCAATCAATGCTGCAGTCTTTTCACTTTTTTTCCCCACATCTTCATTTCGATGCCTCAAAGAAAAGGTGTGCCAGCGCAAAATCTCACTTTCAAATGTGCAAGGAGAGATCAAAACCACACAGTGACATTTTCACATTAAGTACAATCTGTGCTGTGAAAAGAAACAACTTCACAATTCTGCATACAGCCTTTACATTTCTGTGTCATCACTGGATCGACACATCCAAAGCTTTTCAAACAAAATAAAAGACAAGCTCATTCACATTTAATAAAGCAATTTGTCCGGAAATAAAGATAAAACCAGTTCTTTCTTCGCTGTCTTTTGACTTCTTAGTTGTTTGGTCTTGGGTCTCATTCTCAAGGTTTTGGGATAAATCACTCTTAGGGGGACAACTGAGGTTGATCTATAAGTCTCAGCTCTCAAGACATTAAACAGCAGCAGTCATTTTGTCGACCAAGATGTAGTTTGTTCCCAATCTGCGCACCTCATGAGTTCATACATTTTAGTTTTTGTCTGCTAAACCCAATCTTCACACAACCTTTATTATACATCATTTGACAGCTCTGAGTCCCCAGATTCTATCTACACAAAGTTTTTTAGGATCTCCACATTACTGCAATAGCAGCTGATATCATGCCAAACACATCTTTGTGCCTCTATAACCTTGTCAGTACCTCTTACACCTGTTAATTTTTGGTTGTAAAATATAAATAGACACCCGGGTTATGACTGTAAACAACAGGTACCTTTTTGTTTTGGCTACATTGTCTTCAGGCTTCTTCACATAGTCCACATAGTGTCTGGTAACAGGTTGACTTTTTTTTCTTGCGCTAGACAGCTGAAAGTTGGTGTAGAAGAAGAAATTACACTGTTTTCATTTGTATGTGTCTTTGCATTTTATCTCCTCATACAATGTTGGGGATGTTTAGATGTGGACTGCTCATTTAAGAAATAGCATGGTGGTATTTTCATTTCAAACCATCCCAATTTAAGCACAGAACAGGGTCTAGGTGAGTGGTACACTTCTGTCTAATGAGCAGCAGTCAGTGGAGAGTTGGAGGAAGAGAGAGGCCAGTTCACACCAGGGTGTCTGTTTGCAGTTTGCTACTGGCAGTTTGTCTCCAGTCAGTTTGTTTTCCCATGGGAAAGTGCAGGAGCTTGGAGCTGCTGCTCTGACCTTGGAGAGGGGCTGAGGAGCAGTGCATCAACCTGGGCAGATGTTCAGGTTTATATTCCAACACACCCCCACCTGCCATTACCCTACTCCCAAGGGGACACACACACACACACACACACACACACACACACACTAGACAGAGTGATCAGCTTCTACTGCAGCACCATGCATGTTTACATGTGTGCATTCCTCTTAGACGTTCAACAAAGTGTAGGCATCAGGAGGCTCATGCAGCTGCTGTACGCTCTTTGTGGTAGACAGTAAACAAACTTTTAAACCCAAGATTCTTAAACCCACAACTTTGTTTGGTTTGGAGAGAACATAATGATTTATTTACAGTAGACTTAACAATATGGGTCATGCTGGAGATTGTGGTTTTAGTTTATTTTTCCTTGTGTTAGACTGCACAGAATCTGTAATCACACTAAAACTTTTCACCCTCTTGCACTTGGTGATGTTGTCAATGAAGGTACTGGTGCAGTATTTAACAGCCAAATACTACTTCAAAGGAAAAGAACTTGAGGTCAAAGGAGAGATAAAGAAGTGAGATTTTTCTCACTAATGGAGAGTGTGTGTTAGTGATTTGACAGCCAATAACAAATTAGAAGCTGTGGATCATGTCCAAACTTTCATAGTTGTGGTGTCCAGAGCTGTTTGAAACATGTGGCTAAATGAACATTTCACTTTTCATTTGATTGTGTGAAGCACATAGTGAATCTCGCACTCTACTGTATTGTAAATGCTTCTTTGTTGGCACATTCTTTTGAAGTTTGCTTCTTCAAGGCAGCTTGTGAAGGACAAACTCCAGAAGGACACATGTACTGAGGTAGCACTCTGGGATTTAATGATCAACCAGTATAAATACTTTTAGTGTTACTCTCCAAGTACAAGCACATTGTAGGCTGAATCAGAAGGCATCAACAGCCTCAACAGTCAAAACCACAATGCTGCACATAGCCACTCATACTTGGTTCAGCCATGGCAGATCTGTGAAGAAGAGCGGATGCTGCTGGGTCCCTAAAAAAAGTGCCCCCCGGTTGTAACATGAGAGACAAAATAGAAAGCCATGTGATTGACTGATCACAGCTATGTGAGTATAGCCTGAAGAATCGCATTCCTGATGGAGCTCCTTCCAAATTTGCTGCTGCATGTCTAGACAAGACATGTACACATACGTATACCTGTCAACAAGAGCACAATGCCTTATCTCATTAATTATACTGCTGTTATATTATAAAATAAAATTTCGATCACATATGTATATGTACACATATATGAATATGAATATAATATAATATAATGTTAAAAAAAACAAGCACGTAAAATATTTTGTCATTTGTTTACTTGTTTGTGTGTGTGTGTGTTCATTTTACCGTTATTTTATTTTAAAGCATGGTTAACTCTTAGCTGTGTCTCCTGCTACGAGTTAAGTGTTGAGCTTCTTCATTTACTATGCAGAACATAGTATGATTTCATTCCTTTCAGGCAGCTATTGTTGGGGTCAAATACAAAGGGGAAAGTAGTGCATGTCTTGACTCCTCAAAACCTGATGAAGAATCCCATTGGGGTATCTCCAGGGGCAGATTTGAGAGCAGGAGCACCCAGCTCAAACACTTAAATCCCCACAGAACGCCCTTGCCTGCTCTGAACACCCAGCAGAGCCCCAGACCACACCCAAAACCAGCCATCCAGAAAGTGTGGCATCATCTGCTGCAGGGTGCAAGTCATTAACCCTAATTAATCATTCATCATTTCTTTCTGTTACATCTTTCTTTCCATTAAATGGAACATTGTAACTACAAGTCAAATTTGTGCAGCTTTAGGACTAAAGTATTTAGGAGCAGTTTTTGACATTGATACTGTGATGTCTTGGAAAGAAATATTTTTGATCTGCTTGATGAAGTTGATAGCAGGGTGAATTTTTTTTTGTAAGTTGTAAACAGAAATATTTCCTGTCCCAAATCCCACTGTAGCAATTCACAGTACAGAGAGAGAGAGAGAGAGAGAGAGAGAGAGAGAGATTAGTCTGTTCTTTGCTCCAGCTCTCAGCAAGAGCTCTATTAGTACAGAGTTTGCTGTGTCACAAGAGGACATAGCCAGACATCACCTGCACTTCTAAATAAAATGAATGGCTTGCTGATCTGGTGCAAGGGTGCAGTGCAGCAGAGTGGAGCCTCTGTGTAGTGCTTGTGTGCCTGGCTGGCCTTGTCCTGCGGGAGCTCTAGTTCAACCAGCAGGTGGATGAAGGACCCACTGTGGGCTGCAGATGGTGCACAGCCTGGGTTGGAGGAGGGAAACTGGTGGAGATGGACAGGCTCACAAAGACTCCCTCCACCCATCCCCATCTTCAATCGACCCCTTATGATTCCACGACTACAGAAGAATCCCCAGTTGTGGGGCTGGAGGGAGGGATGGTGGGGGGAATCATTCATGCAGCTGGGTTACAGCATCAAGGTCCGTGCCTCAGGGAGAGGCAGAATTTACTCTTAATGGAAAACAAGTACACCCTGTGACCTCAGCTTTGGTCTTTCCCTATGTGGTTATTGCTGTTTCCCTTAACCCCTCGACTTATTTTTCTCTGTGCTGCTGACTGTCTTGTGGTCTGCTTCTCACTTCTGCTTACTAGCTGCTGTCAGAGCTCAGACCATAGCTACAGAGTGAGGTCTTTCAGGTCTATTGTTGGTCATTTAAAGCTTGTCAGAAATGAGAGTCTTTTTAAACAAACAGACACAGACACAGTTTTCCTCTCCTCATGACATTTGTAGCCTTGGGGAATGGACTTTAAAGGCTGGAAAATCTGCATTTTAAAATGATATTTGAAAAAAAATACAGATATGACATTTTGTGACATTTTTTATATTCTTTATGCTGCTAATCCACCCACAGTAAACTGAAATGCTCCTAACAGTAGGTCAGTGAATGTTTGCCTTCTGTTCAATACACAGTGGTAGCTATATATAATTGCATGCATTAAGGGGATGGAGATTGTGTTTGTGTGTTCTTTTATGGATGTAGCACTTCAGTTAGGTGTGGGGCAGAGTAATGGAAAGGTCTTTGTGTTTATCTGTAGCTGTGCAGCTCCTCACATAGGTCTCTAATTACCATGTCACCCAGAGATAATTCAGGAGACGGGATTGTACACACACACACACACACACACACACACACACACACACACACACTAAAACACAAATTAGCAGCTGCTGAATCAATACATGTCTGAAAGTGCTGAAGGTGAATTCTGTACGATGTCCTCACATTCCCTGTTAAAATACATGTGTCACTTTGTGTCTAATAAAAGACAGGATAGAGAGAGAAAGTGGATTTGTGTACATGTACATATATTTGTGCACAGAAATGGCAACCTTGATGGATAGTGTGCATTAAGCCTGAGTCGTGTGAACATGCACAACATGTAGACAGAATGAACATGAAATATCATGATTTATTGAGTGTGTTCATGCATCAGACGATGAACCCTTTCCATTTTGAACATATGATCATATTTTTGCCTTTTCACCACGCTAACTAGATATTGCTTCTTCAGTTTTAGCCTTTAGTCATACATTTAATTTGTAGTCTCACCACTAATTTGGCTACAGGAACTCCAAGATCATCAATATGTTGTTTGTTCTCCCTGAGCCCATCTAACACTTTATTATAGGAGGAAGTAATTAATGGCTGTGCAGCCTTAAAGCACTGACAGGCTCTAGATGGGGGGCTGTAGGCATCTAGACCTAAAGGTTTATTTGATGTCAAAGATGTCAAAGATGTCATGACATTTATGATACAAATGTAGATGATTTACATAAATTTAAGATTAATATAAATGGGAAAAATTTGGACAGCTGAGTTCTGAGCTTCACTATCAGTATCTGCTTGACTATACTTGCTCATGTTGACAGTCTTGGAGAGATGAAGTAGAAACAGTGTCTAAATATTTTATGATAAGAAGCAGATGCAGATGTGAGGCTTTGCTCATGTTCATTGACTAGAAAAGGAATTACAATCATACTCTGTTGCAGAATAGAAGCTTCCTCTCTGATTAATGCAATGTTGTGATTTTGCAGCAAACAGTCAGTAGTAAAGTAGAAAAGCACAAGTTATAGTCAGTGTTAAATTACAAATAAAAAATTCCTTTAATTTTGATATATTTTTTTAAGAATAGTACAAAAATAGAATATTTCTATCATCACAGTATAAACCTTTCATCAACAGATCCAGACTGAAACTTCTCAACACCTGCATGATGGATTATTATTATTATTCATTTGGTACAAATGTTTATGGTGTTTAGAGGACAAAGCCTACTAACTTTGGTGACCCTCGCAAATTTCATCCATCTGACATTTACTAGGATGGAATGTAATTTTCTCTCTAGTGCTAGTGCATCAAGTCAAAGTGGGAGTCCGTTCAATACTTGGCTGTCAGCCTCACCTGTACTTTGTAGTTATTGTCCTGCTAGCATTTAGCTAAGAGCACACTCACTAGCAAGGCTCTTGGCTTTTGTTACATTTTTTAAATTTTTACTCATACTTTTTGTAATATTTTTACAACAATGGTCTTCTCTGCCATTTACCACAATATATTCAGATCACATTGTAAAATTTATGTCAATGTATAATATTTTTATATGTGTATGACTTCAGTTGCATAAGCTCAGAAAGATAAAACTGATTAAAGAACTGACTGTAAATGATTCAACACTATCCAGAGTTATAAAAATCTGCCATTCTGCTGCACCAGAGTTTCCTAAATCTCCCCTTTTTTTCAACCAATTTGGTGATTATCTTCTGTTTCTTGCATCTGATTTTTCAATAAAAAGAGAAAATATGACTTTGAGTTCTGACACTTTCCCCCCTTTCATACAAATCTAAAGCCATTACTGTGCCACTCCCAGTGAGATTGATTTTAGATATACTGAGATTACACTGCCAGTAGCACTTAAAACTTAGACTCTATTGTAATCTAAGACCAGTGTTCAATGAAAAGGCTTGCTACCCACTGCTCTGTCACGGAATCGTATCGATCAGACTTTCAGGCCTCCTATGGCCTCCCGTGCCCAAAGGAATCACAACAGACCATGCGCAAGTTTTGCAAAATTATGTATCCTGTATATGTGTGCACATTTTATCAGCTTCTCTTTTTCCATTTCTTGCAGATTTGTCCAAAAATCGGCTCACAGAAATCCCTCCAGAAGTGTGTCTGTTTGCCCCCCTCGAGTCGCTCAATCTTTACCACAACTGTATCAAGTGCATCCCAGAAGCTATCATCAACTTGCAGATGCTGACTTATCTTGACATCAGGTGGGTCACTGCTAACACTTCAGTTTCAGTTTGGAGTCTTTATGTGTGTTCAGCTTTATATCTCATGTGTTGCTTGTTCCCCTTTTGCTACACTAACAGGGTGAAAAGGCTTACATGAAAGAGAATCATTTCCTCTTTTGCTCAAACTCAATTCCCAGTCACCAGATACTCACTGTTCTATGCCTCTGTACTCCATTTTAAAAGTAGGTCAATGTTTTGCCTTTCTCTACAGTCGAAATCTCTTGTCAGTTTTGCCAAAATACCTGTTCAACCTCCCCCTCAAAGTCCTGCTGGTAAGCAACAACAAGCTTGTGTCCATCCCCGAAGAGATCGGCAAGGCCAAAGAGTTGATGGAACTGGTGAGTAGTGTGTATACATCAGTGGATATGAACTTATGTATATTGTACAGTTAAGGCAATCCTATTTGCTACACTTTGACTCCCCTTGCAGGATGTGAGCTGTAATGAAATCCAGGTGCTGCCAGCTCAGGTGGGGAGGCTTCACGCCTTACGAGAACTCAACATCAGGAAGAATTGTCTTCACATGCTGCCTGAGGGTCAGTCTGTCACTGATAAAATTTGTAATCACTTTAGTTGGATAGTTTTAGCAAGCAAGCCCTCACATCACCCCTTAGAATTACATGCAAACAGAGTTTGTTTTGTGAAACAAAAATTCATTATCTCAGGCCACTCTGTTCACACAACCCATCATACTGCTAAGTTTGTAGACTAACCATACTTTTTAATGTAACCATTACCAGACTAGTTATAAATTTGGTCAAATGTTGGAAAGGAAAGTTATCAAGATCGCAAAATATAAAAATTATTAAGGCCAGAGGTTCTCTCTCTCTCTCTCTCTCTGTCTCTCTCTCTCTCTCTCTTTGTCTCTCTCTCTCTCTCTCTCTCTGTCTCTCTCTCTCAATATGACTGCATATGACTGCTTTTTGGTTACATGTCTTCATGTTTGTAAAATTTAAAAAAATGTAACATCTGATCACAAGTTGGAGGGTGGAGCAGAAATTGTACTGAATTTGGCACACTCTTTAGGGTGTTGCAGTACATAGCAATTATTAGGTCTAATCCCCCAGCATATCAAAGCATGTATTGTGTTCTCCATTGCATGTTTTGAGCAGTGCATTGCATTCACCACAAGCTCTTTATAAACCACTTGTCTGTCTTGTCTTGTCTGTTCTTGCAGAGCTGGCTGACTTGCCTCTCATCCGACTTGACTTCTCCTGCAATAAGATCACAGAGATTCCTTCAGCCTACAGGAAACTCAGGCAATTGCAGCACATCATCCTAGACAACAATCCTATGCAGTCTCCACCCGCGCAGGTACATGCATTGAATTCACAATTGTGTCTGTGCATATGATGTGAATGTGAAGTACATATATGGTGTCAAACAGGCAGCACAAATGGGTTTGCTGGGTTTCCTTTTTGTGGTTCAATGGGCAGGTTTTTATTTCCTTCTCATTATAATTAACCTGATACAAGTGCACCCTCTAGTGGATAATTGAACACTAACACTAACTCAAACTAAAGAGAGACCCTGTGAACATTTTTATGTTTCAGATTTGTCTCAAGGGCAAAGTGCACATATTCAAATACCTGAACATCCAGGCATGTAGGATGGACAAGAAACCAGACACCCTGGACCTCCCCTCCCTCGGCAAACGTTGCCTTCCACAGCCACTTACAGATAGGTATTGACACATATAGTCTCATTGTGACATGAAGCTTAATACATCTCTTCTTGACATCTTTTCCTTTAACTAGATATAAAATCTATATATTATTTTAATTATGCATGTATTTGTACATGTATCATATCTAATTCCAGTTATATTGTACATATTTTATTCATTATATTATGGTATCAAGTGGTATCTTCTCAAGTGCACGTCTATTCACTTTGATGAACAGAAACTCTAATAAGCTCATAATTTTGTATATTTCCAGCATGGAAGATTTTTATCCCAGTAAGAACCACGGGCCTGACTCTGGAATTGGTAGTGACAATGGTGACAAGAGGCTGTCTACAACAGAGGTCAGTGTTCAAGCACACAACATTAACTGATGGCATTGCCAATACATGATGAGTGTGGTGCTGTGACATACTTACCAGAATGTAACTGTTTAAGATACACAATGTCAAAGCATGCCTTGTGGAATTTTGTTTCTCATTCACCATTTAGCGTTGTTAAATGGCTGCTTGTCAGAAGTTTATTCATTGCAAAACTCTACTTGAGGGTCATAAAGAATAGGCTGTACAAAATTGTTTCTTGTTATATTATAACAACCAGGCATTGCACAAACTCTCAAGAACAAGCTCTCTAAAGCAGACTAGTGGACACATGGGGAATAACTGGGTCTTAAATGTTTACATGTGAGTGTTTGAGAATCCACCTCTGTCCCTTGACACGACTAGCCTCCCAGATGACACTCATCCGAACATATATCATGTTCTTGAAGGCAAAATAACATTAGACACTTGATCCAGTCTAAGATGTATGAAGTCAAGTTCAGAGGTATGTCTGGCTAGACATACTAGGGTGGGCTATGATTCTTAAAATTCAACTGATAGCAAGAGATGGAAACACTAATATATAGTGTTAAATAAATGATGATCAATGCCATCCACAAAGAAATAGATCAAGCAGATGCATAGTATGTGCAGATTGCTACACAATCATCCATAAGGACGAGTTCAGAGTAAAATGACAACCATGTACAAATATTTCTCCAAATGAAGCACATTTGACTACAACCTAGATTTCACTCCTCGCTCCTCTTGTCTCCTGCAGCCTTCAGATGACGACACTGTCAGCCTGCACTCTCAGGTTTCAGAGACAGCCCGTGCTGATGCCCTGTCACTCCTCTCCAAAATGGACTCTTGCAAAGGTTACCGAAAATAAGTATCACATATTCCCTTTGAAAGCAATAACAGAGACTCGGGGTTGTTGAATGAAGTGCCTAAAATGTGACAGTTTAAGTGATCAACGCGGATGCTTCCTCCCTCTATCAGATCAGGATCTCTATGACTTTATAGAGCCCAACCCCGATGAGGATCCTGCTCTTACAGAGTGTGATGGGCAGCAGAGTAGTCATGTGTCTTGTATAAAGGTATGAATCTATATATCTGGTATACATATATCCACATGGACGCACACATACGCAAACAACATCATTTAGCCATCATTTGGGAAAAGAATGATGACCAACATAGACAATCTGTGGAAGGTCTGCCAGAGATAAAAATTGGTTCTGTTTATTGATCTCTGTGTGTTTGTGTGTTTCAGGAACTGGAGAAAGTTCTTAACATGTCTCACCAAAGCAAAGATAAAGACAGTTGGAAAGAGGAGTCAGGGTGAGTTTAATATTCAACAAATCAGTCAAACAAGAGTTGTGGTGCACTTGACATTCAAATGCTTTTTGCATAATTTTCTGCAAAGACTTGTAAAAACAGTTATGTGGAAGTAAGAAGTTTCCTGATCACAGATTTTATAAGGCACCAGGGCTGCAAAAATAGTTATGGACCAGATATACACAGAGATGTTCTCCAGCTGCTGTTTTGCAGTGTTAGCATTTTGAAAGTGATGTATATCTATATATTTCTAATTCGCCTTGACTGTGGTTGCACTGCAGCATGACTAAGCAGAAATGTATCTTATCCAGATACAAGTAAAGGTTTCTTTTCAAATCAGCTATTGGTAATCAGGAAATAATCTCCATAATGAGTTGACCATTATCCACTGCCACACTGAGACAGCTGTAAATATTCACAGCATTCCTTACTTAATGACAAATCTTCTGCTGTTGCAATACAATGATTGCAGCTATTCCGAACGACCACATTCATTGTGCAGACTCTCATGCACAACATGTATGCAAATATTTTGGAAACTTTATACAGAAAATTGATTAACAATCATATACAAGTTTGCATTATGCTTACACATGTACCATATGACAAAATCAAAGAGAGTTTAGAGTTTTGACAGATATGTTGACTCTTTTTGAATTTGTTATTTTGGTGATATGGAGTCTTCTCTTCGTTGGGACTTTTGTAACTCTGTTATTGTATATTGTTGCCAAAGGCAAGCCCATGACAAAAGTGGTTCTTTTGTACTGTCGCTCTCATGGCAATGACTTTGACTTTGAACTTAATGCAGTTCTGACAAGGAGCAGCTAGTTGAAGAAGAGGATGATGAGCTGAAGGAAGTGCTGGATCTTAGGAAGATTGCCGTTCAGCTTTTGCAGCAGGAGCAGCAGAATAGGTGCGTGGCTCTCACAGCACAACAAAAGCCATTCAATACTTACTGAAACCCCTATTTTTTTTATCCTTTCTCCTTACTCATCTTCAGTTCTTACTCTTCATATGTGCTGAGTAACAGCACACAGGGGAAATTGTTTCCCAGAATCTCATAATTATTTGCTTTGGCCCTTAGTAAGAATTACAATTGTTCATAGTGGGAAAACATACTCTCATCATCCATGTTTGTGGACTTGCTATCTGTTTCTCATTATCCAGATAGGTGTGTTTCCATATTTCCCTCCTTCAGCAAATTTCCCTTCTGCAAATCTTATGAAGTCTTATAAGCTTTACTTCACTTTTTCTCTGTCCACTCTTGCCCTTCCCGGTTTTCTCCCTTTACTCGGCTGCTGCACATTTGATGTACGGCTTCTAGACGACGGTCCTTAATTTGCAGAGCAGAGAGTCTTATTCACAGACGGCGAGTGACTGGCCGGGCACACAGGTAGAGTTGTTTCTATGATATAAATGTATCTTGTTCCCATCTTGCCTAGCCTGTAAAGAGACACTTCCACTGTGCGCCCATTGTTGCTCAACTTGTGAAACTTTTAGTTGACTCACATTTTTACAGACCAGCATCATAAATGCACATCTGTAAATGATTCACCCTGAGAAATTTGGAGTGCATTATTTTACACAAGTCATTCAATAACAATAGTCTTTATACACTCCTGTAACTCGATCTCTTTGTATCTGCAGGTTTCTTAGTCACTCAGGAGGCTCCGGCAGCAAACCAAGGCCTCCACCTCAGACTGCTCGAAGGTATATATTAAGTGATTCAGTGGGTACTGTCAAGCATGTTCAGTTCTGCTAGACAGGAGCACATATTTATAACAAAACATAACATAATGCAGAAAAAAAAGATACGAATCTGAGACTTATACCTCATGACTACATTGGATCTTCATATTATAGCTACATGTAGCTAGTAAGCTAAATTATTTTATAGGGTTGCAAATAACATTTGTTTTGTTTTGTTCAATTCACACTCCAATCCTTTAGTCTACAAGATCGGGGTTGATTCAACTCATATAATAGCTGTATAACGTTAGAAATATGTTAAACAACAAGATTGGAAAGTGTGAGAGGTTCAGCTTGTGCAAGAATAAGCAGTGCAAATAAAAATAGAGACAGTGCAATGAGAGTTTGGTGGAGAGTTCAGCAGCGTCACTGCCTCAGGGAAGTTGCTGTTCCTGAGCCTGCATGTTGGTTAGCGTGCAATGTGCAATGCTTTTTTCCCTGCAATGGCTGCATTTATGGTAATTGCTCTCAGGGTTTGGAATTTGGGTGCAGGTAATCCAATTATCACCACCCACACAAGTGTCTTTGTCAAAAATAGTGAGCATTTCCCTCGACAATTTCCAGTCACGACAGATTTATATTCAAAAACACAGTTTTACATATGAAGCATTATAAAACAGAATAACAGCAGTTTCTCACAGTTTAGAAGCTGAAAAATAGAAGTGTCTTTCTGTGCAAAGAATTTAAATTGCACTTAAATTCACAAAAACATTTTGTCTTACATGGTTATTTTCTGCATAAGTGGGTCAAAGGGAAATACAAAATGCAGGAAATATGTACACATGTTTCACCCTGTTCCACTTCTGAAAAAGCGGTTTCTTGGCTGCTGCCCTTCCGCAAAGACCATTCCTGATCAAGCTTCTTCTGACTGTAGAAGAGTCAACTTGGCTTCATCCTGATGAAGCTGCCAGATGCTGAGCCAGGTCCTTGTTGGGTTTCTTTTGGTCTCTCAAAGAAGAAACTCTGAGAAACTTCTCATCAGGTTTTCTTTGCCCTCCAGTCCTTTTTTTGTCCTTGACCTTTCCTGATTGTTTATATTTCTTTATAACAGCTTGAATACCACATCTTGAGTCTCCAGTTTGTTTGTTGATTACTAAAACAACAAATCTAAGGGTGGTCTACGACTTTTGCACAGTACTGTATATGTGCTTTTATAGTAAGCAAAAAACATCGCTAATCAGCAACAACATAATGTGTATGTTGAAGTAAAATCTTTTACTTAAACAGGAAAAACTGTGTATGATGAGTAAGGTTTGTCGAGGAACAGCCAGACTAAAAAGGTGAGGTTGCGGAACAAATTACAGTTTCATCTAAAATCTTAAACCATGGCAAGAATGAACATAGCTTAATGTGGGATGTTCATCCTGCATCGGCGACATATGCTGTTCAGGCTCTTCTGCAGAAGCACAAAGAAACGGGCAAGGCTAAGGAAAACAGCAGTACAGTATTGCAGAACGAAAAATACTCAAAATCAGAAGATGTCCAGCACTATCAGCTCAGAGCTGGCAGACAATAGTGGGACCCTGGTACACTAACCTACAGAAAGCTGCAGGTCCAGTGCCAAAGAAGACAACAGTGTCAAACCTCAATGACTACAGCCTGTAGCACTCACTCCCATTATAATGTTCTTTGAGAGGCTGGCCAAAAAACACATAACATCCATGGCCCATACCACCATAACCCCAGTAAACATGCAGCTCACAGAGTGAACATGAACAACTGTCTTAGCGCTGCCCAGGTACTGTGTCCTGAGCCCTTTGTCGTTCACTCTGATGACTCACGACTGTTGTGCCAAGTGCAACTTGAACCATATCCAGTTTGGAACGGCGGTAGGTCTCATTAACAAGGACTTTGCCTAGAAGGAGGAAGTTATCCAACCTCCTGCTTTGTCGTAACAAAAATCTGTCACTAAGTGTCTACAAGACAAAGGAGATCATTGTGGAACCATGCAGTCAGTAGAACCAAGTCCCTGGGTATGCACATCACTGATGACTTGACAAAAAGGTCCAGCTGCTTTTGCACCTCCTGCATGATGAAGAGAGTAAGCCTCCCCTACCTGCCCTTATTACATTATTACATTATTACAGAGGCACCACAGAGCACATCCTCACCAGATTCATCTCTACCAAGGCTCATACCACAAGTTTCCTCAGAGAGTGGTGAGGATGTTTTTTATCAGAAGACGCCAAAGACTCTACCCACCCATCTGCACATTTACACTGTGTTAATGCTTCTATTACTTCAACAATCTATTATTAGATTTCAGGGTTAAATGTTTACACACTGTCATATTGTGCAGTATGGCAATTTCAGTTTGTTTTGATT
Organism: Rachycentron canadum; assembly: GCA_038496675.1. Classification (NCBI taxonomy): domain Eukaryota; kingdom Metazoa; phylum Chordata; class Actinopteri; order Carangiformes; family Rachycentridae; genus Rachycentron; species Rachycentron canadum. The sequence continues at coordinate 14,151,230 of CM076660.1, read as the reverse complement.
ATGAAACTGTGTTTTGTGTTCTAATTCATCTCACTTTGCACATTGCATATTTGCACACTTCATTCTGTTGTGCATTCCTTGTTGTATAGCCTGAATGACAATAAACTTCACTTTGACTACAGTCCAGTTAAGTCTGGTCATAAGTGATCTATTTGGAAGACCTGCATCCAAAAAGACATCCATCTGATTTGGAAACAAGGCCAAGTGACTCACCTGTGCATATAAACACAAGAATTGGGGGGCAGAGAAAAAGGTGCTCTGGACCCATGAATAACATTTCTAAACATTTGCCCTCACCAGACAGGAATTTGTTTGCAGATGGGCTTGAGACCACTACAACTGGTGCTTTTATAAATCAAAAGGGTTGTCACAGCAAATGTTGATTTTATTTAGGTTTTTTTGCATGAAGTTGATTAATACCGTAAAAAAAAAGATTATTAATTTGTTTAAGCCCAATTTTTCAGTATTTTTGTCAAAAGTAGGCCTGTAGCCTTCATTTTTTGTACTTAAACCTAAAAGTTAAATTTCTTGTGTCTTTATTCTAGTGCTTCTCTGGATGAAGGGAGTAGTGGCACGTCAGTGCTAAGTGGACAGGTACAAACTTTAAACTAAACTCTTTATGTCTCCCATTTCTCATGTAATATCTTCGCTCTTGAGAATAATTTCAAGTGTCTGCTTTTACAGCCTTCTTCTTCCTGCTCCTTTGATGGTAGCCTGAAGACAGATCAATCAGATTCAGAGCCAAAATGGCCTGAAGTCCCACCTGTGCTCAATCAGAATGAAGACCGCAGGAGGAACAAATACCTGAGAAAGGATTATCTGAAGGTATTAACTGTTGTGTGCTGCTGTAACCACAGGAATCTAATAATAGTTCTGACTTTGGTTGAGTAGGTTTCAAGGCAGATATCTCAAAACAGTGGCCATTAACACCCACATTGCTAGATACCATCACTGGTGGGTGAAAACATGGGTGACAATGTGTAATGTGGGCTGTTACTGTTGAAAAAGGGGACCAGGTTACTTCAAAGATGCTCAAGAACTTTTTATTTTAATACTTTGATGAAACATTGTGAAAGATGATATGATGATATTTTTGAAGGTTGTTCTTTACACGCCCACCTCATGCATGTCAGTGTATGTACAAAATTGACAGTCATCAAAAGTCTCCTCAAGTTCATACCTGTAGCGAAAAAGTAAATAAATATCAATTGTTTCTCATTTCCTGACAGTACAAGTGTCAAAGTGCTCGGAAAAACTCCAGTGGGAATGACGACTGTGAGGTGTGTGTGAGACAAAAATCCAATTATTTTATTGTCCCAAAACATCTGTCATTTATGTTAAAATGTCCCCTTTCTGATTTTTCTCTCTAGGAAGGCTTACGCAACACTGACTTCAGCACCACTTTGACAGTGTTTGGGCTAAAACCAAGATCAGGTAATACCCATGCTATTGTTTGACTTCTATTGTTTATCTTTGTGTCTTTTTCCTTTTCACTGTATTAATAATCACAGAACTTGGGTTTATAAATAGGCTGTCACATCCTTTCAATGTGTGCTGGAAATGTATGATAATGTAAACTAAAAGCAAAATATATTTGATAAATTTCCTCCCCATGTATTTGCTATGTGAGTTAGAAAACAAGTCTCTGTTATTTAGGATACCATCAAATTAGTGGGACAGGCTAAACGAGTCCATATTTGCCACACTTAGCTTGCTTAAACACATTAGAGACAATGCTCTCTTTTTACCCAAGGCTTAGATGTGTGATGTGAACACTTCATCTGACATGTAGCAAAAATATTTTAGGTGGAGCTCCAGCGGCCTTTCTCTGGAAGTGGGGAAGGCTTCTAAAGAACTGTTGATCTGTTTTATATCAGTGTGTTAGCCGTTAAGGACAAGGCTGAACAAGAGTGATATTTATCTTTTTTGATTATTTTTATCTTGGTTTATGAATAAATCTTGTTTTCATTGCTGATTCATAGCAGTTGAACAATTATTTAATCCTTAGGTAACAGTATAATACAACACTGTAAAGTAAAAGCTGTAAATTCCTCAATGCAGGAAAGTCATTGAGTATATCAACATGTAAGCAGCATTTCACTTTTGTACTTGATTAATGTGTTTTATTTGGTGACTAACGACAGTTTTCATAATTTATTAATCTGCTCAAAAATCTGCTCTCTCAATTGATCATTTCATTGTTTGGTTTGTTAAACTTCTAACAAAACACATTCAAATTGCTTGTTCTAGCCAAATAACGGTCAATTTAAGAATAAGAAGTTTTCAGTTAATCAGACCAACTAACCGATTAACTGACTAATTATTTCTTGTCCAATTTACTCACCTATGCTATATAGCAGTGAAAGAAATAAAAATCAAAGACTAATCTTTCATGCATATCATCACAGTCTCTAGACACTATGCAGGTAAAGAAGCGATCATAGTTCTGTCTGCACAATGTGGGTTTGTTTCATGGCAGCGTCAACCCTTTCTTGATAACAGAGATAATATCTAGTTATATAACTTGAATATCATCAGGAACAGGGTTTTGGATTTTGGCCACACAGGAATCCATTTATTTGTCCAACATTCATGGTGGAATTGCACTGACCTGAAAGACTTCAAGTGACCTAAAATTGACCTGTGAGTAGAGATAGTCAGTCTAGGATTTTTGTTCTCTGATAACACTGTGTTATCTCCCTGCCTATTTATTATTTCAGCCTTCACAAGAGGAAGCCGTCAGGAGTACAGCTCAACAGACCCAAGTTTCACCATGAGGAGGAAGATGGAGCACTTGAGAGAGGAAATGGAACAGATAGGACTCTTACGGCAGGTCAGAAGCCTTGCTGCTTGTTTATGCTTTTGCATTTCTTAGAAAACAGTCATGCAGATGCCAAAGCCTGTCAGATCCTGCTTTTGTTTCAGTGTTTATATCTCACAGCAAATCTAAATCTTGTCTGGAGTCCTGCATGTTTTCATAGTGAGTGTTCACGTGGATCTTAACAAGCTGAATCCTACTACACTGTATTTAACAAATAACTGACTTGTCTCATTTTTGTTTGACCTATGCAGTGCATCTTATTGTGCTTAAATTACAGCTTTTCTCATCTTTCACTTGCTGCTTGACTGTAATGCCTCATCACCCCGTTGCTGTTGCTACAGTCTTTTTAAATAGCTGCCCATTGACAACTTTTTTAGTAGTACTGTTTAAATACTTGTAAATGTAGTAGTAAGATGAGCAGGTTTTAGTAGCAGCAGAAGTAGTTTTTTGGGCTTTGTAATAGTAGTTGATGGAGTACTAAGTGTAAAATGTGCCACTCATAACGTAGCACTGCCAGAAAGAGGCCCTGTTACTGTTGGCTGTTGAGATTTCACATTGAGCAGATGACCATGCTTAAAAAATAGCTGCAGTTTTCAGGCTACATTAGCATGAATGACAAGATGATTGATTAATAAGTTAATGAAGTGTCAGTATGATAGTGCTAGTTTAAGTGTTATTTTGCCTCAGTATATATTCAATGCACACCTCTAAATTTATCACGTTTTTTGACTATTGTATGTATTTGGTATTGCACAACTTTCAGTGCAGTGTTCACTAATATGAAATTGTTTCAATGTCCTGCAAAACTATTAAGCTGCAAGTTACATAAAGCTGATACAATTATGAAATTAAAATTAAAAGTAATTTTATTTGTGTGCTTTTAAGTAAATAAACAAAACCTTGACAGATCATGACAAATGATGACCAATACCAATAGGCCCTGAAACTTAACTAAACTGCAGCAGAGAGTCTCTGCTGCTGCAAAGTCTGCCGACAGGAGGAATAAGGAATAAGGAGTGATGTCAATTAACTTCACTGTGCAGCCTGATGAGAATACCCCCTGGTTAAGTAGAAGTGATACTATGAATAAGTTTTAATGCCAAGAAAGAGTTTCCAGAAATAAAGTAGCAGTCCACCACAAGAAAAGACATGAAACATCTCATCAGGTATTGCGACACCTTTCTGCACTCATTCCTGGAAGAAGTATTATCATTATTCCTTTGAACTGGCATGAAACATATAAAATGTTCAGTATAGAGGAAAGCATCTAAAAATCACTTCTATGGTAATCTTTATTTATGAAATATTTACCATTAACTGACAATGCAGAATCTTGCATTTCCTGTCTCATCATCCAGACTGTAGTTTGAAGACACAGGGGAGGTGGAGGTACTTGACCAGAGTCATGAGAAGTTGTAGCATCCTGTTTGGGTGGCTGTGCTGCAGGAGGTAGAGTGGGTCTCCACTAATCAGAAGATTAGATCCCCAGTTCCTTCAGTTTCCATGTTGAAGTGTCTTAGGCCAGATACTGAACCCAAAATCTCCTAGGCTGTTCCATCAATGTATGCATGTGAGCATGTATGGCTATATGAGTAGAAGAAAGCATACAGCATTTTGTGTGGTTGATAAGACGCCCTTCATTGTTTACTGGCAAACACCTTAAACCATAAATTTCACCGCTACAGCCATACTGCTAGCTTTTTCTGCTCCCCTCTGGGTTTGACAAGCCCCAACCTTTGTCAACCATTGACATGGTTACACCCATTGAAAATGACAGAAACTATAGCAACAGTGGCTGGTAGTGATGCGCCAGAGACTGTGGCTGCCACCACAAGAGGGCAGTACATTACACGATGGATGCTATATTAGTTATCAGACAGAGATCTGATTAAAGGAGTGTAGTTGCTTCCACTTCATTGTTGTTCAAAATTATCTCTATATTTTACCTTTAACTGGGCAAGCACTAGTGGTGACTGATAAATTTTATTTTCATCGTGATATAAACATGAACAATAAACGCAATGCAAAAAACTGATTGAAAGGTGATGAATTAGAAAAAAAATTATTTAAGGCACAGCGTCTGAGCCAAATCAAACAGAAAAATCACCTTGGATGTTTGGGTCATGCATTCACAATATTTGGCCAGTCAGATGAATCCTTAGCTCACCACCAGCTGACTGTGAGGTTAGCTAGTGTGATGTTTTAAGGAAGACAGGAACTATTTCTTTAGTGTTCACAATTTTGAACAATGTTATCACATGTTGCAGATTTTAATCATACCATGCCTAGCAGACACTCCCTGCGTGGCTTGCCCAGATGGCTTAAAACTGTGGATAAGGTACTGTAAACTGAATAACCAGACAGACCACAATACTAATAACAGCGCATAGCCTGTCTTATGCCCTGGTGCTAATACCTGAAGGAAAACACAGGGTTTGATTGCAAGTCATACAAAAATAGAAATAAATCAAACCCTCAACGGCAAGTTAGAGACTGCCCTGGCTCTAAGCCAAAAGTTCAAAGAAAATAGGAAAAAGAAAACCGCTTGAAGATAAGATTCAAATGTGGCCCAACTGTCTAGAAAAAAAAAAAGATACAGTCATTTGCTAATGTGGTGGGTGAGAACAAACATTGTTTTGTTACTCTGCTCCATATGACCTCACTTACCGCAGACATTATCACTTGATGATGACGTATGACACACAGACAGGTGGACAATGTGCCCTGAATCAATCTGAAAATCAGATGTTCTTGACTTTCATCTAATTCACTATTTCAGTGGGGCAGATGCTGTGATATAGCCATGGGACTTTCCAAAAAACTGTTTCATAGTGTTTTAAGAGGGAGAAAAGACAAATTGGGGATAACAGAGTCACGCAATGTTAAATGAAAAGGACGTAGGCTGTTCCAAAGAATCAGCAACATCAATAAAAGTAACAAGGTGTGTTTTCCATTCTGCGAACAATAGAGCGTATATGCCCTTTACTGACAAACAACCACTGATTTCTTTGACAAGGAACAGGGGCACAATTTATGTTGATTAGTCATTTCATTTCTATTTTTCTAAACATTTCAAGGTCTATTCATCATTGTTGGGTCAAAGGTTTAAATTTGAAATTCATTCCTGACCTTAGAGATAATGGTTGACTGTTTCCATAGTTACTGTGAATGAACTTTCAATCTCAAGAAAATCACTGTAATGGCTTGGGAGAAATTACACTCCCCAGCTAAATATTCAGAATGGAAACTATAACTGACGTCAGACAGAAGCAAACAGGAAACCCTTCTTCTTCATCTTTGTGGAGAAAGTGTTTTCACACATCAAACACCACATAGCAGAGTTCAAACATCAATGAAATTCCTCTCAAAATCATTACCAAGATCAAGATCTGTTACTACTGTAAAGTCATTGTGGTGATCACAATAGTAATTCCCTGTCTAATCTGACCTAAGGCAAGAAAGTATTATGTCTGGTATCCTTAATATTTTAATGCCTGGAGCATGATAACATTCACCATCGGAAGTGGTAGCTAGTCTGCACCTATTTAGCTCTTTTGTAATCTTATGACCCACTCAAAGCACTTTATAAAGGAAGCCATATTCACCCACACACACATTCATACAATGCTTTCTATGACTCATACAGTGCTTTTACAACATGTACACATACTTTAACATTGATAGAACAGTCATTACATGAAGCTTTATTGCTTTGTGTAGTGACTGATAGAATGAAGGGGAAGACCTTGTATAAGCCCCTTCACCTTTATTCCCTGTACAGTTTATTTCCATATATCTTTCCTGTTTTACTTTTGTGTAAATAAATAAACAATTATTCAGCAGATATGTGCGGTTCAGTATCTCACTCAAGAACACTTTGATATGCAAACTGGAGGACCTAGTCCATCAAAACGAGGGAGCAGTGTTCTGAGAAAGTTGAATCTAGGGCAACTGGACTTAGTTGTAGATTCATTAATTTAAATAGTCATTTCGACCAGTGCAACCACCTGATAATATTTACATATTCTTACCATTCTCTCTCCCTCAGTGGCTTCCACTTTGAATGTGCCTTCCCTGTCTCTTTGTTGCTTGCCTACAGTTGAGTTGCAGGAGTTTTCTGAATGAGGCTTTATGAAGACCTGAAACAGAATCAGTCACAGCCAAGTTGCAACCTGCCGAGATGTCACCCATTGGTTTGTGAACTTTGAAGTCTCCAGTTTGGAATTTTCACTGTTGCCATCTTGATTTGTTGAAACCAGAAGAAACCATATTTGGAGGAGAAGGAGAAAGAGTGAGGGGTGGATCTGACCTGCTCTATACACTGATGTCAGGCAGGTTGCCATTTGTGGTACAGTCTGTCAACCACCTTATCATCTATTGTCCTCTCAATGGGACCATAATTTAAAAAATTAAAATATATTTGAGTAGACTTGAAACTAAGGCCATCAATTAATTAGGAAAAAGTTTACTGAGGTAATAAATCAAGTGAGAAGTAGTGCCATTTTCACATAGACTTCAATACAAACTGACTTATTTTAACAACCAGTGGAGTCACCCCCTGGTGGTCATTAGATCGAATGCAGCTTTAAGGCTCTTCAGCGTTGTCTTCACTTTTCAGTCAATGTCAACTTTTACAAACTGTCCTTTGTCACAGTATGAAGTGGTAAGGGGTCAAAGGTCACCAACAAGGAGTCTGTGGACAGCTGGAGAAAGGCCAAGGCAACCATATTTGAACAGAGACAGGTGTTACCATCTGCCCCCATATACTGCACAACCACCTGTTATCACATGACCAAAGTTTTGGAGCCACTTAGCCCACCTGATTATGACTGGAGATGCAGCATATCCAGGGTAACAGAGCCGAGGGATTGTGGTGGTTCCAAAAATGTCCCTTTTAGCAGCATAAAGCAGCTGTTTAGTCTTTTAAAAGCCCTACATTAGATCTTGTTCAGTGGCACTTTACTATAATAAGCAGATGATCTGTGGCTGGGGTTATTTATATCTCCAGTCTTTGGGAACACCAGGTAGTAAATACCCGAACTGTGAGTCAAAAATACACATCCTCGTGTGTATTGGAAGCACCTAAACCTTTTTTTAAAAAAAAGTTATTGTCAGTCAGAGTTTATATGATCAAATAAACAACCGTTCTCACTGTATTTAAAGTAGTAACAGCTTTGTGAACATGCCCAAATATGACTAACTTATACAGAACAATGCAGGCCTGGGTAATCTCCTCGGCTCAGCAGCTTCTCACAACCGCAGGCACTTTCTGCCTAAGTAGGCACTTTGATTTGTGCTTATAACTACTCTTACTAACACAGAATCTCAGTGGAACGTTATTTAGAGAGGAGACATAACTCACTGTGAATGATACAGTAAAAATAAATAAATCAAACACCTTCTCAACTGCTGTTGTTGGAGTTCAGTGATGTCATGAGGTTATTACCAATGTGTTTGCAGAACATTGAGTCCAGACTGAAGGTGTTGCTCCCAGATGATGTTGGAGCTGCTCTGATGGATGGGGTTGTCCTTTGCCATTTAGCCAATCACATTTGTCCTCGGTCTGTTGCCAGCATCCATGTGCCCTCACCTGCAGTGGTAAGTACATAAAAAGGTTTATTGTATTTGAAAGTGCCATAGAGTTATATATCATTGAACAATATCTCTTTATGACTTTATTACATCTTTCTAACTTTATGTGGTTATTACCTGTTACATGTATTGCTACTTCATGACTTTATGGCTCCATAATCTGTTTTTATTTGCTAACATGATTGATATTCTGGCTCTTCCAGCCAAAACTTAGCATGGCTAAATGCCGTAGGAATGTGGAGAACTTCTTGGATGCCTGTAAGAAGCTGGGTGTTCCACAGGTAATATTAATAGTCTATTATTCTCATTGTTGATCATTCGTGACCAACTGTTATCACAGCTTGGTTTTGTATTTGCATTCTTTTATGATACTACTGTGATTAATTGATCTACCAGTAACATCTACTAAGCTCTGGAACATAAACCTCAAGTAATGACTGATTGTGTCTCTACCAGTTAAGTCATGTACACTCAGTGACCTGTCCTTTGCCTTCATTTAGCCCAGCCAATTTCTCCCATAGCTACTGTTATAAGGATGAAATAAGAATTTACTTTTTATTACTTCATTTATACTATTCGTGTTTCATTTTGCATCTAAATAAAAGCCAGGCTTAAACACGCAAATAATAGCAATAGCATTTATATAATCATTGAATGTAGATATGGATTTCCTCTTTGAAATTTTAGTTCATTTCGAATTTTGCAATGTCAAATATTTTATATTTTAGACAGAAAATGAAGGTACCCTGGATTTCCTTTCCTTTGCTTCCATCTGCATCTCTTTCTTGGATAACATGAGTGACAGAACATAATCTACATAATCTACTAGGGCAGAGGATTGATCGATTATATTCAGGTTTATATTCATGTTGAGGTTTGAAGATTTTCTCCAGATTCAGCCATTAGATTTATTGACTCAACTTGAATTTATCAGAAATTGACCAACTGAGGTTGAGCAACATGATTTTTTTGAATATTGGACAAATCTGAATTTGTAATCCCTAAAAAAAAACCTCAGTGGTATTTTCAATTTATTTAAGGGGTGATATTTTTATCCATTGTTTTTCCAGATATAGAGAGAGCCATCACTGATATACCTGCCCTGAACTAATGCTATACTGCCATGCTGTCGGTGCATGGCAGGGGCAAGAGACAAATATGTCAAAATGACTTCACCTAAACTGTCTGCATGACAATAATGATAATTCAAGCATTTCTGTGGTGCGAATGAAATTATGTTTTCTTATTTGTTTTGAGTGAACTGATCTTTTAATGAGGGATTTTTTTTTTCCTGTTGTCATAGAGAATGAAGCCGTGTTGTGAGTTCAGTCAACTTTATTCAACTGCAAAGATCTTTGAAGTCCCAAGTTTTCTGAAGAGCTTTTAATCATATAAAGTACAACACATTTAATTAAACATAACATGGTGAGAAAATCTTTGATGATTAAGATCAAAGATAGACTATGATAAAATCTATTACCTCAAAACTTCACATGAAAACTAACACTAACTGGTTGATATGCACTAAAATCGAGCAAGAAAGTTTCTAATGTGGGTGAAGCAGCCCCTGATGTAGTAACAGAGAGGAAAAGTTGTCTTTTTTTTCTTGCTGTGATTGACTAAAGATGTTCTCTGCTAAATCAGGACAAGCTCTGTCTGCCCCATCACATCCTAGAAGAGCGCGGTCTGGTGAAGGTGGGTGTGACTGTCCAGGCTCTGTTGGACCTGCCTGCATTGAAGCCCACACAACTGTCAGCTGTTTGACACAAGCCTGAATGTTGCTAACCTGCGGTCATCCAGCAAACCCCTTCACCTAGCCCAAACCCACACCATATTGCCAGGGACCAGAGAGCCCCTCAGGGTGAGGACCCAGTGGGTGGTGGCTTTTTGGGAGCCTGCTTCTGTCTGACTGAAACGGGAGACAGGAGGCTGAAATGCCCCAGTCTTCCCATATGATGTCAGCCGCCATCCACTTCCTGTCCATCACATTTTCATTCGTATCCTGTTCTAGTTACTGGGGTCATTCTATATGTGTGTGGACTTGAAATGTGACTGTGTTTCCTGAGCTGCTGTTTGGACTTACTGGGGAGAGACAGACAAAGTGTCTATAGAAAGACCTGGACATTGCTCTCAACATGCTCAGTGATTATTGAGCCTGTATGTGCCAGTGTCAACAACTATTCCATGCAGGTGTTGAACAAATGGCGGTAAAGAGATGATAGACATGTAACTCACTCTTTCACTAAAGAGACCGTAGCTGAACGCTGGCCTCGAAACCCCAAACCATTGACTGACCTCAAGTGGTTCTTACACTCTTGAGTTTCTCTTCTTTTTTGTGTAACTGATTTTCATCATGAATTCATTTTTGAATTTATTAGGGTTCTTTTTATTTTACACATGCATCAGGTCCCTACTGTACCCTTTTTCAGCAGCCAAGCCTGATTCATAAGCAGTATTGATTTGTCAGGATTCCCACTCCTATGTTTTTGACGCTTGCCTCTGAAAAGAAATGTGACGACTCTGGGAGTCACACTATAGTCAAGATTTTAACTGTTCTTAAACACTGGTGTGGTTTTGACATCTTTGCTGCACAAATCATCTGTAATCCTGTATCAGAGTTCTTTCTAAATACACACCTGCATGCAGTAGGAGAAGTGACATTTGACCACTGTGAGAACATGTTTTGGCTGTTGCCAAAGGTGTGACAGTCTCATTTTGTAGCATTTTCCAGTCTACATGCAAGGTTTGTGTTTTTGAAAAATAGTGTTGTAACTTTTCTAAAGATTTTATACTTTCTTCCCAGTCATTGCCAATTGTTACATGTTTTCAGTTCAGAGCATGAGTTTGCCATTTTATACACAAGGTTGTTAGGATTTTATTACTTTGCATATCCTCAGATGAAACATGTTGATACTGTATGTGTTTGTGAGTAGAGGGGTCTGAGTGATGGGCCTCTGATCAGAGGTAATAACTCCTGCAAACTGCCAGACCACCCTGCTGTATGTGGTTTCTGATACAGTTTATTATTTCAGGGAAATTAAATTATCTATGTATTTATTCACTTGTTTTATATTTATATGTTGTTGCTGGGTGTGTCTTAACACCAATTAGCTGAGGTGTGGCTGAACAGCTAATACTCCAATTTCTTCTGTATGTAGGGTGTGAAATTGATTAACTCCCATGTCTGTAAGAATCACTTTTTCTGGAAGTTTAAAACAAATATTTTCACTCCATTTGTCAATACATATGATGATAGTGTTGACAGCATGAGAGGCTTAATTCTGTTCAGGCGTCATGCAAGAGCCGAACATGTTCACATCAGATTTATAAACTGAAACTTCAATTTATGTGACAGAACTATCATCTGCTTATTTAATTACACTTTATTTACTCTATCGTTTGTATTTTAATCAATTTTCTATTAGTTCCTTCAGTCTCCTTGGCATATGTTGGCATGTGAGTCTCAACTTTTTTGGATTGGATCAAATTCCATCTGGTAGCTGCAGTGCACCAATTAATTTTAAAGACACACAGTGAACCCATCTCTTTACATAACACACCATTTTATGCAGTGTGTGTGTGTGTGTGTGTGTGTGTGTGTGTGTGTGTGTGTGTGAGTGTGTGAATTTAACATGAATTCCATGCTCCATTTCTCAAGTGGCCACGGAGTATATTGAATTTGAAAATGCACCTTTGAAGAGAAGCTGAGGATTCAATGACCTATATTGACTTTTATCAGGCATGTGTTGATTGATATGTAACTCATAGCGCTTTTAGGTCTAGTAAAGATAAAGATTTTTTTTTTTTTTGCTTTTGTTTGCAAAAACCCTTTTTTGAGTTGTTCTTAACCTTATAACATCTAAAGTGTGTCATATTGTGCCTTAAAGGGGGTGTATCCTAAATTAATTCATATATTTATTAAATTCAACTGTAATTTTGTCTCTTAAATTATAGATTTTTCACCTTCAAGTGAACAGGATACTTTTGATTTAATTTAATGTCAGCAGCTTCTCTTCTAATGAGCTGCAGCTCTAATTGGTCACTGTAAGATTGAGTTCAGAGCAAGATTCACTGACTCTGCCAGAATCATCCTCTCACAATTTATTGCTTTTCTCCTCAAAGCACAAACAGGTATGACTTACACATCTTGTGGTTTGATGTACTGATTTGCTTAATTTATTTTGTTTAATGCTGTTTATGACAACCTCTGCTTCCTCTGAATGGATTATATTGGCTGACTTTGCGCTATTATGTTCCAAAGAACAGATACAACAGAGATAAAAGGGACAAAATGATTCAGGGCTTCCAGTTTAACAGGCCTTGAGTATAAAATATGCACACATCATCACAGTCAGCAGTCAGCAGTAATCAAAACAAATGACATTGACATTTTCTGCTGCTGCAGACAGGTCTTGTTTTATGGACCTGACTACTATATATTTATCAAGCAAGCAGCTTTTTGAAGGATAGACACGTTTAATAATACTATAATGTGTATCGTGTGTAACAGTGGGCTGGATTTTAGAACAGCATGCTACATATTCATTTATCACCTTCTGAAATTTATTATGAAACACTCACAGACAGTTTGATAAATAAATCCTAAATTGTAGCACACAGTGCTACGTTAGCATCACAGAGGGCTGATGGCTGGCTGATTCTGAACACCAAGTCTTCATCAGTCTAAAATCACAAGTTCAGAGACATTGAAAAAATTGAAGTGATGCATAACCTACCTCAGGTTTGCTTGTAAAATTTTGACTGTTTAGATTTAGATGCTTCTGTGATGAAAAGTCAAAAATGTTTGCGGATGATGTTAACTTACTGCCATAACTTGCTGCACATGTGTACTATTGTTTTATACATTCAGCACACATATTCAGTTGCCTTGGGTTAAATAGATGACTTAATTTATATTCTGGAGTAAGAGGACTGAAAAGCTAGAAAGAAAGAAAACTTTGCTTTGTTTTAAATTGAACAAAATTTCACCGTAGTGACACTGACTGAATGGAGGCAAAGAGGAAAGTCATACCAGAGAGAGAATACTGTGATATAATTGTCATTCAGTATGATGTTAATTTTGTGCTTTCAGTTGGATTTAGTCTGTGACTCATACAATATGTAACATGAAAAGTAGGTTGAAATGATCTCTCGTTGGGATATAGGTTGACCCATCAGAACTAAGAAATTTAACAGCAAATAACCATGAAACTTGATAGTTACTACTTGGTTATTAGTTATTACTTAGTTTTTTGAAGGTGTCGTGAGCTCAACAGGTGGATGCAGCATCACACACCCTGAAAACGCTTTGTCCTTCTATAGGGTGGGAATTGTCCCTGCACCTGTGAACAGGATGAACATGACTCACAAGATGTGCAATTGTATTTATTAATTTCATATCCATGGTGACAGGCAATCTAGGCTAGGATGTAATTTTGCATATTAATAGACATGAAGTTTGGCTTTGTCTCCCTATGATTCAGTTTCTAATCTGTCTAATAGCCCATAAATGAATTTGCTTGTTAATTCACACACATGCTGGTACATGCAAATTGGAATTCCAAGCAATAAGAAAGGTTTTTTTTTTGATGCCCTGGAAAATAAGTTCGGTGCAATGAAGGTAAGTATGGGGCTCTCGCCTCCCTCCTTTGATGTCCATGTGAGCCAGTACCCCACAAGATTGGGTGTTTTGTTTCCCTCCATTTGCTGTCAGTTTTGTCATTTATCTGCTAAGGAGAGCAGAGCAACCCTCACCTCTGTTTTCTGTTTGAATGCACCATACCTATGTTTATGTCACCACACTGATGCCTTATTCTTTTTTTTACCTGGAAACACTGTTGTATGCCACATTGCCCTTTCGGTCACCACTTCTGGTGTAAATAAACCCAGTGCTAAATCATGAAGTCATCCTTTCACCACAGCTTGTAGCTGAAGCATCAGATATCTACTGATGGATTGAACAAAACTCATATTAAGATTATTCAGATTTATGCACTGATTTTTAACCAGAATATTAAATATCACACACTGTGTGGTTGCATGTTTAGCTACAGTTGCTATTCCATAGTTTAAAAGATTGATACACACAATTAAATCAAAACAGCAGTCACATGCCTGTACATATGCTGACATACTCCTGTTTATGCAAGCCATAAGGGAATCCTTGCAGCAACAGTTTTTGAAGTTCTGCCAAAGCTGTGATTAGGCTGCTACAGGGCACCTAATAAATGTGGCGAGTTTATTGTGAAAATTTATCATATTAACTTTGTCAGACTGTGGGTTTTGTCCAACATCACTGACATATCAACAAAGGTTTTCCTCAGGCTAGTGTGGGCTGAGGAAATTTGGCATGTGCGTGCTGTTTTGTGCCTGACGTAAAAAACTGACCTTATCCTTAAAATTGTTGGCTTTACTTGGAGAAAGTGGAAATCATACAATATGTAGAACTTCTGTTAATCAAATGTTGTAGCTGATTGTCATTTTTATACATTAATGTATGTTGTCATCTGTGAAATGTGTGTTTTACCTCAAGAACAATTCTATCCAGTTCTTGCTTCAGGTAAAGGTTTGATGAACAAATATTTTTGACAGATATGTCCTGAGGCCT
Source organism: Rachycentron canadum (assembly GCA_038496675.1). Taxonomy (NCBI): domain Eukaryota; kingdom Metazoa; phylum Chordata; class Actinopteri; order Carangiformes; family Rachycentridae; genus Rachycentron; species Rachycentron canadum. Next base: position 14,136,210 of record CM076660.1, on the reverse strand, counting down.
GGGAGCAAGTTTACGAGTTTTTGCGGAAAAGCAATGTACAGGATTTGTTTCCATTTTGCTGTTACCATAATACTCCCTTTACAGCACACTTGCAACAAAAACTTAACTAAACATTCAGCAATATCTGCAACATGGAGTCAAACTGGCACATTTTCTACAGATAGTGGTGCTTATCTATATTTTGCAATGTGTATGTGATAAATCCACTGCACTACATCATCTGTACCTGCAATTGGTTCATGTGTCACAACAGATATCAGGAATTTTGCTTGTTACGATCTAACACTTGTCATCTCATCCAAAGAAAAGAGTGAAACAGTGAGACATGTCTAAATACTACACTGCCGAGAACTTTGAAACTCATGTATACAAGCTTTTTGTATTTTAAAACAAGTCAAATGCATGCAACAATACTAAATGACTGAACCTGTACATATCATCTGTATAAATTCCAGGGTTTTCTTAAAAAACAAACGTGGTCAATATGAAATAAAGTCAAACTCTTTGCAGGCTGTCTTGTCTTTATTAAATGCATCTGCAGGCTATGACTTGCAGACAACCTTGCTTGTGCTTGTGCAACCTAAAGAAATAGCAACTGTGATTTCTTGTGGTAGTGCAACAGCTCTTAAAGTGTGGAATTGCTAGTAACTAACATGGAACTGGTTTCTTTGGAGGTATCAGGTTATTGTATGAGACAAAGATTTTGGGAATGTATTAACTGTAGTTATACATGCTGTAACCTACATCCACCTAATTTCAAACCGAAAACACCATTAAGACACAAGTAAAGTCTAGTTTTTAATAAACTTTGCATCACATGACATCTGCAATGTCTCTGTTCTGTTCCAGTTCAGGTCTCACCCAAGCCTTTCTCTGTTTTCATGTCACCAGTTGTTCATGTTTGTTTTCCAGCCTGAACCAGAACCACTCTGTTATTTACATCTAATCTTTCCCTTTCTAGTCAATATGTTTTTGAATATATAAATATAATATGTATAATAATTACCACTTCGCAGAAATGAACCACTTTATCAAAAAATTCTCACAAACACAAGAGAGATGACAATTAATCATCAAGGAATGAATCATTAATTGGCAATTCCCCCATGCCTAATGGTATGTTGTTGATAGGTTGATGGTTGCTCTCCAATCTGATTTGATTTGGACCTGAACTTCATGTCTGAATGCCCCTATAGTTTTCATTTAGCTGCCAAGTTGCCATTTGGGCATGAAAAGTAGTATTTAGGTTTAATGATTGTGAGGTGGCGTTAGGGCCAAGTGAAAAACAAGTGTTTTTAGTACTTGAGCACACAAGCACACACTCTTTTTTTCCTGGGAAAAGGGGAGTGGGTTTGGCAAAGTTCCCTGTCATCTCTGTTTTCCACCTTTTGTCCTCTTGCAGTGAACCTCTGTTCCTTGTCTTTTCTGGGCCTCAGCTCAAGCCAGTCTGTCTCAGTTCTGCCCAAATTAATTCCTCCTCATACTCTCTCAGCGTTATAGTTCCTACCCTGCAGTCTAGCCTAGAATATGGGCTTCCACTCTTGAGGCAAATCCTGTCACTCCTGCAACCAATTTTTCCTCCTAAAGTGTTTCATGAGTGTCCACGCTTTCCAAGCTGCCTTCCCTGCCAGTCCCACCTGTGTCTGCAGCTCAAGCTATTTCTTTCCAAGTAGTTCCACCAGTCTGTTCAACCCCCTGGCAGAATTTCCTGAGAAGTCTGCTTGCTTTTACTGTGTGTAACACTTGCTTAACTGGTCCTTCAATTCGAGTGGTGTCTGCTTCACTAATAATAATGCTATCACTTGCATGACATGGCTTGGCCTCTTTCATGATACAACACATTGAGGTGATTTATGTCCATCAGTTCTTTGAGCCACAGTTTCATTGTTGAAAATTCTTCCTTTACCAAAATAAGATAATTTTTTTTGTTTTCTGCAGTGAGTCCCAAGAATTACAAAGAAGTGTTGTTGTGCCAGTTTGAGTTTCCTTACATCTTTGAATATCCCCAGAATTATTAATTTGATCTCTTTGACAAAAATGAAGACCAACAACCCTGTAACCTTTTATTTAAAGTGTATCTGTGAAGTTAATTACCTTCACCTGAATTGCAATTTCAGATGAAAGAGGACATCTGAAAATAATTTATGTAATTCTTCCTTTGAGGAACATTATCTGTGTATGATTTAAAACTGTAGGAAAAATTGTATATTTATGGTTAGGTCACATTTTTACTCTGTTCTGATATAATAGAAAATTCACACTCACACTACAGCACCTAACCTGTTGTAGCATGAACATTATTATCACTTCAACAATTTGCTCACGAAAAGGTATCAATCAGAAGTCAAACCACTGAATCAGAATCTGCATGCTTAATTACTCTGCCTGTCTGCTCTCCAAACCAAACAGACAACATTTTGATCAGGTAATGAAAAAAAAAAGGATTACAGTTAACCCACTAGTAAATCAATTTGTGGTTTGGAGTCACCTTCCAGACTCGTTCTCACTGTGCTTGTTATTTGAACTTATTTTTAGGTTTCAAACGCTAATTGTTTCTCACTTTTCTGTGATGTAAATATCAATTTGTTGGAAATAGAAATTAACCAATGGTTATTTGCTTTAAAATTTAATTTGATCACGCACAACAAACAAACAAAAAACCCTGATTGTAGTCTTTATTATTATTATTATGGATGCTTTATGTTCCAGTTGAAGAACATAACATAACTTACATAACATAACTGATACTTCGTGTGATGGCACCATTGAGAAAATATAGTAGAATAAAAGACGTGGTGGAGAAATCGTGAGTAATAGTCCAATACAACAACCTGTTCAGAATCAAGTCAGTGACACATCTGATGACAGTACGGTGACTAACACTGAGCTGTCAGCATGACTAGGTATGCAGTGTTTCAAATCATTCAGATCATTGACAGGTCAAAAAACATGACGAGACAAGTGCAGCAGCCGAGACAATGGAGCGAACGGTGGCGTATCCGTCCAGCCCCAAATCTCATTCCTCATCTAGTTATCCCCAACCACATTAATACTCACCGAAATACTCACACCGATTTCCTGATTTACTCAGAAACCAAACACATTACGCGCTGGGTGTGTGTGTGTGTGTGTGCGTGCGTGTGTGTGGGGTGGGAAAATCCAATTTCTCCGGTTTAAAGCGTACAAATAGGTCAGTCCACCCACGATGTAACAGTCTCCTAAACTCTGCCTGAACCTGCTGCAGAGGAATCAAAACAGCCCTTTCAGGTAGGAAGGCTAATCTGACAGCTGTTGCTCCTTCATTTATTTGATCTAGCTGAATACCACAGGGAAAAAGCTATTATACATATAGTTTGGAAGTTTTTGTGGGTTTAAAAAAAAAAAAGTATTTACTTGTGTGTGATATCTTCATTTTGCTTCACCCTGTCAAACTAATAGCAGAATTTATTGTGTTTGCTCAGACACTTTTTTTTTCATCTTGTTCACACTCTCCATGTGTTGTCTCGGTCTCGATCAGAAACGCGTGTAAACTGCACTGATGGGAAATAAATCCGCCGTGATTCACCGAGCCACACTGATGCTGCTCTTAATAACCTGGAGGGAAAACCTACATTGCAGTGGACTTACAGGTTGGCATAGATTTGGTAACTTCAGCAATTCAGCGATCATACTTGTGTCTTTTTTTTCTTTTTTTCTTTTTTTTTGCTTGAATCCTGAAAACCAGAAATCCTCCTGTGATGTACCCTGGAAACGAAATAACACAAGTCAAGTGAATTCAATGTGGCGCACAATACGTCAGTTGTTCCCCGGGCGATGGTTTCCACTTCAGGTGCGACTTTGTGCCGGGAGTTGGAAATGAAGAGATTCTTTGGCGCCAATAACCTTTTCCGAAAGCAAGGATGTAAATTAGTTTTCCTTATCAGAGATAACTCAATGCAATCGATTCCAATAAAAACAAACAGAAGCATAGTCATAAAGTAAAAAAAATTGGTTTTGTTTTGCATCGATTCAAATCGTGGGTTGGCACCAGATGTTATTTTGCTGTTGGTGTCTATTTTGGCATTGACAATAATGTAACTAAAAAAAACAAAACAAAAACCATCCTGTTCAACTGCAGTGGATCCTCCAGAACATCTTGTGATATCAGACCCTGGTCATCTTGGACTACTTGAGATTACATGGAACCCCCCAGCCAGTTTGGTCAACATGGCAGAGTGCCAACAGCGGTATCAGCTGGAGTACTTCAACACATACATGGACAGTTGGACTGTGAGTGTTCACCATTTTGTTCACAGCCTTCCTACAGATGCAGATTTAACAGCTGTTAAGGTTTATATTGTGTACACTAACACTTATCTGAAATGATATTCATGTAGCTCAGTAAACAACATGTAGTCTCTATGACAACTGAAATAATGATCTTCAGATGATTGCTTAGCTGGATAAACACTATGTTTAACCCTGCACAGATGACACTGTTTTTAGTTGAACAAGTGCCTCAAAGGACCATAAAATGGGCTGGATTGGATGTTTATATTAATTTGACCATGTGATCCACTTTAGTTAAACCAGACATAATATGTAAATCCATGTAAAACAATGGCATGTGTGGTGAAAAAATTGAAATTTTTTACTCACTGTAAATGATGAGCCCTCTCAGTTATGGAACTTTACAGGGTAGATCAGTGATAAAGAGACAATTGTAGAAAAGTTATATTCCTGCTTGATTTTTTAAAAATATATTTTATTTTGGAATACATTAGGGTTCACCCCTAAACAAAGCCTTTAATCACTATAGACATCAGGGTTAAAGGTACCCCAAAAGAAAAGCTCTCCTTTCCTCAGCTTTTAGGGGGGAAAAAATCATGAATAATATTTACACATGATTGCACTGTAATGTTTATCCAAATGCTCATAAACCATGAAATCCCAAGATCAGACTTACTTCTGCCCACCAATAGTGGACTAGGACTGGAACAGGACTGAAGAAACAGTACAGATGAAGTAATGTTTCAAGGGGATGCTGGTCTCTGAGGCAGGAAGGAAGGAGTAAGGTTACAGTTAATTGTCATGTTCCAAGAAAGTCAACCAGCTCAACCAATCCTTGCCTTCACTGGAATATTCCAAACAAGGCACACAAAAGGAGTGGCAGCCAGAAAACTCAAACAATAACGACATAGAACCAGGCAGGTATAGAAATTAAGGCCTAGAAAACCTGTCAGTGTGCACGAAGACAACCTGACAGGGAGGTCTATATATAGACTGTGTGATTGTTTAAATAGGAACAGGTCTTCACAGGAGTGGAGCAGCAGACAGGTGTGAGTTGGCAGTGTGAAGTAGCCTCAAATGAAACATGAGAGAGTGACAATCAAAACACAAAACAGATAGAGACGGTAGATGGAGTGTGACGACTATGACATATCACAATGAGTAATGGCCGTGGAAATGAACACATATTTATCAATGACAATGGGTAATGTGATAATGTCATGATGGGTTACTGATATGAATGCTCATATTACAGTCTGGCTGACTTTAAATGATGTTTCAAAAAGAGTATGAAGATCCAACAAAGCTTGACTGACTTTCTAAAAATTGGTATAATTGTTATGCAGCCTTGACTAGTCTCAATGTCTTACATTTAAAAGATGGATTTATTGTTGTCACCAAGGTATGAAATGCTAAATCTGAAAATGCAGACAAACAAAAAGTGGTAAATGGGAAAAGGTGTCTATTCATAACAAAACAGGAATGTTACAAACTGGTTTAAATAAGAAATATATATATATATATATGCACCATAACAATTGTTAGCAGGATATGAACAGTTTCTCACTATACTTGAATGCTTCAGAACATGATTTTCTTGTGTTTATCTGAGGAACAAATGTATTTTTCAAACATTACTGACCAATAATAATCAGCTTTGATTGCAAGCATAAAGGGAAGCACAGATTATATCTCATGGAAATTTCTGTTTCTAAAGAGTCTTTATAAGCAGACCTTAACATAAACTGCAAATGTAGTCTGGATAACAGGTTTGCGTTTCTGGATTGGCAGGCCATCAGGACGTCCAGGAGGTCATACAGTGCCCAGTTTGATCTGATGAAAGACGTTAGAGTGAGGGTGTACACCTTGCTAAGTGGACCTTGCACCAATGGAACAATGATCAAGAGTACAAACTACACTGAGCTGGTCCAGAAACCTCCCACCAAAGGTCGGTCATTGAGATATTAAGAGGTTACAGGCTGTTTTGGAAAGCGCTTGAGTTGACATTGGTCTTTCTACCACCAGGTGTTGTTGGTACTGCAGTCAAGGATTTTGTCTGTGTGTTCTATAACATGGAGTACATGGAGTGCAATTGGAAAAGAAACCCAATGATACCAGCCAACTCACAGCAAAGTCTATATTTTTGGTATGTCATATTCCCAGCAAAGATGCTGTATTTTTTTAGCCACTTTGATCAGAAGTAGAGGAAAATATCTCTCTATCACTACTACTGGATGGATTCCCATGAAATTTTGTACAGTCCTAGTACTTTTAGTGACCTGTTTACATTTTTAGGTTTGAGGTGAAATGTCTCTATATCTACAGTTTTTAGAGGATTGCCTTGAAATTTCATCAAGATCAATTCACATTTAGTATTACCTGATAACTGATAAACATCAGCATAGTCACATTGCCATGTGAGAATGACAGCCATTTCCACATCAATCACTTTTAATCATTTTATTTTTACTTCACCATGACTGAATGAAATACAAACTGAACTTTAATTTTATTTTGGTTTTCTTTAAAATCAGTGTCAAGCTTCTATTATATTTTACAGACTCTACTCTTGTGATTAAACGATTAAAAAAGAAAGCCTGTCTGGGTGAATAGGTAACAGCAATGTGTTTTTTTTTATTTTTTTTTATTCCCCAGGCACAAAGAAATGGAACAAACAGGGGAGTGCCCAAAATACTTATTTTCAAGCGGAGTAAGGAGCGGCTGCAATTTCACAGGGAATACTTTCCCTGATTTCACTGACATTAACTTCTGCATAAATGGCTCTTCTGCTGAAGGACCCCTGAAACCGACATTCATCTCCCTGCAAATCCAAAACCACGGTACATACATGTTGAAAGCAGTGCCAATGGACACTGATCAGTGTGGATATAGACTTTTTTGCTTACGTCTTTTGACCTTGTTTCCGTTGTCTCTGCTCGCTCCACTTAAAATCTTCTGTTTGTTTTCCTCTCGGATTCCTGTCACAATCTGTAATCTGTATTTAAGCATCTGCCTTGTTTTAATATTCATGCAGTGAAGCCTGGAACCACAGAGAAGATGCATCTGCAGACACGGCCAGATGGGCAGCTTGAAGCACAGTGGGAGCGTCCCCCTGGAAGGGTTCCTGGACACTGCCTAGATTGGGAGGTGGAACACAGTCAAGAGGGCCCTGATGGAAAGATTACACTGGTACGGTTTATCTAATGAGCGCTCCTTTTCCTCTGAGAACACACTCTTAAGGCACATCTACTAACCAGAGCCAATCTTTCAGAAATCCTATGTTGGGCATGTAGCTTCCCACCCTCACCTTGAATAGGCTCAAGCAGATGCAAGTGTGATGAAAACATTGGAGAGCCAGAGCCGCTGCAAGAGTTGTAACAGCAGAGTTATAAGCATACAAAGAAGAGTAAAATAACTAGCTACGCAACTGTGTAAATGTAAAAGAAAAGAAATAAACCACAAAAGAAAATAGTTAGATAACCTGCTTCCAGCCATTTACTTTATTCCCTCTCTCATCTGTCTGCAATTATCTATCCCTCTCCACTTTGTGCATTTGAAATATTACATCACCAAATTTAGGGTCTTGTCCGTGTTAGTAGATCATATGATTCAGTCCACATCTTAATTTTTGTCTTTGAAAGTCAGGCTATAGAACACATTGTGGATAATGATTCAACAAAGGCCACACCACACATTAAAATACATCAACTCCACTTTCAATGCAGAAATGTAAGGTAACACAGAGCAGTCAGGTCAGTGCAGTGTTCAGCCTCTGTAATATTTTCATGCTAGTTTTTTCACTGCACTTTTTGACTTTGTGGGAAGACATATGGGGAGAAGTATATTCATGTACTTGATATATTAATGTTTAATAACAACCTAATTTCTGAAATTAACACCCTTAACACAATTAACATTGACATTGAGGAACATTATAATTTCACTGGAGTTAGGTTTGTGGTCACTGACATGGATGTCCAATATTCAGCAGTGTAGCTCTGATTTGGTTTCCACTGACTCCTGAGAAACTCGTCTGAATCTTTAGCTGCTGGATGTTTATGTGTTCCTCTCTAACTCTAACTGATGTCATATTGAAATCATTTCTCTACTTATTTTTAATATTGACAGCAGCATATTTTAACCGAAAAGACGAGCCTGACTCTGCCCATCACACGCAACTATGAGAGAAACTGCCTCAGGGTTCGGTCCAAATTGCACAAGTATTGTGTAGACAAAGGCTTTTGGAGTGAGTGGAGTCGCCCAACTTGCTACCCAGGTAATGATCTTTTACTTTTTACAACACTGCATTAAAAACATCACTATTCTTTTGTCACTATGGCAAAATACTAAATATACTACAAAGAAAACCTTGAATGATTATTTCTAGCACAAAATTGGTTCACTAAAGTGTTTCAAAATAAGTTTGTGAAAAAATGTTTTTTAACACACCAAGGTACAAAAGCACACAGCTGCATTGCTAAGCTCTGATTAGCCACATAAATTGGTTTGTTGGTTAAAATGGCAAATGTCACTAGCATTATTTCAACTTATATGTTGTTGGTTTGTGTGCTCTCTGCATGTTGCTGTCATCTGACCTCCACTCTGTAACACTAATGTACGACCACATAAAAAATGAGTCTCTCTTCATTTTCCCAACTAAACTTTCATCCTTATCACATCAATACTTTAGGCTTATAAATTTAAGATTTTTGAACCATGACCTTCAGCACATACTTCATACATATAACATCATAAGTTTGTTGCATTTAAACCTGATTTTAGAATAACAATGGAGTGCAACTGAAATACTATGCCTAATGCTATGACTATGCCTAAATAAAGAAGAGTTCACTTTCAGAGATATTGAGAGATTGATCAAGGAAACCTGGCAAAATTCAGATCAGTTATATCAAAGAAAGGCTAAAGATTGATGACCTAAATCTTGATAGTTCAGACCTCACATCACTTTGCATAACTGATGGATCTGACAAAGACAATTGCGTTTCTAAATGGTACTCTGCTCTAGATGTCATTACAGTGTCTGGCGGTTTTTGTTCTTTTGTTTACTAAACTGTGCTGGGTTTACTAATGTAAGAGTGCTTGGTTTGCCAACCCATGTACTTTGTATTTGTATCCAGAAATGGATAAAATATAATTATCAGATTGATCAAATCTAATTTAATCAAAAGAATTGGATCTGGGCCAGAAAAACTTCATTAAGACATCCCTAATCAAGACTTTAAATTTATGAAACATTTGCATTAAATCATTCTTGAAACATTTATTCAGAGTGAGTTCGCAGTGGGGAAATGAATCAAAAACTGAGATGTGAAGCAACCTTTTAGTTCACAGCCACATCAACAAGGCTTCATGAGTCCCACTAACTGTGGATTCCCACCTGGAAGACCCTGATTTCCTCATCACAGTAAGATTAATTTTGTTATTTATCATTGTTATCTTTATATTCTAATGTCAGCTTTAATTCATATTATTGCATTAGACTTGATAGACATATGATAAAGTATCAATTCAAATCAAAATATTTTACTTCTTAAAGGTCTCAGATACTGACGGCCATAAAAATGCAGGTGCACTGACAATTACTTGAAATCTCTTGTGGAACTTGTTTGGCATTTCAGTGTATAATTGATCATTTATGTCAGAATAACTATATCACAGTTCAGAAAACAAGCAAATAAACAAACAAATTATCATTGGTTCAAATTTTGTGCAATTTTATAATTCATTCTCCATTTTTCCACAGCTGTTATCAAAGTCCTGTCCATTGTCTGAGTGAAGGATCATCTTCTGTTTCAGCTCCATACTGTATTGGGAACATCCTGAGCAAAATGAAATTCAAAGGAAATGTACTGTATATACTGTACAGTGATGTAACTGTGAATGCCTCAAAGTGATATAAAAACATTTTCTGAGCTTCAGAGAAAATACACAAACTGAAAAACCAAATTTTCTCTTTGTTTCAGTGTATTTGCTATAACTTGATTATTTCTTTGTTTGGAAATTAGTGTTTTGAGTGTTGCAACACCTTTTGGATTGTAGATTACTGTAATCTTGACAGAAGTCACATGTTTTTCACAGATGTACCATAATAAGGGCAATAAATCCTCCAAAGACTCTTCAATAATCAGGAGGAATAGAAAGTTGTGTTTGTTTATTTAGGTCGGAAATGTTTGGCAGTACAGTCTTAACTACAGGTATTTAAGGAAGTGCACTGACTGAAGCTTGAAACAAAATCCCTGCCTTTGCTGCACAGCCAGTGACTCATGCTGTCTAGTTGCCCATACTGTCTGTCTACACTCTTGGGTAAAGGGAGGTGGCCAAAACAAGAACTGAATGGCACGAGAAATGTAGCATGCCTAATTTTCTGCTTTCCTCAGCATTCCTAAAAAACAAGATTGTTTTTAAGACAATGCAAATAGAGTGATTTTTTGCCCTCTAATAGTATTTGACAATTATTTAGCTTTTCATTAGACTGTAGGAGAGCTAGATGATTTATGTGATTCAGCTGTCCCAGCTCTATTTGGCTATCTGCACGGTTTTTAGCTGCACTTTTTGATGTTTAATGGTAGCTCTCTTGCCAAATTCCTTGCCAGTTTATTTAGCCCTCCCTGACTTCATGCTTGTTAAAAATCCAATTTCTGTTTCTACTGAAAAAATTGATGTATTTGCATTTATATCTCATTTTTATTTTCACAGAATAAAGTCTTTATCAAACTTTGTGCTGGTGTGAGTCTCCTTCTTTGTACTCCAGAGGGTTGAAAAGGGTGTTCTTCAAGGATCAATATCGGGCCCCTTGAGATGTTTATTTTTGCTAACAAGTGAAGTGTAACAGTCAGCTTTGGGTGACTTCAAGATATTTTTTTCTCTGGCTTTGATCTTTAATTGAAACAACTTTGTCCTTGATGTTTTAGACAGAGCAAGGGACAGTACCATGGGTGTGAAAGATGAACGTTTTTACCCTCATGGGCAATTTTAAAATGTATAATTCATGGATCTTCTGCTTTGTTTAGATGTTTTATTCCTGCTTCCTGATTCATTGTTGATTCTGTAGATTTTAGTTGATTTGTTGACTTTCATTTTTACTTTTTTGACTTTTACTTGAATTGACTCAAAATAGACCGTATGTGTGTGTGTGTTTCTTTTAGAAATGAGAAAAGTCAAACCTGAACCAGAGGGGGACATGGTGCCAGTCTATGTATATACTGCTGCTGCCATCACTGCCATATTGGTGCTGACTCTGTGTATGGTGGCAGTGCTCAAGTGAGTACATACATATAGTACCTATTGCACTCATGCTGAGACATGCAATGAAATGAGTAGATAAGCTCACTCCAGGCTGTTTCCACTCTAGGAGGAGATCAAGACTAGAGAAGAAGCCAGACTCTCTGCTCACCACCCTGTTTGCAAGAAATTCAGTTATTACAGTGGTGGTGGCCTAAAAGAAAAGAAAAACTGCACGTACATCCAACAGATGTTTTATTCTTGCACTCCATTTCTCTTATTTTTCAGGGTCTCATTTAAAATCTACCCTCAAAATATTTGTAACCACTGTCAACACATTACTGAAGATACTACATATTAGACTGAAAGTTATTTACAAACAAATAGTATTTACAAACAGTATTTTACTGTTTCAACATGCTGTACTACGCTTGCCTTACTTTGTTTACATTTTTATGCAAATGCTTACATTTATATGAACTACTCCGTGATGTAATGTTAACTGGACATGTTATGTTTATGGAGAAGAGTATTACTCTTGATGGGTTGCTTACTTTTTGCTACCATAGTTGCCAGCTGAGTTAGTCAGCAGAGTATATTTTGCAGATGTTGTGTTTACAGTGTCTTTGAATGTGGGAATTTGATGTTCTTTGTTTTAGTACTCTTTTAGTTGGAATGAGTTCATTTTATTTGATGGAGAATTCATTGTGTTTTATGGTTTGTTTGTTATTTTTAATATTTTCACTTTTTGCCTAAACTCTTGCCAGTTAGTTCAAACAACAACTATTTTTTTATGTCTAAATCTAGCTACATGTGTCTTTCATCACCTGCAGAATTGAACTTTTTCTTGAAACGGGTTACTGCAGAATGCCACAGCTTCTTGCCAGTTTAAGCGATTTGTTTGTTTTTGTTTTGAAGGCTTTGAATCACTCGACTCAACATGACTGCAAAACAATGTTTACGTGACTTTTAAAGCATTTTTGTTTAATTATGCAAAAAATGTTTTAATTACATCTCTGACACCAAGTGTGTCCTTTCTTCCTTTGATTTAATGCATATTGTTGTTTGTTAAATAGTGGAGTTGCATACTGTCACTTTTTAATGAGCTTTATGCATCATAAAAAAGTATTTTTTTTTGAACTCACTCCCAGATACCACACTACATACATACATACTACATAACAATTTGCAAAAAAATGAAAACATAAAGACAATGGAGCTTCTATGCTCTCATTTCATGTGGGATTATTTTGAGCCCCTACTGTATTCAATTACACAACATTTAGTGTTTTGTGTTTTTGTAACAGTCTTCATCAAAATGATTTCAATCCATAGTTCAAGTACTGATAGAATATAGATATTGTAATAATATTGTATTTACTAATGCTGCCTATCATGGAAAGTGATGACAGAATGAACAGTTTACTGTTTCATGGGATTTCTGGGTATGTGGTGTATGTCATCCTCAATATTTCATGAACATTTGTTATATGTCTATAGGTTGTAGAACATTTTTACTTTTCTTCCTGACACTTAAATAAAGACCTCAGCAGAAGAAAGCAAGACTGTGGGAACAATTGGGCAGTTTAGTAAAAAACAGAAGGCTTTTTTTTTTTTTTTTGAACATAAGAGCTTGGAAACAACACTGTGGGAGCCAGTAAGAATTTTATTGCTAGCTGAACCTTGTTAATAAATATTAACTATAATGACTCTATAAAGGTGTCCTCTAAGATGAAATTGTGTTATTTGGGGGAGACGATAAAATTCAGAGGAGACGAAAATTGATCATATCATTCCATGAATTTTGGCTCTTGTGAGAACAAGCATTTTTCAGTTTATGCTTATCAGATTGAGCTTTCATTCCTAACATAGACATTGTGGTCTATTGATACAAACATTAAGGTGTAATTTTTTTACATAAAAATGTGTAAAATAACACATAAACATCACTGCTGCACTTTGTACATCATGCATTTTATCAGATTGTTTAAACCATAATCAGAGTCACAATATTTTTACTACTTTTCAACCAGCAAGCCAAACAATACGTGTCTATGAATGAATCTTATCACAATCTGGGAGGCTCCATCTGCAAGGTTTGCTGCAACTTTGCAACTAATTAATCTACTTAATTAAAGAACAATGTGATGTTCTTTAATGTGCTGTTTTTTTCATCTGGATTGTTTCTTATAACAAAGAAAACACTAGTAGTTTGGAACGTGAGTCAGTAAATTCAGTTGGGTTCAAATGGCTGTGACTAATGCTAATACATGTGTGAACAATGTAGTGAGAGGTGTTCAAAGAGAAAACCAAAGGCCAAAGAAAACAGAAAGGGGTTGTTGCAAGCATCAGAGAGAGAGAGAGAGAGAGAGAGAGAGAGCAGAATAAATGAATGGTAAAATAGCTTGTTATAGTGTTAACCTGATTTTCTCATGCAGATAACCTTTTTTGTTAGGAATATAGTATATATATAGAATATAGTATAAAGGTCACACTTATAGTGGGGACATTTTTACTATGCTCGTGATGCCCTCTAGTGTTCAGATAGTCAATAACGCCAACCACGTTTACAAATGAAATGGGTGTTTGTGATATCTTCATCGGATTATCTTGTGACATTAGCTGTTTCACCACATGTAAATCTGATAAAGTGGTTATGATGCCATGTGTCATCTTGCTATAAACATGGTGTAAGTATTTGCCTGAGGAAAACCAGAGCATTGCCAATAAAGCTGCAGGAAACTGTGATTGAGCATAAAAGATAATACACAACTCTGATGATACTATACATGTTGAGTTCAGCAAGCTATTCAATTTGCAGTGAAAATAAACATTAAATATAGAAATCCCACTCCATGATAGTTTGTTTCATGTTGGGAAAGTTACCATCTGACTCAAGGCTGTCTGCTGTTTTTGGGTGTTCAAACCAACATTCATTGACATCCACAAGGTCATCTTAGCAGCTGCTGCTTCCCACAGCAGGCTGACTTGTGTATTTGACTGTCCATGTACACACGTGTCTATGGGTGGTTGTGTCTCTCTTGTTCACTTAATGGGGCTCATAATAAAAAGGCAGCATTTTTCTAAAATTAATCAGTAGAAAATGAATGAGAAAAACTGTAACATGTCTCACACAGGCATGGACAAACACACATTGATATCTCTAATTTTTGCGTCATGGGTGAGGCACACAAGTGTTGGTCATGTAACTTAACTGTTGTATTTACATCAGTTTGTGCTGCTGGGGTTTATCAGGACCAAAGGGACTACAGGGCAGCATGAGCTGATAGTGGAGGAGAAGTGAGTAACCTTTTTGAGGTTAATATGTAATTTCGGTGGAGCCAAGCTTGATGCTGGATTGGTAGGAGGGTAATGTATAGCCCAGGTGTTACTTTTCAGCCCATTTATCTACCTCACTGGTCTGCTGACCAGAGTCTGTCGACGACTTCCATTGCTGAGGATCGAATGTGGAGCTGCACAACTTCAGGTTTGCATTCAGAACTTTCTTGGATTTTCAGTAAATCTGTGAATAACTATCACTAAAACACTAATGTCCCTCCTCAGGCAGCAAGGTTGTCAGAGCCCATGTTTATCTCTGTCCCCCAGGCTCAGTAACTGGAATCTGTCCCTGCAGAGTCAAAGTGTGCAGGGCCTGACTGGTTACTGCACCCAGGGGACAGGCTGCTCTCCAAAGGCTTCATTATCTTCACTACAGATACAATCCATTGAATAAGATTCATAATCAACTGTGACTAAATGTGTTGTCTGTCCTGACAGCTGGAGTAAAAGATTTTTCTTGCTTTGGTTTTGTTTACTTTTTTTGATATGCAGCAAAAGGATCTAATCCTCAGTGTAATAGAGTAGTGGGAAAAACTGTCCTCATATCCAAAGTATCCAGAGATGAGAGAATGAAGCAACAGCTGCAGAGGCACAGAAACATCCTGTGAATCACCCGTGAAAAATATATCTTATAATCTTATGATATGTGGTTATTATAAATCATTACAACCATTCTAGGTTGTTGTGTCAGCTCGGTCTTACTGGTGTCTGGTGTGTTTCTTATGCCTTTTTCTATCAAAAACACCATATAGCAGTCTAGTATGAAGGTGTCAAACATAAACACACCAGTGTAATGTAATGTAATGTAATGTACCATTACTCTGCTTCAGAATGCAGACACAAGCATTGCAAAAAAAAGGTAGGTGGAGGGTTGAGAGTGCTAAAGAACACTGAAAGTATTACTTTTGACCTTTACAGTACACTAAATTTAGAGAGTGTGTAATTTTAAAACTTCCCTCGAATTAAAAGCAAAAAGAACATGCATTTTATGTGGATCAACATAACTTCTGGAGTAGAACATTTACATTTAGTTTTTTCAGATGTCCTGAGTCAATGTTCCACTTGAGTCTGCTCACTGTCAAAACACATTCCCTGTTGTGTTGTAATGTTCAACTAAAGACACGTGTACGGTGTGTGGGTCAAAAAAGTAATGTCATTACATCTGTCAGACTTTTGAAACAATATTATGTGTGTGCCATCTCTGCCACCCTGTCCTGTAACCACATCACCTTTGACTAGTAAGTCACATTTCAAAAATTCCTGAGAGGTCACTTCTATTATAAGCCAACTACTGACCTGGCAACTCACACACTATACACTATTCACAGGCACTAAAGCCTCCAAGTGTCTTTTTCCCTTGGAGCTGCTGATTGTGGTGTAAATGTCGTCCACAGTAGGGAAGTAAGTTTTCACACTGCTGCAGCTGTGGAAATTGTTTATGAGCTCCCGAAAGATTCCTTAACCAGCTGGTGCAGTTTGAACTCGAGTTAAAAAACAATACAAAAAAAAAAAAAGGGTGTACAGGGAGACTTCACACCGGGCTGCTCAAGTGTGGCAGTGCATTCAGTTACAAAAGACTGTTTTGAAACTTGATTTTCATAAACACACTGTAAAAAGTATATAAATTAACAATCTGAAGCCATCTATTGAGCTGCAGTTTATATATTAATCACAATTAATAGTGACTGTAACGTTTTGTAATGTTTAATAAACAAATTTATGTCTTCAACCAAATTTATCCATCACAAGCATGAAAATGTAGTAGAAATATCCCTACAAATTACATAACATGGAAATGTCACCTCTCAGGCAGTTGTAAAGTTTAACTGCAAACCATCTCATGTAGTTAGCAATAAAAAATTTTACGACTTTACCAGAGGAGGTGTGGCAATAAAAACAATAATTCAAACTTGTAAAACTCCCAAAACTACTGTTGTTTATTATGGATTTTCCTTCATGTAGAAATACTTTGTACACATTTACAATTTCCTTTGAGACAAACTAGTGTGAGTTTGCAAACAAACACTCGATAGCTCCAGCATAATATCAAAAGCTGACTAATTTACACTTCTAATATCAGCAGGCTTAGTTTCACTATATATGTTTTAGCTAGGACATATGGAAGGACAAGTTCAGATTTTCAATATTTATAGTGGAAAATGATGCCATAAATACATAAACAACAAGCCTGTCCTCATGAAATGCTAAAAAAAACAATAAAAAAAGGAAATGCAGAGATAAGTCAGTCCCTTTCAATGTTCAGCCACTGCACAATTACTTCTGTGCTGAGAATCTACTGTCCCATTTCTCTGACAATAGAGAGATCCAGGTCAACGTGCATTGGAAACGTCCAGCAACGGAGGCTCATGCCTGTCCAGAAAGCTCTCTGTGCTTCAGCTTTGCCACCTCACCGCTGATACCGGCAGGGCTGAGGGACCCGTTAGCTGCATGTGTGGGGAGGGGGGTGCAGGGTGGTGGAGGTCCTATTCAAAAAGCCCTGGCCTGAATTAGGCCTTCACAACCTGTCTAAAAATAACAAGAGAGCAAGACAGAAAGATAAAGAGAGACAAGGTCTGTGCTCACATATGCATTGGCCATGTGCAGAGTGAAGAAAAGTAGCACGCCTCCTGTATGGGAATTTGTGTGTGTGTGTATCTGTGTTTGTGTGTATTTCCAGCAGCAGATGAGTCAGTACATTGCATCCTCGTATATGTCCGTCCGCAGGCAGAAGAGGATCCCTCCACCCAACATAAAGATGGTGGCTCCCCAGCCGAGCCCATAGCCCCAGTTGAACTCATGATAGGTCTGAAGAACCGTTCCATCGATGAACTTGATTGGGTAGAGAACCAGAGCGCAGGCCTGCAGAACCACTGGAACCAAAAGAGGGTCAAACATAAGATGTTGTTGCTTCCACATTTAAATCAGCTCCACAATTCCCCCCCTCTCAGTTTTTTATTCCTTGACTTATGATGAGAGTGGAAACATTTAGTCATTTATTTAGATCCACCACTCATTTCAGCATCTCAGTTGTGAAAGCTTTTTCCTGTCTTAGTAAATTAAACACATTTGGGGTTTGGACTGGCGATCAGACAAAGAAGCAATATGAGCTTGAGCTTTGGCATTTCATAGACCAAATGCTCAATCAATGAAGAGAGAAAATAATCTTTCTAATTTTCTTCCTCCTCGCAACAATGTTTAACTTCCTATTTGTAACTTTGTAACTTTCAAAGTTTTCTTCTTTCCGCCTTCAAAAATGCTTCTGTCCAACTGACTATTCTTTGTGTTTCCTTGTTTTACACTTTAACAAGGGGAAGGTTTGCACTTTCAGAAATTGCAAGCCTTTTGGTTGATAAAAATGAACCATTCAATTAAAAAAAAAAAAAAAAAGACATGTAAAGGTAATGACCTTGCTCAAGTGAAAACACAGATCCAGCAGCTACCAGCCTGCTGGAAGTGTAGAGATGGCTGTGGATAGTTATGAAAAGAGACTGAAAGATGAAAAGCGAGAGGGATGGAGGTTATTTAGACTTAAGAGTAAAGGTAACCAGGGGATGATTATATAAAGTGATTATCTTCTTCAAGTCAGTGTTTCTGGTGTTTTCGATGATCTCAGATTTACAACTGAATAAAATAAAAGCTGTTTTTACTAGTCTATGGATGAAGACAGATACATGTCAAAAAAGTTAATGTAAATTCAGATGAGCTATTTACGTTGAGTGCAGTGTTTATTACTTTGCTGCACTTCTAAATAAAGGAGCTGGCAACTAAAGATTTTATTAATTTATTACACTTGACCTGTGACCTTTTAAGACAAATATGTATTGAACTATACTAAAAAATATATTAATTAATAACCATATTTTATATTATTATAATAAAAATAGAATACCATATTCATTAATAATGCTATATTGTATTGCTAATATTAAAATAGTATATTATTATTAGTATTATTATTATTATTAATAATAATAGTAACATAATAATAATAATAATAATAATAACATATAATAATATTGTATTTTTATAGCAAATTGGAATTAGGCTCTATCTACATTCTGAGCAGTTTTGATATATTGAGCTTCAAAGTTTTGGGGTTCAATAGAGAAAAAATGATGCGGATGTCTAAAAAAAAAAGTCTAAAAATTCTTTAACAAAAACTCCCCATATAATGTTATTAAGTTATCGCAAAATCAGATCATGTGAATAACTCAATTTTTTGTGTCTCTATTTCTCATCTAGTCCGACAGCTCCATACAGATAAAAACACAATCTTTGTTCGACACATCTCCCAGTGGGTTTCTCTTTCAGTGGAAAGTGCGGACTCTTTTGAGGTGGTCTGACAGTGACTAACTTAAACAGCACATTTCCACACCCAAAAGTAAAGTAAGTGCAGTTCCTTTTATTTTATCCCATTTAATGAAACGTGGAACAATTTCTAACAATCGTCATTATTCTTTTGAACTTGAAATAGAATAACTTTGTTGCTTCCAACTTTGGGAATAATTTTCCTTTAAATCATTCAGCAGCACGAACTACCGGTGGTAAATGTGTCGGCATCATTGTGAGTGTATGTGCATGTGTGTGATCAAAGGAGTGCTCTGCTCTCACAGCAGTTCCTTTGAGTGTGTGCCAGGTGACTCTTGAGGAGAGGATTGTGTGCAACCACGGCTCCACCTTTCCTTCCTACAGGACGGAGCATAGAGCGTACAGGAGGACCGGTGGCAGTGCAAGAATGTGGCGGTGTTGACGGAGGCCAGACTGAGCTCGCAGCCCGCTGAGGTCATATTTCTGGACAGAAAATAAATACCACACAGCCACAGTGCTGCCAAGGGGCATTTAACAACCGACCGTTCTGTTGCTGTTCTGCTGACGCCGTGGCTGTATAGAGACCTTAGTCTCTCCAGAATCCTAAAGCAATTACGCACAGGAAAGGATAACACTACATTCCCACACTTTTCAGTAAATGGCTAATAGTCAAAGACATGGCCATTAAGTTGACTGCACACACTGGTCCTTTGTGACTGATGTTTTCAGGCCCAGAACAAGGCAACTGTACCTTACACTTCCCACACAGTCTGACAACATCAAATATAAGATACTAGATACATTTCCCATTATTTTATGCAGTAGCACATCTTAAAAGTAAGCTTTACAGCTTTTACATTGCTTTACACTATGGGTTGAGGAGGATATTATCAAACAAATGTCAAAGAAATGGTTTGTCCTTCTTGGGAAAAATGCTTCACCAAATGTAGACTACACAGACTGAAAACAGTAGGAAAGAGCTCTGTCCAAAGTTAACAAAATCTGCCAGAAAAAGACCTCCAAAGGTCATGACTAAAGATTATACATAACCAACAGATATAAGAGAGATGTCTTCTCAGCTACAGAAACAATAAGTGTATGGATCCAACTATTCTGGTAGGTTTTTGATCTGAAACTGCAGGAAGAGGAGCATCATTTGAATTTTTTTTTTTTTTTTTTTTTATGTAAACCAATTTAATTTTGGTGTGAGTGGTGCTGTGTGAGTGGTGCTGAGAAGTTTGTGTTTGTGTTTCATTGCTGTTGTTAAAGTAAAATAAGCACTGGCTATGGAGTCAGTTATTATGATGCCTGTGTAGTATACGAAGCATTGTGCCTTGACTGCTAACCTCTCATTTTAATTATATGTTTTATAGATAGATCCTCCCTCACCAGTGTCAAGATTTGGTTTAAACTGAAGTACTTTCTCACAAAGCACGCATGAACAGTCCAACTATGAGGCAGCGTTGTGTGAGGAGTCTGTGGTTGGTTTGCTTTTTACTCTGTGACTTCACTGTGTCGGTAACTCTGCAAATTCTGTGGCTGCTTTTTTTTTGGCACACTCAGACTCCACACCACAGAAAACATGAGCTCAACAAAGCAGGCCTCCTTCAGCTGCTTCTTTTCTTCTGTACCCCTTTATTTAATCTGAGTACTGGAACAAAAAGGCACTGTCTATATGGAAATTGTTGTGGTTGTGGTGAATGCATATGTACCATCTCTCTGTTTTCTAAATGTGCGAGAATATCATGTGTTGACACATTGGATAAACAGAAACTGCACGGGGGGAAGGTGATGGTAAAGCAGAGACAAACGTACCTGCAGTGAAGAGGAACACAGCTACGGTGCGGTAGTGGTGTCTCTGTGTCCCCCGGCAGAGGGAAATAAGGGCCACCAGAAAGGCCACCAGAGTCGCCACAGCACCGGCCACCAGCAGCACCAGGGTGGCAATCTGCCAGTCTGCAGGACGGGACACATGCAAGTTAGAGAGGAGCATCCAACTCAACAAAAGCTCAATTGACAGAACAACAGGGCTGCATTGAACCGCTATGCTGACAAACACAAAACAAGAGCTAATCCCACAGAGTGAAGTGAGTGAAGCAGAACAAACTCAGGCCTGCACAGGCTCCATCAGGAGAACACAGAACAAGAACCTAATTAGAAACTCACTGTAATTACATTACATATGCAAAATGTTCCTCAACTCACTTGTTGTTAGTTGTTTAGAGGGTTAAAGTCTAATAAATAAATAAAAAATAAATCTAATAAAAAAACAGCTTTAAATTTGGAGATGAGGATTTTCAAACCACATCTACATCCTTTCAAACATTACCATCATTTTCATGTTTTGTTTACAGTATTCTGAAGGCAAAGTAGGCCAAAAATAATATATTTCTGAGACTCAGCAGAACTTAATGGTTGATGAAGTTTTTAGTTTGTGCTTGTGGTTGACAGCCTGTTCCATGTCCGTTCAGCCACAGTGGCTTTTTAACAGCACATTTATTCTCTTCACTTCAAACAAACTGCAGTCGCTCCTGCAGGAAAAGTAAAACTCATCTCTTCCAGTGTGTCAGAGGATTCTTCCCTGGAAATACCTACACAACTCTCGGTTGTTAAAACAGCACATGGTTAGATTTTTTTTTTTTTTTTTTTTGTTTTTTTTTTTTTGAGCTTCAGTCTTTATTCTGAAAAGCACTGATAGAGAGTCTGAATCCAGAAAAGTCTAAAAAGTATTCTTCCCTTCCTGCCTGTGTTGAGTATTCCCTCTCTGATGTCCCACTTATCGCTGTCACAGGAAAGCTAAACCTCAAAAGACTCGACTCAAAAGGATAATTTGCATTCGACGGAGCTAACAAGCTCAGCGAACAATCTCTTCTGGGCTTGTGTGTCTCACTCTCTGAGCTCCAAAAAGCAGCATTTCAACAATGACACATGTGAACTCGATTTGATCCATCCTTCAGGAAAGACTTTTTTCTGACATCTTTGGTCTATTAACTGGTTATAATTTTGGTTTTGACTAAAAAAGTAATGAAAAAAAAAAAATTCTTCAAAGAGAATAAAACAGCGTACTCACGTCACAAGTATGTTTTTCTGTCACTCACTGAGACGTACAGTCATAACACTTTTATCTACATTATTTTAGTCACCTGCAATTTGGTCTATATTGAATTGTGCCTGTCATATTTACCTCACTCCAAAGATGAGCTGAAATTCAAGACTCTTGGGATAGGTATGGATGTATGTGCATAATAAATCTGCCTCGCCTTTTTGGTGAACTGCACCTTTAACCCTAACACACCCCTCCATTGCTGCTTTAATGAGCTCTGCAGACACTCAAAGCAACAAACCCGCCTCCTATTCACCCCAACACATTCCACAATATCAGTGAGCAAGCCTGTGTCTCCCTCTTTGTAGCTGTGCGTGTTTGTGTCTGTGATGGTGGGTGTGCAACAAAAGTTAAAAAGTATAAACAACAAAAATCATACAACAATTAGGGCAACTCCTATATATTCATTAAATCTATAATTAGTTCTACATGGTGTGATTTCAGCCTTTTATAGGTATTTCAACAGTCAGCTATTGTTATATGTTTAATGGAGCTCCACAGTACCAGCCACCAGACAAATGCTAGTAAATCTGGTGCATTTAATACGGATTTCCTCTCCCGATGGGGGAAGGACGGGGGCCGGGTGTGTAAACATTCCTGTCATGTGGCGTTTCTGCTAGTGGGTCCATTCCTGGTGAGGTGGACGATGGGGAAGATGCTGCGTGTTTCTCTTCATATCCCCACAAAGCCTTGTGATGTTTGTCTGCCAAAGGGATTATCTCCATCAGATGTTTCCACAACATCTGATGGTTGATTTTCCTGACATTTCTTACCCTAAACATGGGAGCTAACACTGAAATCAACAATAGACAATGTTCAATCACTCATAAAGGATCCACTAAATATAACACTGATTCACCTCCCCTCCATGACTCATTCATCACTCACAGCAATGATGGAGATTGGTGACACCTATTGCTTAACTCAAACTCAGTTGTCTTGTGCTTATGAATCAGTCGAGCCGTGCTGAGAGAGCTGAGCATCACTGTGTGTTTGTCAAAGTGACACCACGTCACTGCTCTGGTATGAAGAGAGGAAATATTTCAGCAGCACAAGAAACCATGAATGTCTGGACAGAGACCAAGAGGACAACTAAAACAAACACTGGCTGGGAGATGGTGGCCAGAGCTGCCAGTCTGATGGTTTGTACAGTTCAAACAACAAATATTCTTCTTTGTTTGTCTCCAACACTGGATGTACAGCCTCTTTATGGTCCTAATAACATGTCCTGAAAACAAACTACTGATCACGTGCTAGTTTAAAACCATCTGCACAACTTACAAGTTTCTGATGTTATATCTTATAACTGGGACAATCTGCTCTCCCTAAAAAGTGCTTTGTTGGTAATTTAGCCTTGAGACCTCAGCTCTCTCAGTGTTTTCAACATCATCAACAGATCGAAAACTACTGTAGCTTTTCTCCATCAAAAAAATCAAAACGTGCAAAATGCAAAAACAGACAATGATTCGTACCAGATGTGAGGGTGGAGAAGCAGCTCCACTGAGCCTCCTCTGTCGGGTGCCGTGCCTCGGACTGGGAGCAGGACTCCCACAGAGAAAGGGAGAAATGCTCGGCAGTGACCCAGGCTGGACTCAGCAGAGCCACCACGTCCAAGCACAGCGCGAGAAAGACGCACAGCAGCGCGATCAGCTTGAAGGGCCGGAACACGTACACCTCGTTCACAGACATCTTCTCGGTCCGAGATAAACAGCGCTGCAGGTCGGTCACTGTCAGATCAGCTCACTGGAGGGTCCGTGTGCGTCTTCTCCCACCATAGCCTTCACCGCTTTGTGTGTGTCCAGCTGGAAAAGTTTAACGGAGACATCCGGTTAGAGCGGGTTTTCAAAATAATTCTTCTCGTGCTGCGTTAGGCGATGAAGAAAATATGTTTTTCTGTTTTTCAGTCCATGTAGTTTTCTTCCATAATATAAGAAACGGAACCATTGCAGGATTTGATATTATATTACCAGCATAGTGTATCGTATGTTTCTTTAGTGATTATTATTATAGCCTGATAATAAACTCTTCACCATGTATCATAACATAATTGTACCATAGTGTAAGTCTGTTTTTTTTTTTTTGACTGCAAGACAGCACAGAGTTTAGTTCAGTCAGTCCAGCTACAGTTTCATAATGAACATAATCCATATGTTACTGCACAAACTCAAAATAAAAACAAAATGAAGACAGACAAAACAATGGGTGAAAGGGATGAAGCACAAAACATGATAGTTATATTTATTTACCACGATTTCAGTTTGTCTTTGCTTTAGTGGATGACCCTGAACTCTGGTAAACAGACATCCACACACAATACAACTTGTTGAATCCAGACCGCCACAATTAAAAAAAAAAAAGTAGAAGGAAGTACTTTTATTTTGAAAGAAAAAGTAGGAAACCACCACCTAATATATCTGCATGTTTTGAGAGAGTCAGAAAGTTAGTCAAAAGAAAAGTCATTTCAAGGGTTTGACATTTAACAAGTTTTTCACTTTACCCCCCCCCCCCCCCACCCACACACACACACACACACACACACACACACACACACACACAGGTTTACAAGATTAGATCAGATCATCTAAATGCAGAAAGTCATATTTTGCCCAACAGCCAAATGCCAAATAACACAGTATACGTTCAAAGTACCACATGCCAACATGTGCAGGAAGACAAAATAAAGGTGCGAACTATGATTTTCAACATCTCAGGTTAGAAAATAACGCAATGTGGAATAAAGGTCCAGAATATATTTCCTGATGTAACGTGGTATGAAAGTATGGTGTATGGACATTAGGTTTGTCTTCAGACTGTGGTTGGTTTTTAACCCGTAAACTGCTCATTGTGAAATATTGTCATGTGGTAATGTCCCAGCAGATGGCAGCCATGCAACATTTTGGTTACTTGTCCATAAAACACTATTTCTTCTACCTAGTCCCTCTATTACAGCATTTTTTACATAGATGTCAGTAGTAGATATCATATATATTATATTATAGATATATATTTATATATTTACCACAAAAGACATGAAAAAGATCCAGCGTTTGCTGAAAATCATTGTGACATTGTAATAGTGGAGCTGTCTTGAGCTTGTTGGTGTTTTCTGCTAATCCTGTTCTGGCTTCTTCACACAGCCAGTGTGTAGGCTGTGCTCACTGATATTTCTATCTACTTTGGGAAATCACCCTTTCATCCATGCTCAAACATACGTTGGGTGTAATATCTCCAGTAAACAGCCACAGAATTTCAAACAGCAAATAAATCCCCCAGATAAAATGACAAGTATAAAATTAGACTAGATTTTACTACAATGTGGTCTAATGTTCCTGAGGATTTTCACTCTCTTTATGAAATATTTCCATCTTCTGGTGAATCAAATAATTGCAGGATGTATGGAAAACCTAATGAGATGGCTGTGGGACAATACAAATGGCGTTCCTGAAGCACTTCTGTTCAAGCTGTTTGATATTGCTTATTATATGGCACCTTAACGCTAGAAATATATCTTTACTCTAACAGTTCTGAAGAAATGACCATTCATGCTACACTTTTAACTGTTTGCCACACTATAGAAGACAAACAAGGATTTGCAGTTCAGGAGAGGCTACCCACGTATCTTTAGTATCAAGCAGGATGCCAAACATGTTGCACTTATCTGCTATTAAGAAAGTTACTAATTCACTCACTAATTCCATAAAAAACACATTTTTTGGCACTAAATAAATGTATTGAATACACAGAGATGAGACAACTCCCAATACCATGTCCAGAAATGTTTGTCTGGGCCTGTTAATGTTTTGTTAATATATTGTTAAGTGTTGTTAAGTATAGACAAAACATCAGCTCTTCTACCATGCGTCTCTCGGACCTTCTTCCTCATACTTTTTTAGTTGAATGATTTATTGATGAATGCCCATGCATCTGCCTCACAATAATAACATAATGACAAAAGGGACAAACAGCTAATGGGTTTAAATTTGTCTTTTTTATTTGGTAAATGAGGAAAGAAAATGTCATGAAACCCCCTATAAGTTATATTCCATATACTACCCATATATACTATATATTACTTTTTATTTTGGTGGCATACTTTTTTTTTTTTTTTTAGCAATTTTAGCATCCATTACTATGTCCATCTATCCTGAGTAACTCCCCTGTGAGATTTTTGAATGTATTTTCTTTTTATGGAGTTTAAGTTTCCCTACAAACCTGTCTTCTTCTGTTCTTTCATTTCTTCAGTAAGAAATATAAAAAATACACATGATGTTGATGATAACATTGATTTTCTATGAATGTCCCTCCTGACAGATACTGAGTGTAACTGTATGTTGTGTTATAGCAACCAGACGAGAATGTGGGAACATAGAAAATGATTTTTATGAAATCAAAAATGATTGTTTGGTGTAAATAAATATTCTGAGCACAGCATTTACACTCTAAATAAAGCATCTGTCTGTAAAGTACAAACAAAACTGATTCAAATACTTTGAATTGCACCTCTGCTGCCTTCTTAGCCTGTTTGGTTTAATTCTACCCCTATTATTTGGTTCCTAGATTAGAGGTTTTCAGTCTGTCTGACATAATGGGAGTTTCAGACTAATGCCACCCTTCTCAGTTCTAATGGTACTACCAAGCTGCCAGAAGGGTATCTGAGTAGGGGGGATCTAGTATTAGGGGTATCCATGGACAGAGCACTGCTCATTTCCTTTAAATGCCCCTCCTCCCCAACAGAGCACGTAGAGCGCTCTGTCATCCTCCTCCAAAAGCCCCTCATTAGAAAATCTGCCGAGCAGACAAAGCTACTTGAGATGGCACAATAGTGACTCCCCACATGGTGATTTGAAAGAACATAAAGGGAATCCAGGTCATGTTTTACTTTTTTGGATCATTGCCCTAATTCTAACTTACCCACTCAAACCTGGTTTATTTCATCCACTATGTTTTAAATGTTTAGCTGATATTATTCAGACGCCACATGCCAACACAGGCACTAACACACCTGATGGTTAATACTGTTTCCCTATGAAAAATATAGACAAAGAAATTAGAGTAAATTAACAAGAGAAGACTGAATTGATGGGAAAATGGGGAAAGAGTAAAACATATAAAAAAGTAAACACACATGAGGATGACACACTGTGATTCAGTAGTTTAATTAATAATGATGAAGGTATATAGTGTCTCTGAGGGTAAAAAAGCTTTACAAACTACACATCACATGACGTCATACTCTATTACTCATTGTCTTTCTGGTGAGGCTGCAGCTGATTAAGCTCCAAATAAGCCTCTCAAGGTTTTTCCGGCTATGAATAAGCTTCCATGGTAACTGATGAGGTCTTGTTTAATGATGCTGCCAATACTACAGAGGTCTGCTCTGCTCATCTCTCTGTACTGTAACACCAGCATCACACCCTCATGAGTCATGCTGTGGTCAGACTGTATGTAGAGAAGTAATTTAAACAATTTCAATGTTAAAACTCTCATGGATCAGGACTATTAACCCACACAGTCTTATAGATGTTTTTATTCTTTTATTGTGTTGTGGAGTGTCACACATCAACTTATTTATTTTTATTATACAGTTGCTTTTTATCTAAAGTAACTGTTATGTTTAAAGTCACCAACTAAAAAAATTCAAAAACAAAAGGTTAACATAAAACTTTGAGATTCTTGAGTTACGTAATAACAGACACACATAACACTTATTTGTTTTTTAATCAAAACAAGACTGTGAACATCCAGTTCCTTTCTGAGCTTTGTATCAGTGACTTGAGCTAAAGTATCAGCATGATAACATATTACAAAGAAAATACTAAAATGCTTATGTTTAGAGGGTGTAATGTGCTGCTAACATGCTAACATTTCCTAATTAACACTAAACAGAGAGCACAGTTGAGGATGGTGGGAGTTACAATTTTGACCTCATGATGGTGCTGTATGGAATAACAATGCGAAGCGATGTACATCAGTACTACTTTACTTCAATATTTATATTTTCTTCTAGCCTACTTTCTAACCTAGTTCAATTCAGAGGCAAATACTGTACTTTTACTTTATTAGCCTACATAATATTAGTTATTTACTTAGTTAGTCAATTCATCCATTTATCCATCATCTATACCATTTATCCATGCAGGGTATGATACAATCATGATGTACTGTATCATAATAGGTTCAGAAGTATAAAGTAGTTAGAATTAGACCCACATTACCAGTGATACATTTAAAAAAATGCATCAATAATCATAATCCAACAATACAATATGTAATATTTTGTAATGGTGATTGCCTTCACTTTTGGTACTTAAGTGTATGTTTATGTTTGTATGTTTTACTTGCACAACTATGAGTTGTAATGCCAGAGATCTGCTGTTGTGCAAAGTTGAGGAATTTAATTAAAGGAATTTAAGGGGTTTAATGTGTGTCATCGCAATCCACTCAATAGTTAGACATTTCACTCAAAACTGAACATGTCAGCCTCAGGGTAGCACTACAAAAGACCCTGGATCAACAACAGTGAACAGTCATTAGGATTCTACCTAGAAAAGTGAATTTACAAACAAAGAGAGGACCAGATCAACAGTATATTAATAAATTTCAGCTATAATAGTACACATGAGCCACCATTTTCTAAAGTATTGTGTAAACCTTTTACTGTGATTTGTTTATTTTTGATATTCTGCAGACTAAGACGTTGCCAACATTTTAATCCATTCATTTATAAAGTAATAAATTAGTCCATTCATTCATTGACTGACACACTCATGTTTAGTCTGTCTCTCCTTCTAGTGGCCCATTAAGAGGCACGCCAATAGACACACTGAGCTATTCATCCTCTCTGGACTGTGTAGCTTGTTTGGCTCATCACTGTCCCTCCCTCCATCAATGTGGCATCACATTGATGGTGCTGTTCCCTGAACATCACATCCTCAGAGCACATATGGTTTGCTCCAAGTCACCTTGAACTCTACACCTGTTCAAATGTCATTTTTTTCCCCTTCAGTGGGTATTTCACTGTATCCTCCAAGTCAGTTCCATCTCACAATTGCATCAGAGCAGCTGGGTTTGAAGTGCCTTGCTCAAGGTCATGTTGACAGTTAGTGGAGAGGGAGGTGACAGCATGTCTCCTTCACTTCCTGCACTCAGATTTACCAGCTTGCCAGGGGATTTAAACTGATGGCTTTTCAGTTTCAAGACTATTCCTGAGACCACCTTTGCTGCAGTGACTCCACAAAATGCAGAAGTGGGTTATGAGAACAACAGTGATGGATGAATTTTGACTGTTGTGATGAAGGCTTTCTCACTGCATCTCTCCTCACTATCTCTTCATTTCAAAAATACAAANTTTTTTTTTAGAAAAACCCACTTGCCTTCTTCTAATGAATATGTTAATAAATATATAGTCACTGACTCCTAACATGCACACTGCATGTGCGGTTTGTAAATATACACTGCAGCAGGGCTTCTAGTAATGTTGAAGTTGAATCCCATCCTGTCATCTCATATTGTCTTTCTGTTGCCAGGTGGCTCTGGTTGATGCAGCTGACTGACCTTTTCAAAATAAGAGAGGATGCTTCTTAACCTATATCCAAATGTTCCCAAGCTGGTCTGCCCTTTCCTCACTGCAGCTTTATTTCAAAGATACTCTGACATTTTCATTGCAATCTCATTGCACATGAAGCAAAATGGTTTTCCACAGTATTTCTGTCAACTGTTGACAGATGACAAAACTCAGTGGAGGTTACAGTAACCCTTTACCCATGATGGGCATCCCATGTGGGAGGAAACACGATACATTAAGATAATGTTATTAACAAGAAGGTTGTGCATGTGCAGGCCAGGTTTGTTTGATTGTTAGTCTGCAGAACATTAGAAATACACAGTATATGAATTATTTCTGGTCATAATGATGCAAAGAGGACTGTACAGATAATGTGGCTCTCAATTGATCCCTATTGGGAACTGGATTAGTGGGATTTCTAAATAGGATTCAGTTTTTGCTAAGGACTCATGGGTGGATACTTTCTTATGGGAATAAATCCAGACATTTACCATGTGCCAACATGCTTTAAATGATTTCTGAGGTGTTCATTCTAATAATATCCTGGTTCAAGAGCAAAGTAATAAAAGAATGTTTGCTGTCAAATCTGCAGTTCCACAAACCACTGAGTTTTCCCTCTTTTTTTTAATGTCAAAACGTTCTTAAAATAATCAGTGTCAGTAAAATCTAGATTTCTGATCATTTCAATGATGCAACATCTTTGTTTTGCGATATTTCCATTGAGTCCCCTGTTAGGTCAGTGTGTGGACATCCATGGCTGTTGAGATAAAGTGGTGCTGTCGTCAATCAGAAACCAACAGAGAACTGAATCATCATTTCTAATGGCGATTCTGTTAAGAGAGATTAAGGTACCAGTCTGTTGGATAAACACTTTATCCCTTTAATCAGCTCTGTTCTTAAAGCTATTAAAACAAGGACTTGTCTCTACCCTCTCACCCTATTCCAGTCCATTTCCATCACCTCTCATCCAGCCACTGGCCTTGGGGGGAAAAAGAGCTTTCTAATGCTTCTGTCTTATGATTAAGTGTCAGGTGCCCTTGTTGCTGCACAACAGTTTAACCTAATGAAAGTAACATGTATTTAATCTCTTGATAATGAACACAGAAGAAAACCCAAAAGTGTAGCCTGTAAATTACCCCTGGTTGAAAAACCAATTAGATTTTGATCCCTGGAGTCAAAGCACCATCTCTGAATCTCAGCTGGGATCTGCCAGGCCTGTGTCCAGGGAATCTTGTGGGACACAGAGAGGGTACAGCTGCTGGATGCCACGCCACAGAGTCACCA
Organism: Rachycentron canadum; assembly: GCA_038496675.1. Classification (NCBI taxonomy): domain Eukaryota; kingdom Metazoa; phylum Chordata; class Actinopteri; order Carangiformes; family Rachycentridae; genus Rachycentron; species Rachycentron canadum. The sequence goes on along the minus strand of CM076660.1, from coordinate 14,105,101 downwards.
CCACACACTTTAAGCTTGTCTAGCAGGAGAGAGAACCAACATGGCAGCTGCAGGGGTGGGGTGGTCCCAAATTATCTGCAGCTCATAGTTTGGATGTGTATCACAAAGGAAACCATGATGCATCTTGACTAATCTGGCGTATGTCCCAACAGAGGATAATCTTTCGAGGCATAGACCCCTCAGAAAAACCTTAAGAGAGATTTAGCCTTTTTTAGAAAAGTAGAACTACAGAAATTAGGCCTGTTAAAAACAACAGAGCCAGTCATCTGTAGCTTATTTAATTCATGTGCCTTGATCCAATAATTCAAGTGAAAAATAAGACATTTAACATATGTTGAAAGACAAACTGAAAATGAGACTGAGCTGCTTTGTAACAAATCTCATCTGCACCAGGAAGGAAAAAAAACAGCCAAGGGGAAACAGAGCTTTTAGTCTGAATGGTTTTAATAGGCGTGCCTGAACTGGTAACGGGGCCTGTATAATGGAGAGCAGAGAAGGTGTGGCCCAAAGACATCTGTCCACTAAGTAGGCCATATTGTGTCAACAGCTGCTATAGAGTGAAATGTCCTGAGGGAAAGAAGTTGAATCATTTAAACATTACAGGAAAGGTGTAACATTATCCTCTCTGTTTGGGGTTTCTTGTGCCTTGTGTCTTGTTTGTGTTTTGTTACATGCACCTACTGTAGCTAAAGGCATGTTAACATGACAAGTAAAAGACAAAGGCTGTGTAACCCTTATCCTACCACCTAAAGTTGAATACCCCCCCC
>CM076660.1:14085470-14103947 GCA_038496675.1 Rachycentron canadum | reverse complement strand
GCCCCCTCACCCCCGGTTGGTAGACAGCCACAACTTTCCTCTTACTTAATAAATGCATCCACATAAGGCTGTTTGGTTACACAGTTCATCCTTTAAATTTAAGACAATCAGCGTTAAACACTGCTGTATGGCTATTGCCTATGCTTCATACTGTAAATGTCTGTGGATAATATTTTTTTAATTTGTCCAGAGTCAGCATTTAAAATGTTCCTCATTAAATTATGAATAATAATAAAACACATAATCAGATGGATATGGACAGATAATTCCCCCTTGGCAATTGCACTCTCTTGGTGTCTGTAACTTTCTCTGGGGAGTTTAGAGCCAATCATGAAAATATAATACTGAGCCATGTTAGCGACGTAGCTCTAGAGAGGGTCACTTGGTCAGTCACTTTTATTCAGACTCTCAACAACAATTTACTTGATTGTTGTGAACGTTCCTGCAGACATTCACACTCCTTGATGACGGCCCAAATAACTGACTATCATCAGGGGAGCGCCAATGGCTCTGGTGATCCTCTGACTTCTTTTCTAGCTGTTGAAATTTGATACACACATTTCATGTTCTCCTCAGGATAGACTTTTGTGAAGCCTTAACTTTTACCCAACACCATCATCAGGACAAAACATTTATTTGTGTAATACCTCCTTGCAAAACTAACAACTTCCCCCAACAGCCTCAGTTATACTTGGCGCTTTAGCGAATGTTACCATGCTAATCCACAGAGCTAATGGGAAACATCATACTTGCTTGCATTAGCATTGTATTTGTGAGCATGTTTACTCGCTGAGTTTAGCTCAAAGCGCTGCTGTGGCTAAGCACACAGCCGCTGACATGGCTGCTGTCTCGTGGTCTTGTTAATGTACCAGTTGATGCCAGATTATCAATGGTCTCAGAAACTCTGTCTTCTGGCTTCACAGGTTACCTGCCTTCAAGATTTCTTTGGTGATGACGATGTCTTCATTGCATGTGGACCAGAGAAATTCCGCTATGCCCAGGATGATTTCTCTCTGGATGAGAACGGTGAGCGAAACAGCTTTAGATGGTATTTTATATCAGAGAATACAACAACCAATATAAAACACAAAACATTTTTATTTTGTAATGAGGATGAGTGCAGCATGAGTCTAACATGCAGCACCAGCAGCCAAAAGACAGTAAAACAGCAACAATAAAATGAAACACAAATTTCTTTACGTTCTCAACAGGGCTTTTGCACCTTTTTATGGCTGAATTCAAGTTAAAAGAAGCCAATAAATTGTTTGACTGATAGATATATTTTAATAGAATAGTGATGTGATGCAGTCTTGTGTCTGTCTGTTCACACGTGAAAATACTTCTGTTCTTGTCTTTGTTTGAGGTTGATGTTATTGGTATATTTTATGACAACTGTTAATGGGCACCACTGTTATGGCTCAGTACTTAACTGTACAGCAAATGGAAATTCTATATTATGGTTATATTGTTATGGTTGTGTGTCATCAGATTTAAATTTATGCATTAAGAGGGTGACTTTGCTATGAGACCTGATAAATTGACTTTAAAAACAGGGATTTTAGAAAATTAATTAGACCAAGACTAAAACTTGTTTTTGTCATACTGTCCCTGGCTTCTACCTTCTGCTTTAGTGCATAAAATATATCATGTATTGTGTGTGTATATAAAATAAAAATGCCCAGATGAGAGCTAAATTGTTTATGGGATGTCATTTAGGATACTAATGCTCCATTATAGACTCTTTGGAGGTAACATAATGGATTTCTTCTGTTAGATGTTATGTTCACATACATTGCTGTGTGCTTGCTCATAGAGAGGAGGAAAATTATGTTTATGAGAGGGAGACCAACAAATGGGGGAGAGTCTGTTATCAGCAGCTGGCAGCAGGGAGAGGAAAAGGTAGAAAAGAAGAGCCATTAATCTGTCCAGTGACAGGTTTAGGCCGGTGATCTGTTGGTGCTGATACAGCTGAGAAGTCGAGGAGAAAATGCGAAAAACCAATCCTCTCTGCTCCCCACAGACTGGAAAACCCTATTTTTAACAACCCACTTCCACCTAAAGTCCCACCTCAATACATTTAATATCGTACAAATGCCTTTAACACAGCACTGATACAGTACAGGGTTGATTTGTCATCATGTCCTCTTCCTCTCCCTTACTTGTCTGATCATGGTCGGATGGCGATGCCAGGTCACTTTTAATGATGTGGATCCTTTTCCTCTCAGCATACTTCCCCATGGAGCCAGAGCTAAATTATTTTATTCAGACTATAATAACTTTGGGGCAATGCTAGATAAAATGGCTGGGAGTCTGGAGCATCTAGACATCAGTGAGTTGGCCTCAGTGGAGTGGAGGAGTCTTTAATACATCACATTACATTGCCTATGTATTCAAAACATTCATGACTCTGGATGGGTGCTGGTCAAACCCTGATGTTTTGGAAGGTAATTCTGATCAATTCTGATCATTTTTAAGGTTCTGTGCATGCAAAAATCAAAGACACATGGAATAAAATGTTTTGTCTTTGCAAAGGTAAACTTTGCATATGATTTTATCTTTTATTCTCATCCCACTGAAGCTGCTTTTTAAGCTTGGTTTGGCAGAATTACTAGAATAGCTCGAAATCCCCTGTGGTTATTTTTCACACTCCTCATGTTAAATACAAGGCTATGCAGATGGACATGCAGACATGTTTGTGCAGCGAAAGCATTGCTCGACGCTGAGAGGGAATTTGTGTAGACAGACTGGGGGCTTCTTTGAGACCACTGAGTAGACTAGACAAGCTGCCAGTCTGAAGTATTGTCAAAGGCGTGGTGGCACACCTTGCAAACAATAGCACATGAATGTACATCTGTATCCAGTAGTGTGTGAAGGTTAAGAGAGAGGAGACAGACATGGTGCGATCCCAGGAGACGGAGGGAGGACAGATAGTATAATTAGCATCAAAAGTGGAAAAGAGGAGGGAGGGGGAGGAAAGAGAGAGTCTGACAGTACAAACAGAGAAGAAGATGCAGCAGGGAGGCGTAGCAGTGTCTGGAGTCTGTCTACCCTGATTAATACAATGACCCAGAATATACTGCATACATTTTTATGGTTTCTATAAGCACTCACTGGTATATATGTACATGGATTAAAATACAACAGAGGTCACAACCAGTGAATCCAGGAATAAGAAGATCGAACTATGCTTATTGAAAACCATTTCTAATACCCAACTTTCTGTACAATACAAAAATGAGACTATGACTGATGATCATAAATGAGACTATGTTCTGTTCATCCATACAAAAAGCAACTGATGAGAGAAAAAATAAGCGAGGTTGTGAATCTGACGAGACATTTGAGGCCCCCTCCTCTGTACTGTCTTGGTTCTATAAACACATGGTTAAAATGCATGTTGAAGTGTAATCCCATATAGCTTAACCAATTAGTTGCTAAATGTTAAAATAAGAAAGTTAACATGCAGGTATTTTTTGAAAGTTTCCATTATTGCACTATTAAGATTTTGAGAAAAATAAGCACACACCTTCCAAACATTTCCTTATTTTACATTATCAGGGCAGAATCAGTGAAAATCAATGTTTGAATGGCCAGTTAACCCTGGTTAAGGTAGACCTTTAACTGGTCTTTAATATTATTGTCGAATTAATTTCAGACCTTATATAGAGCTACACTAGCAAACAGCAGCTGATGTCACTCTTTCGTTGGTTTTGGGTGGGAAAAAAATATATATTTTTTTCTTCTTTTTCTCTCCACAGAATGCAGAGTGATGAAGGGACCCAAAACTCCACGTGGTTCAGCAAAGAGTCCTGGCCCAATCAAGCGCTGCAAGTCTCCTGCTGAATCGAGTGAGCCCACCATTATATCACCTACACTGTTACTCTTCCTGTTTAAACTAGAGCAGAAACAGACCCCACCTTGGTCTATGAATCAAAACAAAGAGCTGCATGGTGGAAAATGGAGCTAGGCTAATGCTGATGCAGGAACTGAACTCAAATACAACATAAAATGTGACAGCAGAGTGATGCAGTGATCAGCCACTGGGGTAGGGGTGGAAGACCTTGACCTCTGACCTTACTCTGAGGAGAATAATGGGCAAAATGATGGATCCTCCTTCAGGATCCACTGTGTTCGGTAGAAGATAGGTACGAATACCAATCAATCTGGCTCCCAACAAACACATTTTTCACTATAATATCTGTTTCGACTGAGGTGAAAAAAATGCATGAAGGGACTTAAAAATGATGGTTCCCATCTGACTCCAGCTCTCTAGGCACAACCTGACAACACTGTTTTTACTGGGGGGTCCAAAAATTTATCAATTTCTTAATCTCAATACAACACCCCATAATAAGCCTCCATAAGAACGGGGGCAGTAAAAATCCAGCCTTTGTTTATTTAGGGTAATCTGATGAGATTTATTATAATGTTGCTAATGCAGATTTTTTTTTTTTTTTAAAGCATGAATAAAACATGAAAAGTAAACAAAGACAGCGTAAACAGCTTTTGGCTGTTTGTTTCACAATCATGGATTTTAACATTTAATAATATCCAGTAGGCAATAGAACACAATAGAGACACTGATGTCTGCTCACACTTGAACAGTAGCTTTTAGCACTGGAAAACAGTGCTATACATCTCTGCTACAAGGCTGAGTTTATGGGATAGCTGCACTGCTACTTAGCTGAGCAGTTCTATTAAATCTGATCTGGTGCAGACATTAAAAAAGCTGGTTGTTGCTATGATACCCCATGATGACACACCCGTTTTGCTGCATGTTCTTAAAACCTGTTAAAATATAAGTGCGAGCGACAGTGTCTCCCCAGTGGAATGAAAATAGAACAGGTGAGCTGTTAAATCCCTTGTAAGGATAATACAGAGAGATGGTGCTCACAGTTGACAGTTGTGGTAGCAGCAGGTAGTCCATAGGTCATGTTTCATACTAATTTATGTGATGGGTGGGGAAGCAGCTCTGCAGGTTCCCTTGGTCTTTCAGTGGTTTTGAATAGTTTATTGATCAATGATGGGGGATGCCTGGCCTTTAAGACAGCAGATGGTTGGTAAACATGCTGGAGAGGCAGTAAACAGTTGAGCATTAACCACCTAAAAGACCTCAGAGGTCAGCAGAGAGACAATGAGGTTGTAGCACAAGAAACGGGATTAGTGCTTATAATTACAAAAAATGTCTTCCAAATTTTCTGTTTATCAAGTGTCTCATGCTCAACATCCATTGCTGTGCATCTGAAATCAGATCAGAAATTAAAATAAAAAAAAAGATTTTGCATGCCAGTAGAAATTCATCTAAATCTTGCATTCTCAATCGATATGACAATCATCAAGTGTTGCATCATAAATCACATAAAGTAAAATAACATTTAAACACAATAATTAGATACAAATTTGTAAAATAGCAAGGAATGAATTAGTAAAAAGGATTTGAAATTATTTTAAACTATATTTGTCCCCAGGTAGATGGGATTCAGAGGAATACTAACACATCCATTAATTACCCGTTTAACTGACATATGGCAAGTGGGGGGCAGGATTTTTCCATTAGATATTTTTCTTTGCACATCTCCCTGAAGCTAGAAACCCAAAGTGTGGCATGATTCCTCTAGGATTTGTGCCGTAACATATAAATTAAAAGCTGTAAGACTAAAACAACCAAATAAAGCCAATTATATTCATCTATTTAGTCTATAGACATCTATTTATGTTTTAGTTTAAATCTTTTGATGAATTTATGGATTATTTACACAGGTACTGAAAAATATGACCAAAGGTTTTGGGGGTTTTTTTTAGCTGATATTGGAATAGCTATTTAAATGGAGGTAATCTGTATCCTTTTGTATTCTCCCAAGAGCTAAGGCTTAACTGTAGACTTATAATTGAACATAAAAAACTATAAAGTACTGTATATTACCATCTGTCACTGAATGGTTTTCTTGCCTCTAGTTAGCAGCTGGTGTTGTTGAGCTGTTAGCTTTTATTGGCTAACAGCTCAACAATAGGTGCAGGCTCACGTTCTCCAGCATGCCTATGTCAGTTTAAAATATACATCTGATTTAAAGAGTTGTTAGCCTGCTTACCAACACTTTGTTCAGCCTCTGGCATCTAAAAAAAACCCAACTTGTCTCAGAGTGCACTGGGTTTAAGGAGTTGAATGCATTGAAAGTGTGTTTGGCTGAGCCCTGGGATGAAAGGCTGCAATGAAACAGTGATCTTCAATTTAACATTGCCATGCTGGGATGAATCTACTACGGAGGATAAATAAATCTCTCCAAATGTAGAAATCCAAAGACAAGACCACCTAGACAGTGTGGGCAACTTTGCTGATATATAGAGAAAAGGTTTCTCTGCCCGTTTGATCTCTGAATGAAACAGCTGCACTCCCTGTTCAGTAAATGTCAGAGAGCTGCTCATGTTTAGATATACTGATTTTTAAGATCCCAAGATAATAAGACTTGTATTTTTTTATTATTTGGCTGGCATTGTCCTTTAAAGTGTTTAAATCACTTGTTAAGTCTACATTTGTGAGTCTGTTTATCTGGCCAAGTGGTTAAATTAAGCCAGTGGCATTAAGTTGGTTAACAATAAAGCTTTATCCGCGTTGCATTTTCAACACTCGTTGGCTCAAATTTACACTGGCCATCTGGCTCATAGTCTTTTTTTTTTTTTTCTTTTCATCTCTTGCAGACAAAAACTCTTTTTAAACCACTTAAAACACACAGCGACATCACATCGCACACTCTTATATATAAACACAATGTTCCACACAGAGGAATCCTAGCAACGTGGCAGGACGCAGAGTGAGTGAATAAAATGTCATCTAACAAACACAGAGCTTGTAGACAGCGTCCCTCTACGCTGGAGCCAAATGAGGCCACAGTTCAGGAATGACTTTTCTCCTCAGCCAAGGGAAGAGGTTCAGGTCTCTCTTGCACATTTTCTAAACCACTACTGTGCTTACCTCTTTCCCTCCTTCTGTCCCGTCTCTACCTCTTTTACTCTCCCCTCTCTTCTCTGCTCTGTGGGGCTCTCTCAGCCAATGGGACAGGCTCCAGCAGCCAGCTCTCCACCCCGATTTCCAAGCATTCCCCTACCTCCACCCCCACCAGTCCAGGCCTCAACAACAAGCAGAAGGTACCTGGACATCTCCTTCTCCTGCCCTTTCATCTTGTTGCCCTATTTTTTCCCCCTCACGTCTTTCTTTCTATGTCCTCCCCATTCTTTTAACTGTGATTTTGCTCTGCTGTTTTTCCAGGATCTCTACCTGCCCTTATCTCTGGATGATGATGATTCTCTCGGCGAATCCATGTAGACTCTCCTCCTGCAGTCTGCCTCCTTTTTGGCCTGAAACACAGAAGTTTTTATACCTCTGCTGCTTTCCACCTTCACTCACAGTGCCACCTGTTGTCTAGGGGAACCACTCTTTGTCTCTTTTGAAGGCCTTAACCACCAGGGCTATGACACCATTTGCTGTTTGAGAATAGCACAAACACCCTTTTTTTTTTTTCTTTTCTTTTTTTAAAAAATAATTTTGTAAACCCCTTTTTAACAATCAGCTCTCTATGTTCAGACGTGTCTCTGTTGAGGTTAGCCACTGTTTTTAAAAGGGTACACAGTTCACTGATCCACAGATTTCAAGGTGTTACAGTTCCTCTTCGGGCGCAGACATTTTGTTGTAAGAAGCACTCTGATTAAATATTTCAGTCACACAATTCCAAGCAGCAAATGGATATTTTTAGGGGTGTTAGTCAGAACTGACTCAACTTTTGTATCACTTGTATTTGTGACGTTCCTCCGTGTCCCTTTGTCCTCCTGCCCTACGGTTTGAAATGGTGTGAAAGGTAATGGTTCCTTGTCAGAGGAAGTCTGCTAAGACAGAGAACGTCTTTCTAACCCGCTGTAAATACTGTGTATAGCTATCCATCATAACATCGCTGCCCAGTGTCCATTGCTGTGCTTCCATAATGTCACTACAATATCTGTCTAACATTTACTTAACATAATACAGGGTATGGTCAAAGTAAAAGAAGCAGCCAAAATGAAGTCCCACCGCAGAGGGTGAGGATGTGTGGGATACAGCTCCTGACTGAGGAACATTGTTGGTCAGAAGTCCACGCCTCCTTGAAGAGAATCCATGTTCCCATCTGAATTTATAGGAGAAGATATAAAAGTATAATTGTGTAAAGTAATGCTATTTTAATCTACCATAAATACATATGTTTCTGCTATAATTGGCATTGATCTTGGTCTACCAGAGACAAAGCAAAGAAAAATGATCTCATATAGCCCTCATGGGAAATCTTTATGTTGGCGTTTCCTCCATTTTGACCCTCTACATAGACAGTAGGCTATACATGGTAGATTTACCTTCTGTGTTTTAGATTTTCACAAACGGCAGTGCATGATAATGGTGAATGATTATGAAACTTTGGGCATGTAAAAACCTGATTTGAAGGACCTAACAATGCATAAACCAACCAAAGGAAAAACAATCAGGCCCTTTAAAAAAAAAACAAAAAAAGGAAAAAAAATAGAAAAAAAAAAAACAAACAAAAACCAACCACGTGCAGTAAAAAGTTAAAATAATTCCCTTCTAGGCCAGGTTGTTACTTCTTCATCACAAATGGTGGTGTACATTTTATGATACAATGTGCGAAATTCAAAGATAAATAAAGGTGTCAAAGCCAAAGTATGATTTTTTTTTTTTGATTTTTTTTTTTTTTTTTTTTTTAAGATGAAGAATTATAGAAAGGGCAAAATATGTAAGTTTATTAGTTGTAAAATTCTTTAAATATTCTGGAGGAAACACCTGAAGATTTATGCATGTTACTTTCAAGACATCATAATAAGGTCAAGATTAAATCATGCTCATCTGAGGCAATTGGTGTTGTCAGGGCTCTGAACTTTAGTGGGATTTCTCCTGTTTTGCATGGCTCAGCATAATTCTCAGATTCAGGGGAGATGAAAACATAATGGTTGTCTAAATCTATGTGTGGGTTTTAAATTTTATAAAGTTTATTAATTTATATCAAGGGTACTTGTCTACAGTTCCTTTCTAGTTTCAACATGCTCTCATGAGCTCTAAACACTAGTACTTTTTTCAAGCCTCTGTGTGCAACTTTCTATCGCAATATGTCTTTTTCTGTAGTCATGACTTGCATCATGTATCTTAGAAAAAATAATAAAAGTTTTCTCAGATTTTGCAGGGACTTAAACCTGAGAATATCTAAATTGGGCAACACTGAAGCACAAAGCAGGGAGCTACTTATTCATCACAGCAACAGACACTTTACTGTCTACTTGCCAGCGTTACAATGCGTGACCACAATTAATTTCTCAATGCTTTTATGTGATTAAAAATGCTGCACGTGTAGCATCTTTTAAATTAACGTCTATGCATTCGGTTAAAGAATAGTTTAAAAAAAATGTTTCTGTTATGTAGAGGATGGCCTTTTTATACCCAATATCTTAAGAAATTAAATAAAAGCGAAATTTCCATGCAGTTATTCCATTGTAATGATGTGACGGTCTGAAAGTTTTGTCTTAGGAGAGATCTAGTGTCTGCCCTCTGGATAAGCTTTGGATAGCTGTTTTCATCAGCCATGCTCTTGACAAACTAAAAATATCTGGTGCTGGGATTTACACCTTTCTCCTGCAGGGAGCGCTGTCACACCAGCACAACAGCTAAAAATATCAGCTAATCCAACAGCAGGGACACCTCACTTTACCCACCATTTTGTACAAACACCCCATTTGTTGTCACTTTCCTCAGTCTATCAGTTCTCTATAATCTTACATGCTAATAATGGTCTTGTTTCCTTGATTTTTCTACAGCTTATTACAGCGCTACAGCATATTAAACATTAACAGAAAATGTTGGTTGTCTTGTGTAAACTGGCTGCCACCATGTAAGATGGATGGTGTGAATTCATCACCTACAGTGGTGCCTTTTTTTTTTTTTTCCTTTTTTTTTTTTTTTCCAAGATTAGTTGTTTGATAAAATAAATGAAATGGGACATTGAAGGTTCTTTGTTAACAGCTGTTTGTAAAACATTTTTAAATGTCTTCAATGGGGAAGCCTCCCAACACATCTTGTTTTGTAGAGTTACAGGACACTTTATCATGGTGTAAATACGCTCCCTGTTCTTTCATATGTATGCCTTTCTGATCGAATGAATGACTTTTTTTTTTTCTTCGAAATTTACAATGTCCTTTTTTAGTGGTATTTTGCAATGTCACAGTGGCTTGTTTCAGTGCTTCAATCAATGTATTAACCGGTATCCTTTTGCAATTAAAACAGTTGTATTTCACCCCTCTGGTCTTGATTTAAAGATTGGTTTCTTTTCTGATCTACCAAGTCTTGTATGTTTCACATCACATTAACAGTACTTTGCTGTTTTTACTCCTATTTCCTATAATTGACAAATTTAGGTGGAATGCAATGAGTATTTGTGTATATTGTTTTGCATGTATACAACAGTAATGGTCAACGTGTGCTACAAATCTAGTTCATTTATTTAAATGGATAAAAGATTTTTGTGTTAAAAATAATGTGCTGTTCATGTGGAGATCACTGCAAAACCATCTTCATCACCATGGGAACAGGAGATCTGTCTCCCGTGTTATCAGCAGCAGCCAAACATGTCAAACAATAGCTGAACCATTAACATGCTAGATTTTAAATAACAATACAACAATGAATAATCATGTTGTGATTTGTCATGAACATCTTTCATACTTGTTGAGCCAATACTTTTCAACTACAGTTTTTATTAATTAATACATTTCTAGAATCAATACCTTTTATGTCCCCAAGAAATTCTCTCTCAAAATTGCTATAATGTGAAATAAATGTATAATTTAAAAATATATTACAATATCTTCTCTGCTCAATATTGCATCAAGGTAAAGTCAATTAAATATTGTTGTAAATAACTGAAATAATTTTTATGTTGTTGATGATGAGGTTTTTGGGCTGTCGTCTGCTATTATTTCTATTATAATTCAGCAGGACTTTTAATTTGTCAAATCTAGGCATTTTTCTTCCAACATATCAATAATGTATGGAACTACAGTGATAAAAAAACAAAACATTTGACTTCTTAGAAATGTTTAATGTCTCACTGATGCAACAATGACAATCAAATGCAAAACAATATTATATAACCATTGGTTTAAAACCTCACAGTTGTGTGTAGACAAAGATGTATAGTGTACACAGTATAATGTGTCCTATCATCCCTGTTACTCTGGTCAATAATCTTACCGCAAAGTCAACACCGTTATTCTCATTAATTAGATGAAAATGTAAAAATGGCCATTCAAATGGCCTTTGAACAACATAATAATTTAAACCATATTATATTTTGGACTGGGCCAATCTTTCCAGATTTCTCTTCTTCGGTAGAAATCTCAAAAATACAATAGATAGAGGTCTTGGTCATGACATCATTGTGGCTCCTTCACCCTATGTTGAATGTGTTACCTCATTTTTGAACATAGATAAATATCCAGCCAGTTCTTACACAATCTTACATATTGCACCTTTAAGATGTGTCTATTCCCTGGTTATTTAGAACCTTTCAAAAGGCACAGATTTCATAAAATGACCCATGGTACAGTATGTTGACCTGTAAAATATGTTAGCTCTAACATGTTGCTAAATATAACTATGCTGCATTATATCTTAATTTTTTCAGCTACCCCACTCCCTCCTTGCACTGTATGCCATGTCATGCACAAGAATGAATTCATTAATGACCACTGAAAACTAATAATCTAGTGGTACTATATTATACAATCCAATATCAATTATATCAAATCTTGAGCATCTTGTGGATTTATTGCATCACTTCTGAACCATTACTGTACATTTATTTCATTGCTATGTTGTGTAGGGGAAAGCTGCTGGTTCTCACTGCTGTAACTTGACTCTGGATCTGGCTGACTGCTGCAGTTTGAGTACAACAGTTCAGCTCTGGCGGCCCCTGCTGCAAGACTCAAGTATGGATGCACAAATGCAAGATACACATTTACCTTTAAAATGTCCTGACATCTGCTGGCTATAATGTGAGTGTCCTGTAACACTTTCTCCATAAGGGGTGTTAATTCTTGTGAAGGAATTGAAGGGGAGCGCCACTTCTACTACAAATGAAGATAAACAGGAGCTAGAAAATGCCATATCAGTATCTCATACTGTAGGTTTACTATAAAAAGATTAAAAACAGATTTAAAAAAAAAAAACTGTCTTCACTGGTAACTATTCAAGGTCGTGTCCGGTAATGGGTCTGTTTTTTAAGAATTCAATGTCTTTAAAATATTAGCAGCAAAACATAATTTTTTCTGTACTTTTCCACAAAACCGAGACCATCTGTTGTCACTGTCTACTGTCATGTGAGTTATCACATCAGATTTATCAAAAAATTCTTTGTTCCTTTCATTTTCTGGTTTCAAACACAAAAACAGTGATTTATTTCAGGTAGAATTAATTGTTGTCACTATGTGCTCAATAATAGATTAGCTCAGTTGACATTGTGGGGTTTGACATTTTTCTGGCCTGCTGTTTATCTTGTGTTAGAGGAAAGTGGCTTTATTCCAAATACTCTTATTCCCTGGATCTCTATCAGATTTTACATCTTGACGACATTAAGTGCTCAAGTTCATCACCTTCTCTGAGATAAATTGTATTATGTTTTGAATATTGTCTAGACTGACTGCAGCCTTATGGGACAGATATTTATCTTCTTCTCCGTCTCATACTCTAAACAAATTCAAACACACAATCTATTATAGATCACAATACGTCTGGGATGATGAAGGGTTTTTTTTGAAAGATGACAAGGGAATAGTCTAATCATGTTATTTGTCAGCGTGGGACAGATTTTTGCTGAAGCACATGCAGTTTTCACAACACAAGTGTTAATCTCTGCTGATAACCTTAGAGGCTGTACTGTTCCACAATACCAGTGGACTTATTGCTATGTAGTTAATCCTCATGGTGGCACTGGAGGAAGTGCTTTAGAGGCATAATTATCCTGAGCTAGTTTTATTTCAGTCAATCTCATCAGTTTAAATATTTACTATATTTTGTCTAAAAGTACATTTTTGGCAAGTAGATTTTTTGGGGTGATCGTCAGGTAAAAGGTCAGGAAATCAACAGAAGGATTCATCCTCTGGGGACAGAGAGAAACAAAAGTAATAAAAATATGGCAAGCAGGTGATGAGACATTTTTTTAAATGTAGGCACAACAGACTGACGTTGATTTCATGACATTATTTACAATAACACTGTTTTTTCAAGCCACTTTTTATTTCAGTTTTTATGAAGTCACAAATAGTGACAGTGGTGTTGTCAGCAGGTACGGCTCTTAAAAGACCAGTACGTTAGATCAGTGGCATCTCGTAGTGATATTGCAGATTGCAACCACCTGAATATCCCAGCCCTCTCCAACCAGAGCCAGTGTTTCATTTGTCCACCCTAAGATATTGTAGAAACATGATTTTACAGCATGGCCAACAGTGTCAATATGAAGGACTTATTCTAACTAACAAATACACAACAATTTTTAGTTTCAGGCGATTATACACTAATGACAACATATACTCCATTTCTGCCAGTAGATTCTCTAAGTAATACACACTGGTATATGATGGTAGTATACACTGGGTTTCTAACGTTTTTTTTTTTTTACTAAAGTTAGAGGCTGACTGCTGAACAGTTGGTGAAGTTGGTGTAATTTATTTAATTGATATCAATTGTGTTTGAAGTGAAATTAAGAATTATTATATGATTTATGTTATGAGATAACATTTCTTAGTTATGAGTTGACCTTTAATAATCTCTTCTCGAAATGTTGACAGAAATACATTACATAAATAATGTAGCAATAATATTGTAGTGTTTTTGTTTATTTAGTTTTTTTTGTCAGGCATAGATGTTTCTTAAGGACATTACATACAGTATTCATTTCCACAAAGAAGAAACCTTTTGACTTTCATGACCCTGTAAACTACTTCGGCTGCCCTTCATTTTCTCAATGCAGTTACAGAGACGGTTATTAAACCTTGCTTCACTCTGTTTCATTATGTGCTGTTGTCTTTTTTGATTAGATAATTTCTGTCCCAGCACAGAAACATCCTTTTCTCATGCACTTTTGGTCCAATATGAAACCCTCATATCATTTCTAATCCAACTGATTTACTTTTATTTTAGAAATTTTGAAGTTTCTTGATCGCCTGTCCTCTTAACTCCTGTAACAATTTTCCTTATTACTGTTGGCTTCCCCAAAGCATTCTTCTCAAGCAGCCCTTTGTTTGAAGCTGGAATTAACTAGAGATGATTTTTGTCAATCTGAGGGAGTCAAAATGCTTCTTATGATCCATAAAAAGTCAAGCCCACACTTCTAAGTGCTTGCCAGTTTGTTTTATTACCCCAATTCACTTAAAGTCTGGGGGTTGCAAATGGCTTATTAGCTATGCTTGCTCAATTTGATTTACCTCTGGATAAGTGTTTTCAGTATTATTAACAAAAGACAACAAATGATTTGACAGACAGATGTGACATCCAGTACATAAAGTATCTAGATGGAGGTTTTTTGTTGTTATTGTAAAAAAAAAAAAAAAAAACAGGACAAGTTTTCACTTGTTTCACCTATGAGTTGTGGGGTAGTGGGAGGTAGAATGTGTTCAGTTTCAGCTTCCCTTCCCTGCCTCCTTGTATTCACCATGTTAGGCTTTGCATAACACCTCTGGCTGCAGAGAAGTGCTTGTCAAACCAGTTTTCAGGCAGTCTGCCCTCAGCTGATAGGTTGAGACTCAAGAAACTGGATTTGGCTTTGAGAAGAGTGTTGCAGATGCCTTTATTGTTTTATTTGATGGATGTTAAAACAGACATGTGGTGACTGATTTTAATGCATCTCAAAGGAGTTTCAAAGAACTGCACTGCAAAGATAAGACAAGTCAGCACAGGTGAGTGCTGTTTCTACTACTCTTTACTTCAGCTTTAACATTCCTATACAGCATTTAGCTTCACTTTCATGGTTTAACTCCATATTATTTACTGTGTTTTGTTTGATTAATCATCGTTACTTCAATACTTTTTTATAAGGCAGCTTACTTTCTTAAGTAACAGTCTTGCCTCTAACCTTTGTGCCTGCCCTTCCTTATTGCTAGTATTTGCTGATTCACACGAGTGTTTCTACAGGTAATATACAATTCTTTTGTGTCCCTTTAATGATATACAGAGGTTTTCAGAGGCACAAGTCAGCACTAACTCCACATTACAATGTAAAATATTTCAGCATTCTTGCTGTGACACCACTGAAAAAAGACTAAAACACTTTTAACATGAGTATCATGTCCTGGCCTGTATGATAAAAATGTGTGGAATGTGAATTACAGTTACTTTTACACATTACGCTGGTTGAACAGAGAATATTATACCAAATAGTGTATGAAGTTTTAAGAGGCCTCTTCTACGCTTATAGTCCACTATAGAAGAGCAAACAACCAACCAAAAATAACCTGCCTGAGCACATTAGCCAGGAACTGTCTAACAGATAACATTCACACACAAGCACAAACTGGCCGACAACCCTGTCACTTACCAGACACACAGAATGTTTTATTTTCTCAGTCAGAAAACTTTGGTAGATACAAATGACATCTGAAGTTTTAACACTCCTTCCTCACGTCACATTCAGGTATAAAACAATAACAAGGAGGTAATACAATCCTATATACAGGAAAGAGAACAGTAAATACACGGGTGTGGCTTTCACAATGCACATGAATAAATAGGCCACTTGTGTGTGGGAGGAGTGACACAGACAGGTACAACACCTGGAGACTTCCTTATGTGGAGCAGGAAACAATAGCTGCTGTTCAAGAGCTACGGTTGGAATTTATTGTTTTTTTTTCACTTTAGCTTTCTTTTCTTCTCTTATCTAATATTGCAACCTATACACTGTGTATTACAATCTAATTTCTCTTTCCAGTAAGTGCATTGAGAGTTACTTACTGTCATCACTTAACATTCAGCTTCTTATGAAGACCAGACTTAACATCTCTTGAGAACTTGTTACTTCCAGTCAATATAACTTTGTTTGCTGAAATGTCTTATTCTTGGCATAAAGTATCAAGATGTGTCCAAAATAAGTATATTGACTCATATTGGTCAGTCCTAAGGGGTCAGTGTGAGTAGACAAAGGGTCAAGAGTTAAAATATCATTATTCCCCTGAGAATACAGCCGTTATTCATCATTAATCCTGTCATGAATACAATACATCTTTGTTTCTGATGCGTTGACTTTTTTGTGTTGTTTTTGAAAGACTTTCATTCAGATTAAAACTGGCCCATGACAGACAGTTAATGTATGAAGGACATGTAAATAGTACATGTAATTAATTAGTTTTCCTGTCAGTCATGATGGATTAGAAAAGTTCCATTTCTCCATCAGAGAACTGCAGCTCATAAGGCTTTTAAATTAAAGTTTATAACACTCAGCTCTGGTTGGATAACATTATAAATTTAGCTTCAGGCTAAGATGAAAATTTTAGCTTTTGTAATGCTATAAAACATTTGATCTAACACTGTAGACTCATCAGTAAACTCAAACTATCCAGGGGGATTCTGGGTCAGAGGGCAGCCATCTCTTTATGTGGGAATGAAGCAGTGCAGAGATTTATATGATGGAAGTGATGTAAGTCAGACTTTGCCCACAAATATGCAGTGTCAGAGGTCAGTTGGAGACCCTGCAACCAAACATGATATAAAGTTTGAAAAGCATCTGGTATCTGTCATTGATCTGCAGCTGTGAATCTTCAGCATCTGGACCATGTTCTCCTCTGCTGCCCCATACAAAAACCAACACTATGCTGAGCTGAGGAGGAACTGTATCCAGGACAAGAAAGTGTTTGAGGATCCAGAATTTCCAGCCACCAATGTGTCGCTTTTTTTTCGAAAACCACCACCTGGTACTGTGGAGTGGAAACGACCAGGGGTGAGTGACCCGGCTGTGGTTGCATTCATTACTAGCATCTGTCAGGGAAGGAAACTGTTGCTGCTGTCAATTATAGTCAATTATAAAAACTATAATTTAACTGAAAATTCACAAAATCAGGCTTGTTTTCCTTATCACTTAACATAAAGTCCTCTACAGATGTTAAGAATAAAGTGTACTAAGTCCATTAAGTTCATTTTCTCTTGCAGGAGATAAGCAATGATCCACATCTGTTTGTGGAGGGCATCAGCTCCCATGACCTGAACCAGGGAGTTGTGGGGAACTGCTGGTTTGTTGCTGCCTGCTCCTGTCTGGCCTTGAAGCCAAACCTCTGGAAGAAGGTGAGTTCACTTTTCTGTTAGTGACCAAAAATTAGCAAGGCTCATAGTTACTGATTACTGCTCTGGGAAGAACAGATTAAAACTGCTGGTGTAGCAGGAGTTAAAGGATTAGGTTTGAAATATGTAACTAGCGATACATTTTAAATCCATACGTCACAGGAATTCACCTGAGGGGCTTAACTCATGTTTTGGAAAAAAAACAAATTCTTTTGAGAAAATAAAGTCTGAGTAACATTGTCTTGTCACATTATATATCTATACACATATTATACACACACACACACACACACACACATATATACAGTATCAGCTACTACAGTATAAGATACTGTGTTGTGCCATTTGTATGAATTTAAATCCTAAATAATATTTAGAAAACAATTTGTGAATCTTGTAGCAGGAGGAGGGATAGTAGAGAATCAAACAACGAAGAGTTAAATGTCAGCCACACACTTTATATTCAGGTTTTTTCCTCTCCTGAGAACAGAGTGTGCAGACTGTAACTGTTAGTGTGACTCATTGGAAACTGTCCACATAGTTTAGTTTTTTTTTATCTTCCCGGTTAAAAGTTTCCAAATTGGCTTATTAACTAAGAGCAATAAACTGAAACATGTTTACGGTATCATGAACTCTTAGCAAGCAAGCCATTGCTACAAAATTGTTAAATCTGCAAATACCATCAACTGATCACTGGATTACATGAAGTAAGAGAGGGTTTGTGAAAAAAATGGGGAAATTACAGTGGATCTGAGAGCCCAACACAACCTAAGAAAATGCAAATAGACAAAGCATACATCTTACAAGCGTTTCCAGCGGACACACACAAAAAAACAGAAGGAAAAGAAATTGATAAGAAGGCGTCATTATAGCTCACCATGAAGGTGTTGTCCGCAAACGGCCTGGATTCGAGTCTGACATGCCGACCCTTGTTGCATGTATTTATTATAGTTTTATTATTGTTAATTATTATTTATTGTATCATTATTGATTTTGTGGAAATAAACATCAGCAGTATTTAATGACAAACCAGTAGCTTCTGATTGTACTTGAATGTATATACCTGGATATACACACACACACACACACACACACACACACACACACACACACACACACACACACACACA
>CM076660.1:14065053-14085091 GCA_038496675.1 Rachycentron canadum | reverse complement strand
ATATATATATATATATATATATATATATATATATATATATACACACATATATACACACATATATGTATATATATATATATATATTATGCTCTTTTCTTTTGCTGTATGATTTCTGTATGATACAAATACAAATAGTTTTCTGAATTGTAATAATACATGTGTAAATGTATCAATTACTTTACATCAGGGACCATGTGTTATTTCATTTACAGTGGCTGAAGTCAACTGAAAATGACTCAGCAGACATGCACACTGATATTTCTTGCATTGTGTTTGTGAGTTTCCAGGTTATTCCTGAATGGAAGGAGCAGGAGTGGGATCCCAAACACCCAGAGAACTATGCAGGAATCTTCCACTTTCAGTTCTGGGTGTTTGGACAGTGGATAGACGTGGTGGTGGACGACCGGCTGCCCACAATCAATGGAGAACTCATCTACTGTCACTCCAAAAACAACAATGAGTTTTGGAGTGCTCTGTTGGAGAAGGCCTATGCCAAGTCAGTGCACTTAAACCAGAGTAACCCTTATTCAGGGACACAATGACATTAACATAGATTTTTATCTTATTTTTCATATTAAAACTAAACTTGTGATTGTCCTGCACTGTGTCCAGGCTCTCTGGCTGCTATGAGTCTCTGGAGGGAGGAAACACTGGAGATGCTGTGGTGGATTTTAGTGGAGCTGTGGCTGAAGCCATCAACCTGGAGGCAAATGCCTACTATAAAGACCAGAAAAAACAAGACCAGCTCTTTGAAGACCTACTTAAGGTCTATGACCGTGGAGGAATCATCAGCTGCTCCATTAAGGTTTGTGCCATTTCTGAGTGTTTGTGTCTTTGTCTCTAAGAGAAACTGACCTTTGTTGGACTACTCGATTTTACAATTTCATCAGGCACAGCCTCATGAGATTGAGAACAGGATGGCAAATGGGCTGGTGAAAGGCCACGCATACTCAGTGACTGCGGTCAAGAAGGTACGTTTAGGTCATGGGCTGATTGCCTACTTCAAGAATGAAACCATCCCTCTGATCCGCATGAGGAACCCCTGGGGCAAGATTGAGTGGAAAGGAGCCTGGAGTGACAGGTGAGAGGTTGTTAGAGTTCATTTGTTTTCCATGTTCTTTTTTCCAGATGATAAAATAAAAACAAAGACTTATTGCCTGAGAATTTAAAAGATGCCTGTAAAGACTTGATAGTACTCTTTATGGAGTGGAAGCTGTGATGAACTTAAAATCATATTAATTACAGTGGATTAATGAGGAGCCGAAAATTATAAAAACTTCTCTGAGCCATTCTGTGGCATTATCCCCTTACATCTACTGTCCCTTTGTATGTCCAATATGGTTTGAGAGAGAAGTAATTTGCCATATTTTAGTGAAACACACTGAGCATATGGAGGAACAGCAGAGGTGTGAACGCTTTAGTCTTTTTAATTTTTGAGAAAATTTTAACCACTAGTAAAAACATCTATACTACCACATTTAATGATTAGTGGATTTTGTATGGATTTTAAGTATTTATTTGTATTTTGAAGCAATTCAAGGTTGTTAACAATATGCTCTGCTTGTTGCAGCTCTGAGGAATGGTCAAAGGTTGGTGATATGGAGAGGGAAAACCTTGGCATCACAGTGGAGGATGATGGAGAGTTCTGGTGAGTGGTAATGTTTCCTAAATACAATGGTCCACCTGTTTGTCTCCTCCTTCTGAGTGTAACCATGCATCTTCTGTTTGCACCCACAGGATGTCATTCACGGACTGGTGCAAGTACTTCACAGATGCAGATGTTTGCCGTCTCATCAATACTTCACTGATCAGTATCCACAAGACATGGAATGAGGTTGTGCACTTTGGGAGTTGGACCAAAAATGCAGAGCCGCTGTTGAACCGCTGTGGTGGCTGTGCTAATCACAAGATGACGTTCTTGCAGAACCCACAGGTAGCATCCATTCCTCATATCACCTGTCTTCATGCACATATACACCTGTGTATTCATGTGATTTCAACTTCTTTTACAGTATTTGTTTGACGTTACAAAGGAGCTTGATGAAGTTCTGATCTCCCTGCAACAGAGAGACATGAAGATCCACAGAAAATTTGGCCAAGGAGAAAATATAACCATTGGGTTCAGTGTCTTCAAGGTAACATATGATATAAAATGTCTACTGTCCACTATACTGATCTAATGACCAGTTAATAATTCAATAACTACATATTGCACAACAAGCAATATTTATCAAAAGTTACACTTACAAACTAGGGTCAGATAAGAGTAAAAGATTTGGAAGGTTTGTGTAATTGCAAAGCTCAGAGACAGACTGAATGTGATGAGGATATCATTACCAAGCAAATGATGTTCGTCTGGCATGAGGTCGTTAGTTTATTTTGGGGGGAAACAGGGGTCATTCCATCACATTTTGGCTTTCATTTGACCATTCTGCTCACTTGTTGAGCCAACAGTGAAGAGCTGTTTGTGGGTTTTGTAACGGCAGGCAGACATTACTTGATCGCTTTATCTGAACCAAAACAGACCATTCAACAAGTGGTGAAAGCATACATGATTAAACACAAAGAATGCACATGCTTTAGTTGATCGTTTCAAGCTGAAATACTGAGTGGAAACAAATACTTTTGGGGACTGTTTTTCCTGTGCTCTCAGTAAGGTGCAGGCTGGTCAGTGGACTGTGTGCCGGTACTGTCCTTGTGAAGCGACTATGGAAAACACATGTAATGGTGGTTGTTGGAGATTATAAAAAGCCATGTGTTCACAATCCTTCTGTGTTACAACATACTTAATATATATGATATATAATATATATAAAATCACAACCACACAAAAAGATTTAAAAAGAATAACATGTTGATATGTAGACTTATACAGTGAGGAGCAAGATTCATGAAAACTAATGAACTCAGATGTTTTTCAGAGGAGGTTTTAACTGATTATTAAATAACAACACCAATACAGTTCTATTTTAAAGCAGCTGTAAAACATGCCAGACTAGATTTAATATATATTATATGCAGGGATTAGATCACCACATTTACATGAGGTCATGTAACTGTGGCAAAACTGAGATCACATCTACATAGTGTGATTTTCTATACACTATACACATACACATATTGACTGAAGTGCTGCCAAAAGGGACAAATTCTGGACAGCAATAAATGCTGGTGCCACACGACACAGGGCCTGTGATTAAAAAAAGAAAGAAACAACTCTGTGTACTTGGTCCAATTGAACTGCTGTAAGCTGTACACTTTAACCTGAATTTGACCCATGTCATCTATTGTCATTGTGCAACATGTCCTCCTCGTTTATGTGATGGACTTCAGACACAGTGTCCACATTCTCTGTTTTTATTTTATTTTTTATTTTAGTTTTTAAAAAAGTTTTAAACTTTTAATCAAATAAATAAATGCTTCAGTGAAACTGAGAAGCTCGAGGACTATGATAATGATGAGCCTACTGGTCAGGAAAAAAGGACACGCATCTCAAACTGATCTTCACACCACTCATCTTACCAGTAAAAGGACTGTATTACTCTAAACTTACAGTAACATTGACAAAAAGGACACTTTTTGTATAATGAATAAAATTTTCATTCACTATTCTGCCACCAGGGGGCAGAAGAATATATGTATGATTACTGTCACTCTAGATTATGTTAAACCTTTAAAATTTAGGGGATGTTTACTTCAGATGCCATTGTGGTTTGTATTAGTTAGTTATTAGTATCCCATTGTTTACATGGCACCAGGTACCAGAGTACAGGTACAGATGTAAAAACACTTATACCTGACTAGTAAAGTAAATGAACTTGTTACTAAATATATAAAGACCAAATGAAGTGATTTTCCTTTTCCAGGTGGAACTGAACAGGAAGTATAGAATGCATGACATTCTGACACAACCATGTGTGGCGACGTCCACCTACATCAACGCCCGGACAGTGTTTCTGAGGAGCATGCTGCCACAGGGACGCTATGTCATCATCCCCACCACCTTCAAGCCTCTGACACTGGGGGATTACATGATCAGAGTTTTTACTGATGTGGACTCTGGGTGCAGGTGGGACTGTAATGACAGGGTGTGGCTGAGTCAGTGTGAATCAGTAGTGTGGTTAATAATGTTGGCAGACAATAATGTAATGTTGAAAGTGCTATCTTACAACTTTTAGGTCTTCAGAGACCTTTAAGGGAAAGTGAGAACATGTTGATCTTTGCCTGTTTATGTCAGACACTGATGGATGGATAATTTCCAAGAAAAACACACAAACGTCTTTTGGAAAGTGGAGAATTTATCCATAATAGATGATTTTGGACTGTTAACATCACTCTCTCACTGCTGTTTTTGGCCCAAATATCTGTTCTACCAAATGTTCTGATGTCCTTATTAGCAAATGTAAACAGCACCAAATCATGTTTGCTCACATACATGCCTGTCCAACAAGTGTTGTGTCTACAAAACAGACATAATGTCACAATGTTTGCCAGTCTTTCAGTTTAATTTTCTGACCTATGTCAGAGTATCAAACTCAACTTCTGATCTGGTCCTTTAATAATTCTCCTCTACTCTCATAGGGAGCTGACAGAGGATAAGCCAAGAGTAAGATGCTGGAGTTCATTTCTGGGATACCCACAAGCTGTCACTCACATCTATGTCCACGGAGCTGAGGGGCTGCAGAACCAGGATAGCACAGGAGGTTAGAGGATGTCCCACAAACTAGAGATCAATCTCAGGTGTGAAAAGTCTTCTACCGGTGTAGTTCACTGAAACATACCTTTACATGTTTTCATGCAGGTGCAGACCCTTATGTGATCATATACTGTGAGGGCCAGTCAGTGAGGTCCACCATCAAGAAGGACACCTTGCAACCAGAATTTACAACCAGTGCCATTTTCTACAGGAAGAAGCCCAGAAAGCCCATAACTGTGCAGGTAGGATGAATGAGTGACTGGCAGTGCAATGTCCAAACTATGTGTCATCTAAATCTTCAGACTGTGAAAATAGTCTTGATTCAAACTCAAAGACATTCTTCAGTAATTCAGTGTAATTTTAAAGGGTTTTGAAAGCTTTGAATTAGGTTGAGTGGCATAAACCTTCATATATCTTAAAATTAAAAAAACATCCAATTCCGAAATATACTATAAATTATATTAATGTCATCATCATAATCAAATCAGAGTCACCAAGCCTATGTCAATGCCCTACAGGTGATCACTTTTTATTATGGCACAGCATTACTCTTACTTATATCACAAACTGACTGCTCCTGACAGGTGTGGAACAGTAACGCAGTGAAGAATGAGTTTATGGGCCAAGTGATGCTGGCTGGGTCGGTAAAGGACACCACTGACCCTCAGAGGCTTCAGCTGAGGAAGCGAGGTCAGCAGATGGCTGACGAGATGCCGGGGAACATCGGTGTGAGGATCATCACTGCGACTCAGCTGACGGCTATGTGACCTCGCCAGTGACCTGAGAGACAGCTGAATCATTTTCAGCGCTGAAGAGTGGAGTGTGAACTTAGTTGACATGTGCCATCATCAAAGCACAAAGAGCAAGTGCAGCACAAACTATTTTCTGGCTGCTGTTAGACAGACTGAATGTCACCTCCTGTTACATTTTTTTATCAAATGTTTCACCTTTTCTGTTTTTACTTTTCAAATATTTTTTGTATAACTTATAAAACACTTTATATTGATGATCACCTTATTTTTACACTCCAGATATTGTGAGCAACAGGGCAATACTTTGTTCTTCATATCTTACATACAATCATATTTATGGTCCACATAATCATTATTATAGCAGAGAACTTACTATATGTTCAACTCATAGCTCATGTATCATCTCTTTCTTTAATGCATCAGTTCATATCATCAAGTTTCATTCTCACAATTATTAACAAATGCAAATGACATAGCAAATTAAAATAAATTCAAAGAATAATAGTAGCCAACAAGCATTGTCACAACTGTGGTTTTCTTCCTCTTTTTATTTCAGTCCAGTTCCCAAACTGCAATATTTTGCTTGTTTTTTTGTTTTTGTTTGTTTTGTTTTTTACACTCAAGACACAGCCATGCACAATTCAAAGTTCAAAAAGTCTATTGCTTCAACCACAATTAAAAATAGTTTATCCAAAACCTCATTTCCCCGTCAATCATTTGTCCTTTTCAAAGATGGGGAAAGGCCTGCTGAGGTATGCCAGATGGATCAGCAGTTTTACAAAGCTAGACAATAATAAGAGTAATAATAATAATGATAATAATAATTTAAAAAGTAACATTTTTTGTCTTTGTTCCATTCTCTTGATACACATTAATAGAGGAATTTTCACACCACGTGTACAGGTTTACACATTCAGAAGATAGGAATGTACAGGCGCAACCACAGAAAAGGGGCACGTCAGCGGTGTCTCTTGTCCCAAAATTCACCTTTGTGCTCATAGTTCAGACCTGTACATGGGGCAGAGGCCAAATGTTCCAGGGCCAGCAAAGCTTCCTGACAGGCCCCCCACACCTACCGCACACACACATACATGTACTAACACTCAGCAGTGGTACTCAGGACAGACTGTGTGGGCCCGCACACAGAGTGCTGCATTCATCGGCTCTTTGTCCAGATGAAGGAGTGTCCGATAAAGCCCAAACAGGAGAGCTGGATCCAGGAGTGCAGAGACAGCGTGTGTTTGATTTTCTCTTTTTGATTTCCAGGGTGCAAAACATTTATTGATACATACCATAGAGCAACCTGAATATTGTCATTTTAAGTTACATAATTTTGAAAAAAGGGGAGTTTCCCATCATATTTACATACATACATACATATCCTAACAATCTTAACCTATTTGAAGATGAGATACAGTGTATAGTTTGTTTTACATGCATGAATTCTGTTGCATCCTCCTGACTAACATCACTCCTTCATCTTCTGTACATATGCTGTACAATGGAGGTACATTGTGACTAAGCAGCTACCCTGCACCTCAAAGTCAAGGTGGACAACACGAGTGAGGCATCTTCTAGTGCAGATTGAGGTAGCCCCCTAACACACACAAACACACACACTCACACACAAAGGGATGCTACATGGGAAATGCCTGAAGAAGCTACTAAATACAGACACAAAGTAGATAATCTCTGTACAGGAATGAGTCTAAACGACTACAAGAAATGGAAGGAATGTTAGGAAACAATATGAACCGGTTTCTGTTTTCAGTGCGCAAGGTACAATCATTAAATGGCACTCACTACCTCGAAGTGGATAACATTATCCCTCTTTCATCTGCCCAATGTTCAAAAAAGTCACCACAAATACAAACATACAGATCACATGATAAAAGTCACATAAGACACCATCAAAAGACAAAAGGACACTGAAGCATGAGTGAGCAGCACTGAAATACAAAAGGAGAGAACGAGAGGGGGGGGGGGGGGGTGGGGGTAGGGTTGCGCAGGACAGCTGGTGCCCGGTGCCTTATTAGACATGAATGCTGTTGAATATTTAGTATGTTCACCTGGAAAGGTAGGGCCAGGGTTTTGCTGGCATTCAGTCCAAACATGTCACAGTCACAGCCATGTCATGTGTTCTGCAATCTAACATCACAACATGTACTAATGCCCCATGTTTCCACTCCTGAGTAGAGGAATTATTTTCCAGATTGGAGAACAACTGAAACAACCTCTTCCATCTGCATTTCACACTTCTACTCATATTTCTTAGCTAAGCTTCATAATTTTTAAGTTATTTAAACAGTCAATGGGCAAACAATGTTTCCATCCATGTCTTATTGCAGATTGTTGTTTTGACTCACCATTTCATATTGAATACATTTATATTCAGCGTATGTTGTGTTCTCAATGTTTGTTAGTGAAAGGGCATCTTGTTATTTCCTGCTTAAGGACTAAGGACACAAGGATGCTTTGGACACTCTGGGAAACTGTGATAAATGTGGCACTGGACGTCCAACTTATTGGAGGTAAATAATTACATGACCTTCTGTTTGCCACTGTCATAAAAAAAGCTCATTGTTGAAAAATGTTGGGTTTTAGGATTAAACATTGTCCATTGTGTGCCAGGACCTTAAATAAGGCCTATCTATCACCAGATACAGATATTTAAATTAAAACAGTTTTATTTCTGTTGAGTCTACTCTACATACTTGTATGGACAATCTTATTTAAAGTGTGTACACACAATGTGTACGCGGATATCCATATTTGAATGATGTGTCTCATTAGCAGATAAAATGGTTACAATAGTAATGAAACTGACTGTGAATGTGCATTTTAGTCTATAGTTATTCAAACCATGTCTGCCACATTGAGTTTACAGTACCAAATGTACATTTAAATATGTGACAGGTCATCTAGATGTCACTGTGATCATGTGTCTGTTACTACATCACAAAAATGATGATTGAATATGTCACACTCTCCCCTGGGAATAATAGGAAATTATGTATATTGTTAATATCTAAAATTTGGTATTTACATGTGTGATTTGAGTCACATTAGATGTAGATGATGAAGAGAAACTCTACAACAGTCAAAGCATTGAACCTGATAGTATGTCATCAGTTTTGGAAATAGCAGAAAAAATAAATTAACTGCAATAAAGTGTGATTTCTATGACAGAAACTGCCTGAAATAAGTTGTCTCAAATGAAATAGAGAACCCGTATCTCTTCACTGACATGAAGCAAATTAGTGAAGGATGTTTAAAGCTGGCATAGGTCATGTGAAATTATTCCTGACTTTTTCCCCTGTAGCTGCACCCCTATGTGCACACATACACAAACACACACACACACACACACACACACACACACATACACACGCACGCACGCACGCACGCACGCACGCACGCACGCACACACAAATCCACTACCTTGAGATGTGACAATCTGCAAGGAGCAATGTTTCTGCACAGAGCCATAGTCATGCAGGCAAAGGTTGGGTCCAGGGTCACTCTCTCACATCAGCTGGTCACTGCAGGTGCAGGTGTGGCCTGATCGTGCTCCGTGGAGGGACTGGAGGACAGAAAACCAGCCTGCAGCAGGCCAGGGAAGGAATCAGGGGCTCTTCAGTTTCATTAGTGCCTCCGCTTCACTCCTTAAGTTTCTTCTTGAGACTGAGCAAACGTTTTTTTAAATTTTTTCACCCCATTTTTTGGGGAGTGTTTGGGTTATCGACTGACCCCCAAACATAGACATATGACACAAAGAGATGTGCACAGTTTGCACACGCACATACATGCGCCCAGACACACACACGCATACTTGTGATGGACTGCTCTACATGAACTGTGTTGGAGAAGTAAACGAGGAGGCAAGGTCTTTTCAGCAGCATGGGCCGAGAGGCTGCAAGGCCAGTTGTCCATCCTACATACAAGGCCTGGGGGTCTTTTGTCCTTGTGCTGTCAGTGTAAGTCACACAAACCCCCTCCTTGTGCTGTCACTGTCTCGTCACCCACCACTCATACACCAAAGTCCCTGCCCCCATGAACACACACAACACAGGCAGGGCTCCAGCCTCGGGTGCGGACAAAGGGCACTCCCTAGCGACTGCTGTTCTTTATGGCTTCCTTCGCGGCTACAATCAGAGGCGTCAGGCTGGATAGAGGCTTCGCCAGCTTGAGGAAGGAATGCTGTTGAGGACAGAGAGAGGTACATATGGGGCCAATTAGAGCTGTAGATTTGGGATTATAAAAAAAGTTGACATTTAGTGGTAACATCTGGAGCAGATGTTATCAAATCATGATGAGAGCAGCAAATGGTGGGTGGTAAAATCTTGATGAGCACCCATCTTTATCAATATTTACCAGCACTTCCAGAAGTAACATTAGTCACCAGTGTTTCTGAAATTGCATATGACTAAATTATTCATGTTGACACCAATTGCGTCAATTAAAATTTGGATAGGGCTTATTGTTTTTGTTTTTTGCACATGTGCCTCCTGTGCCACATCAGTGTCCAATTTTACCCGCCGCCCTTTAGTATCTTGCACTTGTCCATTTCCAATTCAACCTGGTTGACGCTATATCGCCCACATGGTGCAGTAGTAGATGTACAAGACATTACATGTGGCAAAACCGTGTATACTGTATATGCATGTCTGGGATTGAGTCGCAGTTCTACCTGTAGCAGCTCCTTGGCAGAGCCTCTGCGGTCTACATCCATCTCCAGACAGCGGTTGAGGAAGTCTCTGAACACAGACGACAGCCTCTCTGGGTTCTGCAGCTCTGGAGTCCCATTGGTAGCTATCAGGTACAGCGCCTGGAAAAGTGGATGTGGTTAAACACTTTATCAGATGACAGCACAATAGAAAAAAATTGTAATATATCATCTTCATGCATACTGTATGACCTAAAGTCTAGTCCTGTTTGTGTTTTACCCTGAGTGGATTCTCATTCAGGTAGGGTGGTTCTCCTTCCACCATCTCTATCGCCATGATTCCCAGAGACCAGATATCCACTTTTGGGCCATAAGCCTTCCGAGTCACCACCTCTGGTGCCATCCAGTAGGGCGTTCCCACCATCGTGCTGCGCTTGTTCTGCTCTGGAGTGATCTGGGCACAGAAGCCAAAGTCGGCTGCAGAGGGAGACAGGTGCAGTGGTGTGTTAAACATTTAGTGAAGCATTTTTAATTTTTATCTGTTCATATTTCAGTTCAGAAAGTGGTCTTTCATTAACCACAATTCCATGTCTCATTACCTGAATCCAAACCACTTGTCTTTTTACTTTAATTCTCTCACACTAATTTCAGAAATGTCAAAAAATGATAAAGACTTACTAAGCTTGACGGATCCGTCCATACCCAAGAGAATGTTGTCACTTTTTATATCTCTGTGGATCACCTGGTTGGAGTGTAGGAAGTCTAAAGCTTGAAGACACTAGGAAGGAGAGGGAGGAAAAAAAGCTAAAAATATATCTTATCAACACCCACACATACAAAGAGAAGACTGTACTAAGCACATACAGTATTTTTCTCTTGGCTGGTAAAGTGTTCACATGCTTTTTTTTAAGTATCCACCTGAATTTAAGGGTCAGCTCATCATAGCTACAGAAGTAATGGGTGGTATTGCTGATGTGTAAACTTGGCCTCTTACCTCTCTGCAGACCGCCGCAATCTGGCCCTCGTCCATGCAGGTCTCAGTCACTACATCTGTCAATGAGCCACCAGCCAAATACTCCATCACCACCCATAGCTCATCTCCCACCAAGTAACTAAACAGGGGAGAGCAAGGGAAGAAAGCTCATTTGAAAACAACAATGATCGTGTGAAAAATCTTAGCTGTTGGTTTGATAGCCTGATAAATTATAACCACTTGATGACGCAGAGTTAATTACAACAAAAAGGGTAGAGGGTTCTGCAGCATGATACTGCTAGAGAAAATTGGACAGGACACTAGGACAGTTGTTGCAACTGGATGGTTGTGTCTACATGAGTTTAAAAACAGCAGGTGGCAGTAATGCACCTTAAGTTGACTGGTGACTACTATGAAGAGGGAAAAGAAAGAAGAATGAAATGAGGAAGAAGGAAAAGACCTGAGAAAGAGGCACAGAGGATCCCTCAATGTCATTATTGTACCAACATGCATTGACCTCATTTAACTTCTGACTACACTATCACTGGCTTTTGGAAACTAAATACCAGATACATTTGTACAGCTGAGTGAGTGTTAACAATCTTAGAAAACAAAAAATACGAACATTTATTTGACAAATTCTAGAGGAGTTAGAATGGCTCTGCTGTATACCTGCTAATGTCTTGTCTTGAGTATTGTGAAATCTTTGTATCTGCCTTTTATAAGTGACAGACAGGAAGTTGAAATTCGTTGAAAATCGTTGAACTGTTGGCTGACCATCACTTCGGGTTCCAGGAAAGTGACATACTTGTGTTTTGTTGCGATCTAAAATCGACTGTGTGAAAACTGACCTGTCCAAGTAGTTCACTATGTTGGAGTTCTTGTTTTCCCTCATCACCAAGATCTCATTGATGATCAGCTCTTTCTTGGGCTGCTGCTGCAGGTTCATCTGCTTAATGGCCACCTGAGAAAACAGACAAGAGACTTATTCTTTGTAGTGCAGAACAAGCATAAGCCTGATGGCTTAGTGAGGAAAAGGAATAATATACAGTATTAGAATATTGTACCTCTTGGCCTGTTGCTATGTCAATGGCAGTGTACACGGTGCCAGATGCTCTGTAAAATGCAAAAGTAAAATCATGTCAATGATACACATCATTTAAATGTTTTAATTGCTTATAGACACTGATAATCATAAAGAAGTGTTGTTTGTTTTTAACCAAAACTAATTGGTGTTATTTTATGATTCGTATTTTGTCTATACTCTTATTTAATGAAAGGTTATTTGCAGCATATTCTTCAACAAATGTATGCAGCAACATCATTGTGTGCTGCTACTTCAGGAGCAGTGCTAACTGGGCTTAGAATAACAGTATGATCCATTTATATTTCTATATTCTGCAGATTAGTAAATAAAAAGACGTTTAGAATGATTTACGATTATATGCATTGGATAAGTTCATATTCAGACCACAGACATACTGGCATGTGAAAACCTGATTTAAGTAATGAGGAAAACTTAAACTCTGTAGTTAGACTGAGTGGACCTTTATTCCTTCGATTTTAAAATCTAACTATAATTAGGTGCTAATGAAGTCTCAAAATAATATATTACCACAGTAACGAAACATGGTACAACAAGGAATTTCAGGTTTCCAATAACTGGCCAAAGGAATGGTATGCAGCCATTGGGGGTGTAAAAACCTTCATTGAGGCCTCGAGTCTTTCCCCTTTCTCTGTTTCTCCTGCTGTCAGCTGCACCTGTGTAATTTCAGAGGCTCTGAATAATGAAGTACAGTTCCTGGTACTAATAAGTTAAAGATAACCTGGTGGAGAGTAAATAGGCGTTATCTTTTGTTTCAGATAAGAGCTTCCTGATCAAATGTGGAAAGAGTGAGCATGTTAAAGCAGATAAGGACCACACAGTTTTTATCTGTACAGATATGTAGTGAAAAGGGAGAGAGCCTTAAAAACAGAAAGACAGGGAGGGGGAGACAGAGAGAGATGGTTGAGCTAATCTGGCCCTTAGCCATTTCAGGATACTGTTCTCATTTCCTCTATACTTATTTTTCTCCCAGTCATTCAACCTAACCCTCCCTCTGCCTCTCTGAAGTGGTCACTATAACTCCATCTCTCTTGGCGAGACTGACTGCCTCTGAAATTGCTCCATTTCAATATCTGTGACAACGGCTTGATGATCATGGATGGACTTACCCTTGTCCTATTTTTTCAAAGCGCGTGTACTTCTTTTTGGGATCCCCCACGCTCACAATACTCCCTGAGTCAAAGAGAAGACAGATATATGATGTTTGAGCTTGTGTGGGTGCACACCATCATGACAGCCTTCACACAAACAAATAAATATACTCAAGACATCAGGCAGAACCTTTTTTTTTTGCCTGAACCTTTTAATAGTGCAGCTACTCCGAGGACATGCATCTCTGCTTTTCAGTATGTGCTAGTAATATGGGCTGAAGTTGCTGAGAAGGTTTTTTTTATTATTCTTTTAAAAAGACAAAATTGATGCACTGGAAGAAATATGTAGAAAACTGCAACTGGAAACCAGAGAAGAAGCCTGGTATAAAATACTGGAAGATTACTTCAGAAAACTTCAGGACAGTCTCCCCAAAAGAGTTCAAGATGTGCTTAGGGCCAAGGGAGGTCACCCTTTTTTAATTTTTGTTTACATATTTCCTGCATTTTCTGTTCATATGAGCGACTGAAACTTTGCCAAAACAACAAAGCTAGTGGTGGCCTAAGACTTTTGCACAGTATTGTAGATATAACTAACAAGTAAATGAATAAATAAAATCAGATTTCTAAAACTCTACCCTGATAAAAACACACACTGAGCCATAAGGACACATACTGAGTCTCTCTAGAATCTCCTCATCTGTCATTTTGGACTTCTTCCTCTGGCGATCAGTGTGGCGATACATTGTGTTGGATGTGTTCTCTGGCTGGACCTGCGACTCAGGTGGAGTCAAAACTTCTTTCACGGGGGTGGGAGGCTTTGGTGGGTCCATGACAGAGCGTGTGTAGATCTGCAAAAGGAGGAAACAGTCACAGAAATGCAGAGGGGGAATGCATTTGCACCAGGGTCATTGCACCAGTCATGCCATGTGAACTCACAGATTTGGTGTGCTCGGGCCGCGGTGCGATGACCGGAGGCAATTCATCGTCGTCATCCTCTTCTTCTTCCTCCTCCTCCTCTTCCTCTTCCTCCTCATCCTCCTCCTCTGACACAGGTGGAGCAATTGGGGGCTCTGACGATGATGTTTTGGCACCCTGCAGGGTAGAGATGTCAGTAAGTCTGGATGCATGTGCCTTGTAGCAGCATGGAGTGAAAAGAGAAGAAGTGGATCCTGTAATTTTTACCCAAATTATTACCAAAAACATTATTTTCTCTGTCATGACTTGTTACCACAGTTAAGAACCTGCAAACCCCAAACCAGCCAGGTGCCAGAGTTTGAATTCTGGCTAGCTGAGGTTAAACAGGACTTTGTCTCCTGTAGAAGCTCTAGTGACAGTGAATTAATTTTTAAATCATGTCAATCACACAGTGTAACAAATTCACATTATTATAGCTGAAAATGCACCATATTCATTACATGTAAGTAGCCAGAAAAAGGAGCACATTTGATCAACATAAACATAATCTGTTGTGATACTCTGTACACTGGAACAGTGCATCTGACATTATTTGTGCATAAAACACAAAAATTAATCAGCTTAAATTCTGTTAATAGTGGAGGAAAGCATTATGAGTCAAGTGAGAGCTAAAGAGACAAGCGCAAAAAGGGTGAGGTGCCATTTAGTGCAGTTTATCTGAGGGTTTTTAAATTGAAGGGTTGGGTCAGGTGCACCATGAACCGATGATGAGAATGAATTTTTACCTTGTAACAAACTTTTCTATATTTAACTGTACTATAGGAGAAAACATGCTGCAACACTGCAGTAATGTGCCATATGGTGATGAAGTGTAGACATCCTCTTGATGTGGAAGATACCTTTTAACAAGCATGATTAATATGCCTCAGACATATTTATTATGTCTAATGCTCAGCCTGTATTTCCCCCATCCAAAACTCTGCTAGCCTTGGATCATCTTCCTCTTATGGAGTGGAAACATTTCATCCATTTCCAGTTTCGTCATGCATAAATGAATCAGTGCAGCTTAGCTCTCGTGATTAAAGGGGAAGGGTCTGCCTGAAGGAAAGTCCCCCTCCTTCATTCAGACATACTGGGCCTCTGACCTGCTCCAAGGAGGGCTGAGCCAGAACTGCAGAGCAGAAATGAATGTCTGGCTAACTATAAGCAGTGCCATGTGTTTTTTCTTTTTTTCTACAGAGCCATGCGGTAATGTCTACAATGGTGATGAAGTTACAGGCATATTATTGGAAATGTGGATCGAATAGTAAGGAATATGAGCTAACACATGCAGTTTGATCACAGTCATCACAACCCTCTGTGGCATGCGCCCCTGCCCTGCCATTTCAGACATGGTCCATTCAAAAAAAGATAAGAGGTGCTCTTGTGAAAGATAATAAAAACATTTAAAACTAGTAGATCCAATCTTACCCCCCATGAAATTTCAGTACAGAGAGTGATGATGCCTCTAAAATCAAATATTTGTGTGCATTTTGCATTAGCCAGTTGGCATAATCAAAATTAGAAGATTAAATAGTGGAATTTAGCTTCATAGCCAATGCAGAGATACATCATGTGGAGAAGTAATATGGAGAAGTTACCTTGTCAAATAATGCGCTGCAGGTTCTAAGGCTGACAGGAGGCCCAGATGACAGCAGTCGGTTCTGAATGTGAAGGTTGAAAATGGGAGGATTTACTCAAAACAAACCCACACAATGCTTAAGAGTAAGTGGACTTCAGGGGAGGAGGGGGGAGGGCAGGGGTTCGCTACTGAGGGATGGACATTAAGT
This sequence comes from Rachycentron canadum, assembly GCA_038496675.1. NCBI lineage: Eukaryota > Metazoa > Chordata > Actinopteri > Carangiformes > Rachycentridae > Rachycentron > Rachycentron canadum. The sequence continues at coordinate 14,069,064 of CM076660.1, read as the reverse complement.
CCACAAGTTGTCCTCCTAACACACAGCATGAGGAGAGGACATGATAGAAATCATGACACCTGTCCTTGAACAAGACTAGAAGATGTTTCCCTCTCCACCTTACAATTTTAAATGTTGTTTTAATCTTGCTTGCTTTTATTTGGACGCTACAGTTGGGTCAATCCCATGTCAGTACTTCTGTCAGTCTCTAATTTCCTCATCACATGTTAAAGATGCAATCCATTAGTTATTAGACAATTGGAATTATAAGCTTACACCTAAAATATAGTCCAACATTGTCATAGCATTCGCATCAGCACAGACAGATGTGTTCAGATTTAGGATTGGCCTCCATTACGTCTGCATTTGTTAGTGTTGCTTTGGCTTTTTGGCTCACACTGTTATAACTTTTCCCAAGTCTGACTTAACTAACTTTCAGTTCTCAGTGTTAATTGGTATAATTACAATATATTATTTGAAACCAGCCTCATGGTATTTACTTTACTTTTACTTTACTACTTGTGTATAGCTGTTTGAGATGCTTCAGGATAACAGGAAAATGTTTTCATTGTTGATAAAGGGAAAAGCTGCAGACTGGCTTCACAACACTGATGGAAATGAAGTGGCTGCTTTCATTGATCTAAATGGATTCATGCTGTTTTCCATTATACTATAAAACAAATATGAACAAATAAACATTACAGCTTGACAACTTTGACTGAGTTGTGGCCTAAACTTGTCCTTACTGTTTCTTTTTACTTCTGAACTCTTTGTTACCTTAAAGACTTGACCTTTCATAAATGAAGTTACAGTGCTTCACTGACTGAAAAACATTGACTGGACGGTTTTAGGATTATTAATGTTAGAAGGCTTCAGATCTGACTGAAGTTAAACACTTCTCAAAATTGTGGTGTTCATGAACCAAACACAATAGATTATATGAATAGAAGGTTTTTGTGAAGCTGTAATTTCAACAACACACAAGAGAAACATTAAGAGCAATGTCAGTGCTGTAAATGTTAAATGAGCAGTGGTCGAGTTGTCTTTGTTGGTTGACACATGACTGCTGTGACAAACATGATCACTTAAAGCTGCAATTTCATCAAAGTTTCCAACCAAAAAAAAAGCAGTCCCTGAAGTGAATCTATTGTCTGGTTGAGGCAGACACAGTGTGAGATTTAACACATTAGAGAGGATATCAGGCACAGGAAGTAAAGTTTATATTTCCTTGCTGCAGTTGTAGAATCTAAAATTCAATTGTGACTTTTAATTGTCTGGATTATAACGTGACGCTGTGTCTCTACTGCCAGTATTCACTAAGGTCAAGGTGAGGTCGACCTAAAACATGAACGATTGGCTCAAATGGATGTTCAATGACATTAAATAAAAACTATTTCACAATAGGGCCAGCTCCCGGTACATTGTGGGAAAATGGCTTAAAATTGTAATTTTTCTTAATCCACAATGACAAGATGGCGGCAGTATAGACATGGACTGGAACAGATGATGAGTACATTGAATGTGAGTTTCTTACAATAAATAACAAATCAGATCACAAAAATTTACCTGCAATGCAGGTTAGCAGAAGCTGCTGTTCAAAATATTCTGACAGTTTTTTATGAGAGTGTTTGCCTCTATAGACCAGTTATTGGCATCTCTCCTGTAGGTCTACTTGTCTCAGACACTGTGGTCCAACCTTAGAAAATCTGTGGCACTGTAGCCAGCAGCTGAGTCACCTTTGCAGCCGTGGACCACTGTGACAGTCCAAGGCTGAGATGCTCTCAAATAACCTCACTGGCCTCGCACAACATTTAAGACTCAGTGCCACACTCGCTTGATCTTCACCCGCAAAGAGCTCTTTTCAAGCAACAGCCCTACATGGAGTGATCCCAGTGTAGTTTGCCTGTGGCAGCGAATCCCACTGAACAGACTTGGATTCCACGTCTTCACCCGGCTGAGCGTGTATAGGCCAAAGCATTCAAAGCATAGATTACTCTGGTCAAAGCCAGGAATGAGGTCAGCACAGCGGGAGTCCTTCTAGATGCAGTTGAGCCTCCAGTGAAGCCTGTCTACGGGTATTGCAAAATCTGGTTAAGTAGATTGGAAAAATAAACAATGAGCAAAGCAGCGGTAGCTCTCGCAGCAGTCACCGTTTCTGTGCACAAGCTGCAAAATTGAACGGCATTTAGCTAAAATTCAGGGCATTGTGTTGCATAGTCAGAGCAGTAAACGTCTAGAGGGGAACACAAACATTTTTTCCCATTAGAGGCTCTGAGGCCCGTGTGAAATTAATGTGCTTGAGAGTAATACAGTCCATCCCAGAAATTCCCAGACAGAGTCAGTAAGAGTAAAGTGAGAAAGATTTACTGTGCTCTGAGGTTCAAGCCGATGAAATGAAGCCACATGTTGCAACTTACCTGTTAAATTATTACAGTTATATAAATCATAAAAAATACAATCTCCCTTCATATATTACTTAGAGTTGAGAGATTTTCCAAAGCACTGAAATATGGCAGAGATGTTACATGGCTATGAACCAAGGCTGGGTTGATTTGTAATTGTAATTTTTTCCCCTATAATAACCAGACAGTCTAAAGAGGACACGATGCACAGCAGCAATAAAACAGCAACAATAAAACTCCTCATAAAAAAGAAAAAAAACATCACAAGTATTTTAAAATTGAGCATTAGGTAGTAGAAAACATTATATATTAAAAAATATTCTTAAAAATCATTAAATATACTAATTGGCTTCAGAAAATAACCAGCACTAACAAAAATATAATAAAATTAATTGAATTAATTAAAAATAATATATAAAACAACTCACCAAAGTGTTTGCTGCTATGTAGCCATGTGCTGACTTATCTGTAACAGGAAAGAAAACTTTCTTATATAGTCAGCATATCTTTGGTATTAGACATTAAATGTGACATGTTTTTGCTTTTCTTTATTGGTAACTTTTAATTTATAGTGTAGCAGTATTTTGGTGTTGCTTACCCCCAGAGGTGAAGCTCATATATTTCTGGTTGTTGACGGTCTCTTTGGAGTCGTAGAACTTTAAGACGTCCAGCACAGCCTGTGGGTTCTTCTTCTGCTCCAGCTTGGTGATGTTTGAGGTTTGTAGGAGCCGTGCCCACTGCTCTGGGATACCCTGTGCAAATAAAAAGAGATCAAAAGTAAAAAAAAAAAAAAAAAAAAAAAAAAAGGTCTAAAGAGTAATGCAACAGATAATCTGCGTCTAGAGGAAAGAGTGTCTGACGCAGTGTTTCATTCATGCAATCTTTGTTGGCTTGTGCATATTTTTACACCTAAAGCAAAACTCAATGTGCTGACAAAATCCACTGATCTGCAGAAGCAGTGGCATTAGGGGCTGCTTTTAAGATGATGCTTTGGGATCAGCAACATAAAGGGGTCTGGTTTAAAACTGTTCTGTGTGTCATAGGCAAGCACCTTATCAAACGAACAAGGAACTATGTGTCACTGATGTCATGGACTGAGGGACATACATTTGGAAGTCAAATAGATCAGACTACATATTCCTCATTGTAAAGGTGGTTTTAGATGATGATGATAAGTCTTAAAGCACTTAAAGCACACATTTTATTCAAAATAATTAATGTTCCCTTCTGTCTGCCTAAAAAAAAAGACTTTTGTGTTACAGATTTATGCTTTTCTTATTATGATACTTATTTTCTATTAGCAAATTAAATTCACATTAAAGTACATGAATATCTGCCTTTTCATTATTTATTGACTGAAGTTAATGCTTTCTCATTACAGATGGTGTGAAAAAACAATATCATGAATACTTGTACAATATAATGTACCTACCCTTTAACAAGCCCCCTATGGTGTTAGAATAAAAATAAAAGCACAGTGCATCTTTATACTGTATGAAGTTGTTCTGTATGTACTACAACACTGTCAACCATCACTACTGACTGGGACCTCAATCTAAAAACAAATACATATATATATATAGAGAGAGAGAGAGAGAGAGAGAGAGAGAGAGAGAGAGAGAGAGAGAGA
>CM076660.1:14050988-14064677 GCA_038496675.1 Rachycentron canadum | reverse complement strand
GAGAGAGAGAGAGAGAGAGAGAGAGAGAGAGAGAGAGAGAGAGAGAGAGAGAGAGAGAGTATATCTGGCTGGAGCTACTATAAAACATAAAAATAAAGTTAAAACTTCCAGACTTTCTCTCTGAAAAAAATTTTATGTGATCAACCTGAGAAAATAAAAGAATAAGGAAATACTGTGTTTGTGTGTTGTTTATCCAGGTTTTTGCAAGAATAAAACATCTTCTGAAAAACTGAAGTCAAAATGTAATTTACCAAGAAATATGAAAGGATTCCAGTGCAGGTTTCACTTGAGAGTGGAGGCAAGAGTGATTGTAATTCAAATCATATGTATTACCAACTTTATGTGCAGGGAAATATATTATTATTTGAGTATATCACCTCAGGGCATCGTGATTTTTAAGGCGTGTGTCTGGCTCTCTGCCTTAGGAGGAGGCATATAATCAGTCACTGTTTATATGGCTGATTGTCAAGTGAAAGAGAAACTCACCGTGAATTCTCCTGTTACAGCATCAAAGCCAACATGAATGGTGTGTTCAAAGTCTGAGGGTAGGGATATCTCAGGACGTTCCTTCTCCTTCTTCTTGTTTGCTACAGGAGACAAATAAAACCCGATTGCAGGCTGATTTCTAAAACCGTGCACATAGTAAACTAGTAAATTACAAGTGAATAAGTGTAAAAATGATGTGGAGATGGACACTCACTCTTGTCTCCCCCGGGGAAGATAGAGCGCAGGCGGACCTTCTTGTTTTTCTCTTCTGGAGCCATTGGAAGTGGTTTAGAGGCGTGATTCAGTGATGAAGAGTCTCGGGAACTACTGTTCATTCTCAAGGGGGGGGCTGGTGGTTTCTCTTCAATATCGACACTATCAGACATCTTTAGTGGCACTCACAATGTCCTATAGGAGAGAAGGAGAGAGACGGAGGAGTTCAATGTTAAAAAGTGTGATTATGGGTCAGCAGGGACAGGGACAAGTGGGGGAGGACACAGTCCCTCTGGATGCATGCATGCAACATAATAACCCTGGTTAGTCTACAAAACACAGTAACATCAAGGGATTGGCCTGAGAAATATGTTTGTCTGTGTTTTGTTCTGATTGATTCTTATTTGTGCCGAGGAGGTTATGTTGTCTGTTTGTTTGTCAGCAGGATCAGAGAAGAAGTACTGGAACGATTTGTACCAAACTTTGTGGAGAGATGGGGAAGGGGAAAAGAAAGTACTCATTAAGTTTTGGTGCTGATCCAGATAAAGCAGCAAATCTAGAAAATTTCTATCCCTGACATGTTTATGGTGTTGAGAGCCGTGACTTTGTACAATTTGGTACAAAATCCAGATAATAATCCGGATCTGGAGGAAAATGTTTGGCATTATCACCTATTGAGTACAATTTTAATGTGATAATCTATTAAAGAGGTTAGAAAATAGGGTGAAATTAGCCATCAGAACTCCCCTGTGCCCAATGTAATGATTTCAGATTGACCAAGAGTCAGAAACCCTAACATATTAAATCTACAATGAGAAAAACAGCTTGTTTGTTTGTTGTGTTTGATTGTTTTTGACTTGCTATAAAGTGTAACATTAATGATTGATAAATGTGGGCAAAGAATGAGGGGAATGTCTTAACTCTAGGGCTGGTTTCTGAAGCAGCAGAACTGGAATAAGATGAACGTGTCTGAGCCATATGAAAACCTGATCGCTGCAGTCAGACAGATCAAACACTTACAGATAGCTCCTTGATACAGTCTCAAACTTCTGTATATTCAGAGCTTTGCCACGTTTTAGCATTTTAACATGAGGAATCCCTCCACAGCAACACTGCAGGTCTAAAAATTTCTCTCTGAAATTGTGTATATTTGTAGACCACTGTTAACACACTTACTTTACTTTGAATAGCAGATTTAAATATTACTTAACTATAGAAGAAGACAAGCCCTTAAATTAAGATTGTGATGTTTAAAAAGAATGTTTATAGGAATCGTGTTTCCTCTTACAATTTGAATCAAAGGCTATTTGAAATGGCGGAGGTGGACTCTGAAGTCTAGTGGGTCTGTCCAGCTGCAAAAACATTAACCAGGAACTGATTCTAAAAGAAACTGGCAAGAGTAATCGTTCCCATCACTCATTCTCTCATCTTCTATCTCCCCATCCCACTACGTCTTAGACTCCTTCACTGCCTCACCCCGAGGCCAAGCCCATCATGTGATGTGCAGCACAACCATCCCAGAAAGCGGGCCATCCAGGCCGCCCCCTTAGTGTAGACCTACATTAGCAAACAAAGAGCCTTCCTCAGCTCTTACACGGTGTGCACTGCCTCTGACAAATTACACATGTGCCTTCACAGTGGCCTTTACGATTTTACATAACCATTGCCTGTACAAGACAAAATCTGGTTGGCTACACCCAACTCTTTGTTAACTTTCAGAAAGAACTGGTTTTGAATGAAGGAATTAGATTAGGAGGAAGATGTAACATGATAAGGGGCCGTGATTTAATCAGATATGTCCACAGTAACAGCATTATTACACAAGAGCTCTGTGCTTCCCTTTCTGCTGCCTGAAATCTTGAAAAAGATGCTTTTGTGAAACATCTTTATCAGTGATGTGATTTCCTCATGAACCTGTATGAACAAGACATTGTCTTTATAACTGCAGAGACTTCATGACTGTAAATATTAATGTCCAATAAAAAAAATGTTTAGCCAACACAACACCAATTATTATACATTTTGATTACTATCTTAAAAGTCACTTAAATTACTTGTTGTCCTTATCTACTGGATAACAAAAGTATATATGGACACATTGAATCATTTTCATTCATCCAAAACAACTGGACAGTGTCTCCTGTAATCTAATCTGATCGCCTTTCTTCTATTTCATAATATATAATAACTCTATTCCAATATAAATTCATCTGTAATTTGGCTGTGTTTAATATTACATTAATCTAAACAAGACTACAACATATTTGACAATTCTTATATGAAAAATTCACAAAAACTGGTCTAAGATGAAATCCTAACAAACCTTGATATTTCCTATTATTTGGACATTGCTGTTATTCCCCTCTGCTCTTGTAAGATGACAGTAAGAAGAATTTTGTTTTCACTTAGTGACAGAGCTTAACTCCAGATAAACTAATCTAAAACTGTACCAGGAAATATACTGTTAGATAGCAGCCCATACAGCCCATACTCTGGCAGCCTTTAGTGCCAGAGTTTACTATAGATGAATTTTCATGTCTTATCTAAGTCAAGATGCAGCAAATGGTAGACAAAAGTTATAATAAGAGTAGCATATGATATAAATAAAGATATGAAGATTACATCAACTGGACTCTTGAGAAAATGGTGATTTAATCCTCCCAAAGACAGATTTCTGTAAAGGTGACTCACTCCTGTCAGATTGGTTAACTGTACTAATAAAGGTTATTTGTTGATCCTTCTTTGCTGGAGGGGATGCATTATTTTTGTGTAACCAGACAGGCACAGAGAAACACCTTTATAGTGTTAATACTGGTGTTTTTAAAGAGAGTTTTCCTGGTGTATTTCACAGATCTCATGGGCTATACTGGAGGTGGGGGTGAGCCTGCTGGCAGTTTCTGCTGTTGGGTGAGTTCCAGGTGAGACTCCAGACAACTGCAGCAAACAGGTTCTCTTAGGTTGGAGGCTAGGTGTGTCAGCGACAACAAAACCTGGTAGAACTGTGCTGTTTACAGAGGAATGTCACAATGTTGACACGCTGAAGCAACAGGGAGTTGTTGACAAAATGGCTATCATAGCAACTGAGAGGGGAAAAACAGCAGGAGGGGAACTCATGGGAGGACTTAGTGTGTGCCTCTTGACAAACTGAGCCCAAATTTAGTTAAAGGGCCATAGGGATTATTAAGATACATGGCTTAATACTGCACAACCACAGCTAAGTCAGGAAATTTTGTCCCTTTGAGCAAGGGACACCATGCTGGCAAGTAATGGCTTTAAAATCTTTTTAAAGGTCTTTTTAAAATGCCAGATATATAGACTGAGGCTAGACGTTCAACAAATAGCAATGAAACCCAGTGGAAACTTTATTAGCTGATACAAGGTAGCTCACATCATATCATATTACCAAACTTGTCAACTTTGCAGCATTTTTTTGTCTTTAACAAATAGAAAATAGATTCTTATCCCAAGACATCAGATTATTCACTGAGAGAAAGACACTCACTGTAACTCTTCCAGCTTTTGAGCTACATTAAAAAGCATCCAAATGTTGTGCATAATCCCTTACATATATCCACCTTGTCTAGAGTCCATTGTCTAGAGACTAATGGAGCTGTGACTGATGGCTCTGTTAAGCCATTAACATAATCCTGTGTTGCTAGCTACAGTTTGTCATACAGCTCTCAGCTTTTGTTGTCATGCACAGAAGTGGCTACTCTAATATGTGCACATGGCACAAGCAAGTCCTGACAACGGTAACTGGGATCTAATCAATCAGGTCACTATCTGGTCAGCAGATACAGAGGGGGGAAAAAAATCAATGGCTGCGACATCAAATAATGATGAGGTGACAGGAGGTTTTGGATAATTTACAAATTGTCTTGAGCTTTTATATTCTACTCTTTTTTGCTTCTTTAATTCTTATGTCCTCCTTGGGACCATGCAAAACAGGAACACTTACATAAAGTGGCGAAGGTAAACCACATGCTCATGAATATTATAATTTTAGTCACTGGAGAGAGAGCAGTGTGGCTGGATGATGTCCCTGAAAAACTCTTCAGCATCTCCGGTCATTTCTACACAAGGCAAGAGCAAAGAATCTGGGCCACCAGCAGAAAACTACAACAGGAGACCACAAAGAACCGAAGGATTTTATATTTCACAAATCACTCACTTTGCTCCTAACTGCGGTGTAGCTATTTGGCTAATCACCTGACTGCTGGCTGCCGAGCAGTCAGACGGCCAAAGATGGCAGATTCATGGAGGCCCAGACATCACTGATTCTTCACTCACATAAAACAGTGACCTATTTACTGTGCAGACTGACAGGCAGGCGAGGAGTCAGTGAGAGCACTGTCCCTGAAACAAGCAGCTCCTATTTCTGAAAACACACATAAGCAAGTCTTTCAACATCATAAATCAACTCTATGTCTGTCTTTTTGCCTGATACAGGAGACAGTCTTAAATGAGGCTCTGCTATTCCACCAGACGAGGAGAAGAGAGAGAGTCTCTAACACTGATCCACAAGATGCTAATTTGTCAGAAGTTAAAGCCCCAAGCTTCATTCTGTTTGGCTTGTTTTGGCGGGATGTGACGTTTTGACAGTGGTATAAGGATCTTCAAGTGTCTAAAAAACACACAAAACCACCACAGACTCAACAGCTCAACTCAGACATTACTGGGGATGTTTTCACATTTCTCTTCCATAAAATATTAATCTATCCAAGAAGAGCAGGCATTTTCTCTGCTCTTTCAAACATTAATGCTGAATTTGAATGGCCAGCACAGGAAGAGACTCTAATCTTGAGCCCATGGCAGCCCAGTAATGGCCCCCGCAGTGGGGGGAGGGCTTCATAAGCCTGGCTCTTCATGCCCCTGATTAGGACATGCTCTCTGTTTGACTTGGCTTCAGCTTTAGCTGTGCTTCTTTGAAGGATGCTGATTACTTGGATGGGATGGACAGCTAGAGGACATTCAAAGGATAAGGAGGTAGGGGGGAAACTCCATTGCCACAGTTTACCATTGTTATCTTCTTTATCTTGGTTTGTACTGACCACCGCAGTGTGTTTTTGTAAACACTGAGACAGTAAGAAAAGAGGACTTCACTTGAAAGCCATCACATAACACAAACACACACACACCAATGCAAAGAAAACCTGAAAAAACACAGACACTTCACTGGGATGTTAAAGCACTGGAGGCCACTAACACACTGTCAACATGTTACTGCACAAACGCTCTCTCTCACATGGTTGGCCTGTCAAGGTCAGAATAAAACACACACAGTGTAGATGCCATGCAGTGCCACCCCCCTTTAATTTCAAATGGAGGGAGGGGGAGGAGGAGGATGAGGAGGTCCGTGTTCAATTCTGTTAAAAAGGACTTTGAAATTGGGCATGAGGAGAATTAATGGTCACAAGATCAAAACCTCATGTGGTCAAACATGCCACAGCATCCTCAAGGAAATGACCTCATCTCCCTTTTCTCCTTTTTTTTCTAGTTTATAGAACTACTGAAATTACATATAAGGCAAATGGTCTCATAGTCTATTATCATCTGACTTCACATTGACAACCAATAGTTATGTTATTATACAGATATTTTCTGCCATTTATCTGAAGATTTATTATTTTTATGGACATTTGAGCCCATTCATCTACTGGCTCATGTAACGGTTTGTGTGCAGCCATAGATTTGGACTGTCTACATAACCATAAATATGCTTATTGACTTTCTTGCTGGGAGTTGAGATGAAAAGCACCTCTGAAGCTCAACAAATAAATGATTATGTCTTGTTTGTTTAATCTCCAACATGTTTTTTCACTTCGGTTTTTGCACTGATAAAGTCAAGATAGATAATACTTTATCAGAGACACCCAAAACACACAGTAGCCTGCACTGCACCTAGTATTTCCAAAAAATCTAAATGCACTGTAGCAGGATTCACCTTATGACTGTGACTGTGCTATAAAAAAATTCTGCTTTAGCAGCTTTTGTCTGATGAGGCTCCACCTCTTTAGTTTGGTTCCCCTCCTGCAAAACTCAGTAACTCTGCTTTGCATACAGCTGCCAATGTTTGGTTCATGAAAGGGACAAGTCACAGCTACCTCATGAGGTTTCTTATATAACAGGTGGCAGGTGACACAGGGGCGTGTGTGTGTTTTTTCACTTACATACACAGGTTGCCTTTTGAGAAGCTTTTTTTCTCAACAGTTTTAACATACATCCATATACAGGGTGACAATGAATATAAACATAAACTCAATAACACATAGGTGGTGCTTGAGCTTGATAACAGCTTCATCATATCATTATAAATGTTGATTCAGTTCTTGTCAACGCTCATGAAGTGCAGAATTGTTTCTTTCATTGGTTGTTAATTGCCTCACAGCAGTCAAATCATGTGTTTCATTACTAAACAAAAAAATTCTAAGTCAAACTTTTTCTTTCAACTTCTATTTTTAGCTGATGCACTCGCCTTGGGGGGAAGCCATGGAAATGTTGAACATGCACATCTTTTAATCGTGTTGGTATAAAAGGTTTATACCCGTTCATAATATGCCAACTAGAGCATGATTAGACATTATCAAAGGCAAATCTAAATGGACACAATCGCTGCTCTTCCACTTAAAATGTCCGTTCACACTGACCCCTGAGAGATCTAACAAACTATCAGTTCAAAGACAATATATTTTACATTATTTTTTTACCAAGACAAACCCAAACAACAAACCCTTCCATTTATGAAAGCTATCATTATGTAATTATTCAGCTCTATTTTACACACAGTACATAAACATCTCTAATCAGTAACCAGTGATCTGATCCAGTGATTGTTCCCTTTTTTCTGGATTGTCTAGAGAACTCTAGATAACCCAGTGTTGTTACAGCTTAAGTATACTGGTGACTTTGTTCACCATATGCTTATTATACTTGTATTACTTACAATTCTGTTTCCTTGCAAATCAGAGTGAAATTACATTGAATAGAAACTGTGCCATACAGCAGTTGCAAAACTTCAATTTTCTATTGTGGATACAAAACTGGAAGTCAAACTGGTCCTAAACTCCACAGAACAAAACCCACCATATATCTCAGGTTGAGCAGTTTTGAGCTGAGATGTAAGCAGCTTTAAAATTACACAGTGTTTTCTGATCCGACATTTAATCTAAATTAGATGACTGTGATGCACCTTTTGTTTGGCTGTTAAAATTCTACATTGATCTTGTCCAATGCTAATCAGGAACAACACTAATGAGACTGAAAGAGCACAGTGATAAGAACCTGCCTTATTTTCTCTTCATGCTCACATTAATTACTGTCTCAGATTCAAAGGATTCAGTGGTCCAACCACACAATATCTCCCTGGTGGACTTACTTAATATTAAGTAACCCTCTGCACACAGGGAGTGTGATAACATTCCTCGTATTCAAAACAAAACAGAAAAAGGCAGCAAAGCCCACACTCAAGACCCATCTATTCCCCCCAGACCGCGATCCACCATGATTCTCATTTTACCAGGCATCATCCTTTCCCAAACCCCCCTGCTGTGGAGGCCTGAGAACTCACTCTGTCATTTAATATTTAGCTGGAGTGAACCCGCCCCAGTGCTGCTCTCTCATATCAGACAAACCCTTTTTTCCCTTCATGTCTGAAACCTGCCATGTTATTTTTCTCATTTTCAACAGATTTTTTTGTACCTTTGTCTCAAATAATAGTTTTGCAAAGTGGTTTTCAAAGTAATTTAATACATTGTGTGCACACCCTTTTCGTTTTTTTTTTTTTTTTTTTTGATAATGACATGTCAGCAGCAACAGCAAACAATATTAAATTCAAAGAAATAATAACAATATATAACAGTCACAGCTGACACAATTGCTCTGTGCTGCGTTCTGACAGTTTGAGCTACCAGTGGAATAAAAGTGCCTTAAAGTGAAGTAATTTATTCTGTCAGGAGGGGAAGTTCTATCAAATAGGACTACCAGAAATATTAATCTGCTTAAAAATATAGTAGCTCATTCTGTCAAGTGGACAAATGCAATTGATGAAATTAGAAAAAAAAAAAAGTATGCAAATTTATATGGCTGGTTGTCTGTTTCGAGACACCCATTTCTCTAACTGGTAGTTTATTCTGATGGGTATTTACTGCCTGACAGTCAATGGATTATACTAGTACATTATGATAATGTTCATATTTCTCCTGACAGAACAATCTACTGGTCTTTCAGGCATATTTCATAGTCCACCCTGAAATATGTATTTATATATATTTATTTAATATGTAAATAAAGTATTTTGATGTTTTTTCACACCATAGTTCCACTCCTGCACTTGTATTGTTATATTGAATTGCCACTGTCTCAGGTGTCAAATAAATGTACAGGACAGGTACATAAGTTTGTGGTTGCTCTGGGCTTGGTCCAGTGACCAGCTCAAAGACCTTTTTTTTAATGTATGCTGTTTTTATTTGATGCTTGGTAGTAGATAGCTCCAGGAAACAGAAGGACATTGCAATTATTAATTATAAATTTAGCATCAAAGGCCACACAGATGCCAAAAACCCGAAACATTTCTCAGACTCTTGACATTCAAAGTAAACCTCATAATGATGCCCTGTGTTGGCAGCTGTAATCTATGAATGCATGAATGGTATGACACCGTGAGTATCGATCTGTAAAATGCATCTGTTTTCAAGCTGACAACCAAGAGACAATGATGGCTCCCTGTGGTTGATACGACTCTCTGAGTTTCACGAGACAGACAGGCTGACTAGGTCTGGTTTCATATCATCAAAAGATGAGCAAAACCTACTGCAGTTACCCTTCAAAGCAAACTAAACTCAAGGAACCAAAGTGTTTTTTTTTTTTTTTAGTATGGCATGGGTGGGCAGGTTTGAGTGCCAGCTAGAGGCAGATAGGGGAGTAGATTCCCTCCTGCCATGCCAGCTGGTGCACCTTATCTGAGTCAAGTTGAAAGGGTTAAAACACACCCACTGTAAGGAAGGATGGCAAATAGCATGTTCTCACTCTCCACAGTGTTTTCTCCACTGATGTATAGCCTAATGTTTTAATGTGCAGTAGATACTGTTGAATTCTAACCCCAGCAGACACAGCGCATACAAATCAGAATAGAAATCCATCATAATAGTAAGTAAGTATGAATTTATAAGAGCTAAAGCCATTATTTCTAGATCATAGATGAGTCACCTTGTATATCACATCTCAGGTCATGGCAGTCTTTTCAATCTCTGTAAACTCGACCCACTTGGTAGCCTCCAACGTCGTACATTCTGCAGCCTTCTCATCCTCAAACAAATTCAAGTTCAGATGCCCTTCTGCAACTCTCAGAAACTCTCGACCCAGTGAAACTTGTTAATCTCTTAAACCCCCTGAACCCTTTCCTCCTCTGCAACATTTCATCCTTTTATTCTCCACAGTCTCTATCCATCTGGAACGTCTTCACCCATTGCATCATCTTACTGTAAAGACTTTAACACCTCTTGCTTTCTGGAATCTTGAATCCTCCCAAATCGTTTCTCTGACTATCTCTGACACCACATTTGCAATTTGAGTTTGATACATCAGAAACGGAGTCACACAAGGCCTATCTATATTTGTAGTGCACACAATGAGATGACAGATAAACACACAGACACAGAGACAAGCAACCTTATTCTAAGTAGCAAGAGACATCAAGTAGGGAGATTACGGAGGGAGCTGTGTCAATGTGTCAGTGTGTGAGTGTTTCCTCTCTCTCCCTCTCTCTCTCTCTCCCTGTCTCTCTCCATCCATCTCTCTCACTTACTCCCCCTCCTCTTACTGAGACAAAATGGCCAGATGGCTTCCAATCCTACATGCTAATCCACAACACACAGACTGTAGCTCTGACACACCTTCCACAAGACTACTGCTCTGTTCTAGACGGCTTTGCCCTTAAAACACACCCATACATACACACAAACACTCACATGAGACCACTACACATTCACAAACTGTCAACAAGTGTCCTAACGACAACTCCGCTTAACAATAGCAGCACAACTTACCCAGAGTAAGTCTTCAACAGATGGAGGCCTACTTGCATGTGTTGTGTGTGTCCTACTATCATATTTCAGCCAGCCCAGTTAGCAGGCTTCAGGCCAAGATGAGGTCCTGTGTCTACTGCTTTTGTTAGCTGAGGTGAGGTAAGAGAAGCTGTGTGTGTTGGGTTACACCGGCCAGTGGAAAACATGGGGAAGCCCAGAATGGCACACTAATACACAAGGAGACAAACAGGCAGACAAACTGAAAAAAGAAATGTTTTACATTGTTTCAGTGCTTTTATCATCTCTGCTCTATAACCATGTTAAGTAGAGGTGCAGGGTGACTTGTGCCTACATGAGGTGGCAGATTATATATTAATGGTTTCATTTTGGTCACCCAGCACTGGGCAGATGATGATATTGAAAACATAAATAAAACAAAGTCAAATTGAACATCTACTAGTACATCTATCCAAGTGCCTACAAGGTAAGGGTGTTCAGAAAGATCCTCAACAGTTCCTTTTCTACTATTAAATCAAGCTGGAATTGAATCATTCATTATTTAAGGAAAATGTAGAAGGAAAGGCCATAACCCTGTTTATTACCATGACAAAACACTGTAAATAAGGTGTATCTTGTTTCTGTGATAGTAAACAATTTGCAAGGCCATTCAGTCAAATTATAGAATAATAAGAAATAAAGGCAATTGCAGTCTTGGTTACTCGGTCAGAAGGGTCAGTTGTGAAAACATCTGCACCAAAGCTAAACCACAACAAACTAGGATTTTGCCTGCAGAATACATGTTTACACTATAAACTGTATATACTGAGAGGTGGCGGTTTACTTTCTTTTTAGGAATATGTAATGTACCAGACCGGTCACATCATCACATGTTAACTGGCAACAGCTTCAGCCTGTGTTTTGTCCTTGCACATATGAAATTTTTATGAGCTGCATGCAACCTATGCAGAGACAATAGCTTATACAGGTACATGAGTACTTTCAAAGCAGCCCTGTACAAGCCCATATGGACATTCAAACAGAGCTTTTAATTCCAGTCCATTTCCCTGTGACTGACCTGTGAAAATAAAGGTGTGATAAATATATAATGTGAAGAATAGCATCAATAGACCAATAGAGACAACACAGCATTTGTATCTGATTGTCTCTATACCTTCTAATTGTTACACTGCATTAGATTACTACTGTAGGCCTGGTGTCTTTTCTGCCAAGACCAGTGCTGTGTGATAATTAGCTGTACTAGCACAAACTATTTTACACACTGAAAAAATTCTCAATGGGTTTTCAGTACAAACAACAGTTTAGATGATCAAGTTCTGTTGTTTAGCTGAGGAAAGACAAAGGAGTGGCCATGGTGGTGGTGGTTATGGACAGGTTAGGGTTCAGTCACTTCATCTTTCAATGCAAAAATAAGAAGGATAGAGTGCAGTCATGGTGATGTCAGGACAGACAGATCAGTAGTGAACACTGGGACATGTATCTACATCAACATAAGAGGCCGATGTTGGAAGGGAGTAGCACCTTCAGTATCCCATCCCCCAATTCCCCTCTACAATCATCTCAGCCTCCCTCAATCATTGACATGACTCCCTAACATCCCTTTTTCATACGACAGCCAGACAACAGGTCTCCCATCAGGCCCTGCTTCTTACAAACTGGAGGATGACTGCTCTTCCTAAGAGAGGAATCTCTCATTCCCTCTACGTTGTCTCTGACACCACAATCAAAATGAGCAGTGGTGATGGGGGAAGACACAGATTCAGCTCATACTGTAACCAGTCCTTCCATCCTTCTCCACCACCGATGGCTGTGGAAGAATCCAAGGCGGAATAGCTCAGCTTTCACAGGACCAGCCCCCACCCCCACTCCGATCCCCAATGAAGTCAGGTGACCAGATGTTGTATATCTCCCTGTCACTACAGCCGCCATGAAACTGCTACACACATCCATGTTAAAGCCGGGAGACAGAGGCATGTCTCTGATGTGTGTATGTGTGATCAAGACAGAAATGGAAATTAAAGCCATTTCTTTATGAAACCTTCCCTAGAAAGAACATAAGTGAGGCAGTGCAGAGATAACAAAAGAGCATCCATCAGCATATTAACCATCCAACACCCCCCACCCTATCCACAGCATATACAGCTCAGATCCATCCGTCAGCCTCGGGTGTACAGACCCAAAATAGCATTGCTTCTTTTTTGTTCCAGTGTTGCCACTGCAGCTGCTGCATTTCTCCAGATCTGACACACACACACTAACACACGCACAAGGCCTGTACAAACGCCACCATTGATTCTAACACCTCCCCATCAATAAAGATGCTATTTGTGAGGCACGAGGGAGTACATACAGAGAAGAGGTGATGCAGATGGGGCTGTATGATCACACAAAAAATGTCCAGCCCATCTGATGCAGGCATCCATTTTCATCTCGCCCTCATGGACAGACTGCTGATGAAACAGCTGCCTCCTTAGCAGAATGGAAGAAGGAAAAAAAAAAAGGGCTACAAAGCACCCCTACATACACAGCCTCCCCCTCCTCCTCCTCTCTTCTCCTCCCTCCTCTGCCTCCCCTCTCCACATCCCCTATTGCATACACAGAGAGGGAATTACCTGAAATATGTCTTCACATTCTCTTGCTCAGTCTTTCGCCTTTGGGCCCGGAGCTGCGGCAGATTCATCGTCAGCCGTACAGTCCTAATGACAGTTTAAAGGCAGGATTGCCATTCTCTTGTCAGACCAGTTCCTGACCCTAAAAGCAGGCTTGCTCGGCAGGCTGGATGCTTCACTGGCTGCTCGCTGTTCCCTAGCCCATGATGTCATCCACCCAGCTTCGCCCATTGGCTGAGAGGCTGAATATTAATGCGGGCAGCAGGTCTGGGGGAGGAGGCAGCCAACAGCCAGACAGAGTTGGTTTTGTGTTTGACAGACCAGACCTGCTGAGTGAGGGG
>CM076660.1:13864717-14050588 GCA_038496675.1 Rachycentron canadum | reverse complement strand
GGGGGAGGGAGAGGTCTTATTTGTCACGATCAGGAGCTTTTCTTGTGAGGCACCGGTCCAAGTTGCTGATGCTGATTGATTGATTCTTCAGGAAGGCTGGTTAAACTTTTATGTTCTTTTTTTTTTTTTTTTTTGCACTGAAAAAAGCTGTGTTTTATGCAGCAGTCCAAAGCGCTGCATGGAAGCAAACAGCCTAATTGGAAAAGAAGAAATATCATAAAATTTGATCATTAATTGCTACAAAAACAACAAATCACACGTTGAAATGTGATTAAATAGATCCCAGCATATGACTCAAATGTATCACAAACACCTACTGAGCTTTGATATTTCTATCTTACATAGAGTAAACCTTTATTTTGCGTAGGTGGATTCTTTCCTTTCAGAATAATCTAATTCTGCATAATCTAATCCACAAATTAATCATGTGAAAGTCCCTTTCATCTATTTCTTAAGTTCTTGACGATTTTGCAAACCATAGAGTCAGATACGACTACTTGATAACACTACAACAATATTTAAATTTAACAAAAAATAACACTTTGCTTCACTAATGACTTATCTGCCTGCACATCACTTAAATATTGATTTCCTAAACAATAAAGCCATTATTACCTATTACATGTAGGACCATGGTGTTGGCCACTTTTAAACTGGAAATGGTATATTCCAGTGTTGTTAAATGAAATATTGTTTTTACCCCTTTTGACAATCAGAAAAAGAAAATCGAATCATTTTCGGAACTTTAAGATTTCTCTGCAAAACTCCAACCATTTCTTTTTTTTTTAAAGCATAAAAATGAATTCAAGTGTATAAAAAGTTCATAAGCAGGCGGAGACGAAAACCAAAATACTCACTGCATTTGCCCTAATTTGCCTATGATGTCATCTTTTTCCTCTATCTCACCTGTGATTGGCTGACTGTCACAGCATCTGCTCAGTCTCATGGCTAGTGCTTCTAGCCCAAGGTGGAGGCCTATCTGAGGCTCTGAATCATGGCTGGTTGTCCTGACAACCCCTGTAATGTCGATTCCTTGTCGGGGAGTAATATGGCTGTTCTGTGACAGTGTTCACTCAAATGGAGACCTGATGATTACAAGATGACAATGTTCCTATTAAACCTTTATTTACATTAGAGGGGGGCCTTAATGTTTTTTTTTTTTTTTTTTTTTACATTGAAAAGCTTTGAAACATCAGGATTAGTGTAGACTAATGTTGGTAAATGGCTGAAATGTGGAGTTTTTTAATATTATTTTAATTTTTTTAATAACAATATGAAACTTTCTGAGGTCTTGGGGTTTAAAATACATTAAAAATCAAAAGTAATCCCATGCACATATTTTTTGACAGTTTCCTCCAGCTTTACAGGCTATATTGCAAGACCAGATTAAAACCTGCCAAGATAGATGAGACAGAGAAATGCAAATGTAAATTTAGTTCAGCAGTGCCACACAAACATTTTAAAGAAGAGAGGAGGTTTTGCGTTGCCTCCTGACAGCAGACACTAAGGATCACAAGTACACGGAGGCAGTGAGGCATAGTTAATACAGAAAATGTCAAAATGCTCCTGGATCTGAGACAACAACTATTGTAGCATGACAAACATGTAAAAACAGCATTTGGATAATATTAGTCACTTCAATGTTATCGTTTCCAGACATCTATATCGTATCCGAGTCCCTTTTTTGTCACATTCTGCCAATCCAGTCCTCCCACTAGTTTAAAACAGCAGCACACCACTACTTTTTCTCATTTTCTATGCTTATGACTACACCACATGTGACTGTAATTGTGAATAATCAGCATCACAGTGGAGCTGCCATAGCATACATTTGTCTGATGGAGAGGAAAAGCCATGGACAGGTCAGCTGTCCATCACAGGTCCTACACATACACAGGCAAATACTTGAAACATGTGACTATTTTAGAGTCATTGACCAAACCAAACCAAAGGCCTTTGGATTCAAGAGAAATAAACACAAACAAAAGTAAAAGTAACTCACCGCTTGAGCTGACAGTACTAACCATACTTCCCTGACTGGAACCACAATTCAACAGTTCATGTCTTTGGCAGTCGCTCTCTTTTTTTTTTTTTTTGCCATGGACTGAAGCAGCTTTGTGCTTTTGGCCAACTGTGGTTATGCTGTCCATTACAGGGGGAATGGCACAGCATAATAGTTTTCTTCCAAAGCAAATGTAAATAGCTGCTTCTTCACTAACTTCACCAACTGTAACCCATTTGTTGCTGTGTGCGCTTCATGTCTGCCCCCTTCAGCCAATTAACAGGGTCGGCCCTAATATTTATGTGGCCCTGGCCAGACTCTGGACCACCACTCAACAAAGAAGTACACTCTTAACCAATTCCTTACATAACTGCACTGAGATGCAGGCTCTAAATGTTGGCTCAGTTCTTCTTTAACCTTTGTGTTTTCCCTCATTTCTGTAGATTCAAACAGACTTAACATGTGAAATGAGCAAAAGATTATACCCTCCCACCTGGATTTAAGAGCTTTGTCTGCTCTGTGAGAAAAGCAGGTGTTTTGTACTCTGAAAGAGATAGACTGGGTTGGCATAAAGGATTAGAAAGGTCACAGACTTTCTACTACAGTCAGAGTATGTCCCTTCACAACCATTGTCACATCCTTTAAAACATTCCTGCTCTATCACATTAGTCACCATAGATAATGCATAAAAACAATGCATAAAGACCAGCACAACAGGCAAATGTATGTACAGACGCTTTTATTTGCTCCTGTTTCACAAATTGTATTAGTTTTAGCAGCTCTATATTGACATTAATGTAGCTTAATGTAACCTGCAAAATTTCCTACATTCCACATTCTGCTAAATATGTGACAATTATTGATAAACTTAGCCAAGTAATACTCAAGGCAGACCATTTCCTAAAGCTTGGCAGTGTAAGCTCAGATCAGGAGCTGACAGGATACCCTGCAGCTGCAGTGAGGGGGAGCATGATTTACTAGTATCCATAGGCTGCTGTCAGTGATCAGGTTTATATAATGAATCCTATAAATATCCTCTGAAGCAGAGCACCTCTCTGTGTTGACATTTTGTAATAAGCCCTGTCTGGAATTTATAATTGTTGAGGGGACGGTCAGGAAAAATACGTTCCACATGAAATCTATGTGTAGTCTAAGTAATAAATATACATATATCCTGACTTATAATCTTATAAGTAACATAATCATGTATAGTTTCCTAAAAAAACAGTATTTAAATCTTGTAATGTGCATCTGAGTTGACCATAACATGCTTGAAATCTTAAAAGGCCTAAAGTGGTGACTTGGTGGTGACCCATAATTTACTGTGACTTTTTTGTGCCAAACGTCAGTGTGAAAACTACTTTCATCAATTTGGAATCAAGATTATTGCAAAAAAATATATAAACCAGAGTATAATAAATCTGTTATCATAACACAAACATTATGTCAATAGAACTAGGGGAAATACTGTAATGGTCAATTCAGCAGTAGTTTTTAAGTAATTCTAGAGATGTGGTTTTATACATGTTGTTCTGTCTCTCTATTAGCAGTGCTGCTGCAGAGTGAAACATCGCAATAACTACTGAATCAATCACTATCAAACTTTGTAAAGACTTTTTTGGTCCACAGAAAATGAATCCCACTGGCTTTGATGATGTCCTGACTTTTCATATAGTGCCACCAGCAGGTCAATGATTCACTTCTTCACATGAGCAAGATGGATTGGCACAAAATTGAATACAGATATTTGTGGTTCTTGGGCTATTGATGGTTTTTCTGAAGCTATTGATAGATTGCCACTGATATCTAAAATACTTCAGAGTGTGAACATTTTACCTGTTAACATCAGCATGTTAAGCATTGCTATTGTGAGCATGTTAGCAATTTAGCACAACATACCATTGTGCTTTTGTACTGTCCCACAGAGCTGCTATAGCATGGCTTTAGCCTCCTGGTCTTGTTTACAATTATTTTGTGTTTTATGTATAGTGGTAGAATGTATTCAAAGATGTAAGCGTCTTTCATTTCTTCTTTGAAAGTTTCTTTCCTTCTGGAAACTAGGAAATATTTTGCATTTCTGTAATGTACAAAAAAGTTTTTTTTCATTTTATGGCAATGAAGTTTCACAATCCAGTTAAATCTTTTTCATCTGCTCAAGAAGCTCTGGTTTACCAACTCAGCAAGGCCAGACATAAATTCCATCAACAGACAAATCATGCAGCTTCTGTTTGCAATATGAATGTGAAATTTCAGTGCTAGCTTATGTGCAGCAGCATTTCTGGATGATTCCTCTTCATCAGTACAAGATGAATGTTTCATTGTGCAAAATGGAAGGAAGAAATTTGAGAAGATAGGTCCTTTGGTCTACAATCAAATAATCATAGCACTGGTCAATCACTACTGTATAAACCATATCAAATTATGGTTTAGATGATCATATTATGGTAGAGCTCACTGTGTCTTGGGAGCAGAGGTAGAGGAAAGCTTCACAGAAACTTGTAAGCCTCACAGGAAATAATGATACACGAGATGAGATGAGGTGTGTGGGTGAATCCCACTGAACTGAACTTCTGCTACTTTCTGCTATGGCCATCTATAAAATCTCTCACCTCTCACATCTGCCTCAATATGCATCCATCTTGTAACAACTAAGCATTTTCTTGTGGTTAATGCTGACATCATACAAAAGAGCCCTGTTTTATGCTTGTTTCATAAGTCACAAATACTAGTGTTTCTTTGACTAAGTTAAACAATGGTATTAAAGAAACAGTGGTTTACTGAACTGGGTTACACCGTTTTTGCTCTGTAGCCTATAAAAGACTATGATTTAGGGACAGCAAGTTGCATTATTTTCTAACAGTGGACATTTGTAATGATAATAGCAGTAATATTCACAAGCTCTATCATAATTTGTTGTGTAGTTCATCATTTGACTAAAATGGACGATTTATCAAAATATTACACAAGTACTCCACCAACAAAAAGCATGAACAGCATTATGTGGTATTTGTCTAAGTGTACTGATGTCTGTGGATAAAACAGAGGCGAGAGGGCTGCTATGGACAGTGTATTAAATGCTCTTCATTTTACCACATCAGATTAACTTCTGTAAGCTCTCCGCTGGTAACTTGGCATGTAAAAGATAATGGGTCACGCTCACTCAGCTATATTTACAACAGAAAAAAAAAAACACTTTTTATGTGTTGGCACTGCTGAAGAGATTACCCCCAAAGGAATATAATTGAGGTTAGTAGGCCTCTATCCTGCTGATTATGGGTAACCTATTGATAGGTTCCAATGGGTCTTACAGGAGCTCACTGAGTCTATTTCCCATTTTTCAGAATGAAAAAATGCTCAGCAGTAATGTAAGCACTGTCAGTCGGTCATAGTAATTACAGATTACAGTGTGGTTTAATGTTGTGCACTTAACACCTTGGCTGTTTTGCCAAGATTTTAAATATAGGCTACATTTCATGTTTCAACCTGTTTCCTCAGAGATGATGGTAAAGCTAAGAGGAAGCATTTCATTTGACTCCTGCTGCTGTATGTTTGGGATAATGAATGCTAGTTAATATCCTCAAACACAACTCTGTGCCCACACTGCTAATCTGTGGTGACCCACAATGGGGGTGGTGTGGATGGGGGTCTTATTGACATTTTGTATAATCTGCTCTATTTGATAACAGGGCTGGTGTATTATATGTGAACTGGATGCAGTAGTTTCCCTGTAAATCTAATACGTGATGGCCTGTGATGATAAACCAATTTGCAACATTACTGCTGATAATATACAATGATTTCAAAACTACTTTATTTACACTGAGGGAAGTATTGGCTCTGGAGGACACGCAATCATTTGCCAATAAATTATATCAATCTATCCACACAGGTGTCCAGAGAAATGATTCAAGCCAACCTGAAAAATTATAGAAATGTTACGAAGCCTAGACACCATAGATATGATGATAGGAGCTGCTGTACTGCACATTTATTGTGTATTACTACATTTCATAATTTTTATTCTTCTAAAGTGATGTATAACCTCATCCTGCTGCTTATATTTGGCTGGTATTTTATTTTACATACTATTACCTCTGGATTGTAACGCAGTCTGATAAAGCCATTCTTAAGAGGGATTTGGGGATTTTTATTATGACATTTGTGTGACAGTAGAATTTAAAATGTACAAATCCATCATAAATTTAAACAATCATGTTTAAGCTTGAAGCAGCTCCAAACTATATATGTTATTACATTTTACAGTTGTGATATACATTTACAGCAAATATGTCAGCCATTGGACCTGCTGATTAAAAATCAATCTCTTCCTCCATTTAAAATGTTGTTTGACAAACGTGTGATTGTAACAATTGGGGAGGTTAACTAAATTTTGTAACTGATTGGTAAGACATTAAAAAGACCATTATAAGTTAAATTGTGTGGATCTGTCTATAATCCATGGCAGCACAGATATTTACAGTGTGTAGATTTATGAATGAAAAAACAGTGTAAACTCAAACAACCCTCATTCCATATTATCATCAGTGTTAGCGCAGCATAACAACATAGTGTAGTAGGGTGAAATCATACAGTTGAGTAATTTGAAATACTGCCATCAGCTCTGATGCTGCTAACAAGATGCTCAGAGACACACCTATGAATGTAAAACAGGTGTGGGGAGGCAAATGAGTAGCCCATGGGGATTAGAGAGAGGAGTTTGTGTGCCTATAGAGATCACTTAATATTCAGTTGTTGTACAAGTAAAAATTATTTAAAAGGGATAGGTTGCTATGAATGTCCTCACACTGATCATGGCCAGTGGTCAGTAATCAAGTTGTATATACATCTTAAGGAAGCGTGATTAAATATCTCCAGACACAAAAATATTTTTCAGCAATGTCAGATACATCAAGTATTTCCTTATTATTAACCTTGTCATTATATGGAACATTGTTGTTTGCACAAACACACATTTCACATGTTACCTTCCCTCATGGATATTCACAAAACACAGAGTTTATATATCCACTTCACCTTTGCTGACATGTCTGCATTGAACATACAATGCTTTAACGCTACTCACTTGCCCGTCGTTAATCAAGCCTGGTGTCGATCTCAATCAGAGCAGCCTCACACAAGAGCACCTATCAGCTCTTAGAGGGCAACACCACAACAAAAGTGCTATCCATGACAACACTGGTTCGCACAAACCCCTCCTACTGACAGCTGGCTTATTGTGTGCTGTGACTCTGAAGCGGCCCTGTTTCCCTTTTGCTTGGACAGTTCAATAACTAATCTCAATGCAGCCAGCAGCATGTAGCTTTGAAAATGAGGAGGGCAGGTCCGATGGAAAAGTCATAAGCTGCTTGTCAGTGTTGTTGGGTAACTGGTTGGGTACCTTGTCAGTTCACATGAGGATTCATGGACGGGTCAGTAAGGGTGTGCACACCTTGGCCACATAGTAATTTTTCATGAAGTTGAAAGGAAGAGGCAAAAATGTCCTTGTGGGCTATTAGTGTGTCTGACCAGTTACTACTGGTTTAGTGTAATGCAGCCAACATCGTATTCTGCACAGGCCTTTGGGAGCAAATCTTTACCCAATTATACAATTTAACCAATCTAAATATTTGGTACGTTGAATAACCTTTCTTTAAGTATCTGCTGAATAATTTGGTTTGCCTTTAAATTAATTATATCAAAGGTTATCATGGCACGTTTGTAATTATTCTTCCCAAGACTGCAAATGACATTTTGATCTGTCATGCTATCACCCCCTCCACAATAATGAAATTTACAAAGGGCAACAATAGTTTGGTCTCTAGCCCTGAGTTGATTCACCCATCTGTCACATCTCAGACATCCAATTTAGTCTCTTTCTTATTTCTAAGCTCAGTGGGGATGATGCTTGTCAACAAAGCCATACTAATTAGCCCAAGGAAGGCTCCACATCTACTATTTTGAGTTCAGTGTGTAAAGGACCTGTGACCCTAAACACCATTTAGTGGGCTATGTATATTAGAAAATCATCTTATTACACTAATATGAAGCTTTGTTTTTACTGTTTTTGTGCTTTACGCATTTCGTTTTTGTGAGGTGCTATTCGATTCATTTTTAGTATTAAAAATAATGTGAGCAAAAATGTCACTGGAAACATGTACTGATGAAAAAGGGACTTGAATTAGCATGATGACCTGTCGATTCACCCCTCAGCCAACGGTTACTTTCAGTGACATCACACATTAAATCTGAAATGGGCTCACAGCAGAACAAACAGTGGATCACCCTTGATGTTGCTACACACAGGGCACGCGAGCTCTGTCACATGTAGGCTAATGAACAGCAGGCTCGTGCGCTTGACGGAGGAGCCTTTTGGGCCACAAGAACCACTTTCTGCTTGGACACACACAAACAATGGGACACGTCTGGAGTGCTTGGGGCCCAAACCCTGAGGAAGGGCAGATGGTGTCCGGGATCGAGGACCGCACCCCCATTAACATGAGAAAAGAGGGAGACAGAGGCGGGGGAACAGGTACCCTCTCTTCTATTTTCCCGTTCTATAGAGATTAGAGAGGGGGTGACTCATTTATCCAACACAGTCTGTGGCACTGATTTGGAGCCCAATTAGGAGCATGCTGTCAACTCAACAGCAAAGAATATCAACTGTGAGGACTGTTTGGGAAAAAAAAATCTACAGTTGCATAAAAAATGCATTTTTTTTCTTATGCATATTTATTAAGAGTTCCATGTCATCTTTTATTTAGGAAATTCCATTTTTCAACCGATATATTAGCTTCCAAGAATAACTGACTCAAAACTATAATTTCAATACAACATTATGGGTGAAGACAAAATATTTGAGGCTTATATAAAAAGTGTGTTTTGGTGTGTGTGGATACAGTTCCTATGGAGTCTTATGATGTTGGCAGGATAGTTGTAATTTAGTGTATAAAGAGTGAATAAAGGGTCATCTATTCTTTTATTATTGTCATTATTATTACTATTTAATTATACCCTTACATTTAAACACCAGCAGGTGGTTAAAGCATTAACATCTTTTAATTTACTTAAATCTCAGATTCAGATGAACTTACCTACTGTGTTTTTCACATCAGTAAGTAAAAGTTAAAGTTGAGTTAAAGCTGCTAAATATGTATTATTTGGGAATAAATAGAATCGTTATTAAACAGTAAGGATATATTGCAGCAACTTCCAGCCTCTGGTGTCACTAAAGAAACGAAATAAAATATTGTGCAGATTCCATTTGCTTTTCAAAACAAAACCTTGCCAGATTCCTAAAGGGTTGGTAGTGTTTTCCTTTCTTTGCACTGGAGGCATCTTTTACCTAAAAAACATAAACATCCCTGTTGCCACAGCTGCAGATTTCTGGGACTGGAGCCTCTCCCTGGGTGGAAAGAGGCCTCTCTGTTGTTTCATCTCATTAATCACACCAACCACAATGTGAGAATTTCTCATGACCACAACATTACTCTCTGAAAAGACATGTATTGCTTCATCTCTCTTTCCAAAGTAAACCAACTTACTGGGAAAACTGAACAGCAACAATTTAGGTTTCAATTTGCAGCAACGCAACAACAAAATCCTCACGACTACACCCAAACAATATGAATAAAAAGAACTGACTAAAGAGAAGGAGAGAGAGCTGAAATACTGCTGAGGTGTATTTCTATAGGTTTCTACACCCTCTGGTGTTCTGGATATTGTAAAGATCATCTTGTCTCCCTCTAGTGGCTTTTTGGAGGATTGTTTAAAGTCTCCAGGAAATTCAAAGTTTCCTCTGACCACCTTCAGCACAATTTCTCATTACATAATTAGTGCCCCACATTTACTACGGAACACCAAGAAATCTTAATTCGATTAGATAGAATATATATAGATTAGATATCTTTATTTGAGACAACTTGAAAGAAGCAGGGCACTAATTAAACAAAGTAGTTGGAACAGACTCTAGGAACAATGTTTGCCAACATACTGTGTGTAATTTTACGACAACACACATAGTTCAATAAGAAGTAACTCTGCATAAAGCATGTAACTAATGTGAATACAACTAATCGGTTTGCTGCCTCTGACCAGGACAACAATGTCTTCAACAGAGACTATAGTGTGGAGATGGAAGTAATGAGAAGTTGCCTGCTCCATGCAGCTCAGCAAAACTTCCTCTTTGTTCATACCCAGAGCTATGATTTCAGGCTTATAGATACTGGTCAGGGGGGACAATGATAGGATGAGCGAGCTTACCTGGTAGTTTTTGTGGCCTTAAAGTTGACTGTGAAGGTGTCATTACAAGGCACCAATGCCTGGTTTGTGGGCATGGCTGCAACGCTGTGATCAAAAAATATAATAATACATCTTTAGTGTCCTTAACACAGCAACAAGAGGTTGTCATCCAGTTTAGTCATTTTCAGCACAATCTGTATGTGTTAAGTCCTGAGAAAGACCTGGCTGCAGACAAGGCCTTTACTGCAACATAGAAATGAGAATAATCATAAAGAAAATGTTAATGCTTGTCAGTAATTTGTGTGTGTTGAAATAAAAAACTGAAAAAAATGTATGTTTACACATAAACTATGTACAGTACTAACTTTGATTTAAGTTTAAAATATAAATAATAAATAAAAGTACCTAACAGGCCTAACATTACTCTGCACACTGTGATGATTTGTTGATTAATCGACTTTATATTTAGTAATTTATCAAGGAAACAGACAGTTTCAAGTATTTTTTTACTTTCTTATTTGATTGTAGCCTCAGTAATGGCCTGAGTCTTTTGAGATGGGCACCTTCAGACTAAAACAATCAACCTTCACAGTCAAATGATTCAATTTGACTCTTAAATCGATAAGGAAAACGATCAGCGGGCCAGTTGCGGCCCTCGTGTTGACCAGCATGAGGATCGGTGTAGTTTCCTGGAGACGAAGTCCTCCTCACCACCTTGTGGGCACCAGTCAGAGATCTCCGCTCCAGTCATCTTGGGCTACAGCTCGGAGCCCGGATGCGCCGCCATGCCGACTCTGTCAGCGAGTGGAGTAATTTATTCACCAACCTGCCTGACACTGGGCCACTAGGAGTTGACTGAGGGAGTCGACAGGACAGTTTGGAGAACAGAGGAGCCTTAGCGGCGGACTGAGTGGCTCGGAGCAGCCGTGGTCACGTTGCCCGCCGCCGTTGTGTTGATGTAGGGACACTTGTGTGCTAGCTACGCTAACGTTAGCTCCAGCCGAGGGAGTGCGGGGATAGTGACAGTCCGGCCGGAGGCGGGGAGAACTGCGAGGTGAGACTGTTATTTTGATGGTGACTACACTGTTGACTGTTAAGTGGCCATCTGGAAGATAGTATCACTCTTTTATAAATGTGACTAACGATCTTAGAGGGTCGAGGCAGCAGCCTATACTCGACTGTTTGTCTATTACGGCTTTTTGACCGGAGAGGAGCTGAACGTTTACTCGACGTTTCAGTCTCCTGGCCCGCGAAAGAGAAGCTAAGAGCTAGCTTGCTAACCAGATAGCTGTCCAATACGGACTCCCAAACTTTTCGGGTCAGCAGCCCCAGAGCAGACACGCTTCAGATCCGCAGTCTGATTGTGGTGTAAGTATTGAGACTCTGCACTGAAACTGAGACTTTTGCTGCCAACGCAACACTATTTTTGAAAAATGATGGTAGAAAGAAAGTGGTTATCTTGTTGTCTCCTGTTGTAAATACACAATAATTGACCACAACGTGAACTTAAGATGGCTCTTTTTTTTTTTAAGTTGCCCCCTGGAGGGCGCGGGTCCCTGGGCTGGCTGTGTGTTTTAGGATCACAGAAACACAACCTAGAAGTAATGTTGGCCAACTTAAACTGGTATGAGTGACTTAAGTTTGCAAATGTGTGAGATTGCAGCAATAGTGAATCTTTTTTTTTTTTTTTTAATTGTTCATCATTTTTGTAAACATTTTTACTGTTCAGCAGATTATTTCTTTTTTTTTAATTGAATTTAACTGTTTATCCCCTGGGACTTTCAGATCTTAGTAAACTTCCATGTCTGCATCACTTCTGCAAACCAATAGAGATGTCTGTTGATGAGGATACTGTAAAAACGGGCAGTCCACAGGCCAGCTCAACTTCATCTCTGCAGCTCTCAGACTGTACTGGAGGTTACAGTAATATATCCATAATGGTGGAGGGTACTGCAGCCACTCCTGACTTTGCAGCTGCATGTCCTGTCCCTGGTACTGCAGCTTCACCTAAACACACCAGCACGACTGACACGCTTACCCTTTCAGACGATGCTGGACAGACAGCCAGAGGGAACGAGAATAACATCAATCGCAGAAACAGCTTTCATCATTCCAAACAACAGCAACAAACGAAACTAACAAAACGGCGCAACACAGCGAACTCTAGCTTCAAGCATCCAACATCCAGCAAGAGGAGACGAAGGGCTAACTCTGAAAGCGACTCTGTCCTGCCTACCAACTTCCTTCTGGGTGGTAACATTTTTGACCCACTGAACCTCAACAGCCTGCTGGATGAGGAGGTCAACAGGGCACTGAATGCAGAGACACCCAAATCCTCGCCTCTGCCAGCAAAGAGTCGAGATCCTGTGGAGATCCTTATCCCCAGAGACATCACAGATCCACTGAACCTGAACAGTGGGATAGCAGACAGCAGCTTTTTGGTGTCCCCCTACAAGAGTGGTGGCAGGAAGAGACACCGCAATCGACACCATGGAGGAGGAGGAAGCGGTGGTGGGATTTCAACCACACAAATCAACCTCTCAGAATTAGGAAAAAGTGAGGTAAAAACCGGCACCTCCACACCACTTCCAGGTATGTTAGCCTCATGTTCTGCACTAGATGTCTCCAAAGAGTCCAGTAGTTTCTCCAGTGTCACAGGGGACTCCCATGAGCTCTCAGCTGATAACTCAGGCAGCTGCAAGGAGGAGGTGACTTCTGTATCTATGGAGGATTCTACTTCCTCGATATTGGGAGGACCAAATCAGCACACTAGCAGACGCAAGCGTAGGCGCAACTCTGGCAAAATGGAGACCCCTGTAACTCATTCCACCCCAATTGGAAAGTCAGGATCTGGAGACAGGAGTTATAGCACAGGGGCACAGAGAAATTCTCAGTCTTTCCACACGCCAAGAAGTTATCCTAAAACAGGCCCAGGAGGCCGTCAGCACCAGCAGCCCCACAACCAGGCAAAGGAGCAACAGAAGAAGTTCCAGTATGGGAACTACAACAAGTATTATGGGTACCGCAACCCAGGCGCTAGTGAAGATCCACGGGTGCGAGTGCTTCGTCCAGAATGGTTTGAAGGTAAAGACATACTGGATTTGGGGTGCAACGCAGGCCACCTAACTCTTTATATTGCCAAAATGCTAAGACCTGCCCACATATTGGGCCTGGATATTGACAGTGGACTGGTGCATGCAGCCCGGAAGAACATCAGACATTATCTTTCTGAGCTGCAGACCCAAGAGGCCAGGCGTGCAATGCAGGAGAAAAAGAGCACTAAACAGGAGGCGAGCAATAGAAATGAGAGTCACACGAGCACAGAAAAGAAGCACAATGAAGCAGAGAGCAGGGATGAAAATGGGAAACCAGTGAAAGGAGAAAGTGGCCCTGCAGAGGCTGCAAATGACAATGACTCCTGTCACACAGATGAGACAGGGACCCAGAGGCAGGACAGCAAAACAGAGGAAATGGAGCAGGAAGATTGTGAATCAACCCCCACCGATCACCCTGTAAGCTGCTCTTTTCCTATGTCCCTACGGATCTCCAGGGGGCCCATCGCTGCACCTCCGCTAACAGTGACACCCACCACACAGCCTGGGGAGTTCCCCTCCAACGTGTCCTTCATCAAGGTAAGATGGCAGTGTATGTGTGAACATCTGATGCAGTGTGGTTGCCATGTTATTGCATCTTGGGAGTCTAGATGAAAGTAAAATCATATTCAGAATTTTACAGAGAGTGCTTACATAGTGCCTGCATTGTATATACACATTAAGACAAGGGGAACAGCATGATGTAAAGACTAGCTTATACACACATCCAAACAGACCTGATAAGAAAAGGCCTCATAGGGAAACTCTCTTGAGCTCTGACAAACTTCACAAGAGGACTTGATAAAAATTCTTTGCCCACTTATTCTCGCTGGAACCTGATGATAATAATTGTCCCATATCTAAATTACGGGGCGGCTCGTCACCGCACGTCAACCTGCCTTTTAGCATGCAGCCTGCACCATGCAGCTCATCTGGAGAATATACATATGGTATTACCTTACCAGGAAAACAAAGAGCAGCCTTAAATTGCATTCAAAGTTAACATCAAAACAAAATACAACCAATATCATAACTAAGGGTGTATTATAGACTTAATATTTCAAATAATTGTGATAAGGTGTTAGTGTTAGATTTAGGCTGTGAAAAGTGGATGGGTCCATCACATAGGCCTTTCAGGGAATTGGTCAAAGTTTGCATGATATATTGTTTACGATCTTGTTTGCTTGTTAAACAAAAGATAGTCAGTCAGTAATAGATTAATAATAAATAAACCAACATGTTGTTCCACATCCCTTAAAGTTACATCCTCTATTAAGGACCATTTTCTGAGTGACTTCATTTATGATGAATTTATCTCCCCTTTCACAAATGGTGACTAAGGAGGGAAATACTACAGGTTTGTCATGTTTAGATCTTGTATGTTGTGCATCTTGTGTGTGTGTTTGTTTCCACCTAGATGCTCCATGAACTCTGAAGCAACCGGTGATGTTGGGAGATCAAAGACAGGAGCAGCAAAGATGTTGATGTTTTTTTTTTTTAACCAGATTGACATTGATTCTAATGGCACCAGCTTTTCACTTGCCAGCCTTTCTTGAGAATATAAATATTCATAGAGCTTTTCTTTGATCAACTTTAAGGTTTCTCATTTAGGGGTTTATTATTCTAGTGTCGATGGAAGTTACTTCACTCCACTGGCCTTGTACCCACAGGCTGCATGTAGGCAGCTACATGAATTGGTTAGATGCAGTAACTACAGTGTCTCTGAATGAAATCGATAACACCACCCCCCTGCTTTATGCATTAGAGATAAGGGCACTGCACAGAGCTTATTCTGTAAATCAGTGAAAGGCATTAAGACAACTGCCTGAGCCCCCTCAGTCTACACAATACAACATGGATTTGAAAGCGAAACCTCAGTCTGTTCAGTATTTGTTTGACAAAGGGAAGGGAAGCATATTTGACTTAATATCACAGTTGTTTTCCTTGTTACTTAATTCTTATCAATTACTAAATTGTGAAATCAGAAAAGTGTTTCAGTGATTAGCTTAGCTTTCTCACTCATCTTGGAAGTGTGGTAGACCAAACCTGAGCTAATTAGTAATGGATGTGCTTTTCTTGATATGACATTTCAAAATTTCTTCTGTGAGAAATTTCTGTTCTGATTGTTGTTTTTTCAGATTTTGTCCACAGTTGTTTTCTGTTTAAAGGATGATCGGGATCAAAAAACACTCATCGTCTGTTTCTCCTCAACTCTGCTGTTCTGTGTATCTGTTTTGTTTCATTCAACATCAGTCATGTCTATCAGTCCTTTCTCTGTTCTGACTGCCATATTTGCCAATTGTATAATACACATACACAATATACAATACACATCATACATAGTCACAAATATCTGTATTGTAACACAGGTTGCTGTGACCCTTTGCCTATTCTTTACTAATGTTGGTGATCATTGCCTCTACATTAGGGCTGCAACTAAAGATGGTTTTCATTATTTCTTCTTCATCATCATTTATTATTCTGTAAAATGTCAGAAGTACTCATTGTAAGACTCACATATCATGTTTAGTTTACTTATTTTGTTTTAACAATCGTGATTTAATTTAGACTGATCCAACACAGAGAAGCAGGAAGTCACCCATTGTTAAGTATTTTTACTTGTCATATAGTATAGTATAGTACTGAATCACTCAAAAATGTTCATCCTGTGAAAGCTGTGTCTTCTTCACGATGCCTCCTCTCTCCTCTCCTTTAGGCCAATTATGTACTGGAGAATGATAACCTGCTTGTGACTCAGCGGCCAGAGTATGACGTGATCCTGTGTCTGAGCGTTACCAAATGGGTTCACCTGAACTGGGGAGACAGTGGCCTGAAGCGGCTCTTCAAAAGAGTCTACAGACATCTCCGTCCTGGTGGCATGTTCATCCTGGAGCCACAGCCGTGGGAGTCCTACGTGAGGAGGAGGAAGCTGACAGTAAGCAACTGAGATGATTATGATGCACACTGTGACTTCTGTAACAAAGTAAATGTGCCTTGATACCGGCAGCTGTTTAGCTGAAATATAATAAATATTTGTTTTCTCTCTCATGTGACAGGATAATATTAGCAGGAATTATCACAGCATTCGCCTCAAACCTGACCAGTTTTCATCATACCTTACAAATGAAGTGGGCTTCACCAGCTTCGAGTACCTCGGGGCTCCTAAATGTTCAATAAGAGGTAACTCAATAATTTGTCAGTGCAAATTTATGACCTACTTGTTATTCACTAGAACTAATGCGATGTTCAACTTTGCATTCTATTATGACAGGTTTTCAGAGGCCAATCTACTTATTTCACAAATGACTGCTCCTGCCTTGAAGATCATTGAATGTGAGTAGCCTGAACCAACATCATACATTCAAGCCAGCCAGCTCCTCTGAGCTGCAAGGAATCATCGTGAATCCTTAACAGTTACTCTGGCTCTTCAGGTGCTGAAGATGAAATTCAGAAAGGAGGAATGGGACCAAAAGTGGAATTAATTTTGTAAAGACAAGAACTGTTGAAAAGAGGCGCCTATCATAATTTTCTGTAACTTTAAATTCTTAAAGTATGGATTGAACTCAGTAGACAGGAGTCTACAATGAATAACCTGGAGCAAAGCATCATAGTTTGGCCAGACTGTGGAAGATGTGCTCATCTGAGTTCCTTGAACTATCTGAGTGCTAACGATGCCCCAGTTTGATGCTTGGCCATAACACATTTGAACACCTTCGGCCATCTATCTTTTCTTTCTTTCATATCTTTGTTCTGTGCCACCACATCACCATGCATTATACATATTAGGGTTGGGGGATAAGGCCAACTTTTCCAGTTGGTGTATTCACCAGATTAGCTCACTGTATATCTCTGGATTACAAAGCCATTGAGCAGATCTTACACTGACATGATGTCTCTTCAACAGCCACACTGCAGTGCAGCTAAAGGACACTGTGCAGACTATTGGTAAATAAAGCCCCATATTGCTGGCTCCATTGCAGCTACTGATGGCATAGAAAATATTCTTAGTTATTAAACATTTGCATTATGTTTGAAGCCTTGAATCCTGTTGCAGCAGACATATATGCACATATGTTGATTATTTTGAAACAGCCAAAGTCCATCAGCCATTGAGTCAGTGTAATAGCTGATGTATTTGTCCCATCTCCCAACCCTGGTGTGTAGCTTGTTTGGTCATTATTTTGCAAAATGGGCCTGAGAGCTGAATGAACTTTAATCTTACAGAGCTATTAAATTGTGCAACTCCACATTTTGAAATACAAACCCTAACCCTAAATTGCACAAGCTGAAGACCTGTGAACAGTGGTGTGTCTAAGTGATGCAGGTAATGATGCACAATGACAAAGGTGCACTGAAAACAGCCAAAATAACAAACATCCTGTGATATGTTGAATGTCCATGTGTGCACTTTTTTTCCCACACATTGAAATTTGTTGTGCATATAAAGTGAAGGGAGGTGTAATAAAGGTGATGGTAGGCAAAGTGGTAAGTCAGTGGTCATTTTGACAACCAAAAACAAACATTAAATTCAGTCACTTTACATGGAGACAGCATATAGTTCAATGTGGTGTACTATCATTGGAAATACTTAGTATGACATTTTAAATCTGAGATCAGCTAAAATGTTGCATCCCCAGGTGTAAGCTGAAAAGTTTGATGTCCATATTTTCAACAAAAATAAAAAGTTTGGGTTGTTTTGAGTGAAGACTTTTACCATTAAAGTGGCAACAGTTCATTTCATGGGATCTTTGAGCTGTTTTGATGCTTTATCCTAATGGTAGGGGGCACATTTGAGCTGTGATTACACTCAGCTCACCACAAGGACCATTTTGCAAAGTGGATCTTTAGCATGCAGTGATCTATTTCTTTTTTTCGATGACAGTTAAGCCATAGCCATATCTTATGTGTTGTTTGCAGTGTCCTTCATGAGGTCCTGACTCAGAGTATAATGGAGAGTAAAATTGAAGGCAGAGGCCTATTAGTAGAGGTGCTACAGCTTCATCAGTGCTGTATAAATCTGGCACATGCATCATTTTGCGTGTCTCGTCACCACTACTGGACAGGCATTAATTCAAACAGCATCAGAATCACTTATTACTCTGGGCTTTTTGTAGCTTCTGAGTTACACTTACCATCTGTGAGGCAGAGGAAATATTTACACTTGTAGAAAATGAATTGTTACTAAAAGGACTGGAATTTATCCATATGACTTTGTACCAAATTTGAATATTAATATGCTGTTTGTATTGAAGCGCTGCCAAAATATTTTAAGGGTCATTTACTCTTGAAAACAAAATATGCCATTATCATCTTAGTCACTGGCTTAATGAGGACAGTTATGAGTTAGACAGTGTTTGTGATTGTATTTCTGTTGGTCTGCACTGAGCACTGCTCATCTACAACCTTGAAGTTTTGAAGTGGCTGGGACAGAAAAGCTTCCTTTTTTGTGACTTTTTGTGACTTCAGTCACAGCTTTTGGCACACTAGGGTAGGAGATGATGGATGATGTATGTTTCTATTTTAGTACATGATCAATGTAAATAAGTTTGCAAATTTTGTTTCACTGTTGTCAATATTAAGTTCATAACTGCTTTTGTCATTTTCCAGTGGATTTGTTTTTGTCTTGTTTTCAAATGTTCGCTGCCAATTTGCGAGTGAGGTCAGAGTTTTCGTCCTAAAATGGATCGCTAATCCGGCTCTGTAACAAGTGAAAATGTACATTGCAAAGTTTTGATGTGTTTGCTTTTGTTCTGTCCTGGCAGGCACATGGATTGTTAGATTAGCTCTTTATTTTTTTTATAAACTGTTTGAAAGGAGTGTTTGTGTTAACGCACTCTCATTTCACTTCATTCAACATGCTATAGACATTTTAAAATTGTTCAAAAGAAAGATTTGCATACTTTTTCCATCAGACTTTTTATAACAAGTTGTGGAACACTGATTAACCTATTAAATGAAGCTTCAGGTTACATTTTGAACTGATAGTGAAGTGGCCTCAACTACGTTGGGCCAACAGACACCAGGCATCAAATCACACCTTCCTCCTAAGCTAAGACAATCGGATTCTCAGGCTTAGATCAGCCCACTGCTGTAATTTCAAGGGCATTTTGCTTTTCACATTATTAACAAAATTTTCACATAAGCATTTTATTTGAAAAATGAATTGTTTAAATCTAATTTGTGGTAAAGATTGCACCTTACTGTCTCAGCAGCAGTATCTTACAGATTTTAACCCAATAGATCTGACTTGTGAGTCCAGGTATTCAAGCTAAAGCATGTCTTTGCTGGAGATGTGAAACTACATGTTGTTATATACAGTGCTGTAAAAACTTTTGTACCCCCCTTGAGGTTTTGAACAAAGTTGTGCAAATCTTGAATGAAATTTAAATCCACCAAAAATAGGATGTAAGAAATGTTACACCCCTTGCAGCAACAGGGTGTAATGCCAATGAGAAATATTATTATTATTTCAAAACCTATGGTGGTCTGTTCTCATATTCAGGTTATTGTTTACAGTACAATTTTGTGCAATATTTACTCTTTAAAAGTGTAATTCTGCCCTTCTAGCCAGCAAAAGTGTATTCCTTCTTCAGTCAAGTGCAGGGTGGATTGTAGTTAAGAAAACCTGTGCAGTTTTGAATGTGAAAGCTTTAGGTCCAGGTTTTCGTGTTGCAAAGAAAACAGGAGGTAAATATGACAAGATTCATTGTAATGAAAGCACAACCTGTTGTATTTTTTTTTTTTTTTTATTTATTATTATGTATTTACATCTTTTGTATTTGCAACATGAAGACTGGGACCCATTCCAAGGATTAATTTAGTGAATTACAACATTTTGTTTTCTTGCAATTTGTTGAGAGAAATAGCTGCTCTGTTTTTTCTTAAACAATACAATGCAGGTAATTTACTAATCCTGCATCGTGCAACAGAGCTGCAGAAAGTAAACCTCACATTCAACACTATGCTTACCTTTTCTTAACTGTCACACATCCGATAACCTGAAATCATAAACAGTTTTTTTAACAGCAGAGCAATTTTCAATGAAAACTATAATTGTTAAAATCTGTAGCTACAACCTGATGATAATGACTGAGCAGCATTTACAATGAAATGATAAAATATATGTCAGAAACACTATGACCATCTGACATAGCAACAGTTGTATTTACAGTTGCGTACCCACTTCTCATTTATAAGACGTTTTGTAACATGAAAGTACATAAAACTGTAATGAGAGCTAAAACTGGATGTCTTAAAATATATTAATCTCTTTGGAGCACAACAAATGCATAAATTCAAGGGGCACTAAAATTCACCTCTTCATGTTAAATTTGCACTGATGTGACTCGAGGGAATTAAACTAGTTTAACATAACATTTTTTTGCAGTTCAAGTTGATGTTTTACATGTACCCTAACTTTCCTAGAACCAGTTTTATTGAAAGAAAACTGTTGGAATAAAATACCCCCTCTGTCAGGGAAGCTTTTAATTTTCATGCCTCTGAACAACGAGATATATCTGAATGTTTCTCTGTGTAACATTTCAATTGATTAAAGGTGGTTCCAGATTTGGTGCTTCAGTATTTGCTTATACAGAACCGAAGTAGGTATGGGTATTAAGGTATGGGTTACTCTCTAAAATAATTTTTGTTAAACAGTCTGTTATGTGGGTTATTAGGCTTCCATCTGATTATTTATGCCACATTGTGCTACCTCCCATGTGACCTGTTTAAAAGCTGATAAGCAAAAAGTAGTGAGCGATATTTGTGTTGTGCCCATAACCGTTATTATTGGGGTGATCTTCACAGCTTCTATAAAGAGGTTAGTAACCTACTTTTGAAGGAAGAGTTAAGCTAAAAGCAAATCCATCCCCTCCATCTGGAAAAAAGTCAAATGATTCATTGATGTCACCAGGAGAGATTTTTTTTCTCAGGCGTAATGAAAGTGTGGCCCTGTGACCTCATGTGTTTTGGTTGCTGCTGTACAAAGTCATTTCATGCTGTGTATGTGTCCTGATAAAAGCCGACATTATA
Source organism: Rachycentron canadum (assembly GCA_038496675.1). Lineage (NCBI taxonomy): Eukaryota > Metazoa > Chordata > Actinopteri > Carangiformes > Rachycentridae > Rachycentron > Rachycentron canadum. The sequence continues at coordinate 14,029,225 of CM076660.1, read as the reverse complement.
ATCCAAGACAAATGCCTAAAGTCCAAAGTTTGGTTGGAACAATGTTGGACTGCAACACTAGCCAGTACAACAGCATTGCAAAGATGGTGACTATATATTTATTGCAGGGCTTTTAGGTGGGTTGCATAATGTTCATGTAACAGGTGTTTCTGCAGTTGAAGTTGTCCAATGGCCATCATCAGGTGTTCAGTCCTCTTTATTTTTTATGCTTTTCTACTCGTGCTTGTAATCAATTTTTATTCAATCAAATATTATTTAGCCAGTGTGTGCACCCAAACTTTATTAATTTGTTCAGACCATATGCTGTGATGCCCTAAACTGACCCTAGAGACGCCTTAACGGTGTCTCTTCAAATTGACTCTCCTGCAAATTGTATGAAAGATGACACACTTCATGATTCATGTCAGAGCAAAACTCAAACCATGAAGTCAAAAGGAAAAAGCTCAGACGATTGCAGTCAGAAACAGACTGAAGGACATATCAGAAGAGCAACCCTGTCTGCACTTTGCTGTCTTTCAGGCCTGTACTGTTGTTAAAGTAAAAGGCTGAAAACTTTCTGCACAGATTGTATAATGGCATTTAATGGAATCTAAGAGCACGAGGGGGGAAAAAATGGTCTGATTTGACAGGAGTTACACTCTAGTCCGTGTGTCAAGGACTACTTCAAATGAAGGTCGGGCATTGTCAATCACCTCGATAATCCCTCTGGTGAAGCATAGTGGTGTCAGCATCCAAAACATTTGTTTTCACCAAACATTAACATCATTCCCTCTTCCATTTTGTCAGAGGAGTACAGTAGCATTAGTGGGAGCTGAAGGATTTTCACACACTGCCATCTAGTGAGGTAGAGGCCATTTTATTTTACTTACTGTTAATAAAAATCTATTCAGTCTTAGAACTGCCTTTGACACAAAAGCAGAAGATACACTTGAAAACTTCCTGACATTATTGGATTACAACTGGAATTGCTGAAATGGTATATTTAGTGTCTACTAAATGTACTCTTTATATGACAACTCAGACTGTGGTGAATCAAGTCCCATAGTTCCATCAGATTGATATTCAGTATATTCACATATATTTAACAGTAAAGAGACCACTCTCAAGAACAAATGTGAGCTATGTGACTTTCTCTCTAGTTGTTTATTTTCCGGTTTAAGTCACTATTTTATTTTGATAAGCCAATCAGGTTTGAGGAACTGTACAAGAAAAACAAACCAGAATTCAAATTGCTTGGGCTGCAATGTTAAATGTTTAACAGTTTCCATCTACTGTCCAACATGTCCAAACCCTGATTTCCCTTCAGATCTATAAAGTTACAGTTCAAAATAACAAACATCCTGTGCTCATTTTCAGTTTTAAGCTGTGGCTGTCAGCTTTGTAAGGACTGACAGCCTCATGTAAACAGGTTTATGGGGTTTTACCCCTTTGTAGTTTAGTCACACTGCTCTGTCTGAATAGTACAAAGATTCAACCCAGATGACAATGCGGAGCACAATACAGTGGCTCCTGTTTACAAATAGCATCCATGACTTTAACACCTACTCGCCCAGGCTAGTCATCAACCCTCTTCAGATCCTGGCTCAGTTAACGCTGGATAATACACTTCATCTATACACTTAGTTGGTTACTAGATGTCATTTATTATGACAGGCCTTTCGTTTTCCAGGAGTGGTGTAGCTTCAAACTGAGATGTATGAATTTGTTTTCAGATAGTCATGTCACTTCATTGAAAAGAAGAAATAATAAAAGCACAAAGTTAATCAGCAAAGACATTTGGCCGTTTGATGATCTGAGATAGGCAGACATTAAGACAATGAATTTGCTTTGCAATCGTGACTGGTGCATTGTGAGGTTGTCCGTCTGTTCCAGCCAGTGTTGTCCAGACAGACAGGATGGTGCGATAACATAAACACAGACAAGAGACATAACACTTCATTCACAAAAGCTCTATTCCATCACAGTTGTTTAGATCAGTCACTTGACCATCATTGTCTCTTGTCAGTACACTGCTGAGCGACAGCATGCCAGACTCAACTCAGACTGCTTTCCATGCTGTTATTTCCCCAAGGTCAAGCCAAGTGGGTAATGGGCTGTGTATACACACTACATTTTAGAAGCTTTTCAACTGTGAAGTGAATGCATTATAATTTGGTTAAGATAATAATGATGACCATCCTTTCAAAACCGCAACAAACCAAGCAACAGTTTATTTATTTCTATGCATTTATTGGCATCACTGCATTTCATTCCATTTCATTTTTCATTCCAGCTTGCTGATGAAACATCATCAAATGTGGGGTACAGGATCAGTCACACCATGTTTCAGGCAGCAATATAAGCAATAGGGATTCCATGGGCACATCTTCAAATAAGTTAGGTCTAACTATTTAAAGTGCTCATTGTCAGATCACATGATCAGACTGACTGAAAGTGCAGTTGTCAAAATGGTTTATCCAGAAGAATGTGGAGTCTGATCCCAGGATCCCAGCTACCTGAACTGAAGATGTCGAACATCTTGCAGGTGTCATTAGATGGCAGATGCTAAGACCGCACAGCACAGCACCTGAAAATGAGCATAGCACAATTTAAAGGGAATCTCACAGTTAGCATTATCATTTCTCCTTGCCTTCTGTGGAATACATTTCTTATTCTGTTTAAGCTCATATAGTGTTGTCTTTGTAACAGAAGTACAAATATTACAAAGTAGTGGGCACCTCTACATTATGGTCTTAGCAGGCCTACCTGTATCTTCGAGGGCAGCCGTGATGACCAACAATGTACTCCTGAGCATAGCAGAACCGTCTGCAGAGTCCTCTATACCCGCATGTCCAGTACTGCATTTCTGGATCATTACCTGTAAATAGTTAAAAGAATCACAAATATCTTATCCCATATGATGAACATTTTTTGAGCTTGACAACCTTTTCATAACCTGTAATCAAAATAAATGCTTTAAAGGGAAAATGAATTGAATGAATTCAATGAATTAATGGTTAAGACTGTCAACTTGTGATTTGGTGTGATTTGTGAGTATTTGCCATATTATAATTTGTTTAATTTGATCTCACACAGTAAGAAAACAGGTGTATCCATTGCTTACCCTCCCCGACTGCGAGCATCAAGAGAAGCACAAGGAGAACCAAGCTCAGTCCCTTCATGTTTGGGTACCAGTAAGCTTTCAGACACTGCTGTTGACAGGCTGGTGCTGCATTTATACAGCATTTCAACCACGGGGGAGGAGTCCGTCGTGCTCTGTCCAAATCACAATAACAAAGTATCGCTGAATGATGGGAGTCTGAGGGCTGAGGGTCAGGACTATCAGCTTACTCAGCTTAGTCAACAGCTGCAGCTTCTTGAGAATATGAGATTGCTTTTAGGTTTTTAACAAAGAATCCCAGGCTGCAGTTATTTCCTGTCAAAGTGATTTAGAGATATACAAATACTCTGGACTGTTCACCAACACAGACATCTAAATGAAAAGGGACAGTTCTTTTGTATCATACTTACATACACAAAGGACTCCAAAAGTTATAATTAGAGGTGAAGTACTAACTAATCTGTTGGTTTTAGACACAGTAAGCAGTGTAATTCTGTCCTACTGTGTTTTCAGGGCTTCCCTCTGTTGGTCCACTGCTCTGCCCACATCTGACTATGGCAGTAGTTAATGTGTTATTGCTGATGCTGTGAAACTACAATCAAACTGCACACAACACACTGCTCCAGTGACACAGGGGTGGATTGTTAACAAAACAATAACAACACAAGGCATGGACACATGGACATGTATTTGTATAGCATGCCCCCTAGTGCTTATGTAAAGATGTTTGTTTACCTGGTTAATCTCTCTAATACACAGAGACGTACAGATAAACCACCTTCAGGGAACATATCATGATCCAATCAGTGATTAAACAATCTTAAGAATGTTTTAAACCCTGACCAAATGTATCTTCTTGACACATGAATAACTGAGCCTGAGGAGCTTAGCATCAGTAAACGCACACAGAAGGTAGATAGATAGATAGATAGATAGATAGATAGATAGATAGATAGATAGATAGATAGATAGATGCAGAATGGGTAATGTAATGTATACATGTCAATACGCCACACGACCTTTATGTACAGAAGGTGGCAGTAAATGTTATATTTGCAATTTTTCAACACGTGAAGAAGACCGTGGTCCTTTGCGCATGCGCGACCCGTCCAGCTGCAGCTAACAACAACAGTCTGGCCCGTCTGCCCCATCATTCCAAGATGGCGGACCTCTTAGGCTCGATCTTAAACTCGATGGAGAAGCCTCCAACTGTCGGAGACCAGGAGAGCCGACGAAAAGCCCGAGGTATATTCATCTATAGCCTTAATAACGATTCGCTGTGCGCTAGTTTGAAGCTGTTCGTGTGGCGGCGGTGCGGGACGTGAAGTGTGTGCGAAATGTGAAGGACAGGCGAAGAGAGCTCTGCCGCTGCTTTCAAGTAAACTCCGGGTTTAGCTCCGCCTCTCCGGAGCATGAAGCCCCGCACGTCCCGCAGTTAGCGACAGACCTCAGTCTGCACCGCAGGCAGCTGCTGTCATTGTCAAAGAAAACTTTCTAAAGCGCTGTGAACGGGCAGCGGTGGTTTTTGCTCCTCAGCCTCCTCCTGGATGTTAACTTACTTCTGCGCATCCTCAGTGCTCTGCCCTGTAGATGGGACTGTATCATACTCATAAATCATTATTTCTTCTCTCTGCCACTGATTTTACTGCTTACACCTTAAACAAGCTCTTGTATTTGCTGGCAGCTCAGGGTGTGGACCTGAATGGATAATGAAAGTGAAAGTGGATGGGTAAATCAAAGTGAATAGTGCAAATAAATTGTGTATATATTTTTCCAGCTGTGATCATTTGTTGTCACATGCAACGCGTGCAGATGTTAAACCTCTATAATGTGATACTGAAAGTTTCCAGTGGACTTCTAGAGCATTAACTCATAACTACCTTATTAAAAAATATTTAAACGTATGGCATTGGGAATACTTGACAACAAATCCTGGCTGTTGATCTTCCAAGCTCAAACTAACAACACTGTAGCAAGGCTGAGTGGAGTATTGCCACATATTAACATTTCATTTGTTGTGAAGACATAATCACAAGATGGCTGTGGTTTTTAAAAAAGCGACCTAACCTCTTTGATTGACTGTTAAGAGTATGCCTACCAAATAAAGCATCAGAGACTGTTTACTCAGTCACAAGCAACAAATAGCAGGATTTGAGTCACTCTGTGCTCCAGCCCTGAATGATCTGGAGATGTGGTTTTGGGATTGGAGGAAGCCTTTCTCTTGATTAGCCCTTTGTGACTTTATGCTTTAAATACACAAATGAGACTGCGTGATCTGTGTTGTCAATATAAATTTGAATCCTATCAGACACAAACAAAACCCCATGTAAACATCTATTCTTTTAAGAGCAAGCAGCAAGGCTCAAGAAGATGGAGGAAGAAGAGAAGAAAAAGAAAGCCGAGTTCAGGAAAAAGGTATGCGCTTCAGTGTCACATCTGATAGCCAGTGAATTGAGTTAAGGCACAGAGCTCCTCTGGCCTCCCTTCAACACCGTTGATGTTTATCACATACAAAATTCACAGACATTGGCTTCTGACATGTCTTGTTTAGATGGAGAAAGAAGTGTCAGATTTCATCCAAGACAGTTCACAACAGAAACGAAAATACAACCCTATGGGGAAGATTGAAAGGAGCATATTGTAAGTAGTTAATACTTCATTAAGTTAAAAAAAGTATCATTGTCATTTTATCTATTGTCTATTTATGTTTTATTTATAGACATGACGTTGCAGAAGTGGCTGGTCTGACTTCTTTTTCTTTCGGGGAGGATGAAGAGAGCCGTTATGTAATGCTTTTCAAAAAGGTATGAACTGAATACTTTTAAATATGTTAGTTTGTTAAGCTCAACTTATGAGAAATGCAGTGTGGAGTAATGTGGCTGTCTTCCACCTCGGCCTGTGGCAGGAGTTTGCACCATCTGATGAGGAGCTGGAAGCCTATCGCAAAGGAGAGGAGTGGGATCCTCAGCTGGCAGAGCAACGACGAAGACTAAAAGTAAGAGTGAATGCTCTTTCGTTGCATTTACTCAGGTATTTATGTGGGTTTAGGTGACAGTATTGTGAAATAATAAAATCAGTTATATGCATGGCACCTTGCTCCACTGGTTCTATTTTGTTAGTGCTTTTTTCTCCTCCCTATCATCAATAAGTGACTGGTTGTAGACAAACAAGCATCTTGAAGGCCTTATGTTACACATAACATTCACATCTACAGTACACTGGAGTTTGTAAGCAGACATGTTTGAGCTATACAAGAAAATAATAGACTGCATAAAATAAAATAAATAAAAAAAAACACCAGAGAGCGAGGATGACTTACATGACCTAGATTTTATAGGCTGGTGAACATCAGACCCACGAGTCACCAGAAGGCACTGATGACCATGCTGCAAAACAAACTGGACACTGCCACTCAAACAGTACGGGTCACCACAAAGTAAAACTTCTCTGTAGAGCTTCTATCATGCAGATACTAAACAATTGTTTGTTGTAGAGGGAAAAAATTTATTTCAAAAGAAGCTAAGGTTCCTTAATAGATCACTTAGGTCTGTCTGTGTATTTTACAACACAGCGACTGCTACAAGTACCAGTACCTCCTCAGGACAGATGCTGACCCATTTAAATTAATTTACCTAAATAGAAGCCGACGCATCTAAACATATGTTGATAAATTTCATTGCCAAGTAACTCCAAGAACACATTTCTCACTGCGGCATGATAATATCGAACAATGTGAGAACTTTGCCTTTCCTTGTCGTTGCAGGAGCAGGCTGCATTGGAAATGGCAGCGTCCAGTCAGACAAAGAAGACAGAAGCTCCCAATTCCAACTACAGAGACAAGTACAGTCACCTGATTGGAACCTCAGCTGCAAAAGATGCAGCACATACACTAGAGGCCAACAGGGCTTATGGCTGTGGTGAGTAAATGTTGTTGGACTGATTTGTTCTGAAGAAATACCACTGCTTTGGGCCCTCCCTCCAAACACACACTTGTATTCACTCATTATGTTGGTGATGTTCTCTCCCAGTGCCGGTGGCCAACAAGAGGGACACTCGCTCTATAGAGGAAGCCATGAATGAAATCAGAGCAAAGAAACGGCAGAAGCGAGAGGATGACACAGGGGCGCACAGCAGCAGCTCTTGAGTCTCCACTGTTTCTGCTTTATCTACTGTTGTTGTGTGCGTGTGTGCGTGTGTGCGTCAGTGTGTCTGTTTGAATGCTCTTAATTCATTCTGTAATGCAATATCCTTTACTTCAGACATTTCAAATGTTAACTTATATGACATCGAATCTAGTGTGTATGCCATTCTTTGACCAAGTCTGTGCTGAAGTCCCGTTAAATGGAAGATGCTCAGGTGTGTCTAATCCAGCAGGTGTATTACTACCTGGTTATTTAACATTTGTCTGTGACTTTGTCAGTTATCAAACTCCTCTTACATGACTGGACCCTCAAGAGTATGAGTATGAATCATTTTTCTTTCAAAAAAGTCTCTTTGTGTTTAACTACATAAAAACACCCTATATATTCATAGTATATTCCAAGTTTTAAAGGACACTTTTGGCAGTGATTACCATTTTTGATGCAGATGTGCACAGGTGACATTTTTATCTTTACCAAATCCTACAGTTTTGAGGTTTGGTCAGGCCAGATAAAGAATGGCTGAAAGGTCCCACTGGCAGTGGGAAGGAAAACAATGCTCTCTATTGACCACCTTTTGTTTGGCTTGTTGATTTATTTTTTTCCCTATAATCAACCTGTTTGAAAACTTTGTCACGTTGGAAGCATGCCATTTCCTCCTCCATTATAGGAAGCCCATTTTATACAATGCTGTTTTGTGGATTTTAGGAACCTGTGATTAAGTCTGAGATTTTCTTTGTTTCTATACATCTGCACTGACTGTGAATTAAACAGTTTACTCCTAATTAAATGCTTTGTTGTGAAGTCATGCAGTGGCTTGCAATAAGCACCATAGTAGGGAGTAGGAGTGCCGGACTCCTTGTCGGGATATGGGTTACTAAGTTTTATTCTATGTCTTTTTTTTTTCATGTTTTAAGAGTTCTTGATGATGATGTCTATTTTAACATGGTTGCACTGTTTTACCCCTGCCCCCTCCCCCTTTGTGTGTTAATAAATGGAGAACAGTATTAGACCTTTGCCTGCATGTTACCTTTATTTCTACTTAGCCAAACCTTTGCTTTTTAGATCACTACTGATTTTGACTGCTTTTGCTGTTGACTATAAAAGGCAAAAAACGTAACCAGAATTAAATCCTGCACAAACGCATAAAATCCAGCCTCAAATATGACATTGAGTTCAATCAGCCTTGGCATTATTCAGCAATAATTTCACTAAATGACTCACTAAATATAACATATACCCTGATGACTGCTTTGTGCATCTGCATATATGCACTTGCCTGACAGCCAGTCTTCTCTGGTAGGGATCAGTAGACAAAATGGTGTGTTACTTGTTTTATTTAATCTATTTTAAGGTCATGCAGTCACACTTATCATTCCTCAGGTTTATGAGGTCTGTGTCCCGAAGGAGGCGCCAGAGATCAACTAAGAAAAATGTTGGATTTTTTTTTTTTTTTTTTGTATCCTTGTTTCACACTGTCCTGTAGTTTCTGTCCTGCAGAAACATATTTATTACGCGTTGAAGACTCAGTCACGCACATGTAAAAAATGAAGTCCATGCTTTTGTTCTTTTTCATCATTTGGTTTGCAGATGCAGAGCTAAAACCCCGGAAAGGTAAGACCAGACCCTGCTGATGCTTATTCTGTCCTGATCTAACGTGGGGAGCTTAAAATAAGGAAAAGCCTGAAAATGTGACTCAAGTAAGAAAAACTTTGTCGGAATCAGCCAAAACTGAGCTCATATTTCATGATCAACACCCTCTCTTGCTTTTAACATAACGTTGGTGCTTTGTGGTAGAGGTTTTTCACCTCATTCTGTCAAAGAATCCACCAAAAGTTAAATCATCATTTTGGCTGAATAGTTGTGAGCTGAAGTGGGATCATGCATTTACAGCTTCCCGTGTGTTTTCTCCCCTAGTTTGCATTACTTTGATCGCTTTGACATGTTTATGTTAGTTCACATGTAAATACTTTTTGTCGGTGAGTGTATCTGCGCCATATGCGTTTCTCAATAGCTCATCTGTCTGATTTTTTGACACCCAGGGTACGGGGTGGTATGTACTTTCAAAGACAAGACTTACAGCCCGGGAGACAGCTGGCATCCCTATCTGGAGCCCTTTGGATTCATGTTCTGCATGCGCTGTGTCTGCACAGAGGTAACTGTTAATCTCTTCTGTGTAAAACCAAAATCACGTCTGAACAAGCAAATAAAGGAACATTACACTAAAACTGTTGGTAGGGTGGTTTGGATCTTGAAAAGTAAACCATGCTTATAAACTCCGATGCTGCTCTCTCTTAGACAGGTCATGTGAAATGTAGCACAATCAAGTGCCCCACTCTGCCATGTGAAAACCCTGTAGCTGAGCCTCAGCAGTGTTGTCCAAGATGCACAGGTAGACTGTCTTTCTCTGAACGCCTCACCAGCTCCGAGCTTTTGAGAGAATCAATTCTCCTTGTGACTTCAAAGCCTCCTGTCCTGTGTGATGTTTCCTCCTCAGGTGAGCCCAGGATCCCTGCAGGGCTGAGAGCTTCAGTGAAATCCTGCAGGTATAATGGAAGCATTTATCAAACAGGAGAGACCTTCACTAAGCTCGACCTCTTCCCATCCAAGCAAAGCAATCAGTGTGTTATGTGCACGTGCTCTGTAAGTTACAGACATTTACTTTTTTCTTAAAGTCAGGTTGTTTTTTTTATTCCTCTGGTGAAAGAATATCATACGACATCTGAGGTCTATCATTTTAGCCCTGCATGTGGTAATTGTGGAATTTGTTCTCAAAGCGAATTCATCGTGCAAATGTAAAATACAAGGAAAGAGCAAAGAATAATAGCAGAATTTTCAGCTGCAATTTAATAATAAATATATGAGGAGTCCTCAGTCCTTGACAATAGTAACTATTTTCAATTAAATACTTTTCGACTGAATTATAAATATAAATTTGTCGCAATGTTCTTTTCATTGGAATATCTTATTTAAGCAAAGCATGGCCACCAATGCTTAAAATGAGAGCAAAAAAAGTAAAGAAAGAAATTAAGCTTTTAATTTCTAGGTGTACATGAAATTACAAACTTAACTGCACAACACAGTGTCTTTCTGACAATTAGGAAACTTGTGTTTATGATGCTTTAAATCATGAACGCTGCAGCTCAACCATCAACTAAAGGCCACTGGTGCATTTCAAGATTTTCCACAGATTTTTCAAAAATTTAGTTGTGTTCTGTGTGTGTGTGTGTGTGTGTACGGTTTCTCAGGTCGGCATTGCTATTAATGTTACTGCATATGCATGAGGCATTGTTGAATTTCATTTCATTCGAAATACTCTGGTGAAAGCATCTTTTTTTGGTTTGTGTGTTGGGTTCGCTTGTTTGTGCTTGGAACAAGAGGCTGGATGCAGGTTTTAATTTAGATAACAAAAGGAAAAATAGAGATGAAGGGAGAAGTGAAGCCAAAATTAAAATTACCCTGTCGTGTGTGAAAAGCTAGTTTAATGACTTGTTAAGTGGTGTTCATTTAGAGAGGTTTCACATTTCTTTCACTTATCTCTTAGTAATAACTTGTTGCATTCTCGCTGTTTAAGCAGTTTTTGTTTGGGTCTTGATTTCTGTGCAACATGCTCACAGCTATGACTATTGTCCTGACACCAGTTTCTTTTTTTATCACAAAAAACTGTTGGATTATGAGTTTTTTCAAGATGTGCCTTGAGAAGCCCTGAGGTGGCTCAGCTAGTTAGCGCAGGACATCCATTATTCATAGTGTTACTTGTTTGAATGTTCTTTAGCTCATAATTGTTTCTGAGCAGACACACACCATCATCATCGTAGGTCTGCCACCACCACGCCACTGTATGAGTGTGTCCATGTGTGGAAAGAAGAAGAAATGTAATTTACTTTAAGCCAAATAAATGAGAGGTCTCATTATGTTTTTACTTTTATATTTCAAGGAGAGTATATGTTAAATGACACCGTGATTATGTTGTTTGGTCTTGACCTCTATTATTGCTGTAAATATGAATTCATGTCAATAGTAAAGAGGTCCAGAGTGCAACACAGAAGCACTGGGGTACGACTTCACCCTCTGGAGCACATACTTGGACATTTTAAAAATAAATTTTCCCTCCCTTTCTTTTCTCAGGATGGAAACATCTTCTGTGCTCTGAAAACATGCCAACCAATCATCTGTTCCTCACCGGTTTCAGTTCCAGATACCTGCTGTTTGGTGTGTAAAGGTAGTCAAACTCCAAGCTCCAAGCTGAGAAAATGTCTTTACTCTGTTACTGACCTGGAATAATATATTTCAGATCAGGGCCGAGGATACAGCTGATACCTAAGAATGTTTTTTCTGATATTGACATATATCACAATATGTGAATAGATACTAAATTACACTTAAACTGATCAAATTAATGTTCAGTGCAATAACCTTTGTTTGTATATAATACAAGAAATCTAATAAATTATTCACATACAGCAAAAATGTTATACTTTTTTAATTACAGTGTTCTTTGTGTTATTTTTTGTGCCAAAATATCACAGTATGATCGTATCATGATACAATTCTAAAAGGTTGATATAAAACAATATTGAAATATGGCCCCGTCCTAATATAAATTAACTCAGGCTTCCATGTTTTTATGTGTTAATTCCAATTTCCTCATACTTGGTTTTGGGTTTTCTTTCCCTTAGATCATGGAACCAGTGGATCCTCATCAACTGAGGATGGGAACCAGCAACTGAACAGAGGCGTTGTACGTCCTTGCTGATTCATAAAAATAACAGTAGACATTGCTTTTACATGAAACATGCCTATGTTTGAAAACACACTTAAATGCAGTGGAAGGTAGTAAAGTGGCATAGATGAGTAACTGCATTTTAATAAGCATAAGTATCCCAGGCAATTATCTGCTCAGATGAAGTCTCCTTCAACATGACACAGATCACTGCTGTCTTCAGGGGAGCTGCTCTGTAGATTACCCAGACCACTGACCTCCCTGTGCAAGGGGACAATCTAATCAATTATTTTCCCCCAACAATTGCTAGAATAATTGGCTCAACTTGGCATCACATTATTCAGATAACTACTGAAACATCCATCTTGCTGTGATCATTAAAGCCAAAGATTTATGGACCAAATGGCCCAATAATCAGACCGAACTGCAATGTCTTATTTGAATTGCTAAACAAACCTGAGATTTGGGCACTGACTCAGCAATCTGGAGCCAGGCTGTAGACCTCTTTGATTTAGGACTAAATCTGATGCTCTTCATCTACTACTGAGGGAAGACAGAAGTAAAACCAATTGCTGAACACATGAAAGATAACTGTATTTTATTACATCCTTGTTTATAACAGAGGCATTCAGTCGACCAATGTCCTGGAGAGCCGAGCAAGGCGCGGTCTGACCGTGCCACTCCACCCAAGGTCAGAACTTCTCCCAGAGGCTTGAGCCTGAGTAAACTTAACCTCATAGGGGCTTCAGAGACCACTGTGAAGATTTTGTTGCAGAGGAAACACCAAAGAGGTGAGACTTTGTCAAAACAGAAAGATCCTTTATAGGTGTTTGATTTTATGGACATCTTCCTCACAACTTTACGATCGTTTCCATATGTAGCTCAATGATCAGATGTTTTCCATTTCTCTCAGTGTGTTTATACAATGGCAAGACGTACTCTCATGGAGACATGTGGCACCCAGTTTTGGGGAAGGTCCTGGAATGCATCCTGTGCACTTGTAATGATGGTCTCCAGGACTGTAAACGCATTACGTGTCCCAGTCAGTACCCATGCCAACAGCCCATGAAATCAGTGGGGAAGTGCTGCAAGACTTGTCCAGGTAGTCCAACATGGCTCGTAACATAATTGACCATTTATAGTGATATGGTGTTGATTGGCTGTGTACATCATCCACATCACCTCCCTTTACCTCTCTCTTTTTTTTCTCTCTAGAGAATAAAGCTGAAAACAACCAGACACAGTGTTTTCTTGGATTTAAAAATAGCCTCTTGGTGTATAAAGTAGAATCATCTTTGAGAGATGACTCGCCCAACACAGCTAGGATCATTGCTGTTGAAAGACAAAGTACTGCTGAAGTCGAAGTGCAAGTTTGGAAGACTGTGGAAGGTATTTTATCTACTGGTGGCAACTACATCAAAGGAATAGTTCAACATTGGAGGAAAATCACTTTCTCGTAAGGAATTAGATGAGGAGATTGTTGTGCTTGTCATATCTGTCCAATCAATGGAAAGGTCCAGCCAGCGTTCTTAGCTTAGCATAAAGCTAAAAAAAAAAAAACGAGGGAAAATAGCGAACTAAACTACAACTAAAATGGGACACATGTATTAGTGACTTTTAGAGGTTATGGTAGGTGGATTTATTTACCATTCAACAGAGCCAGACTAGGTGTTACTAGTCTGGACTACTGTGTCCTGAAGATTGTTATATATTTGGTGTACAGACAATGGTCTTATATAACTCATCATGAAAGAAAAGTATTTTCCAAAAGGCAAAAAATATTTCTTTAAGACAAATATAAAGCTTTAGCACAAATGTTTAATTTTCATCTGGATTTTTCATTTATACAGGTGTTTTACAATTAATGGAAATTGGTGATGTTCAAAGAAAAGAAATTATGGATCATCCAGAAAATTACACAATGCTTACAACACTCGATGAAGGTTTGTTGAAAATGACTTCAGAATACATTTATATATGGGGAACTAATTATATTTTAGATCAATTCCAATATGATTATTTTTATTTTACTTTTTTGTGTGTCATATTTCTATTAATTAATTTTTCAGAGACGTGGAGAAAATTTAAAGACGAGGGAGAAAATCTGAATAAAGCTCCACAGACCACAATTTGTGAGGACGGCATTCGGGAGGTGGTGACTTTCCTAAATCCCATGCAGATTGAAGGCCTGTGTTCACCCTAATAGTCACTCTTTATATTGATAGTCCCCATAAGTACATGGTTGACATACATACTTCAGTCATGCATGTTGCACTTGGGTGTCTTGCATCATTCCTGTCTTAATTGTGGAATTTCTCATTTATAATATTTTTGCTTATCAGTTAATTAATACCTCATTGTTCATAATGTTTTAATCATCACATATTTTTATTTCTTAATTATTGGGTTTAAGAACTGTACTATACTGCTATAGCAGTGTGGTTGACAACTGTCTTGTCTTGTAGTTTTGCCTCCACTCATCATGATTCAAACATGATTAGATTGGATGGATTTAGATGGAAGCTCTAAACAAAATGCAACAAAAGGTAAATGTGAATGTGGATTATGGCTCTGCAGACAGCCTCAGTTTTCAGCTCTGAATCTGTGGGTTGAGACTTTGTAGACTCAGCGATGTTTTGGGACATTTTTGGATCAGTTTCTCTCAAACAAACCCTTTGCTTAAGTCTATGAATATAATTTGTATTTTTGAATATACTGGGCGAGGGGCCACCTTCTGTTTAGAATGTAAAAGGTTTTTTAAGGATGCTATATGATCAACATATTTATTGTAAATACAAATTGAGGTTTTGTCACCTTATTTAAAACCTGTTTTATTTGTGTATATACATTTGACTGTTGAATGTTGTTTTTTAATGAAGTAGCAAGAGGTATTGCATTGGGGTAAATACACAGCAAAACTGTTTGTTAGTGAGAAAACAGCCTTCATAATTATTTCTGTCTATTGTCAAATATAGACCTAGTGTAGCTATTTTTATACAGCCACAGGATTTGGTTTGTTATCATAGCCTAATGACATTTTACAACTCCACATACCAGAAATATTTGTATTTTAAAGTCATTGTTGATGTAGCTGAATGCACTCTGTACCTCTGCTCACAATTTTAACCCATAAATTTTCTCAGTGTTTCACAACAGTCAGCATTTTTGTCTAATTTGTTCTTGTTGTAACTTTCATGTCTTAATGTTGGTTGGCCGATGTGTATCAGACAGAGGAATATGTGCTTGAGAAAAGTTTAAGATGTGACTTAGAGTTCATAGATTCAAGGCGTTGTTTGAAAACGTTTTGTTGATTCATCTATGGTCCACATGCCGGCCACAGCAGAGCCATCC
This sequence comes from Rachycentron canadum, assembly GCA_038496675.1. Classification (NCBI taxonomy): domain Eukaryota; kingdom Metazoa; phylum Chordata; class Actinopteri; order Carangiformes; family Rachycentridae; genus Rachycentron; species Rachycentron canadum. The sequence continues at coordinate 14,013,912 of CM076660.1, read as the reverse complement.
TAACGTCAGCATAGCCTCTAGGTGCCGGATAAACTGTGTTCCTGCTGGAGATGAAATGTTATCACAGACATGGAAATCAAAAGCAGAAGTTGAAACAAACACAGAAACATGCACACACATACTCACACAATGTTTCCCAGAACCAGTATTTTTTCTAAAAATAGCTTTTTATTAGTAATGGTACCTTGATGAGGCCATGATGCACATGACAGGTTGCATGTCTCAAACCTCTTTTTCCTTCAAAATTAAAGGGTTAAAATGTGATTTTTACTGAACCAAAACTACTCCTGTTTCTACTGAATCTCTCTTCAGATAAGTTATAGCTTATTTAGCATGGTGTTTATGGACTGGTGAAAAAGCCTTTCACTGAAACCTGGAACAAAAGTGATCTCTTCCTGTTCTGTGCCTTAAAGACTTTTCTCTCTATGAAAAGTGGTGGCTTGTTGAATTATTAATGTCAATCTAAAATCATACATTACATACATATGATGGACTGATAGCTATATGTACCGTGTTATTATTGTTGGGTAACTGGGGAATCCAGTGTTAAAATGTTAGTTAACCAATGTTAAAGCTTCTTTCTTTTTATATTTTCAACGCATCCCATCACTGCTTCATGAAAATTTCACTCCAATTGGTCTCAGCATTTTTTTTTACCACAGTACCAGCTCTGAAAAGTTCTAAAACCACTGTGCAATGATCACTGAGCATCAAACAGCCAAGTGACAAAGTTGGCTACTGGCTAGCAAACACAGTGGAGTAAACAGCTAGAGTTGGTTAAGAACAAAAATAGAGCTAATGGAGGGAAAATGTTGGACTTGTATTCACCAGGTGTCAGAAACATGATAGGCAGCTGTTTGCTGACACGTTGGCCTAATTACCTGAGAAGGTGATTATGTCAGTATTGTGTACATAACTTGTTTCCACTGCCCCCAAGTGGCCATAGATGGCCACTTTTTAAATATGAAGTTTTGTTAAAACTGACATTTTCAGCAATTTTCTATAAAATCTAAAAACTGCAAAAATGAAAGTGCAAATGAGAATGACTAACAACACAATATGTATATTGGAGCATGACAACATATATAAGCCAATTGCATCTAGATTTTTTCCCACATCCCTGTTTTGGCTGGGCCCACTGTAAACTCTGTCAACCAATTACAAGATGATATCTTTAGTTAAATGTTCTGTGATGGAAACTGCACTATTGTTAACATGTGGTGTAGGGTTGTGCTGGCAGGTCTAAATGTAAGCCAAGAACCTGAAGGACATCAGTATTTTCAAAACACTGAGCAGGAAGTAGCCTATAATACTAATAATTAGTTAGGTACCACCAAGAACACATTTAAACTTTTTTTAAACTATTATAGACAAGTAGCCTGGTTGTGGAAAAGACTAACCCAGGAATAATTGTTCTGCTCAGCAGCACTGTGCACAGTCTGTTCGCAGGCCTGTTTGATCAACAGGTGTCAAATTATCACTGTGGTTCCCATGACTCAGTCAGTGTGCAACTACAGATTTGGTAGACTGAGTGGGTGCTTCAGAATAATGTTGCTTCCCTTCTCTGTGAACTCTCAACATGCTCTCTCTGTCCCCTCCCCTTCCACAATGAGTCATTGTGTTTCTTTCACACTTTGCGCCAGACAGCTCCGTCCATCTCTCACTAAAGGCATGAAACAATATTTTGAAACAAACGTTCTTCCCTTGTGTGTCTTCATTACTCACACAAATATTTTTTGTGTAAGCTGCGGGACCTGACAGTTTACAACAGTTTCTCCCTCAGTTGTCCAAAGTGGCTGTTCCAGTCTGAAGGGTGAGAAAGGGGTGTTCTACTTTATTGCTGCCAACTTAAATTAGCAATTAACATTTTCACGTTGTCATTTTCCCATGCAAGTCATTAAAAGATAAGTGTTCATTGTTTAAGTTTAAAACCACCTTTATTTTCAACCATATCTGACACTGTATGCTTCAATATCTTTTTCTATGTCATTTCGATGATGGAAATCCTATCAGTCCACATTTTGAGAATGTTTGAATTTGTCTCATGGGCCAATTCAGCTATGCATGCTTAATCTTGGCTCTGGCAATTGTAACAGCTGGGGGCAGTCAGTAGGTATAAATCATGCAGTCGGTCAGCTCTCTGTGTATGTGTACTCCACCCTGCTGCCCATGTAGCCCAGATTCAGTGAGAAGTGAGGAAAATGTGAGACTTGGGGTCACATCTTGGTTTAGGATTGGAAGCACTTCTTAGTCATTATTAAGAAATCTGTTTTGCTTTTGTTTTATATTTAACTATGTGTCACTTCCCAAGTGACACACAGTCACAGAAGAGAAATTAATTCATGTGTGTTACAGAAAATAGTTTGTTAATGTCAAAGTGCATACAGAGTTTTACTTACTATTTGTAGCTCTGCATTATTTTATTCAGTCTCGTTCAGTCAAACTTATTTCAAAAGTCTGAATAAAGCATTCTCATCTACTGCAGCAAGTTGTTCCTCGCAGATGTCTACAGTGTTTGTGAGGAACTGAAGCATTGTAAATCAATCAGGCAGTCTTTTGAATCAAAGGAAGCCAAACTGTGTTAAGTTAATTAAGTCTGATAGATGCGTTTGCTTTCATAGCTGATTAAGGTGCTCTGCAGAACCCCTGAGTTTATACTTCATCAAAATACTTCCGAAATCTATCAAGGGCTCTGTTTTTTACACCCTTACCCTCTCATTAATTAAGTTGGCCCTGATCATTTTTGCTGATGATTGGAGTCTGGCCAAGAAAACATGGACAATACTGGGATACATGTCATGAACACTTTGGTCTTCATCCTCTTATCCTGAGCGGCTCAGCTTAAAGGTCAAAATTTTAAACACATGCTAGTAATGGCTGTAAACTATTAAAGACAGACCACAGTGAGGTCTTTTGTTTCACAGAATAAAGAAGACCGACAACAACTTTACAGTTATGATCTGTAATTAATAATGGCCTCTTTTTAGATGTCAGCCAGAGTATCCGAAGCCTTTCCAGGATTACATGATAATTGTGTTACAGTTCAATTGTCCATCAAAAGAAATAATGAATAGGTCCAGTCTGCAGTGAACTCATTTGGCACTTGAGTAATGAGGAGTGTTGATGAGGTATTCAGGCCTATTCTTCCTGAGCCAAATCTAGTGTCTGAGTCTCCACAGGGTTATTCTCAAAGCTTAACTGTTGGCCCTCAATTTGAGAGTCAAACAAATCTTACCCAAACATTTTTCAGGTTCAAGTGCTGCAATGACTGCACCAGATGTGAAAATGTACTGTGTTCAAATATACAGAAAAAAGCATATAGATATATAAACATAGATCTGTCTAAGACACAGACCGGCGATGCCTTTCTCCACCATGTCTTTTGTTATTTTTGCTTTTGGACACAGTACCCGGCGCTCCTGCCAGACTCTGTTATATCACCAAGCGCATGGATAAAATGTGTTTTCAGTTAATAACTCACCTCATCAGTTTTTCATGGTAGGAGCAAAAGAGGTTACAGAGGAAAAGCATAACTGAACCTTTTTGTTTGTCCGTTTATTCTGTGTTGATGTTAATGTGAGGAGTCCAATAAAAGTAAAGAGACATGAATTGCCATTAGCTTCACCCCACAACGTAAAGTGGATTTAACTTTGTGCTTATTAAAATGAAACGTCTGGAATAACTTTGCATATTTGTAGGAAATAAATTACAGACATATGTGGATTGTCTAATTATCTTCAGTCTTGAAGTGATTTGTCACATTATTAGACCATTTTCACTTCTTTAAACATGCATGCCTCCATGAGGTCAGTAAGTGTAAATCACAGAGAGCAGGCCAGAGAGCAGAAAGTGCACAGACGGAACAATGCACTGCTATACTAAAAGAAACTACCAAAAAAAAAAACAAAAAAAAACACAAAACCACAAAATACACACACACACACACAAACTACTGATTTATGTAACATTAAAGGTCCTATATTTCCCACGTTTCCTGTGTTTTGTTTGAAGTATACCCATAAAGAGATATATTTGCGGTTTTAAATACCAATCATGTTTTACATCTCCTCTCTCAAGCTTCTCTCTGGAGCTGCAGAGGAGGGCGTTTCATGCTAGGTCCAGTGTAACATACTATTGGAGCTCCAACAAGAACAGGTCATTTTGTGTCGTTCTGTTTTCTGAGTGACACACAGCCAGGCCAACCACGGATAACAGTTGGTGCCTATTACTAAACTAAACTTTTCATAAAAAATAAACTGGTACTCTAGTATTACTATCATTGAGAAGGCTGTGCAATGATATATTGACTTCACAATGTCCAACTGTGCAACTTTTCCTTATTCTGTCTTCTGGCTGAGTGGCTCAGTGATCAAATGAGTGCTTAGCGTTGTGTTGTTTATTAAAAAAGGATATGGTCTGGATGCATTTCTCCAAGGATTAGGATACATTCAAAGTATTTCTATAACACATGCAAGCAAAAAAGACAGAGCTCTCAATTTCTACAATATGTGACTTAAAAGGAGCAATGCATTGATTTTACAAATTAAGGTCATGTCTGTATATAATGCCTGTAATGTCTCTGAATGGAGCTCTGTGTGTTATCCTGGACGTCCTTGGACATTAACATTTATTAATCCAGTGGCAGCCACTGTTTTTGGAAGTTGAGCTGTATGCACTAGAAGTCAGGATATCGCAGCCTCCACTGCTGTACTATTGATTATCTATGTTTCAAACACAACCAGACAAAAGAAGAAGGTGTATTTATCACAAAAATGGTGACAGAGCCTGAATAGTGAACATTCATCTAAACATGTTCACATCACCCTGTCTACAGGGAATATAACAGTAATCTGTGACACATCATTGCCCAAAATGTGGAAAACTGACATTTAACAACCTCTTGTACTCTTTTTTAAACTTACATCATAGAATTCCAACATGAAAACGCAGTACTTATGTAACTGTAGATGCTTGATGTACCAGTCATTATCACTTCAAAATTACTTCGTAACAGTTTTTTTTGTCAGGCAAAATAAATTCATGCCAGGACTCACTGGCTAAAGAACAAACTCCAACAAGTTCCTGAAAGCAACAACAAATTCTCAAAACACCTCTTCTTTAGTTGAACTATAATGTCTGAAGAGAGCAGTAAAAATATTGTGGTTAAAAAAATCTGAAGAGATTTAACACAGTTTACTGGAAAATAACACAATTAAGTGGAAAACATTTTTTCTGTCAAAACTCAGCTCAACTGGCACAGATTGGGACAGATCTGATCATTCTCAGTATCTGAATTTATTTTCTTAGCAAACACACTCTTTCTGTAACCTTATATTTTAAAATATTTTACCTGTCTTTTTTTTACTATCAGCTTTTACAAATAAATAACAACTTCAACTGTGTCGCTGAAAGCATAGTCAGTTTTTTGTTTTTAAGAGAATGATATTTAGTTTTGAATGTCAAGGATTTGGTTTTCTAGCTATAATAATATACATTATAGATAAATAGTAAATAGTTTTCCAACAATTTTGGAAGATAATGTATATTGGATAATATGTGAATGTAACAGCAACAGCAGCATGTAACAACAAAAATTTGAAATAAAATGAAAATGTGAAACAGATGTCACAGAATGAGACCAAGGAGGCTTTATATGAAAGCATTTTGCCTATGATATACAAGACATATTTTATTTACCATTCAATACATACAGAAGCAAGGAAATCTCCACAGATGAATGTCATAAGGTGCAATATGTGCACGACATATCTTCAGAGTACCTATTGATTTATTCCACCTGGGCTGAATGTGCATTCCACATCTGCAAGCTGCTCCGGAGAAAAATAATTGAAATCATATGACGGACAAGACCATGAAATCAGAAAGGGAATGAAAAACGAAAACAAAACATGACTAGAAATTTTAAAAAGCTTGACTTGATCATTTATGTGTTCAAGGATCTGGACTGTAAATCATATTGAATGGAAGACGTCTGTTTAATATTACAAACAACTACTGCTTAACTACCATAGTTCTTGTCTATAGAAATGATCACAATTAGCTTCACTTATTGAATCTGAAACCTACACTGTGAAGGCAGATCCACTACACACATCAAATCATATAGATGAGTGATAGTGAGTTAATGGTCTATCAAACTGCTTTCTAACCATGTTGTAGTATAAGGGCTCTAGGGCTGATTTCAATGTCTTAAAACATTTTACATGCCAACAAACCAAGAACAGAACCACATCCTCAGCTTTAGTCTCCTGCTAAAAAAGTCAACCTGGTCAACAAAACCTACCTATTTTAGTTCTCAAGTAGGAAAGTAATGTTTAATCCAAGCTTGATGATAGCACTAATGCTCAGTTTCCATTTCAAGAGGATATTGTTGCAAATCTGAATACAATGGACTTTATTGTGATATTTTATGGATCTACACAGTGTTGTATTTTTTTTAACTGGTCACTCATAAAGCAGCAAGGCTTCATTGCTTGAGGACACTTGGGTGTTGGAACAGACATCTTCCATACCCCCTATAGTAAACTTAAAGATATCAATCATATATTAAGGGAACAGGTTGGGCCAGAGGAAACAATGAGACTTTGGGTTGAAAAGATACAAATGTGATGATACAAAACACTTTAAGTCGTTACTTCCCAAAGGACACCCAATCGATTCTTACAGCTCTACTAGCTGTAACAGTAGATGTATAGTATACATGCATGCTGGACTGAAAGTGGCTAGAACATCTGTACGACTGCTCAAAACCATCACTATATGTGTATATATGTGTGTCGCGAGTCAGACTCATGTGAACAGACAGAAACTGTTTAATTTCACTCACACCAGTTTTATGCCAACATCAACAAGGTGTTATTCAAGCATCTGCGCAGCTCGAGGTTGAGTTTCATTTAGGTTGGTGTTTCTATCAGACTCAAGACTGGCAATATGTTCCATTGTTTTCTTATGGACCATCTTGTACTTGGTCTCCATATCCCTCAGCAGTGATAAAGCTTCCTTGTAGCCTTGCCTTTTAACGCCTGTGCTACTTAGGGCGCTGCCTGTACAGAAAACAAAGTGTTACGTAAATAAAGGTAAGGTCACGAAAGGTCAAGCTGTCTGAAAGGGATCACATCAGAAATGTTCATACTCAAAACAACGCGTCTTATCGTTGTACTCTCTTTCATTTCCTTCATCATTTCATCAACCCTTTCAGTTGGCTTCTTTATTGGTTTCAGAGGTGGAAGATCCTTAATCTGTGTACAGAAACGTTAAATTATAACAAGAAGGAGATATAATCTTACTTGTTTTTTACAGTTTTTGTTATATTAATTATAATTTGACAGTAACATTGAGAACAAATGCAAATGAATTTGAAGCAAAATATCAAACCCTTTTCTCTCTTTCTCTGTATGGCATCTGGATGCTATCAAGTTTTGGTTTTGAGTCTCTGTAAACATTAAGATTCTTCAGTGTGTGTTCCAGCATCCGAACAGCTGTTTGAATTCCTGTTGGAAAAAAAAAAGCATGAATATTCCCCTTCACTATGGGGCCATTGTATAGGCAAACTCTTTAGGGCTTGAGGAAAATGTACAAAAATAAACAGCTGCAGGTGAAACTACAGTCCTCACCAATGGCCTCCGCAGCTTCAGGATTTGGTTTTGCATCCATCAACATCTTGTAGCAGTCGAATTTTTCAGGGATAGTATCATCCTCTTTTCTTTCCTCGTTTGCTGCTGTTTCTTTCTCATCAGCTTGAAGATCAAACTTGTATTCAGAAATGTCTGCTGCCTTAACATGAAATAACATTCATTTAAAAAGAAACTGTACAGGTATTAATCTGCCATCAAATTCTAAAAAAAACATTTATACACCTATAGGGTGTAGAAGTCACATTTCTCAACCAACAGGAGCAATATGAAAATCACAGACATTGGACATGTACATACTTGAGTAACAAAGAGGAGTTCTGTATTTTCTTGGACAGTGTTGCCTCTGCTGCTCTTGTCCTCCTCAGTTTGCACAGGACAAGTTGCATCCGTCAACATTGACTTCTTTTGCACCTTTGAGATTAGTTTTTCCACCTGCAACACAAAAATGTAAATAAAAATTAATTATGGACATTTAATTTTCATATAGTTCAATCTGGAGGGTCATAATACATTATGCAGAACATCCAACCTTCCATTTTGGATCATTAGACACCTTCAGTGGGGGCTTCACAACTTCTTGTATCTTCTTACGCTTTATTGTTATCCCCAGTCTCTCTTGGAGGTAATAGGTAAGTAATGGAAGGTCTTCTATGTTCAAACAAAGACATGAAGGCGATTTCAGGTTTCCAAATTCAGAGCTGACCTTAACGAACTTATTTTATAGAAGAGGATTACCACTTCTCTGTGTGGTCAGAGGGTTGGAGTGGATATCAATTTCACAAAGCATTGGGAAAAGAGTGATAGCCATCAGTGCCTCTTCCTCAGCAATCTGATGACAAAACACTGATGAGATACGTTGGCTAATTTTTCAAAAATTGTTGTAATATTTATAGAATAATGGGCATACCTTGTTGTCAGATAAATTGAGGAACTGAAGCTCTGGCAGTGGCACACTGGATCCTTTGCAGTACTTCTCCAGGTTGTCCTTGTGAGAGGTTTTTCATGTTTAATGCACATATTTAAAATGTGGGCGACAGAAACAGTGATGAAACATCTCAAACACCAACTGCAGAATTAATTACCTGCAAGATTCTCTTGAAATTTTCATCATGTTCAGGATCTGGCTCAATGTGGGCTGGTTTGAAGGGATAAAAATGACAACTTCTTTTTCAGAGGATGCTGAGGAAACTCTTGCAGGTCCATTATTAAATTATTTACAAATTACATCAAACAGATTCTTAGCATTTACCAGGTCCCTCTTCCTCAGTCAGCTTTTCAGTAGAAGTCTGCACAAGTTTTAAACAGTCCATTGGTTGCAAATATGGTATTTCAGAAATGCGGTTCCCTTGTAGGTTTAAATACTTTAGCCTGAAATTGAAATAATGAATTGAATATGTATAATGTTTTCACAGAGTGTGTTGTGTCTTAAAATGGCAATGAATGGTCGGAATTAAAGCAGCTGAGGCCAAAATTTCATTTTTATTAATTTTTATTTTTAGCTCCAGCTCCACAGAGGATTTTAGGCAGGATGGTACTGAGGTTTATGGTAATTATTGTTTTTTTTTGCTTAAAAATATTATTTAAAATACCACATTGTGACCTGTTTAGGTTTCTGATGCTGCTGAAGACTCTAGAAGACAGTTTGTTATCATCAAGCATCAGGATTTCCAGAGCTCTAAATTGTGTGTCCTCTTTAGCTGGCCTGTATAAAAGAAAGCATGACAGTACAATCAACCAGCATCATGAAATCCATACAGTGCATATTTTTTATAAAGCAACAATAGTTGCTTACACACACGTGCATATTTAATGTCCTTACATTTGTCAGGAGTGTGGATCTGGAACATTTGTGCACCCCCTTTTGGTCAATTTGAAAATGCATCTTGACTTTGTGGCCTTTCTATGTAATTTACTGTTTCAACAAGAGTTATAACCAAGGCACTGTTCAAGTATTAGCATGATTGTTAAATTAGGAGTTTTTAAGCTAAGTGATGAGTGCCACAACTGGCTTGAAATCTCACTATAAAACTATAAAACATTTGTATTATGAGCTGAGGCAGGGTACTGTATCATGTGCACTGCATGCTTAAGATGTTAGTTAAGATGTGGAAAATAAGTTACTTTAATAACAGCTGCGTGTGGTCACAGTTGGAGGAACCCAGATTAGGAGGAAGATGCTGAAGCTGGTTTCCAGTAAGATGAAGAACTTTTAGACGTGGTAGTCGACCCACGGAAACAATGTCATCAGCTGACAAACTGTTGTAGGATAAATCCAAAACCTGTTAGGATTAAAATTAAATATAAGGGTAAACATAATCACAACAAGAGGATTGAATAGAAAAAGAAGAATGTAAGATATTAACAGACTGTAGGCCTTGAGATAATGCAGTTTGAAATATTACAGATGTTACACAGATTAGCTGTTAATCTGCTTTGCACTATAGCATGAATTAATTATGAATTGTACCCTCCTTCTATCATAATTAACTTTGTTCAAGCACAAATATTGAAATTCTATTTTTTAAAGCCACGATGTAGTCACCAGTAGAGATTAAACTGGCAGTTTCATGGATTCTTTGTTTGTCAGTAGATTATAGAAAAGTGTGAAAGCACTGGAAATATGAAAAAAGAGTTTGTTAGGAATAAAAATCAGGTCAAGTTGCACATTAATGCTGTGACATGTCATTAATCAAAATAAACAACATAAATAATACTAATACTAATAATGGTTTACCTAAAAAGTACAGTAAGCCAAAATCACCTTACCTCGAGATAAGGGAAGTCAGATGCATCAAACGTCATGTTGCAAATCCCATTTACACACAGACTGAGCTCTCTTAAAGACACAAAACTGCTGAAAGACCCTGTAGAAAAACATTTCAGACACTAACTTTTTTTTGTCAGAGAATTTTTTATTCAGTGTTTGCTTGATATGTAGGAATAGTCACCTAAAGAGAGGGAGTTAACAGAGGCATTGATGTAAGCTACATTATCAAACGCCTTGAGGTCTTCTGGCTTGACCTGTGCACAGTTAGGAAAAACTCTTCAGTCAGTCTTGCCCACAGTTATTTTGATTAAAATGTGAAAAGTGACTCTTACAGTATTCAATTTCTGTTCACTGATGTCAACAGAGCTCAGCTCAGATGGTTTATCAACACAATGTAACTGCAGCTACAAAAGAAAATTGAAACTGGTTACTGTTTGTGGTCATCAAAGACAAATGGTTGTGTGCTCTTTTGTCAAATAAGCAGTTCTCACACAAGATTTCAGTGACTTACCAGGAAAGGCCCATCTAATGTATTACCCTGAGCCACAGCACACTTCTCTGGTTTTTTATGAGCCTCTTTTATTCTTCTGTGCACATCACTGTACTTCTGCTCCTCTGCCTTTCTGTAAGCCACAAGCCAATGGCCACCACCTGAAAGAAAGTAAAATTAAATACAAAAATGTCAGCCAATACAGTATGCCAACAGTCTGGTAGGGCAGCAACTCACAATTAATTTCATAATTGATTAATTTTCATATTAATTTGTTATAATTTTTTCATGTTTGTTAAATATGATAAGAATTGTAAAAAGAAAGATGACAATTAAACATGTTTGTTTTGCCCAACAAGTAATCCAAAGCCCAAAAATGAATGAATTAACATGAGAGAAAAACAACAAATCATCACGTTTGAGAAATTTAAACATTTTTGCTTTATTAATGTCTCAAACTCTCAACAGATTATGAAGAGTTATAGATTATCTTTCTATTGATTGACTATTTAACTAATCCACTAAATGTTTTATAGCTACAGTCTACTAATACACGATGCAAAATGCAAAGTAATAAAGGAATTTACTGTAAACTAGATAAGATGTATGTGTTTTATATAATCAGATATCTTAAAAAAAGATATGTTCTGGATCAAACATTTACTGTAATTTACTTTGATTATTACTCTACTAACAGATGAGTTACCAAAGTTTTATGAATTTAAGACTGAATAAAAACTACTTTTGGGTTGCCAGGTAATTAAATATCCTCCTCTAGAAGGACACGTTTGTCTTTTCGCTGTTTCTCTAATTAATCAAATCTAAACAGCTATTTTACCACTCAGTGAACCAAAATCCATTCACAAATAACTTAACATTTACAAGGATGGGCTTGTTGGATTATAATAGAACCATTTATCAACGATTTATTATCATTTATAGGTGACCGGCTTTTTGTGACTGCAGCTGCTTAATGAACTTAAACAAACTCATTCTGTAGTAACCTGGCAACCCACAGGTTGTTGATATTAATGATTTATGGATAATGTGAAAAGCAGTAAATGAATAATTTATTGCTAATAGTTTTTGTTTGTTTTATCATAAATAGTTACCGTATAGTGGACCGATATACCTGCAATTAATTCAACCCACCGTCCTTCCTCGGACTTTGTAATGCTCGGGCTGGGAAACACTGGGTAGGATAGTTCGGCCCATCATCAAATTTATACGATGCAGCAGTCATCTCGTTTCTTTTGTGGAAATCCGTTTATCATGAAATCATGTTTATCTCTTTACGTGAATGTTAATTACGCTTTTCACGCAAAAAAAAAAACAAAAAAAAAACAACACTTGCTTCAGATCCACTGTAATGCCCCGTGTCCTAGCAACAGCCCGTCAGACGACATCACCCCCACCGTCCAGCGGGGGCGCTGTGACGACGACATGGGCATTTTCACAGGGGCGGAAGAGCTCGATGTGCCGAGCTGCTCAAAGACTAACTCAACGATAAGATTATACACCGCCAAGCCCGTCTGGAGGGTTAAAGGCATTAAACAGCCACTGTTGCCATAACGCGACATTATATTTCTTTCTATATCGAAATTCTTTCCAAGACGAATCAACGTCCAACGGTTGGTTAAAACTGTTTAGCTAAGCTAGCGTCTAATAAGAAATAACTACACTGCGCAAGTGTAACGCAGGGTACAACCTGACTGTAATGGGGGATTGTTTTTGATTTTCCCCTCTCCTGTAAGAGCTATAAGCTAACTTGTCTGCTACGTGGTAGTTCTGTTAGCACAATAATGGGGAAAAATACACGATAAAGGGACCAATTTTACGAAGCTCGTTAGCATCCTCCGTCTAGTTTAGTCAGGCCGGGTCCAAGCGAACACGGAAGTGAGTATGAGTCTGTCTTTCTCTCCAGAGACGCCTTCTTTTCCGATGAGCCTATAGTATCATTGTCGTGAACATCAGAGGTCTCTGGTTCGGCGTGAAATTACAAGGTATAATGTCGTTCACGAAAAGATCAAGGATGACGAATGTAAGGAGTGACTAGTGAAGGTAAGGGATTTTTTTTTTTTATGTATATACGCAGGATGGTGTTTATTCTAATGCAATCATATATGTGGCTACGAGGACCTGCTGGAGTGTGAACTCTCAACTGTCTGTGCTTTAAATAAAAACAAAAAAAACAAGACTAAATCACTTACCATACAATTCGAACATTGTCTATTCACAGGACCTCTGATCCACCATGGGAAACACACCATCAAAGAGTGACAGCGGAGAGGAACCAGACAAAACAACTTTGTTTGAAAAGGAGCCAAGTGGGATAACATACAGAATCCCTGCCCTCATTTATCTGCGGCACACTCACACCTTCCTTGCTTTTGCAGAGAAGAGATCATCACCTTCTGACTATGATGCCAAAATCCTTGTTATGAGAAGAGGAACGTTGAAAGATAATGGATCTGTTCAGGTTATTATTGGCACTTGTAGTTGGCATTTGCTTTAATGCTGTCAACACTGTCAACATTATTTGTGCTCATCTTTTTTATTGTTCTTCTTTGCCATGTTTTTTTCCAGTGGTCCTCCAGTCAGGAGCTGTCAACAGCATGTCTACCAAACCACCGCACAATGAATCCTTGCCCCGTGTATGAAAAAAACAGCAAAACGTTGTTTTTATTTTTCATCTGCGTTTGGGGAAACACCACAGAGATCAGGCAGGTCATCACTGGTAAGAACAAGGCACGTCTCTGCTATGTTAGCAGCAGCGATGATGGACAAACTTGGAGTCAAACAAAAGACTTAACAGAGACTGTAATTGGCGAAACTATCCATAAGTGGGCCACATTTGCTGTGGGTCCTGGCCATGGTGTTCAGATGGAGAATGGCAGATTGATCATCCCAGCATATGCCCATTACATGCCTTATAGATGCTGCTCCTTCCCCATTCCTTTTACAGTCTACCCACGTGCACTGTCTATTTATAGTGAAGACTTTGGGCAGACATGGCATATAGGTAAGATGCTTCAAAAAAAGTCATGTGAATGTGAAATGGCAGAGATCATAGACCATGAGGGCAGGAGTCATCTTTACTGTAATGCTCGTAACAGAGGTCATAGATGTGAGGCCCTGAGTGAAAACAGCGGTGTGTATTTTGACAAGCCCCACATTGCTCCAGAGCTTGTCGAACCTCGTTCAGGCTGTCAAGGCAGCATCATTGGCTTTCCTGCTCCTGAATTTGTCCCAAATGATGACACCGAAAGCAAAGCTTGTGGCACATCGCTCTTGTCTCCAGACACACAAACCTGGCTTCTCTTCGTGCACCCAACTAATAAGTCAAGTAGAAGAGACATGGGCGTGTATTTGAACCGATCACCCCTGCACTCTTCAGGTTGGGACAGACCCAGGATCATCCACAACGGACCCAGTGGTTACTCAGACCTGGCCTACAACGGAGACAAGGATCAGTTTTCGTGCCTGATAGAGTGTGGGAAAGAGAGTGAACTAGAGCAGATTGCCTTCATGTCGTTTACCCTTAATGATGTCATGCAGACAGGCAGTAAGAAAGAGAAGAAGATGCGCTAAGTTGTGGTTGTTTTATTTGTGTACTAACAAAGCTCTCTAACATTATCCTGCAACCTAAAAATCTAAGCAAAGGCCACTAAATATACTGTGCAGTAACATCTGTCTGTGTTTACTGTTGTTCTACATTCTGGAGATGATAATGCATGAGTCGTGTGTTTTGTTGTCTCCTGTTTACATGAAAACGTAAAGTCTTAATAGTATTAATATGCAACCAGCTATACCAGGAAGGAAAACCATTTTTTAAAAGTGGGGTGGTTGATTTTAGGCATGCTTTGCTGGACTGTCATTTCTAAAACAGGCTTTGTGTGTGGCATGTTTGACAAGCACTCCATCCCCATTTCTGCATCTTATTAAAGTATAAGTATTTCTGAGCAGTGGAGAGAGTTCGCCTACCTCCTTTTATTTTCATATGAAGATCATAGCTGGCCTTGTAAAGTAGAGCATAGAGTTTACTCCATGCTCAGTCTCTCCTTTATATTTAATATTCTCTGATTCACATATGCCTTCTTCTCCACTGTTTAACGTTAAGCTGTGCCATAGCCTGTCAGGACACAACTTTTTCTGTCAGTCACAATGGTCGCCACAAAGTTGATGACAAAACTGGACAGAAAAGATACACATTCACTTTTTATTGCCAGCTAATCAAGGAAGAGACCAACTAAACTGTACCGGCTAATGGATTAGTAGAGATAATTTATCTTCAGAAAGCTACTTCTGTCAAAAGCATTTGGGTTACTTTGTACTGTACAATGATTTCGCTACATTCATTTTCAAAGTTTATTTATTTACATTTATGTTATTTATTTTCAGTTAATTTAACGTGATTTTCAGGCATTTTTTCCTGGCATCATTAATGATGTGCAATCTTGACTGGGTATGATTGGCTGGCTGTTGCTTATCACATGAGAGCATGATACAGCAGATGAAGATGAACTACTAGAAATTTGCACACAGCTTGTACTGAGCTACATCCTTCTTTGCCTAATGTTGTGAGGCAAATTGCCTCAAGGTGACTCTACAATAGTTTCATTGTGTTTTTGTTGACTGTTGTGGAAAGTGACAAAATCTGCATGAAACATGTATTTTAGTAGAAAATAAAAGTAACCTGTGATCACCTGACTCATCTTGTGTTCAGTCTTGTACACTGTTTTCTAATTACACTGCACTAACAGCTAATTGTTGTGATACGTTATATTTGTATGTCAACAGGGATAAGGTGTTAAAGAATAGAGTACAGATATGGATTTAAAGCAGCTATGAGAATCACTTCATCTGCTGAAGGAAGTATTTGATTCCCTCAGCGGGCAGAAGAGGCTAAGAGCTGCAGTGTGTTGAAATGATGTGAAGCACTTTTGTTGTCAAGCGACCTGTGATTCAACAGATGTGCAGACTGCAGGGATGAATCGGGGGGGGGGGCATTTTAGTAGAAGGTGTAACCTAGATATTCTATGCTTGTAAAGACTGACAAATGATATGTCTTTAATGTGAAAGGAGTCTGCCAATATGTAGTCGACAAATAGATGTGTCATGACATGATGCATGTTGTCTGAGTATCTGGAAAAATTTAAATAAAGAAAATAAAAAATATGTTACTGGCAACAATTCACTTAGTAAGGCAATAATGTTAATAATGATATTCTAAAAGTGTCTTATTGTTAATAAAGCCTACAAGACCAAAGCACATCCAAAAAATATCTCTAGTCTATTCTGATTGGTTAGTTGGTTTTTGGCTGTATTCTGATTTGATTTGGTTTGCCTGTAGCTATATTTTGATTGTTTAGGTGGTTTGTTGGTTTCTAGCCCTATTCTAATTCGTTGGATTAGAGCTGTGTTCTGGTTTGTGTGTAGCCCTTTTCTGATTGTGTGGTTGGCTTTTAGCCATATCTTGATTGGTTGGTTTGTACCAATATTGTGATTGAGTCACAGATGTGTCACCAAGATGCACTGGAGGCAGGAGTGTGTGTATTAGGAACACAATTACAGACATGTTGTATTTTTTATTGGGTACATGAGATATAATGAACCAGAGAAATCCCATACCCTGATAAAAAGTAAGGTTTTTATGTCACCTCATTGGAAATAGGAAGGGCTGGACGCATTATTATGTTTTCAGAGTGTCAGTCAATCCATGTGTCCCTTCAACCACCCATCCATCTCATTCTCATGAACACAAGATCTCAGTAACACCTTTATTCAAACTTAGTGCAAACATTTACTAGAATTTGGTGGTTAAGGGTTAAAGGTCAAGGTCATAGTGACCTCACAAATCTCATAAGAGCAGTATTTTGGGATTTTTGAGAATTCTCTCAGATTTGGAAAAACTGTTGTTGGTGGTTAATGGTCAAGGTCATTTTGAATTGTCTGAGAGGCAAACAACTATGAAGCAGTAATTGTAGTTTGTAATTTTATGGACACTAGTTGTTTATCAATTTTTTATCAAACAAGACTGAGCAAATAAGCGATGAACCATGGCATGCACTTTTTGACAAACTGTTTCAATTGCCTCCTGTGTCCTTGTGTATACAGCAGCAGGCTGCAACCTCATCACCTGCCCTCATCACTGATACTAAGACAAAAGCAACAACTAAGCAAGGTTTGAGGTGTCCTTTATTAGATGTGGAGGCTTGTATATCTTAAATAAGCTTAATAACTGACTACTTCATTTCTGTTTTTCATCGCCTTATCCAACCTGTTTCTTCACAGGAAGGATGAATCATGTGGGAAAACCTGTTTTTCTCTGACGGGGTTGGCAGTGAGCTATCCAACATTTTTCAGCACATATGATTATCTTTATCAGAGAGCTGCTCACTGTAATACACACATATGTGTCATCTGTCACTCTGATGACATTATGGAGTCCAATCCCCGAGAGGCTGCAGATGTTTTCGGTTAGTGGTAAGTGTGTGGAACGTCCCAGCAGGCTCTACTATTTCTGCAGCACAGACAGTCCTGGACACACAGCTGTGAAATTTCTCTTTGTGCCATCCATTTGAATGACCCTGGGGTCCACAGGTGAAAGGCTTCCAGACATTTGTGAGGATGACAGGAGTCCACATTGTTTTGTTTGTTGGTAGAAGGTTGTTATTTCCTTCACATAAAGTCTGTTAGATATTAAGCCATGTAAGTGTGAATATGTTGTCAAGAGCATGTTGTAAAATGTACAGAAGGAGACTGAGAAGCATCTTGGGAGCACATCCCATGTCCCATGTGCTCCCAAGATGGTTCAGGAATGGAGGTTGATGTTATAATCCCACAGTTCATATTGTGGTTAAAAGACCATATTTTGGGATAAGTTGTTCATATGTAGCTCATAAATTAATATCTCTGTACATATACTCAAATAAACAGTTTATTCCAAATGTCAACATGGTAAGTGGACGGTAAGTTGATGTTAATCTTCAACATAAAAGCTATGATTGGCTTGTTCCAGCTAATATGTTCAAGTGAAAACAAAATATTATCTTCCAATAAACAGGTTGAGTACATTTTTGATTCAGAATGGTTTTTAAGCACAAAGCTTCTGTAAGACTTGTAACCTTTTGTCCAAATCCCAATGTAAATGTTTGCATTAGAGCTCTGCAGCTGTTTATATAACAGGTTAAGAAACACAAAAAAACTACCTTGAAAACATATTATGTGCTTTGTCCCTTTAGGTTAGATAGGTTTGAACGACAGACATGATACATTCAGTATGAGTTGTCTCTTCTCTCTTTTGGTTTCTCTTTGTTTGCAAGACAGTAAAATATAAGTTATGCAGGCAAAGTTACATTTTCAAGGATTGATTGAAGTATCTATGTACACTGAAAGCTACACTCAGTCAAACTGTACATCATCACAGAGTCACAGAGGGGAGCAATGTTCCAGCTGCTCCTTCAGGAATTTCCTTCATTCGTAAATCTAACATTTATATCTTTTCTCACTGTGAAACAAATAAGCCTATTTACAGTACAATGTAACCTTGTGCCAGCTAAAACAACGTCATGTATCAAAACACACCCTGCCCTGGAGATTAGTGCTTTTTTCATGGGAAACCACAAAAGGAACAAATCTGAAATCAATACAAAACTAAAGGAAAAAGACATAGGATGCACAGTATAAAATTAGCTGTGCATATGTGCAAGGAATTAAGGGAACAAACAATACAGAGAGAGAGAGAACACCCAGAGAAATGAGCAGAGAAGCTATATTTTTAGGCTTCCACAAAAAAAGTTACATTTGCTAAATCTTACCCCAAGTGACCTGTGGCAAGAGTAATATCACATTTGATTAACTCAGACGTATCATTGGAAAACTGTTAGTTCACCACAGTGTGTCCAGATCTTTGTGTCAGACGCTCAGTGACCTTTCTATATAGTCTAACTGTCTCAAACCTCTGATTTAGGAGCAATGAAGCTCTTCACAAGAATGGCATCGTTGAAAGTGATGTGAACATCTTTTGATACAGTTTAGGACAATACAAAGATTATATGTCAGATGGACACACAGCTGTGTCTGCAGACTGCAGAGGGTCTTTAAAGCAAAAGTGCCCACCAGCCTGGATCCAGGATCAAACTGCCAGACCATTTAGAGTAAAAAATGGCTTACAAGGGCACTGCAAATCTACATAAGCCATAAAAGCCATGCCACATTTACACCCTGTTAGGGCTATTCTCTCTTAAAGGGACATGCGCACAGTTTACAAACAGAAGAGGCAAAAGACTGCCGAGAAAGCAGCAGGGTTGGGAAAGTTACTTTCACTGCTGTTACTGGATTAAAATCCTAATGACATGGTGCACTGAGATTTTTAAAAGCCAATCAAGCAATAATTATTTGCAATGCCATCCATTCATTTCAATTTAGATCAAGATCACTTGTGCCACAATCACTCATTATTTGTGTTAAATATCTTAATGTCTGTCTTGGCAATTTAAACAAATAGACCCTTTTAAAGCATGTGATCTGATCCTTTTTTAAAGTAATACCAGACTGGATTAAGTTTTTTTTTTAACAGTCAGATCAGTGTAATGACTCTACAAGTAATCCATTGTTCCCAACCCTGTAAAGCAGTGAGCGTGGCAGACCAGTCACATGCACACTATGGGAGATGTTAGGCTAGACACATGAGTACTAGCCTTTGGCTCTCTGGCTGCTGGGTACTAAACATCATACAGAATAACAGGCAGCTGCGAGGGGGGGGGGGCAATGAAAACACCGTTCACGCAGAAAAGTTTTAGCACAGAGGTCTGTTTTTTTTCCAAGAGTCAAATATATTTGAATATCTTTTAACCGCTCTTTGTCTCTATGGTTTGCAGAAACCTGTCACTTCAGCCAGTTTTAACCTCCCCCTATGTAGAAATAATTAATCTGTGAACAATCGGCAGTGAACAATATATGACCTGTTTTTTTTTTTTTCACATTTGAAAGATATTTTTTTCATACATGATACAATTTACTGCGCAAAATGGATATGCGCACATACTGGAAGCATAATGTTGCTGAGGACATGCAAGTTGTTGGGTATACAGCAGAGCAAAAAGCGATGTTTCCCAATGTCATTGTCTTCTTCATCTTCTTGAAACATCATCTTTCACTCAGATTTGCAACTTCAAGCGCGTGACTCTTTCTTCGAGTGTGGCTTATTTCCCAACAGGGCATCAATCTCAGTAATGGTTTGAGGGGTCATTTGGGATAAAATCTGCAAGGAGGTGGGGAAGGACAGCATTCAGTTAAAAATGCGATCTTCTGTGGTCATTTTTACCAACTTCATATTGAATGCAAAATTTATTTCTTGTCTTACAAAACTGTATCTCAGTATGTCAAGCAAATTTATTGATGTGGGAGGAAAAAAGAAAAAATATTTTTACCCGGAGGGCACCCAGGTTCTCGAGTAGCTGGTCTGCATTAGAAACTCCCAGAAGCACCGAGCTGACTCCCTCACTGCGCAGACACCAGGCTGTAAATAAGAAAGAAAACCAATAAAACAAATTTGAATCTAATGGCCAAATTAAACATGTAAAGAAAAATGTATTTGAAAAATTTATAGTTTCAGTTAATCATTATAGTGATTTTAAGTCAGTCAAAGCAAGGATATGCAATTTTAATTAACAATAAATTTACATTATAGAATAAACACAAAGTAGGAAAAGAGTTATGTAATTAGCAAATAAAGACATTGATGAGGAGCAGACTGGTTTCACACAGGCAGATCAGCACACAACACATTTGTGTGACACACACATACATCATGCTCAGATCTGTTGACTAAATTTCTTAAATTTGAGTTTCTTAGGACGGAGGATTTCATATGCTGTCCAGATTACAAAGCCCCTGGAGGTAATTGACTTGAGTTACATGTTAAATAAGTGACCACGCATTTTGAGTCAGTAGTCTTGTGATTCTGGTAGTACCAAAAAATGCAAACCTGAGCTCAATCTTATTTTCTTGTCATGCAGCAATACACAAAGTCCCTGTACACTGTCTAACCATGTCATTTGCCTGGGTCATACCTATGGCTAATTGTGCAGCAGTGCAGCCAACTCGGTCTGCCAGTAGGTGGAGCTCCTTGATTTTAGCGAGCTGCCTGCGGCCCTCCTCACTGTTCACTCGTTCCTTCAGCCATTGGTACCCCTTCAGGAGCAAAATGGAGAAAAGCATTGATAAGGCAACATGCCGCACTTCTACAGTGATTTCACACTACAGTGCCCCACTGATCAAGGAGAGAATCACACTGGGTTTCATTGAGAGAGAAATCCCAGAGGAGGACCAGTGAAATCAAACTGACCTTCATTGCTGCTCTGGAGCACTCTGGCACACCATCACTGTACTTCCCTGTGATTAATCCACAAGCCAGCGGAGACCAGGTCATTGCTCCAACACCTGACATATTGGAACAATGGTGGACATTTGAATGAAAAAAATGAAGCTTCATTTACACAAATGAAGGTAAATAGAGCTGTGAGACTGTTGATGCCTGACCAATCTTGTGGTAGAGTTCAGGAAGCTGAACCTCTACTTTATCCCTCTGAAAATAGTGATACTCTGCTTGCTCACACACAGGTGGTATCAGGTTGAACTGGCGTGCCACTGAGTACGCCTCCTGGTGCCAAACAGACAGAAACCAAACGCTATGGTTACCAAACTGCACTTAAGCTGACAGCATGCAGTTTATAAGGAATGGGACATGAGCGTTACCATGATTTCCATGGCACTCCAGCGTGAGGTTCCCCAGTACATCGCCATACCCTGGTTTATTACAAAGGTCATGGCCCGTACAATCTCTGCAAAGGACAGTATATAACATCATACTTCTATTACACTCTTACAGTCACTTTAAGCCATCTGATTTTTTACACATCAAATAAATTATAGCTATTGCAAGAACAATAATTTCATAATCGATAACTGACCTTCCATTGGACTATTGACATCATTTCTGTTGGCAAAAACAATGTCCACATAATCTAGCTGAAGTCTTGATAAGGATCCTCTTAAACCTGTCAAGAACAATATTCAATCATTAAATGTGATGATCAACAAAAAGAGCAATATTCAATAGCCATGCTAGTGGCTTTTAGAGGCTACATTTAGACACATTAGCATTAACATTAACACATCATGATGTCAAAATGCTCATGATGAAAATGTTGCTGTTTACAAGTTATAATGTTGACTGTGTTTACCATTTCACTTTACAGCATGTTAACATGCCAATTAGCACAAAGTACAGCTGAGGCTGGTGGAGATGTCATTAGTTTTGGAGTTATTTAGCCAGAAACCAACAAGTAGCTGGAAATTAAAGTCAGTGATACATCCTCTGGGGACGATGATATTTCACTGGAATTTATCTAACAGTTGTTGATATATTTTTTTCTGGATGAAATTGGTGGAGTGACTGACCCACACTGCCATCCATAAAGCCACTCTGCAAGCATGGCTATTATTGGCAGATCATTAGTAATGCTCCATATAGTCGGTTACTGAAGGGTAAAAATTATTCTGGAGGA
The DNA here is from genome assembly GCA_038496675.1 of Rachycentron canadum. Classification (NCBI taxonomy): domain Eukaryota; kingdom Metazoa; phylum Chordata; class Actinopteri; order Carangiformes; family Rachycentridae; genus Rachycentron; species Rachycentron canadum. The sequence continues at coordinate 13,991,427 of CM076660.1, read as the reverse complement.
GGTTACAGTTTATACACTATATTCACTATACTATTTGTACATTTTTAGGGTCAGTCTGCACAAACTGTCTGCCATTGGATTTAGAGGTCACCAATAATATGATATAGCTTCTGTATGAAATCAAAACAGAAGCACTGCCCCTGCATTAGAGCTGCACGTAGTTCACTCATTACGTTGCCTCAAATCAAAAGCCTCATGATGATAACAATGAAACAGCCCACTCCACGCTTCGGTAACTGGGCACCCCAAGGCCAGACTACTATAAAATAAACAAAGACGAAGGAGGGTAGAGGGGCTGATTAAATGGCTGGAAAAATAACAATCCTGAGATGTTCTATGCACCTCACGTCCTACCAGCAATCATAAGCAACTTCAGAGGAATATCCTTTTTATTCTTTGTCTTATGACACATTCATTTGATTATAAGGCATGTTGACATATTTAGTTTAATGTGACATGAGGTGGCTTTAACTGAGCAAGACAAACAATGCTCGATGCTCTAACAATGTCTATGGGTCATCAAATGATTCATCACAACTCAGGTCTGTTGTACTCTCTGGGAGACATTTCTACAGAAAAAGCACTACACATTTTGATAGAAACAGACTTTTGAACTTTAGTTAATCTCTTAAGCAACTAAATCAGAATCTAGTAATAAAGCACAGCTCTGAATTGACTAGTTTTGTGAGCAGTAAGATTACTGCAGGATGTATTGAGTGATGAGAGTTCAGGGCCTGGGCCTAACCTTGAACCTTTTTTAATCATTATTCTTTATGAATGAATTCAATGGGGTTAACTGTAAAAAAAAAAAAAAAAAAAAAAAAAAAAGTATACTTTACCTTCAATGATGTGTTTTCTGGAGAGTCCTCTCTCTGTCTCTGCTCTGTGGTGTATTTAAAAAACACATGATTCATGGTCCATTGAAATGATAAAAGTGAACAAAGATTCTGATTTTAAGATTAAACATCTTAGTCTATTATATTTTTGTCTATTAGATATATTTTTTATATTTAGTCTATTATATATCTTATATTAGTCTTAAAAAGTCTAAAAAATTATATTTTCTTTGAATGTTATACTTACTGGCCTCCCCAATAGATTTTTGTTGTGATGACAAAACTTGAGCGCCTGGCAAGGACACATGAGTGTTAGGAGAAAGTTTAGATGTGAAGATAGAGTACAAGTGGGAAAATCTTTTTTCTATTTCCTTATTTCTAGTGTATACAGTACTATTTTTTTCTATGGAAAGTGTGACAGTCAGTTTCTCTGTGCCTGCTCTCATTGGTACAGTATATTTAAAAGTACTGTAAACCAGTGTTGAGTTCTTTTTAGATTAATCTGACATTAAAAATGGTAATGACTACAAAAATAAAGATAATGCATAATTTGAAGTCTGACTTACTACTTACAAATGTATTTGATACATTTTCCTTCCAGAGTAAAAATATCTCAAGTATTTTCCACACAAATGATTGTTTGGCAGTATTGTGAGCTGGGAGTTTGTTTTCACATGGTTGCATTTTTGTCCTTTTATAGTCTTTCTGAGGCTAAAGCTCCTCATTTTTCTTAAAAGTACGAATTTCCCTCGAGATAATTTAATAGTGCATCTGTTCCAACAGTAATAGAAAGACATGGTAATGCATTTCAGAAAAGCAAGGGATTGTCAGGGATTATTAAGCTTTCAAAATATATCCATGATCTAATTTAGAGCTTTTCACATGCATGTGAGTCATGTGAGTTTGGGAAAATTAGTAATATCACCTCCATCCTTTCTTCTTGATAATGTTCCCTAGAGTGATTTCCGCTCTGTGGAGAAGCACATCATTGATTGTGATAGGTTGAAGCTAACTTTACATCACTGCACAACAATATTAAAACATACAGGATAACTATAAACAGGTTAAAGAAATCTGAACACACAAGAGAGAAGTTGCAGGTTATGAAACACATAAAAGTACTAATACAAAAACTTTTGAAGTTTTAATTGGTGCCGGCCTGACCTTCCAGAGGCGTACACCTCTGCTGTGTCAAAAAGGTTCACTCCATTCTCATAAGCTATGGTCATCAGGTTCTCAGCCATCTGAGGGAACACACAAATTGAGACTGAGAAAGGGAGACGATGGATAAATTCCAATTACCCAGAGGTCACCTGTGAAGGGCACTATGCAGGAAGGATAATACAGTAAAGACAAAGACAATATCTGGGTACACTGTGCTAGTTTCAAGGTCTGCGGGAAACATTTCTATAATTGAAAATACTGAGATTCATGTTCAGAGTGCCTGGTGTTTGCCACAAAAGTAATAGGAGTGAAAGTGCTCGGGAATCGCCTTTGTGTACTAACAGAGGGCCAACAACGCTCTCACCTCATCAGAGATCTGTGATCCGAATGTCACCCAGGTTCCTGAACGAGAGGAGAGACAGAGAAATTTGTTTTGTTTGAGGCGTTGAAACAGAGATGTGTGTTTTCCTGCACTCAAAGCAACTCACCTAAACCAAGGCAGGAAACACGTAGGCCTGACTTCCCCAGGTTCCTGTGGAAAAGAAGGATGGAAATGCAAACTGTGAGGCTCAGAGATAAACAAAGGAAGATGACACTATGATGTGTTGCCATTGTGAATACATTTGCTCACACATCAATCATAGGTGAGATCTCATCTAACTGTACACTGATGTGTGTAAATGACAAGCAAAGCGGAAAATAATCCTGAATGATGAGACTTGGTTACCTGATCTCCAGTTCTAGGAGGAAGTAGTAGTAGCTACCCTGCAGTCAGTGCAATTATAAGGTACTCATACTGGATCATACTTTTCTCTTATTCTTCTATTAAACTCCATTTCATTGAAATACTTATTCTTCACTAGAATAATATGATTTCATATAGTATACTATATTGTCATCTTCTATCTTTTTTACACAAATATTTTATATAAGTTCAACTTTATATATACACAGACACAGACACACACACACACACACACACACACACATACTGGATAGATAGATAGATAGATAGATAGATAGATAGATAGATAGATAGATAGATAGATAGATATGATGTGATATAATTTAAGATTAACTACAATGGCCATGAAGCATGTAAAAGGGTTTCCCCTCAGCTCCACCTCAATATCAAAATACTACAAACATGTAAGAAGTGGTCGCAGCAAAAGCAGCAGCAGTAAAAATACTAATATAATACTAATAATATACTGTATATAACGATATAACACTGTTGGCAGTAATACTTTTTATACATGAGAACATTTTGCTGACAATCCTTTGTTCTGTTGTTAGTACTGATGAATCACTTTTATTGTATCATAAAAGTCCAAACGTAAAAAACACAGATTCAGTCTTTTAAATAAATGACAGATACACACAGGTGAACAATAAAATGATTTATAATAAATTCCATGGAATGCAACACAAACCAGAGTTCATGTTTAAAACTGAGATGTAACACAAGACGAAACCTGAACCTCACATAACATATTTTCATTGTGTTCCTGAGGTGAATTCTTCCTCCACTATAGCTTCTGAGTTGAAGGCTTTCTCACCTGTGGTTACATTACAGCCTGTGTCTAATTATTTCTGAACAATTGACCTTTTATCCTTCCTGTGTTAACAGTTCAGTGTTTTATACTGGGTCAGTGAAACAGCTGGGGGGAAGTGAGCTCAGTTGAGATCGAGTGCAGGCAAAAGCTGCTTTGGTCTGTTCGGTAAACGGCCCAAAGTGTTCCATAAGCTAAAGAGGAGTCCATCTCCCAACATGCCACATCTGATTATCCAGACAGCTGAATTTTGAAGGGCGAGCAGGGAGAAGCAGAGAGCTGCATTTTCTAACACAGGAGCATGTAGAACTGAAAATGATGTGGGCTTCATGCTTGCTCTCCTCCTCCTCCTCCTTCTCCTCTCCTCCTCCCCCTCTCCCTCCCCTCCTCCATACATGCTCTCCCCCATTCTAATTAGCCAGGGAGCCAGCTGGAAAGGCAGCAGAGCTGCAGAGCAACTCACTGCTCGCCGTCTTTTCATCTCCAGCACCTCTTCCCTCTCTGCCTGTCTGCTTGCCTGTGTCCGCCACAAATAGCCGAATGCAGAAAGACAGACTGTCAGAGCATTTAGACTCAGTTGAACGAGTAATGCTTTTATTTTCTCTGGTCTATTTTTAATGTCTGACCTTAAACTATTTTTAGATTCCTGCATATGTAAGCATTTGTGTCCCTCTTGTGTGTGTGTGTGTGTGTGTGTGTCTGCTGTGCGGGGGCGTCAGTGTCAGTGCGTGCACTGCATGTGGGTGTGAAACACACATTTTTTGTGTCACTACTCGGTCAAAATAGCACACAGGTGGAAGGTCAGGGATGCTATATAAAGAGAAAAATGTTGGTGGGGTTTGATGTAGTTGATTCCTTGTATGGTAATCTGGCTCTTGTTCACTGTTTGTCAACCAATGACAGCTCTGCCTGTTCTCACACAGTGACAGTCACTTTGAACACTGGGGTAAATATAAATGAGGCACATGGGAGAAAACACACTTCAGAGACTTTTTGTAAAGCTTTTTTTTTTTTTTTATCAGTTATTTTAATATTTTTTCTTTGTTTTGTTCTCTCCTTTACTGGCAGTTTTTGTGACATCCATCAAATTATACCATTTTGCCTCGACTTCACTTGGGGGAAGTAAAAAGAAAATCTTTTTCTAACATTTGACAAGGTGGCACCAACAATAGCATCCAAAATTATTCCTTGCTAGTAAGAAACAGCTTTAATTAAAAAAATATGAAATTCATCATAATAAAGCAGTAATTAGGTCTCAACTTGCTACTGTATCATCACACTGAGAGCATATACTGTAATTTACATGATAAGATGGATCTTTATTTCAAATGATCAATAGCATATAAAATATAAAAAATAAGTTATATTCAGCAGACTGTATGTTATTGACATGACATTATTTTTCACCTACACTGTAAAATTTCTGGCGCTTTAAAGTCATGTGTGAAAATCCTATTGTTTAGCCAGAGGCTATCTTGTATTATTGTGTAATAATAACATTAATACATTGTTTACCACCTTAGTCACACATGAGTCCACCTTATTTCAGTGTTCCCATTTTAAAATGGTGCCATGATGAAAAACAGAAAGGTTATGTGTGGCAAGTATAAAACATGAGTCAGCATTAGGAGAATGTCAAGCATCCAGTCGCATCCACAACTGTTATACAAATGCATGCTGCCTCTCGTCCACTGTGCACATACTCAATATGCTTTTCCAGGATGGAAAATAAGCACAGGGAACTGACAGATGAACATTTGATTCACACCATCTATGAGCACGTCATCGCAGGAGCCAATGAGAAAACCAATGGGCATAAGTGGGTGAGTTCCATGACTGCAGAGCCACATGAAATACATTTTTTTTATTATTATTATTTCAAGCCATTGGAGAATGTCATTGTTTCTGTGTGTGACAACTGGCCGCCCCCTCCCTGCTCGCAACTCTGCCACTCTCTGCAGTGCTGCAGTCTGCTAAATTACTATCAGTGAGACTGAGGAGACACATGCTCTCTCTTTCCTCTCACTATCTCCCTCATGGCAGTCTTTCACTCACTCTCTCTCTCACACACACTATCACATACACATGCATGTATGCAGACACTCGGCCTATATTTCATCTGACATGGATTTGGCTGATGTTATGAGGAAACTGATGAGTTCTGTGCTGTACGAGCGTCAGTGGGGCTGGTCGATGGCTTCACGTGGATGTTCACGCTTGATGGGAATTACACCCGGACACAGGCACAGATCTACATACGGTCATGCATGAATGCACTCATGAGCAGGGCACATAGAAACACAGATGCTTCTCTGTAGCCTTTTTAAGTAGGCCTTCCTGTGTTTTCCTGTCTATTCTTTCCTCTCACCATAAATCATCAAACTCAAACAAGGTGATTATAGAGACTTGGGCTCTTCCATACATTATTAATGGAGAAGAGAAAGGAGGCACACAGGTGCTCTGTCATGGTGTAGTCAGCATTTTAACCTATGCTGACATTTACAGTTAGTTTTCACCTGAGACCAGAGGAAGACACTATACAGATGGTTCAGTGCAAATGATGGAGTTTTTTCCCTGCAGTTGTCATAAAATGCCACACACATGCTGAGCAGGCTGTTCTCCAGAGGGAAGCACACCTAGATATTAATAACACATCTGTGTGTGTGTGTGTGTGTGTGTGTGTGTGTGCTTATACATGCATTTTTCTGAGCACAAACTGTGGGAAGATTGTGGACTGTCTGTTCTCATTTAATAATGTTGCACACTGTGTTTCTGGGTTTTAAAGGGTCACTTCATCCAAATTGGGAGGTAATGTCCCCTCTCGAGTATTTCTGATTACATTTTCAGTTACAGTAATCACAGCGCTGACAAATTCCATTTTTATCAACACCTACATCTCTTTTCCTTGTGTCCTTGTTACTCTGGATAATCCAAAGTTTTGCTAAGGGACTATTTTTTCTGTAGAAAGTTTAATTGAGAAGATTTCCAATTAAACTTTCAGTATGTCAACTAAAAATAAGTATTTTCAGTGCTGTGAGCACAAGACACAAATTCCATTCACCTCCACTGAACTGAGGTTTAGGCACATTAGGGACGGATAAATTAGGAGATAAACTCAAACAATGAGATAAGGGAGGAAATGTTATTTCATCTGAATCAGCTTTTTAACTCTAAGTGACAAGAACACTGTAATTCTGATACATTACTAAATCTTGCATCAACTATTATTAATGAATTGGGCTAAACAACAGACTTTTCATGTTACGCGTTTTTTCTAATTCACTTTTTTTAAAAGAGTTAGGAAAGTAGGTCTGTCCTAATTATAAAATACACATTGAGTGGAGCAAATGGAAAAAAAACTAATAAAAAGCACAAAGACAGACACATACTACTCACTTTTAAACTCAGCTGCTCTAATCCAGTGCTATAACTAGTGACAGTGGTCAAGACTCTCCTATTAAGTGCAATTGCATGTAATGAAGAGACACAGCTAAGAGAGAACACCAGCTGATACTAAAAGTGTGAACTTTTTCTTTTAATTGTGTGAAGTGTTTTGCTATTCAAAATTTGGGACTGGACATGAGGAGTGAGACTCCTCTCATTGGCACAGATCTTGTTTTTGAACGTGACTTGAAGGTGAAACAAAACAAAAATGCCTAATTACTTTTAATCTTGAGTCATTTCAACACGTTCAAAAGGAGTTCATTAATTAAAATCATCTTTTAAAAAGGTCACTGCACTGTGCTGCTACCTGCTGACCAGTTTGATGTCTGTTGAGAGAGGGATGAAGATAAATATATGAATTATACGTCACTTTCCTGCTCTGCTTTCTCATAAATACAGACCTTGACAGCTCAATGAATTTAAAACGATTAAACGCTGAGGTGTTTTGGAGCATCACGCATGCCTCCATTTGCCTAGTTTTCCTCGTTTCTTGTCATTTAGGCATCTCAAGAGTTACTTTATGTGATGTGGTAGCATTTGTAACAAGTAAATGATGAAATCACTTTTATACACCAAAATATTCAGCTTTTTAAAGTCACTCGGAAATTGTTAGAAGACCTCAAAAAAAAAATGTAAAGCTATTTCTTTCCTTTCATTCATTCATTAAAACAACAACATTTCTTCTGTTATCTATCTGTAAGAACAGTCTTATTTTATTATCATGCCAAAATTAATTTTAATCAAAAGTGTATTTTTCAGCAGAGCGAAAAAACTGAGACTATACAGAATGTACAGAATTTCAAGTTAGATCACAAATTGAAATACTTTTTAGGTTTTTTCCAGGACCTGTGCAGACTCTTTTCCATGAGTCTGTGTTTCTGCTCTTACATAATGACATGCAGTGATGACTTTGTCTTTGCCAGAAGACAAAATCAGCCTTTGACTTTGACTAGACAGTCATATTCAGAAGACGTGACGTGGATTTTCTGGCTCTGATTATGATGTTCTCAGTTCAGAAAGAGCCTGCTGATTACTGCCGCCATCACATCCATCCACGGGTGAGTATTGACAAATGCAAGCCTCATCAAACAACACTGAGCAGTTATTTCACTTATAGCAGTTATCCACTTTATGTACTTCACTGTGTACAAGTTTTAAGATCTTTTTGGGGTTGATGTGTGGATATTTAGCTCCTACATGCAGCTGCACAAAAAATGATGATCTAAATCATTGTTCATTATTTATAACTATAACATTCACTAACCCGTTGATATATATCAGTAGGTGGTAGATGAAATAAGCAGCCAGATTTTTGCCGTTTAGCAGCCAAAAACAGATCATAGCTGGGATATGTCTTGGTGATGAGCCAGACTGAAATCTTAAAAGCAAAGTCTGACTTTGTCTAAAATTTGTTGGGCCTCAAAGTCAAGTTGTAGTCCATTGGGAACTCAATAAAAAGGCAGCGAGTGGACAGTTTGAGATCAAGGTTGTTTTTCTCACAGAAACCTTTGTTTCCACTGATTGTTAATCATGATAACAATATGAAGCTAAATGAATTAATTTTCCATTGAATATCATTCATGATGATTCCATTCTGTGAAATGCATACACTGTTTGTGATTTATTGCAAGTTACACACACATGGTTTCCATAGGGTTTAATAAAAGTGAGAACAGTCTGCTGCCCACACTTTTCCACAGTTGTTAGGAGGCCACTGTAAAACCATATCACTTAAAGTAAATAGTCTTGGATCAAATTAACAAAATGAAGCTGTGAAGCGTGCGTGTGTGTGTGTTTGTGTAAAAGGGTAACTGTAACAACAGGCATACTGTAAGGGTAATAACACTGGTGCCAGATCACTGCCTTGTGGCACTTAATGACTCACACTACATCTGTAAAACTTGACAGGGCTGTTTATCAATAACAATGACGTGATCATTACTTCATCAGCTGCTTAGAATTCAGGCTTTCACTGTTTAAGTGTGCTCTGTACGAGAGTGCAACCTCTCAGCATAGTTCAATGTCAGGACACTTCAATTCCTGATACAAATGCAAATACATGCAAGGCTTGTTCTCCAGTTCAACATGCGGCTGAGTATTAGGTATCATTATTATTACAGCGATGTAGTATATCACCATTCACTGGGAATTACTATTTATTTGCTTTAACAACTGCTTGTTATGTCATTCCTCTTTGAATAAAACAAGCTGTAGACAGGTGTGGGGGTTCAGGATCATTCTTGACCTTGAAAATAGAAGGTTAATCCGAACTCAAAGTCCGCCATCAAACTTTCCAGACCTTTCTACCACATCGCAGCATCTGAGGAAACTCACACTGATGAGCCTGCAAGACTAGAGGAGACCTACTGGTTTACATAGGGTCATTTAACTGTTAAACAGTTTGAGATTAGAGTTAGATGAGAAAATTGATACACCACTGCCATATCTGTTCTTTAAACATGAAGCTACCACCAGCAGCTGGTTAGCTTAGCTTAGCATAAAGCCTGGAAAGCCTGACCCTGTCCGAAGGAAACAACACTCACTATTAACACATTATATTTTTGTTTGTTTACAAACACAATGGTGTTCTTTGTGCTAAATTAAATTAGCCAGCTACTGGCCCTGGCTTTATTCCACAGGTGTGACATTGATCATCTCATCTTGCTCTTGGCGAGAAAACGAATAAGCTTATTCCCCAAAATGTTGAACTATTCCTTTGACAAATTATGAGCTGAGGCCCCGAGGATGACAGATTTAGAACAGCAAAAATGGTGTTCATGTGTCATCATCCCTGAACCCCCTCTTGACGATCCTGCTGCCCTGGAAGTTGTTTTACAGACCATTTGTTTAACAATGTTTTACTCTTAATTGGACTCTTGTTTCTGTGTGTTATAGTGTCGAGTGTTTTGTGTAAACGTGGGTTTCTTTGCTAGATTGTGCATGTTTTCACTCATGCATGAAGACACTTCAGCTGCCACTGACACAACATGCCCCGCGGCAATTTATGTACAACAATCCATGAGAAATGTCCGACAGCGGCAGATAAATCTACACTGGAAATGAACCTGACCTGTTTACCAGGTTGCTGTTGGTGAAAGGAGAGGGCCTTGTTACCATAGAAACAACCAATTTGGAGAGTGACAGAAGTTTGTCTGACTCTGGGAGTCTCCTCTCCACAGGTACAAAAACACAGGGCTGTTTTAAATACATTTAGAAGAGAATGAAGACAGCCAATGTAATTATATGAACATAAGTCGTAAATCTGTGTGTAATTATCTTCTTATCTAGGTTTGGGTGAGACTGATGTATTCAAACATCATTTAGCAATAAAGCCACAGAAATGTGTTGAAACTTCTTTACAGTTTTGCAGTTATTGTAATTACACAGACATAACTGCATTAAAGTGTAATCTATTCAACTCCTCTAAGATAATAAATCCTTAAAAACAATGTTTTTAAGGATAAATTGTTTATTTATTAGCAATTACTCTTGAAGAAATGAAGCTGATTTTCTATTATACACATGAATAGTGGTTCTCTGTTGTTCCATTAAAGCAAAATGCACCTAATCTACACACCTTACTCTATCAGCACTTTTCCTTATCTTAAAATTTACACACACACACACAAACAAACACACTGGTCAGGTCAACAATCAGATAATGGTGCAGTGCACTGCAACAGTATTTACTGTGGCACTATGGAAAATTAGTCAGAAATGGAGAAACTTTGATCAAAGAAAGGAAATAAAGGGAGAGATTCCAACTGAGATAGTTGGGACAGGGGGCGACAGCAGGGGCTCATGGGAGTGATAACTGGCAGCAGGTGCCATTGTCTGTGATGAATACCGAGGTTAATGAGATAGCAGGGAAAAACATGCAGTCAAACAGGGCAAATAGAGGTAATGATGGGTGCCATCTGGAAAATGGAATACAGATTGAATTTACTTGCAGTTGTTCACTTCTGCTCTGTTGTGGTATTAATTTGGCCTCAATCAATGTCATGTCAAGAAATCTGCGACATTTACTCTCAGTGCAGACACGCAGACTCATTCATCCAGCATGCGGACATGATTTATGTACACATGCATTTCTTCCTTCCTGACCTCAGTCTGATTGCGACAACAGTGTAAAATGGAGAATGTGTGACCACTGTTCTGCCACAAACGCAGTCCGTGGTTGGGTGGTGGGGCTTTGAGCGGACTCGGTTGCAAAAAGGACTGATAAGCGACAGCAGTGCTGGCTGATTAGAAAATAAGACAGACAAAAACTAAAGGCAATGCCTAGGGTGTTGCCACTGGCAACTGGAGCTGGCCATATGCTATATAGACTTATTGTGCTGCTGCTGCATTCTCTATTAGTGACACTTTCCCTGAGACAGCAGAGCATCCAGAATAATCCCACCAAATTAGGAGTATGTGTGCTATTCTCAAGGCAAAAGGGAAAAAAATAGCGATAGAGATATCTGGGTTTTATCTTGTGTCTCATTCCCTTTTTAAACACCCTATTAAATAAAAATTAAATTGACTGAAGAGAATGTCAGCAATTCAATCAACCTGATTAACAGGAAAACAGGTCATCAAAACTCTCCTCCAAGTTACCGAATTTTACAGTTAAAGAAAGCAGCAGGTATGTGGTCAAGCTTTTATATGGTATCATTTTAAGTGCATGCTGTGAGTTCTTATATGCATATTTATATATGTATACATTATTTCCCACTGCTCTAAGAAACCCCTGTGTGTGTGGAGGCTGCATGAACCGCTGTCCTTGTCAAGCTGAAACTCTAATCCATCAAGGTGAACCGAATATGATTCTAAAAAAAAGAAAAGAAAAAAAAACGCTTTTTCTTGCTGTTTATCTGGTCTGCTTTTCTTTTCCTACATCATGACTCAGACGTGGTGTGTGCAACAATGGCTTTCTGTGCATATAACATAGTCTACTGCAACACTATTTTATAAAATTGAAATGCTTTTAAAACCTAGCAAGAAAAGCTGGGTGTCCTGGGGTGATTTTAGGAAAGCTGTTATTGGAGGCAGGCTTTTTATGAATCTGTTGTGAAGAGCAAGAGGCCAGGAAAATCTACATAAAACACCCAAGCCCAAGGCAAATGCTCCTATATGCATACTGTCTGTTATACTGTGATCAGAATTTTGGTTGTTTCCTATGGATTACATAAGCATCTTTACATCCATCCGAGTAAGCGTTTTTAAGAGTAAATGTCATTCTATAATGTCAGTAAAATCACTCCTGTATGTGCACTAACTGAGGTGCTTTGCTAATGGATACAGAGGCAGCTGCACATTATTATATGTTTGTTGGTGATAATTCCCCTCACATCTCAACAAAGAAATTGTTGTGATGAGACAATCACCTGCCACCTTGTTTCTGGTAGAGGATTTGCCACCAATGCTCATCATGATGATCTAGTGCCTATAGGAGTTAATCTGGAGGTCAAAAGGCCTTAACAACAACCACGTCTGAGTCAGATCCCACTGATGTGAATTAACCCTCCTCCACCACCTGAAGCTCCAGCTCCTCACCTCCTCACTGGGCCCATACTCACCTGTACTTCATACTGGTGTGGCGCCCGATGGCCTCCTTCATGTGGGCATGGCCCTGTGGAGTCTGACGGGACCCGGGCCCCTCCCTGGTCTTGACTGAGCCCTGGGAGATGTAGTTGCCATTGCTCCCTTGTCCACTACCTCCTCCTCCACCTCCACCTCCTCCTCCACTACCACCACCACCTCCTCCTCCTCCACCACCACCGCCCCCTACTCCTCCACTGCTTCCTCCGGGTGGCGGGGCGGTTCGAAGGCCACAAAGCCGGTCCTCACTGCGACTCTTGAGGTTGTGCTCAGTGCAGGCGAAGGACACCTGCATCCTGACCCTGGTTTCCGGTGTCTCTTATTTCTGAGAGAGAGTTAAGGGGCTGTGGGGGACAGGGATGTGGGCAACCTTCTCAGGAAGCCACGCAAACTGTAATGTCTGCAAATTTTCTGTACTGCTTGACACTGCTTCCCGTTGTGCTGTTGTGGCAAAGCAGTGATGCTCATACAAAGGGCTCAGACAGGGCAGGTCAGAGATTTTGGCTGAGAGCTGGAGGGAGCAGGCAGGAGTCCAGCCTCTAACATGACACACACAGAGTTACCGTCTGCTCTGTCTCCTGTCTGGTGATGCAAACCTGGCAAAAGGCTTTTAGAGTTTTCACACTCACAAGATGCATCAGGGCGGCCCTCCAAAAACCATCAGGAAGCTTGTAAGCTCACAGCAGTCCTCAGACAGATTTGAGGATGTGGCAGTTCTTGGGAAGACCCCAAAACCTCAGTGCAATAGATTCCTCCCCCTCGAGAGTGTCAATCAGTCTGGGCCTTTTCGCACATACATGCACAGGCAGGCTCGTATGGCTTATGTTGGGTGGTAGAGCACTCTTCTTCTCTTCAGCTCAGGTTAGTTGTGTCGGACTTGAGCCGAGGAGCTCCGGAGTGTGCCGCAGCAATGACACAATCACAGCTACAGGCATCCTCGCACCTCGCGTCGAAATAAGGCATTTTTCTCTCTCTGTCGCAAGGTGGATGAGGAAAGACTGGCTCAGTTGCTCAAATTTACATTGCTTTGGTCCTAACAGGGAAAATAGACTTGATAGGATGCGAATTCACACAGTCAAAGCCGACCGATGCATCATCGCCCAGCAGCCTCACGCAGCATCAAATTGATGCAAGAGACAGAAAGAGAGGGAGAGACAGAGAGCGAGAGAGAGAGAGGGGGGGGGGGGGAGCGGCAACAAATTCAGGAGCAAACACAGAGCCGGTTCTTTTACCTTCAGTGTGTGAGGTCGTTGACATACCGGCAGCATCTGTGCACGTCTCCTGTTATTCGACAAAATCTCACAGTGCACGGATTTGAAAACAATGCCGGCATAGTGGCCCAAAAATCAGCTGCAGACATTTCAAACGCTCGATGATGATGATGATGATGATGCCGCCTCTCGGCTCTTCCTCAGCATCATTTTGTCAGTTCAGAGTCCGACTTCTTTTTTTTTCTTTTTTTATTTCTTTCCCTTTTTTTTACAGAGGCTCCAAAAATGTTCACGACACACGAGCTGTGTGGGGGTTTGCAAGATGCTCTCTCTCTCTCTCTCTCTCTCTCTCTCTCTCTCTCCCACTCTCCCTCTCTCTCTCTCGCTCTCTCTCTCTTTCTCTCCCGGGTGTGATCTCTACATTTTTCATCACACGAGTGTACACACATTTCATCACATCGTCACATTATGTTAGTGAAGCTTGTACGCACAATAGTTGGGTTTTGGAAACTGAAACCAAAAAAAGAATCATAATAATGCACCATTATTATTATTGTTGTTATTATTAGCACAAAATGCCAGTTACATTATAGATATTACAATATCCTAAATATTCTTATTTTAATTTTCATCTTTAGTCGACGACAAATCGCCAAAGCTCCTTTTTTTTTCACGCATTTCTCTGCTTTTCCATGTGCAAGGATCAATTTTCTACCACACCCAGTTTCCATGTACAAATCAATCTTTTTTCAACTGATCTGCTGTTTATCTGTATGGCTACTCACCAAAATTATACTAAATCACTGTATCATCATCGTCATCATCATCATCATCAACATCAACATCATCATCGTCATCTTAGAACAAAGCACATTTTTTCTAAGTCAGCTCACACAGCAACTTGACACACCACAGCATATCATACCATTTTGCCTCACATCACATCATATTAAAATAAAAGGCGTGTGTCATTTAGTAGCCAGGCAATGATAATAGCTCCTTTAAAGCACTGTTGACAATGTGAACTGCCACAGCCTCAGAGAAGACTGTCAATCCAAAAAGTTTCAGTCAGTGCTCAAGTGTCTGCTCTGCAGCCTCTGTTTGTCACAGCAGGACCATCTGCAAAGAACCTCACTTATGTAAATACAAAACACACACACACACACACACACACACACACACACACACACACACACATAAACACACACAGAAATATTCATAATCATATTCTGTCAGTTTGTTCTCACGCCCAATGATATTTCGCTTTAGAGCTCTCTGCAGCTCTAGGATGAGCTGCCAGCGAGTTGGCAATCAGCTCTTTTTAAAGAGCTATTCAGGACCAGTTGAGATGGGAAGTTTCCAGCTGCATATGCAGAAAGAAAATGCGAGTGCCACCCACTGTGACACTTAAAAAGAGAAGGTCTAATAATCTCCTCTCCTGTACAAGCGCCGAGAATACCTGCACAGACACTTGGATGTTACAGCCCTAATGCATTCAGTTTTCCAAGAAACCTTTATACAATCACATTTTACAAAATATTTTACATATAGGCTCATTATGTGGAGTCTGATCCCCCTGACTGAGACTTGGAGCCCTCCAACAATAGTTCAGGGAGTTGAAAGTATATAGACTATATCCTACTTATGTGCAATAATATATATTACAATATATTTCTCATATTCATGGCTGAAGAATCTTGTATTATGACTTCAGTCACCCACTAAAATGGACCATTTCTTAACCTTGACGTTAGCTGAACGTCTCCTCTGCCTGCCTCTCTCACCTATCAGTGGCTAGTTACTGACTTATAGATTAGCTAACCAATGTTAGCTAGCTGTTAGCACACTGAAAGCCCCAAAATGTTTCTGAGTGACTGAGTGAGTGATCATATTTCCACCATTGGTCAGGAAATTCAACATCAGAGGAAATATTTTACTTTCTACTCCACTATATTTATTAACAGCTTCAGTTAATAAATATACTATACAGAGTGTAACACTTGTGCTTTACTGGTTTTGATTTCGCCCCAGAGAAAAAGACACCCATCGTATAATTTGCACTCTGTATAGGCTGAACCTGCACTCCAAACAGCATCCATCAGCACACAAAGCAATGACACTGACTTAGTCTGCCCAACAATTTATATTGCATAAAAATTGATTGCTCTGGATATCACCAAGGCTCTGAAGCTTCACTTCACTCTCTCTGAGCAATAGCTGCTCCATCCCCTATGTAAATACATCAATTTCCTTTGCTGCAAACAAGAAGGCTGCAGTAAATTGAGGTCTCAGGAAATCAGGGGATAGATCTTTCTTATGGAAAGGCCTTATACAACTGATTGTAAAATGGTAATCGCCTTGAGTCTGCCATCACAGTCTGCACCTAAGCTTGTTACAAAACATGTTTCTCCTACTGGTGATCCTCCATAAACTGTGAAATATACAGTACAGATAAAACACTCAAACTAATTTACATAATGCTGGTCTGATCCTATCTGCAACTCAAGTGTGTTTTTTTTGTTTTTTTTTTAAATGTCAATGTATCCAGCAGAACATCAGGGTTTCTTGATTGCTGCAGAGATGGTAACAGATGGTTTTGACTTGTACCAAAGCAGAAACAAAGAATGCTGGGAATTGTTATGGACATACCTCCTCATGAAATGTGCATGTGGTTTAAAGAAGCTGAAGGCATTTATCCTCAGTGAAACTATAACATTAAAGTATTCCCTTGTTTTTCTTATGGTTTTGGTTTATCTTGAAATGATTTAGCTTTGAATTGAATTTGTTGAAAAAGGGAGAGTCAGAGAACAGTTATTAAATGCTTTTAGCAGAATTACTTTGACTTAACTGACTCAAAATTCAGACTCCATTCAGACAAAGTGTAACACATCCAAACCTTTAAGCTTTATTTTATTGAAAGATGAGATTATGAATTCAGCCCTCATAATCTGTTTGTCAAAATTTAAGAATCTCTCTCACTTTCCCAAATTTGCTCTGTGCTCAGGAGATGAGTGGGTGTGAAAAATTAGTGTTTCCAACAAAGCCAGCAAATCACAGACGTCAAAGTTGAAGTTATCAGTCATCAGTCATCAGTCAAGTCAGCAGTTTCAGTTATGAGGAGGTTTAAAGCTGGTGCATCATTACCACAGCTAACACATCACACACAGAGGCTGTAGAGGCACTAAAGACATTAGATATAAAGAAGAAATTCACTTGAGCCCTTTCCAATGAGAGAGCTAGTGCTGGTAGAATCAGCTGAATCATACTCTGCTATGACTTAAAAGTTCTTCAGTTTTAAAATGGATGCTGTTCGTAAATGCTACAATAAGTGCTAGATTTGAGTGCAAATAATGGATTTTGTTCTGAAATTGCAAGCATTGCCAGTTCATTCAAATGACACCCTCTAAGATGCAGAAATTGCTCCTTTCTATAGACTGTGAATCATTGTGCCACAGGGCTGACATGTCTGCACACCGAGGTGACACTGCCACCTAGAGGCGGCTTTGTTGCAGTCTGAATGACTGTGTGGAAAACAGGCTGTCAAATTAAATGCCTTATTGAGCCATGAAATCCCTGTTTCCTAAAATTTAGGTTTCTAATAAACCATGAGTGACACTCACAAATAAGCCACAGATATTCTCAAATGATGAAAATGATGATGAAACATGAAACAATATGAAAATTTTCAGTGGAAATGGATTCATGGCCACTTTTTTTTTTTTTTTTTATCAAAAATTAGCTAAAGTGGTCACCACCTGTCCTTTCCTGTAAAAGCTCTGATGTGCTTTGAAATCTAATCAGATGCCTCATATTTCATTCTAGGTCACTGGTGAAAAAAAACTGCAAATATATATATATATACACACACACACACACACACACACACACACACACACACACACACACACACACACACACATTTTTTTACACTCATAAATGTTGTCTCCACTTACTTCCTTCAGTTACAGGTCTCTTTAAACACTTGGCTACACTTATGCATTATTAATATATTTGAAAAATATTAATCACGTTATTATAATGTACCATCCACAGATGGCTGAGTGCTCAGGATTGTCTGACCCACTAAAATAAAATGTTTAGTTTATTCTGTGGTTTCTCCTTCTTAGATGCAATTGCTAATCAATCTACCTATAAAATCTATAGGTGATTGAAGTTTTTCACTTTAAAGAATCAACTGATATTATGATTTCACATCATATCTTTTCTGCTCTTACAGACCTCTTGCTCTTTTTTCCCCTTCTCTCTGCCTCCCTCCCTCTCACCTGTATGTCATTGCAGAGCGCTCAGCCTCGCACTCAGCCAGGGAGAGGCCACATTCTCTGAGGTAGAGCTCCAGTCGGCGTCTCTCCACCAGCCTGTGAGCCGCCTCCAGGATCTGTGAAGCCAGGGCCTCTGACTCAGTCCTCTGGTCCGAGGTCTTGCTGCTCCGGGCTCCAGATTTGGCCACAATACTCCCTGAGGAGGACGATGCCTTGGGCTTCTTGCTGATGCCATAGAGGTCTTCCACAGAGTATTTGCCTCCCTTTCCTCCTCCAGTACCACCACGACTGGCAAACATTGTTATCTGGACTCAAGTGCAGCAACTGATGAAAATCGTTCTTCCCTTTTGCTCGGTTTTACCTTCTACATCTACTTTAGGTAAAAACAGCTTCTGAGTTCGAAACAAAACAACAAGGCAGTGCTATTTTGAAAGGGATTCATGAAGATTTGAAACATCCGGCCCGAGGATGTCAGACATCAAACTGCTTGAAGTACCTGTAAAATATCAAAAGGTCTTGATTGCTCCTTTGTGGAGTCTAAATCCAAAATAAAACAAAGCCAGTCCTAACATGTCAGCAGCAACACCCAGTCACAAACAATGACTCCAGCTGATGTGAGGTGCTTCTTTGAGTAAAAATGGATAGGGAAAGCAATCAGCATCTTTCTCTCTTTATCTCTCAAAGGAGGGATAGTAAGGGATTTGTGCTGAAGCCCCACCAGCTTACATTTGTTCAGATTAAGAGAGCGCCCGGATGAAGTATCTGTTCTTCTGTGGCTGCTATATAATTTGAATCAGAGGAGGCTGTGACAGTTCGACTCTCTGACCTTTTCTCCAGACACTGAGTAGTAATATCTTTTGTTTTTTTCACCTACATGGGCAATTGATCAGTTAATCTGCAGGGGCCATGTCATCATAACCAGTTCTCCTGCTGCTTTCCAGCTCCCGTTGGCTCAAACAAAGAGAGAGTGGCATCCTCCCAAAGCCTGGCATCAGCTCCAGGCCAGTGCTGAGTGTTATTGTTGGGTTCTTGGTTTAATGTGCTAGCCAAACCCCTAGTGTGTTTTTCACACAAACCATGAAGAAGCACTGAATGTGTGAACTTTCCACTGGAGGTGAAAGTGAACTCTCTTACTACTGATGGAGAGAATAGAACAGCATCTGAGTGTTAAAATCAACTGAAATTAAAGAAAATGAAATGAAATGGAGACACAGGAGGATACAGTTAGGAAAAATTATGATACTGATGGAGAGGATTACCTATCTCCTCAACAGTATCTGCAAAGAAATCCACCTTCTAATCTCATACATACATAGCTGCTAAATCCCATATTAACGACAAATATTGGAAAAAGAAATTAATATGCATTTTACATAAAAATAAAGACACCTACACACACACACACACACACACACACACACACACACACACATACACTAAAGAAAAATACACAAATACAATCAGAGTTAGTTAGTTAGTTAGTTAGTTAGTTAGTTAGTTAGTTAGTTAGTTAGTTCATATTTTGAAGGTGATGAAAACATTTGACTCCCATGTAACATAGGATTAAATACCTATCAATGACTTAATGGATGAATGAGTATACATCTGTACACAAAGGTCAAACTCATTGACTGTGTGAGAATCCATTCATACGTCTGTTTAACAGATTCTGTTCCTCTATCTTCCAGCTGTCATGGTGGTCAGGGACTGTTTCTAAGCTGCAGTCCTCCCTGCCTTGGCTTTTAGAGGCAGAGATCATCTGGGATTAAGCTGCTGCTATAATCGCTCTTTCGATTGGCCAGAGTCACACAGGCAGCTGGCGGAGGTCAGTCTTGGACTTCTGCATAAATTACAACCTCCTGGGTTTCCAGGCAGTAGAGGTTGGGTGGTGGTATCCACCAGTTCCAAGTAGAGGGATTATTATGTTATGTGGACAGGATGAAGAAGTACTGGACAGAAAGATATATATGTTTGCATTTCTGTGAGTGATCCTGGTTTCCATATTGCATAACTGTCCAATATCTGGGTTAGAACAGCAGAGTTTGTTTTTAGTAATATGTTGCATAACTGTGCAAAGATAGATTTAGTCAGTCTGACAGTATAGTGAGGTATAGTAAGGGGTACAGAGCACAATATGACAAAATCATGCTACTTTTTCTGTTGTGTACTACTGTAGAGCAGCGGTTCTCTAAATGGGCTGCAGGCCTGTCTGGGGGGCAAAGACTCACTATAGGAGAGGTGTGAATGAAAAATCTGATACTAACTTGTGTGAAAAAAATTGAAAAACCTGCTGATACAATTGTGCTGACCTTTATTTAAACAAAATTCAGCATGGATCATTTTTAATTAGTTGCTTCACATCATTGTTAATTTTTAAAAATTGTTGGGTGGGAGGGCATGATCTTTTTTCAGCCAGAATAGTCTGAGAAGCCTATCACATACAGTGATGTAAAGGGGCAAGTTCAGTTGTCATTGAGACAAATGTGCTCACTTTCTTATGTGTGGCACAAAAATCATGCCACTGTTGTTCAGGATCCTTGTTACTCACTAGCACCTTAGTTCACTGAAACAGGATAGGTGTGAAAGAGTCACATTGGCAAATCACACAACCAAGCTAAGGAACTGTATGAAAATTATTAAACCAGTCCTTGAAGTTAAATGACAAAATATATTATCAATGCCATTAGGAATGACACAGAAGTTCTTTTCAAATACCCCTTTTAGAAGGATGACACAACTTCTCAAAACTATAAATATATTACTGCTGAAGAGTAAGACAGTTTTATAAAGTGACAATGTTATCATAAAGGTTTAGTTTAGTTTAGGCACAAAACAACCTTCTTATGTTTAAAGACAGATCGTGGTTTGGGTTATGATAAGCAGGTTACTTTATTAAGGTACTTTGGAGACAAATTAATGTTCATAGTGTCCTAACCTGTTCCCCAGCCTTACGTCCTGCCAGTGTACTCTAAATCGCTATAATAACTTTCATTGCAATAATCTTTGGGACTAGACAGCTTTTAACCTGAGCATAAATATCTGTCTTTTAAGGACACTGCTGTTGTCGTTCTTCTATAGAAGACAGTCTCAAATTTTTGGGGTGGGGACAAGGCTGCGCATTATGTGTCACTTTTTAAAAAGGTTGGTCCTCCTACATATTGTCTTTGGACAGTTGGGCTTGCCAATGCAAATTTGTCAACGAGGTCTCCTCACAACTAAAGGGACACCAAAATGCTGCTGTGGTTCTACGGGGGGTCCAACAAGGGCCAGTGCCCCAGTAAGTCTGAGCCTGGCCCCCCCTGTGGCCCCCCTCTGAAGGGGAAATATGATTAATTTTTTGTGATGATGTGGCGCTGATGATATGACGTGACAGACAGAACTGATGTGGCTCAATATCTGAGTCAGATCTTAGAGCGGTACAGCCATGGATACACTGCTGCTCAAAACTGTCTTGTGGAAGCTCGCACACATTTCTGGCCCAAAGGAAAGTAAGATGCTACTCTAGAACAAGGACTTTAACAAAGAGCTGAAGGTAAGAAAATGTACATTTTTGCAGTTGGTGATGTGAATAGACATCATTAACTAACTCGTTAACTCACAGCCACCAACAGCTAACGTTAATTGTGACATTACAGCTGACAGTTCGCCACATAGTTGTGAGATGTAAGTGGATGAAATCATGAATTATAAATGAAAATTGTGTTCATGAAAGACAGCAACAGTATTAAGTTAATATTCTGGGTTACTAATGTGAAGTGATTGTATATTTATGATGAAGAACCTTGCAGTATTTGTTTTTCTGTGATTTTCCAATGCTGAATTGAATGGAAATCTTCTGTATTGTAAATACTGTTATTGAAATGTATATATTGAATGGGTGTAGTTTATATACTGAAGTAAACATTTCAAAAGTTTAAGCATTGTCTCTTTTGCCGCCACTGTCTCATGTCTCAGGCCTCCATCTGTGGCCAATCACAAAATGACTCTGCTTTTCCTCCAGTTTACAGATCCTCTCATTACCTCTAGGCGGCGACAGAGAAGCGCAGGTGACTAATACCCCTGCGTGAGAGTAACAGGCAAAGTTACTGTGTAAGAATCGTGAAAAGGTAAATGTTGAGACGACTCCTCCCTATGATGAGTCAGGGAGACAGACATTGTCATCAGTGGTTTAAATGCTGTTGCTCACTTCATCTTTACAAGTCAAGAATAAATAATAGGTTACAGATTAATTTTGTGTTTGATGCAACTTGTAAATCAGATGAGCTCTCAAGTCCACACATGCTGTAGCTGTGGCTCTGCCTGATTGTGGAGGCAGTGGCTGCCGTGTTGTGGTGTGAGGAGGGAACAGGCTGTGCTCAGACTGTGGCAGATGAGAAATACACGGACATTAAAATGCTTTGCCGTTGTTGGTGACACGCAGCCTACGGGCTGATCGACCCAGACTGCAGGTTGTCTCAAAGTCAACCTAGACTAATGTCTAGGGTGAAAAATGTCTGAGAGCCTGTGTGCTCTGCTGTATTTACCTACCCCCAACACACATACACACACACACACACACACACACACACACACACACACACACACACAGTGGCAGAGGGACATGTGTGCTTCATTTTAACATATACAGTCAAAACAACCCTGAAATAAAAAAATCATTCCCTCTCACTAAACAGAGATTACGCTTCATTCACACTAGAGGGAGCTCACCACACAGTCAAAATATCAGTCCCTTTTAAGAGGAGGTGGGCAGGGTGGGGGAGTTAAGTAAATTCTTCAGTTCAGAGTATGTTATGTATTTAAAGGGGGGGTGGACATTGCTGTTGCATATGAGCTGCATTTAATTGAAGACTATGTCCGGCGTTGATTACAGGTATTTCATTTCTATAATCTGATTACGTTCAGTACTGCCTACACACACTTTACACTTGGTAAACTCGGTTGTATTGTGTCCAGGTGCTGGTTAAATCGTAACCATATGCTGCTTCCTCAGATTTCTAAGTGGATTCTGCACATAGTGAAAAAAGGTGCACAGACCTCGGACCCACACACACACACACACACACACACACACACACACACACACAGACACACGAACACACACACACAAACACACACAGTCCTGACTGCCCAGCAGATTGTCACAATGAGAGCCTAAAAAACACAGTTTGCTCACAGGGTCAGGACTAAACGTGAGTGGTCATGTTTTTACAGTATAATCAACATTTCAGATGGACTGTCATTTATCCAAAGCAGACTGAAACAGTGGGGGAAGGCTTTTGGGGGGGGGCACAGGGGAACAGAGAAGTGGGGCGGGGTGGGGTGCTTTAATCTGTAGGCCTGCTGTGAGAGAAGCCACATTCATGCAACCCAAAAAATGTGACTGAATAAGCCTCAGACTTTATATTTAAGAGCAAAATCTGCTGTCAGTGCAGTCACTCACATATGTGTATGACTGTTTATTTAACTACTCACTGCTCACTGCTCATTTGCTTGGTGAACATCTATGAAAATAGTTCATTTCGGCTATCCATTGCCAAACTATAATTTAAATTCAGAAAAAGAACCGGCAACATCCAGTAAAAGTAAACAGCTATGACCACAATACAAATATGAAAACCAGACTTTACTGTCATCATGAAAAATAGAACAAACAGACAAAGTTAAGGGTTTTTCTGCAGAATAGAAAACAACCCTTAGATGTTTTAAAATGATGATATTTGGCAGATATCTCCAAATCTTGAAGGGTCTACAAACTTTGTCTGATTGAAATGAACCTCAAAAATGCCCAGTGGTCAGTGGAAGAGGGTCGGTGGATGCACATTTTTCAACTGAGGGAAAAGATTTATACTTGTGGAGTCTGGGGGGGTGAGGAGAAGTTGGGTTGAATTAGGACATGTGGGTGAGGCCTGTGTGAGAGGTTAAGCACAGGACTGCAGAGTAAACCCATCAATCTGAGTTCAGTAACATGAGTTCAAGATGACCATCAATCACGCTGATCAGAAACATCTTTAACATGAGATGATTTCTCATCCTGGCCTTTCCTCCACTTAGGACATGTACCCACTCTCAATTCTCTCTGCCACAAAGACCTCCCTCTACTCCTTTAGACTTTTAGAGCAATTTGATAGTTTTCCCCGACTTCTAAGCCTCGCCACCCCACCCCAACCCACTGAACCACCACCACCACATTGCATTGTGGTCCATGTGGATTGAGTTTCAGAATAATATAATTCACATGGAGAGGATAAGAAGCGAGAAGGTCACACTCCTTTCATTTCCTCACAGAAGGCAACGAGCACATCTTAGAGGAGTGGAAAACAAAAGGGTGCCACAGGGGAGATGGATGGCTGCTGTGTGTGTACTGAAAGCTGAGACAGAGCAGGAGCATGCAAACACCTCTGGAGGGGCCTCTACTGAACACGTCAATGTCCATATTCACATTCTTCATCCCGCTAACACCTCCGTCAACAACGTGTGATGTTCTTTGAAGTCAGATGAAGGAGAGACTTGTGACTTATGGCAGCTGGAGTCATAATGTACATCGGCAAACTATTTGGTTTTATGCATAATCAATTTATGAGCAAACAGATGCAGAAAGGAGCAGGCTGACAGTGGGTCTGTAACCGCAGATGGGGCCAAATGTATTGTTCATTGTAATTCAGAAATTTCAAATAAATTGAGATTACACAAAAATAAATTGATTGTGACAGCTTAGAAGTAGATAATAAAACAATATTTGAATATCCTGCTACAACAAATAATAACAATGATAACAGAGGGGACAGCAGGGGCCTGTCATCTAAAGGATTATATTGATTAACTGGATTTGGTTCAAGATGAAAAATACAAGACTAATTCCACCCCAAACCGTACTGCAGCATGGAGGTGTAATTACATTCTCACAACCGTTATTTGACCAGGTGGGTCAGCTAAGAAGAAATTCTTATTTACAGTGAAAGCCTGACACAAGCTGCAGCAAAGTCAACAGATATGCTGTAGAACAGCAGGTAGCGACAACTTTCCCAGTCATCAGATTTAATACGAAACTGAGTGGAAGCGCTCTGTCTCCTATCTTTCTCCACAATCAAGTGGCGTACACAGGTGAAAAATAATCTTAGCCGGCTGCTCTGTGGATTTGCTCAGAAATATTGGGCCCATTTCGATCAAATTGTCTGCAAGTCATCTCAGGGAGGAAATCCGGCACCTGAAGCGGAGAGAGAGAGAGAGAGAGAGAGAGAGAGAGCGAGAGAGTGGCACAAGAATGACAATCTCAAATCTGAGTTTCCATCTTCAAGCTACAGCTGCCGAGGAAAATCAAAGCAATTCTGCAAATTCAAAAAGAAGGATTAAATCAGTCAGCAGTCTCCAAAAATGATCTCATTTTCCACATTAAAGGGGTAGTCCACAATTTTGACACATGAAGTTCAGTTGACTTGTCACTGGGAAGCTGAAGTGCTGTTAGCTCTTCCTAATGGTCATACTCAAACGCAAGGTGAAAAAACACAATAATCATTCAAATACAAGCATCGTAGTGCACACTTTCAGACAGTCTAAAATGTCACTCAGATGTGGTTGTGTTAAAAATAGAGAGTTAAATGTTCCCACTCACTTTCATTTCTGTGCTCATGACCATTTTCTGAAAGGTACATAGATTTCCACAGAAACAAGTTGGAGGAGTTGGTTTCAGGTGCCGTTTGACCATCTGACAAGCATTTCAGCTGAAGCACAGTGAGACCTTTAGTCTGTATAAAACACTTTGGTTACTTTGATTTATATTTGAGATATAAACTTTTTAACTGCATTACTAAAATAGACGCAGATTTTTGAAAGAAGTGCTTTTAGGAAGCCGGCTGGATCCTGTGCGTCTGACTCATACAAGGAGCTAAAATTCAGGACATGTTGGCCTCAGCTGTTTCAAATTTGATGTATTTTTTCTTCAACTTTTAAATCTGTCTCATGCAGGTTCCCCTTATGGAAGTGCAATACCATCACTGGGGTACGTTGTTAACAATACGCATTTGATGCAGGCTCACACTTTGACTTTCTGCTCTGTTTACGACTCCAGACAGGGTGAAACCATGTCAGATTGTATCCCCCACACTTTTCTGTTTAACACACATGTACCTGTCCCACTGGTTAACCCCCATCCACCCACACACACACATACTCCACACTTGAATGCACACAGGAATGAGAGGGGAATGACACAATCCACCACATAAAACCTGGCGGGCCTGGTCCACTCCCTGCTCGACACCAGCCCTAATGAATGGCCATTCAGATGCACAGACAAAGCTGGGGCTAGATTTGTACTATATGCTGGGGTCAGGGGTCACACCCAGCAGAAACCAGGGGTGAAAGCTTGCCTCTCTCTTTCATACACTGAGCCACCCTGACACAGAGATTCATACGAACCAAAACACAGTGTGGGATTAAAGAAGACAACATGCTCACAGGAACAGTTGTTACTCATTGTTATTTTATCTCCACTTGTGCAGGTCTGTGCGTTGTGGGCCACACGAGAGCAACAGCACAAGGGGAATGAGTCAGTAACACAGAGATAATCAAAGTACATTAATCAATGAATCTAAACACTTCTCAAAGCCCTGGCAGCTTAGTCTGGCTATGGTAGCTTTGGAGATAGGAGGAGAGAGAAAAAAGTGTGTGTGTGTGAGAGAGAGAGAGAGAGAGACAGAAAGAGTTTAAGCTTATGCTGCGCTATAAGCTGCTCTCAGCCCGGGGCACAGGAGAAGAAAAGAACATCTCCTCATGATTAAAAAGGCTGAGGACCAGGAAGGGAAACATAGGAGAGGACAAGCCTTGAACCCTCGGGGGTAAAGGCTCTCTGGAGAAACACAAGGCAAAAGGAAAAGGCTGCAAGATGCTCAAGCTGGAAACGTAGGAGGAGTGGGACTCATTTCTCACCCTTACAGTCTCCTGTTTCTCTCTCATTATTAAAAATGGGGTGACAGGATAGATGAGAAGCATGTTTGCAACAAAAGCCACCAAGAAGACAGAAATAAAATACCCCCCTTAGATATTTTACTTCCACATTTCTGCTATGATCTTTGAGGGCTTATCTAACCACAGATAAAAACAAGACGACCAAGAACCATTTATTTTGGTGAAATCTATTTTGAGCTGATGTAAAACTCAACTAGAGAATAAAGGTTTGAGCAAATCCAGAAATAATAATGCGTGTTGGAAAAGATGGAGGTGCTTTGTTGTGAGCCTCCATTTGTTTTGAACTTAAGACAGAAGTCACCAAGGTCACCGGGACAGTGCAGCCTCTCATCTGACTGGAGACCGGAAAATTATGTGGGTCATACTTTCAGGTCACATAGAGACTTCCTGTGACGTGACAAGCACATGTATTTGTACAGATCTGATCCACTTAAAATAAAAATGATGAGACTGCATATGAACAGAAGCTATCTGACATTAATTATAAGCTGAAAAATGAGTCTTTGATGGTGAACACTGCTGTGCATCTTTATTATGAATACTGAATACAGATTAGCCTACACACAGGACAGTAATCAAACATACTTTTATCTATTAAACATTTCAAAGTTGATTTTATTGAGATCTTCAATATGAAGACCGCGTTTCCCACAGTCCTTAAAGGAATCTCTCAGACTCTTGCATGACAATACCAGTGTTTCTGACTGAGACCTAACATAAATATGTTAGAAAAGGGAATGTTTGACTTTGATATCATGGACATTTTGATCACATTTGGCACCACATAACCTTTGGTGTACAAAAGGGGGATCTGAATTTTTGTTATTCATCACATTTGAGTGGATTTTAATGTGTGTAAATTGTAGAAAATTATGACATAATATGATGGAAATGCAATATAAATGTCAAAAGGAGCGATTAGCGAAAATCTTCCAAAAAAAAAAAAAAAACACCTTCAGCGGAACAATAAATCAAAAAAAACATTACAAAACACACAGCACAAAGAATATTATTTAACTATGACACAAGAGAACCATTTAGAAAAATTATACTATGCATTTTATTTCCAACATAATTGTTTTAGTATCTGCTTTAGCTCACTTTTCCTAATTCACTGCAGGTCTGTGAGCTATCTGGGAAATTATACACAACCCAAATGTCAAAAGGCTGGTATTATCCTTGAAGAGATGCAAGATCTTTGAGAAATACTTTGACATTTTGAACTCTAGTCCATTATTCTCCTTCAACGAGCACATGTAATAATGCGAGCGGGGGGCACTCTGCTAATCAAACAGGAGCTCAACATTGTTGTTAGCATTCCACCCTGAAACCAGTGGATACTGGCCTGCTAGCCTAGCTGTGTGTTGTTTGACATGCCAAAGGGTGAAGAAATCATTTTTGTGCAGCTAGCTGAAACATTTTACTGACGACAAAACAAACATCTGATGAAGGACTTCAAAATGTCAAAGTAAACCTTTAAGGTGCATTTAAATGAGACAAAATTAAACCACCCATGAGAGATTTATGTTTTATAAAATTGGCATTGAAGTCCACAAAGACGACTGAATGGCACTGGAAGATGGAGAACACTGAATTAAAATTTGTATCAGTTCTATCAAGAAAAACAAGTTTGACGCCAGATTGCTTCCTTGGTATTTTCGACAGCGAAAACCAATTCTACAGTGTTGTCTGGTCTCTGAGTCCACTTGGTCCTTGTTCAGTCTGATTATAATAAAACTGAGCTGCCAGCAGAAACACAGGCAGTGGAAATAACCAACCAGACTCCAACAGAAACACATGGAGTTACTGAAGATTACAATTCACTATGAAATGCCAAAAGTGCTGATATGTTGTCGTGTCTCTCTTCTCCTCGCAGAGTGTTCAGCTGCTGAGGGGAGAGCCAGACCGAGGATGATGAGAGAAGCATGATTAGGACGAGTACAGCACTCTCCAAAAGCCTGCATTACACATCACACCTGAGTAAAGAGGAGGTAATGTTGAAATCAAATGGGAGAAAACAAAATCTAACATTGAAATGTTGAGTCCTGAAGTGAAAGGTGCCTATTTAGTAAAGTAATCCAGATGGATTTAATGTAAGACACCCAGGGGTGGAAGCAGTTCTCATTCATAATTACACAAGAAAACTGAGTCCATGAATTGGCACTGGCATTTCTTTCAGTCTCCTTTGGTGAAGCAATGTTTTAGTGGGTCAACAAAGTGTCAACTGCCAGTTTTTAAAATGACATGATACTACAGAAACTATGTAAACTCTGATGTGTCTCTCCTCTTGATTTAGCACATTTATTGGGTCCTAACCTTGGCTAGATACAAAAACATTGAGCGCAAACTGTAAAAATGAGGCAGAGTCAGTCTGCACATCATGAGCTTCATTCCCTGGTCACTGCAGTTGCCAAGGACTCGCCACTCTCCAGACGACTTTCTCTCATCCTCACAGGAAAGTCATCTTTAGCCACTTTTTGATCTTTTTTTTCCCCTCTCTCCCCAGGTCATGAATAAAATTCTGCAAATCTCTCTTGGAGTCAGTGTTCAAAGTGGGTCACAGGAGAGGATCCAGAGTGCTCTCAGTACATGGCTGCTGCACCTGTGTGCTGGTGTTCACGTCTAGGCCAGCGGACAGGTATGGGTCAGGGTTAGAAGGTCACAGTTGCAGTGCTTTTGTTCCGAAAAGTCATTGTCTGGATGCTGGAGAGGATTTTCCTCTGATGCCCGGCCAAAGTCACTCCCATGTGCAGGAGATCCCTGAATACAGATTAAAAAAATAAATAAATAAAAAAATCAATAATTAGACACAAAGAAGAGAAAAAAATTGAAGGATATGATTCAATGGATATAAAAGTAATATTTCAGTCAACAAATTTTTGCTCTCTGGGCTTCTGTAGTCTTTCATGCTTAATTTGAGACTGAACTTCAGGAAATTCAGTTTGCAATTGTCACTATGATAAGCAAGGCTAGCTCCCTGACCATGTTGCCAGGAGGTGTGAATTCAAAAGTGAAAATGTTCCTACAGAGATAAGTATCAGTTTAGACAGGAAAGTTGGCAATGGGAACTGACTGTGTGGTGATCTGGGCCAGCTGGTCCACTGAGTTGAAGCCAGCCTGCAGGAAGCTGTCTTCGTAACGCTCCATCTTGATGGCCCTCAGCCATTCTCCCACTGAAGCACACGACGAGAGGGCTAAAGGTGCACGCTGGTCCAGCAGGGGGTAGGACGGCCTGGGGGGGTGGAGTGAAGAAACAAAGGAAGGACTTACACACACTGTCACCAAAAACAGAAAACAGCGAGGAGCTTATACAGGCTGTATGACCTGCAGCAACATTCCAGCTGACACTCAAGGTATAATCTGACGCTGAGTGACTGACAGGGACAAACAATGGGATTTGTCAGGGGTGGAGTGTCCACTGCAGTATGCTCCCAGCCGACAGGCAGAATGTGAAGGAAGGGAAATGGCCACAGCAAGTGGCTGACAGGTCACAGCAGGACATTAAGGTGGTACATAAGATTGACCAGTAGGAGGTTAATGTCTGTCCTGTGACTGTCAGAACTCTAAATGGACACCAAGAAAGAGACATCATGAAAGGACAGACCTCATTCTCAAGCTGCATATTTACTGTCAGTGTGACCTTATTGTCTGTCAATCACCTAAACACATCTGCACACTCACCCTGCTCCTTCTTGAGCAACTATTTTCAGTGATGCGGGATTGCGGATCAGCTTGTCCAGAGCGCTGACGAGGTCTGTGAAGCGAGGGCGCGCCGAGCGGTCCTTCTGCCAGCAGTCCAACATGAGCTGGTGGAGGTGTGTGGGGCAGTCAGGGGGTGGGGGCAGCCGGTAGTCCTGCTCTATGGCATTGATTACCTGAAAGACCAAACCAATTCATTAACTGAATGGTATCTAAATCAATATTGAGGTGCATCAAGGGCCAAAAGATCAGCAATGGTACAAACAAGAAGAAAAAATAAATATTACAGTGGAGGAAAGAGGCAGAAAATCCTGAAATTGGCAATCTCATGATTCAGCCACTATTCAAACACTAAGGCTTGAGACACATTGATTTTATGAAAAGTTTTTTTCAGAATGCAAATGTAAGAAGTTTTAGCTTTTAATTAGGAAAAGCTCTGCTTCGTGCTGTGCCTAGCAAAACCCTAAAAGTCACTGGCAAGAATGACTTTTTTGTTTAAACTTACATCCTGGTTGCTCATGTCCCAGTAGGGTCTCTCTCCAAAAGACATGACCTCCCACATGACAATGCCATAGCTCCACACATCTGAGGCCGAGGTAAACTTTCTGAAGGCTATCGCCTCCGGTGCTGTCCAGCGGATTGGGATTTTACCTCCCTGCACAGTAAAGAAAACAGTCAGCACTGCAAGACTTCACATAAACATGGTAGGCAGGGCTCTGACAAGGAATATGACACCAGTAAAATAACAACTTTAAGTCAACTTCTTAAAATAATGAACTATTATTATTGTAACAATATTTCAACAAATCTTAAGTGTGTGAAAAGTGTGATTTTTAAAAAAATAACAAATGCTGGGACTGTGCTGCAGAAACTATACCATGCCATAATCAACGGTGTGTTTATTTGTCACATCAGTCCCATTCATGTGCGAGAGCTAAAGTTTAAGATAATTTTAATTTCTATCCTGCAGGAAAATATACTGCAAATGAATTTAATGAAAGAGTTTCTAAGGCAATAGTTGAGGAGGATTGTCATCTCACCAGAGAGCTGGTGTAGGTCGGGTCAGATGAGTTCTCTTGCAGGAAGCGTGACAAGCCGAAGTCAGACACCTTGCACACCAGGTTACTGTTGATCAGGATGTTGCGGGCAGCCAGGTCTCGGTGGACGTAGCTCATCTCTGCCAGGTACTTCATGCCGGAGGCGATGCCGCGCAGCATACCCACCAGCTGGATGGGCGTGAACTGGCTGTCGTTCAGCTACGGAGGAGAGAAACAATTGAGTCGGAGAGTGAGGAAAGCAATGGCTTGTTTTAGGTTGTGTTCTCTGTTTCACACTGACCCGCAGAAACGAGTCCAGGGCGCCATTCTCCATAAACTCTGTGAGGATCATGACTGGGCAGCTGGCCGTGATGATACCCTCAAGGTGGATGATGTTGGGGTGCTGGAACTGGCCCATGATGGACGCTTCAGACAGGAAGTCCCGTCTCTGCTTCTCAGTGTAGCCTCCCTTTAGTGTCTTTATTGCTACGTAGTTTTCTTTTTTCCCTGGGATCCTCAGCCGTCCACGACACACCTCCCCAAACTCTCCTGCAGCATACAGACACACATTAGGCTTGTTTTCTTTAGTATTTACCACATTTACCACATTAGAGCGATGACTATTATCTTCAGCAAACCTAAAGCTTGCTTGCAGCTAGTGGTGCCCTTTAGTTTGAATGAGGGTTACAAATATGGTTAACATATTTATCAGTTAATTGCTTTATTTACACACATATTGAATTGAATTTTGTCTGATAAAGAAAACAGTCAATGGTTTTAAAATGTCACAGAATCAATTTAACTTCGTAAATGAGATTTATATTTAATGATGTTATTTTGAAAGAAGACAATCTGCTGGGCTACAATAAAGAAAACATTCAGTCCACAGAAAGAGATAGCCAATGCAAAGTTCAAACATTTATGAATACTGGGAAAAGCACACAGCCAGGGCTTACCAGCACCAATAACCTCCTCAATCTTGACAAAGGAAACATCGATTTCCTTGGCAAATTCTCGCACTGCCTCATTCGGGTCCTCATAGGTGAAGGGGTCGATGTAAACCTTGACCCCTGCGAGAACAAGACAAACAGAGTCGTGGGAAAGGAAAAGAAAAGAGAACCTTTGAACAGTAAGAAGCTGTCGTATTGAATATGATTTTCATGATGCAAATGAGTTGGAAATCACCGCTGAGATTTGGTGTGTGTGTGTGTCCGCGATCTGTTACCTTGGCCAACGAGGTATTGGCTGTTTTTGTCACTCAGTTCTGGATCCTTTATTCGGCTGTGTCTGCTGCAGGCAAAATGAGATGAGGATAAATAAAGTAAGATTAGGATGGCAGTGCAGTTATCAGAAAAATGGATGTTTGACTTAATTTTGGCAAGCATTGCTGATGCTTTTTCAATGTGAAGCCAATCAACACTGAGACAATGTGACTGTTCAGATGCAAAAACAATAAAACATTGTTAATAATTTCTAAAAGACAAAAAACATAATGTGATTATATTTATTTGATGATAAAAATTCTAGGATGGAAGCAAGCATAGCAAAATATGATCATTTATTGATCCCCTCTGGGAATAGTCAGGGCCCCATGTGCTGAAAGGCCATGGGTTCATAACACCTACAGACCAATACCCTCCAGTTGACAGAGATCCAGCGCCCTGAAGAACAATCTCTGTTACAAAAACACCTCCACCATCTTATTATTTTCTGATTAAACAGGAAAGAAAGGATTTTGTTAGCCTTACACAACCTACAGCAATCTCAAAAGCACAATGTGAGATACTTGCAGTAATGATGAATACCTGAGCCAACGCCTATGGTTCTGCTCTTTGACACAAGTGGCTCCATTATAATTCTACTGGCAAAAGCTCATCCCTGCAAGACTGTAACAACCCCATAGCTACTGGATCCCTGCCTTCCTCCATTTCTCTCCCTCTCCCACCTCATAAGCCTAAAATAGCAATAATGCACCACCCTCGGTTAGTGGCAGATCTGGGCCTCAGCCACTGGTTTGTGTGCGTGTTAAGTGTGTGTGTAACTGTATGTGTTTGTGTGTGTGTATGTCACAAGGTCACAGCTATTGTTCTCTTGTCCTGTGGAAACAGGGTTGGGACGCCTGCATCCTGTCTCTCCCTGCCCTCTACCTCTATCGTCATCTCTCTCAATCTGTCTGTCTCATACAGACATGCACACACACACATAAACACATGCACACACACTCTCTCTTTTTCTCCCTCTGATGGCATCCAACACTATTTACTCAAACAATGAAGCCTAAGGAAAATGTTCTAATGAGCAGGATAACTTTTAGCTGTGCAAGCAAAAGACATCATGAGCATTGCTTTGTGTCTGAATTGCCTTGCAGAGAAAAAAATGGTGTGGGTAACAGAGTGCAAATCCACTGTTGATAAGATATGATTTATATAAACAAGAGAACAAAGTGGTGTAAAACTGTAAAATTGGGGTCGTGGTTGTTATTGGTTTTTGATTTCCCCATTTTTTTCCTCATATTTCCTGTTATTCTGTCAGCTTTCTTTTTTTTTTTTTTTTTTTTTTTACTTCTTTCCTTGTTCTCACCGTATGCAGTAAGCAGTCACAAAGACGAAAGTGACAAGCAGCAGCATCCCAACAGCGATAAGGATGCCAGGTATCAAGAACTGGGAGGCAGAGTCATGTCCTGAGACAAACAAAAGAGACAAAAAGAAAACAGTCACAAAGGCAGTTAGAAGTAATGGAACAACAGAACCCATGACAGGAAGTTTACATTGATAGTAAAGAAAAGTGTGAGAGGGAGAGAAAGACCATGACAGGGATTTATAAAATTAAAAGAGGCTCAATATGAGACAGAGGCAACAAATTCATAACAGTGAAAAGAAAATTTTTAAAAATGTGTGAATGGAAAAAGGAAAAAAAAATTTGTAAAAATCTATTTTCAAGAGTAAATTGAGGTTTTTTTTCTCACCATCAGGCAGGGTGCGGAAGACAGTTACTGGGCCGAAGCTGCCATAACCAGCCATGGTGCGCACGCGAAGCTGCACTTCATACTGAGTCGCCCTGCGAAGGTCGGTCAGCACGGCCTGGTTTCTGTTGCTGTCTGTGTGGTGGCATGGATTCTCATTACGGCTATCCTAAATTAAAGCAGAATAAGTTGGACTGGAAGTGAGTATTAACCAGGAATAATAAATCACTGCAACAAACAAAAAAAAAAACAGAACAAAAAAAAAAAAAACAGGAAAGAGGGTTGGTAACAATTTAGCTGCTTATTGTTGATATGAAGTTTATTTACATATTCACACTAACCTGACCTCATGTTGATTAATATGTTGAATATTTAGAAGCTGATTTCATTCACACAAAAGTGTAACAGCTGTAACATGCACCACTGACAAAGTTTTATTCTCAGAAAAAGAAAGTTTTCAGCTGATTTGTTGCAATATTTCATTAGCATTGTCAAATATTGAGATCCTTGTTCACTGGAATGCAATTCAGTTAATTTTTTGAGTTTTGGGACTGTGTCAGGAAATTCACAATAATTACTGCCACCCTTTGTTTACAACATCTTTATTCTGGCAGTCTTCTCTAATCCCAAGCCATAGTTTTTGTGAAAAGACAATAATAAAATCTAAATAGCCACATGGTTGAGAGGTGTTGTTGGGCTGCTCTCACCTTCTCACAGTAGCGTAGCTGATACTGCAGGATGGTGTAGTGTTGCTGAGCTGGGACTGACCAGTGCAGAGTCAGACTGCTCTCTGTGGAGTCGGTCTTGTGAATCACAGGCACCAGTGATGGCACTGCACAGATGGCAGAGGAATTATATAAATACCACATGAAATTCGGACTATTTATACCTTTACACCTCTTCCCCTCCTCCTCTTACCGTCATGGCTCGTAGTGATGTTGACAGTGTCACTGGCAGGGTCCTTGCCGCTGAGCTGAGACACCCCGTTAAGCGCTTGGATTGTGAAGGTGTATGTGGTGTGTGGCAGAAGGCCCCACACTTCGACCCTGCGACCCAGCAAACCATGCTGTGCCGGCCGGTAGCTGACACTGTCTCCACAGGGGAGGCATGGTCCCTTGGGTGACCTGCACACAGAGCACCTGACTGCGTAGCCCAGGTCTGTTCTGCCACCGTTGTCCAGAGGCTCATTCCACTCCAGACTGAGTGTGGTGTCGTTGATCTTGGTGCTGAGACTACGAGGCGCCGATGGAGGTTCTACAAGTGATGGGAAAAAAAATGTATATCCATTCCCTAAGTGATAAATACTGGAAATTAATCAAATAATTGTCCTTCAAGCTCCTGTAGTAGCAGAATCATTCTGCTATTACAAGAAAGAAAGTTTGTAAAATTTCAGGAAATACCCTTATTTATATTTAACATACAGACATGAGAGTGATCACCTCTATTTTTAATTTAATAATTCTCACAATGTCAAACTATTCCCTTAAAAGTCGCATTGATGTCAGTCTCAGGTGTTGCCATTTTCTAAACTTATTAAACTGACTCAGCAGAGTTATTACAGCCACATTACACATGATCATTTTTCAGGTTTTAAATGCCTCCCGAAAGCACCAGTAGTCATTCCTCAAAATATTGTCGTGTTTTTTAGTCAGAAATGTCATCATATTTGATTTTCCAGTTGTCGCACACCCCTGATGCAATCACAATGTATAAAATTTCTCTGTCAAATCAAATTATAATCTCTTCTGTGTCATTTTACCGCTGCTTTACCTTCCCATGACCCATGCAGACTATTTGTTCATGTTTTTCCCTACAGTCTTAGGACATTTTACTCGATCTGCACATGCAGTCATGAAGCAGAATAATGCTCCTGCAGCGGCTTTATGTCACAGCAGCAGCATATGTGTTGCAGCATTTAACAGTTTGTCTAAAACTGGATGATAATGATCACTGTCTGAAAATTGTAAGAAGATAGCGATTGCCTCAAGCCATGCGAAACTTAACAGCAACACCACTCAGCCGCTGTGAATAAGTTTCTGTTCCTGCCAAGGAGACAGAGCTTTGTCAGTGAGCCTGCAGCTAACTTAAGTGCTAATAAGTGCTCTCATTGGAAACCCAAGTGGGGCAACATCACAGACAATCCGAGAGCATATGAATTCTGAATACAACATTTGGGAATGGGGATTTTTTTTTAGAGGTGATACATTTCATGACTTAACAATCAGAATTCACTTTATTAAAATCACCGCGGCTGTCACAGCAATGTAAAACACGCATTTTCAGGGGAAAAGGGCCACATGATTTACAGATGGCACGGCTGGTTCGCAATTTCGCATACAAATTGAAAATGTTAGTGACGTGCGGAATTGCACAGACAATCCAGTACAAAAACAGAGTATGTAATAGAAATGGCCTAATTAAGTGATTAATAATTAAGATAAAGCCTTTGTAATTAAAGCTATCAGCAATTATAAAATCGGTGGATGTAAATTCTAGTTGGCATTGATATCACACCTGCAGAGAAATAAAAAAGACAATGGCTAGAAGCTTAGTTTCACATTGTTTAACTTTCTCATTTGGGCCATTTCAGGAGAATGCACCAAATTAAAAAGTCCCTCATTCACATGTTTGACGCGAAGCTGTATTGAAATTCCTGAATCCGCATAGAGGTGACACTTGGGACCATCAATGCCTACTTCACTTCAGAGAAAAAGCCCTACCCCCAACAACCTGTCACAAAAGACATGCATCTCAATGGCCAGCACCGGGAGACAGGACACAAAGCAGATTAGAGAAGCTGAGCTAAATGACACCAGAGGAAAAGAGAAACAGCACTAGAGATGGTAAAAACAAAGTGAAGAAGAACAAGGAGGAGGGTGGAGAGTGAGAACAAATGAGTGGATTCTTATGTTGCTTAGCACCTCTGTATTTGCATGTGGATTCGTGCACAAGTACTGTTGTATGCATACTTACTAGTGCATGGGGTTTCAGGAGTGTCAGATTCTGCACGTAGGTATCCAGAGCGACATGTACACACCGACGCCCCCATGATGGAGGCTTGGCTGAATCCCGGACAGCCGGTGCACTGTCCCTCTGTGGCTGGCTTGAACTGACCCACAGGACAGGCTAAGAGGGGAGAACAAATTACAGCAAATGATCCAGAGCATTGAACAAAATCTTCCCACCCACTGTGTCCCACACCAACCTGGGTCAAACTCAATTTGCAAATACGTTTTTGTTTTGTTTTGTCAGAGTACTTAGCTGCCAGATGGTTGCAGATTGACAGACAAAACCATATACTGAGGGCTCTTAACTGAAGACAATCACAGCAATAAATCTGATGGTAATAGTCTATTCGGTGAATGCACACCATTGACATTCTGCTTATCATTGAATTTACCTGATTATACCTGAATAACAAGACTGAACATATGGGAGTCCTTTCCTTATAGATCCAAATACTACCTCCTCACTAAAACCACAAACACCACTGTGGTACTCCACATATAAAGAAACAGTGAATTGAGTCTGAACTAGTGCTGAAAAGAGAAAAAACTGTTTTGCCATTTCAATAATGCAGAAATGTCAAATGTTCTCTGGGTCCTCCCTCTCAGATGTGAGGGTTTGCCCTATTTTCTGTATTAATATATTTTCAATCAATAAAACACAGATGGACTGATAATGATAGTCATTAGTTGCCATAGTCTAAACCCATTCTCCTCTCAGCCTCTAACACACCAGATTCATCACACCATCCTACGCGTGAATGAGTAATAACCTGTCACCTTGTAACGCCACATACATTCATAGACACCTGCAGTGTTTACTATTCTGCGCTCAGTGTGGCAGCTGAAATGCCACTCCAGCTGAGTGAGACGAATAAAACAATAATCTTTCACAGTGAGTGGATCATTGTTACAGTCAAAACTGACTCGCGGGGTCAACACACTGTGGCCGACATTTTGCCACAAGAATTTCCTCACGTGTAGAAAAAAAACCTGGTGGAGTGAAGTGAATGCAGCTGCATCCCTTAGCTTCTCACTGTTTTTATGTACACCGTGTTACTGAGTACTTGGTCAAGCTTACTAAACAGGTGTGCTGAGGGCTAGTATGGGCATGTATACACACACAGCTGTGAAATGTAAAAACACTGCTTAGTGATCAATAGTGAATGTTTAGCATTTGCTTTAGTATTATTTTAGCAATTTCTGTCATTTTGTTCTGTTGTCCCTGTTTGTTCTGGACTTTGTTCTGATCAAGATTGATATTAATCATTTTTGGTGATTTTTTTAGGTTTCATCATCTAAGTTCTGTAATATGGACACACTGGGAACTATAAACCTCCCATATAGGAGTATTTATAACCTCCTAGAAGTTCTCTTCAAAGATGTGGTTTGAATCGATCACATCTAAAACATTAAATCAACTTGACCTTGGTCTTAAGTTTTACATTGGAGGGATGTGTTTGACCCAGAAAATGTATGTATTGTCTACAGAAGATAATGGCATTACAGCGAAATTAATTTCATTTTAAACCTAGATGTCAATTTCATTTTCTGAAATAACCGGCCTACGAAGTAAATTAACTGTTCAATCTTGCTATGAAGGCAATTTCCCTCTATGGTCTGGTGAATGTTTTTCCTCACAGCTCTCTTCAATGACAGAACGCTGGAAATGCCAAGCCCACTTCACCAGAAGCAAAATGTCGGAAATTATTTTTTGTTATGAAAAATCATTATACCTCCCACAGAGATCAAACTGAATCCTACTTTCAAACGCCACACAATTTCTTGAGAAAATGCAGCATTTCTCCTTGTGTCTGTGTTTATCCTGAAACGATTTCCCATGTTGGTGTGATGTGGTGTGTGTGCATGCATGTCTGTGTGTGAGTGTGCGCGTGGGGGGTGTTCTTGCACGAGGCTTGTTAATTGGTCTCATTAAACAGAGCTGCTGCACGGCTCCTGAGAGAATCATCCTGCTTCTTCCCTCTTTTTTTGTCTGCTTTGCTTTGATGTTCTCAAAGCGATATGATCTTTACTCCGAGCAGCCCCCATCCCTTTGCTACCTTCACCTCCTGTGCTCCTTCTATCTCAGATAAACACTGAGTTGTCGCAGTAGTAAGCCTTTGACCCTGCTCTTCCTTTCTGAGATAAGTGCTGCTCCGCCTGACCTCTCTCTGTCCCTCCTGTGTCAAAGATATTCTGCTCCCTCATTAACTTCCTTGGTTTCTCACTTCCTCTCCAATGCTTGTGACCCCCTCTCAGTGAAACCCACCCTCATCTTACCATTGTTTTCATGTTTAGTCTGCCTGCTCTGCTGCCTATGTGGGTGTAGGCTATATAAATACATACTTGTATATGTGACCTAACTTGGCCTCCTTCTTACCTGTGCAGCGTGTGTGTCCCTCAGTGGGCTCAAATCCTGGTAAGCAGGCACAGGAGGTTGTTGGCTGGCCTACCCACTGGCCATCTTCCCCACAGAAGAGCTTTGGGGGCCGAGGCCGGGGCCCCTGCTGGGCAGCATGCTCCACACACACTCCCTGTGCCTCTTGCACTAGAGTACGAGGAACAGTCTCAGGAAAGGAGGACAGAGAACTGACCAAGGGAGGACACTTTTTGAAGAACACCCTGACAGACAGCAGGGCCATGCAGGCGCCCTGAGCTTGAAAAGCCAAGTAGAAGCCTCTCTTAGATAGAGGCCCTAGTCTTAAGGTCTTCACATTAAATTTCCGTTCTCCACCCTTCCTCAGTAGAAAGTCTGCAGCCACTGTGTCCACCTACAGCAGGAAGAAAGAGAAAAGAGCTTATGTAATGGCCAGATTCCAACACACAGCATTCACAATGGGCAAGACTGGTGGTTTTGCATTTAACCAGTCCAGTCCATTAACTAAACATCATTGATTACTGACCATACATTACCGAACATACACTTACATTACTTACCATTTTCCAAAGCATCCCACTGTCATTTTAGATTGATTTACTTCCTGACATCCATTGTTTCCCATTTGTTACAGTATGCGTTGAGTCTCAACTGCAACTTGCAGGGACTTGCTCCAGAGAAACGTAATTCATCAGTGAACATTTCATCCCCTTTTATTTTTTCTGTCAAAGTTAAATTATTAAGTGGTAATGAAGTTGAGAAGCAGGAACTATTTTTGAAACCTCTCTTTTGCGGTATGTTCAAGGACACTCTGACATCAGAGGTTTGACAAGGATATGCTGAAAAGCAGTTGTGTTGTATGTGAAACGAAACAGAGTTAAAAAAACTGTAAGAAATGACACATCTTTTCTCGTCTCGTCTTTTTTAGTCCCTGCAAAGTGAATTTGATACTGTGAAGAAATGGAAGGAAGCCAACTGCATATTGGAAGGTAAGTCAATCTAAAAATGTGGGGTTTGTTTTGGAAAGTTGTCAGCGGTCATTTACAGTATGATACATCATACATCAGTATATAGTATATATAAGTATATAAAAAGCTACATATGTAAAACAACTACTAAGTCTGTGTACAACACAGAGTGAATGTATATTTTTTTGTTAAGTTAAACTATTCAATTATTTTTTCTAATCTAATGGAGTATTCAAGCAGTTTAATATTGCACTTCCATAAAGTTGGGGGCTTACAAGATGAGAGACTATTTATTTGACAACAAAAATTAA
The DNA here is from genome assembly GCA_038496675.1 of Rachycentron canadum. Classification (NCBI taxonomy): domain Eukaryota; kingdom Metazoa; phylum Chordata; class Actinopteri; order Carangiformes; family Rachycentridae; genus Rachycentron; species Rachycentron canadum. The sequence goes on along the minus strand of CM076660.1, from coordinate 13,950,033 downwards.
AGCTGATGCAGCAGAGGCCAAAATAAAGAATATGACAATGGGTAAAAAAAAAGAAGAAGGTGCAATTCAATCACTTGTTTTACTTTGCCTGGTAAAAGATTACACATTCCCAGTTTGTAACATAGGGTGTCTGATGAAAAGCTTACATTTCAAACTCAATCCAAGAAAACCTAGTTGACACCATCAGGGTTATTTGGGACTGAGATAATTAATTAGAGCTGCAAAAGTTAGTCAGTTATTCAATTGTAAAATTGTCACATAACTGGAAAATAAATCTCCACTAAAAGTGATTATGACACATGGTTTTCACAGAGTGGTGTTTGAGAAATTTAATGTACCTTGGTGTACGGATTCTCCATCCAAGGTGGGTACGTGGCCGTGGCCTCGTTGGAGTCGGCCTGGTAGTAGTAGAGGTTGAATGTTTCCTTACAGCTGCGGTGGTGGGTGCTCCTGGAGGAACACTCCATCATGGTGAACCGCAGCTCCACATAAACATGAGATGCCCCTCGTCGCTGGATGAAGCCGCTGCGCAGCCAGTGGCTGGAAGAGCTGTCGGTCTGACAGATCTGATAAGTCCTCACGCTGTTGTTCTCCTCATCCAAGCCGCTTACTTCCTCCCACTGAGAGTAAAGAGGAGAACAAAGGGTTGTCAGGTTGGACGTTAAAATGACATATGAGACCAAAGTCTTAAGAACATTTTTTTGAGCCTAGAGTATATTTTATTATCCTGTAAATACTTTCACTAAAGTCTATATATAATTGGTCACATTAAAAGAGCTGCTCATCATTAATTAAATGTTGGCCCTATGCTGTAATGCACCTGTCAGAGGCCTGTGGGAGGCTCTGGCCTGGTGTGGATTTTGATCCAGCCCAAATTTGAATCTGGGTTGTTAAATCATTCCTCCCGTTGAGCTGCAGCCCAGCAAGTGGGAATTCAAGTCTCAATTGTCAAACAGAGCACACTACTGCACACAGCAACTAAGACAGGCACTGCTTTCACCCCTTTAACACACTTTTAGACTCAGACACAAGAATACAGGAGAGGATATCACAAATATACTGAACTGAAAACACTCCACAGAAATCAACATTTGTTGGGGAGCAAAATACAACTGAAAAAGGCTTTCATGTCTGACTTCTGAGTCAACAGCAAACATGTTCACCACCACTATGTTCCCAAGAGCAGGAAACAAGCAAGAAATTAACATACTCAGGGCAGAATTTAGCAGATTTGCTGAACTTGAGGCTCAGAAATTCAGTTATGTAAATATGTAAATCTTTAAAAATCCATTTGCAGATGATGTGTTGAGTGAGGCAGAATAGTAGTCTGAATGAATTACAGTGCAGCAGCACACTGGAAACCTGGTCTGAATCACTTGAAGGGAGAATTTCCCTTCCAATCCTAAAAAATAAATACTATGGACTTTGGCAGAACAAAATATTTTCTGTGATGAAGATGCACAAAATATCCCAAAGAGCTCATCTGGATTTGACAAAAAACATTTAGATAAAATGGTTTTACACCACAGTTGTATGCAGTTGTATGCAGAATTTGCACGTACCCCTGGGGTAATTTTGTCGAAGTGGAAAATCTAAATACAGGTGTTGTATTTTGTAAAATGAGTTTACAAATGCCAATGCTATGTTAATTTTTATTTAAGAAACTTTAGGGTTTCCACCAGAAATATTACCAGGCCTGGAGGCTGGACTTCTCCGTTAGGACCACTCCATGGTGGTCCAGGTTAAGCCCGATGGCCATCGCAGCTGTGGCTGCTCTTGTTCAAGCGGTGTTACTGCTACATGATCCGAGGCTGAGGGGTCGACAAGGTGCTTTGACCAACACATGTTGCTCATTATATCTGGGTTTCAGACCAAGCCATCCCAAATTTCCACATTCTTAGGCCTGTGGGGCAACAACTCTTTAAAATAGTCATTGCAATAAAATTATTAAGCTGTTTTATTTAATATCCTTTACAAAAAGTGAATGCAAATTGAAAAGCCACAAATATCTACTGTCGAGCTACCACAGTCCTTTCATCCTTAAAATAACCGTAGTAGTAGTAGTCCTTTAATATATAGTTTTTGATGCAGACAGCTCACAGCACATCATCACTGACTACATCACAGAGGTTATACTCTACAGTGTTATAGGAAAACAATCCTGCCATGTTTTTGCCAATGTGAAGCTTTTGATGAACACCTTCAAATGATAACTTCTGCTAAAACTATTGTCAGTCTGTTTTCCTTTGTTTCTGAATCACAGACACATTTGTTGAGTATTTCTGTCCAGTTCCAGAAATCTCCCTGCCATCATTACTGTAACCATTTTCCCTCTGAGACATCAGCATGTTGAGCAGTTTTGGTCACTGACGCTGGCAAAAATACCCCAGCAACCACTCTTGAGCTGATCAAATTACAAATATGTCTTTTTCTGGCTGCAGTATCCAAAATTGTGGGCAGAAAGTGACTCCAACTCCAAGGTTGACGGGATATATCAAAGCATCTGCTTTCAATATACTTTGAATCCCACGTTCACTCTGGCAACTCTTTATTCTGTCAGTTACCTGCCATATAAGGAACTCTTTTATAGCCAAAGTAACAAAGGAACAGCTGGAAGCCAAAAATCCCCAGTCACCACAAGGTCTGTGTTAGGAATACAGATAACACAGAGAAGCTGGGGTTACATACCTCAGGTTTGGCACGTGAAAAGATGGTCCATTTGAGATCAGAAGTCTCCATCTTAGTGTTCATCAGAACCTCTGTGAAGAAGATAAAAAATATAATATCACTCACAGCAGGAAGTATAAAAATTATACTTATTTACATTCAGAGACACACCCATATGAATTTAAAATCAGTGAGAATATTTCCACTTTCAAGCTCTCGCTTATACTGGGATTAGGATAGAAAATGGAGTTTCACCAGTCATATTACAGCCACAGGAGCATTCCCACAATCCTAGAATTGTTTTTCCTTACATGTTTGTTTTTATTCCCCACATGTCCCCTCTGTTCCCAGAGACAAACCATGCCTGTGGTCACACTCAACCTGCTGAAAAGAGCCTGCTTGTCCACAGAGAGTAGGGACAAGCAGTGGGAACAAGGGTGCGCACACACACACACACACACACACACACACACACACACACACACACACACACACACACACACACACACACACACACACACACACACACACACACACACACACAAACTGCAGCCTTATACTTAGATAATCTAAATAAATTCTTCCTTTATCAGTCTACACTCAATACTCCATAAGGACGAGGTGAAAAAATTATTATTATAAAATAATATAGTATTGACATACGTATTTAGACAAATTGCAATGACAGCTCAGGTTCATCCCAACTCTCTTGATCATCTTCAAGATGATTCTACATCCTCTCTGACATGTTTGGAAAGACACGCAGCTGGTCTCACAATTGACAATGCATCAGAACAAAAACCAAACCACAAGGAGTAAGGAAGTGTCTGCAGAGCTCAGAGACGGGGCTGACAAGATGAAACCAAGATTGAGCATGTGGTGGCAGCATCAGGCTGTGGGGGTGTTTTTCAGCAGCAGAGACAGGGAGACTGACCAGGGTTGAGGGAAAGCTGAACAGAGCAAAGTACAAAGGCATCCTTAATGAAAACCTGATCCAAAGCGCTCAGGACCTCAGATTGAGCTGAAGGGTCACCCTTCAACAAGACAACAAGCACAAAGTGAAGACAATGCAAAAGTCGCTTGGGGATGACTGTGAATGTCCTTGAGCAGCCCAGCCAGAGCCCTGACTTGAACCCAATCAAATATCCCTGGAGAGACCGGAGAATGACTGTCTATCAACAGTCCCCATCCAACCTGTCAGAGCTTGAGAGGATCTGCAGGGAAGAATGGCAGAAAATCCCCAAATCCAGATGTGCAAAGCTTGTCGCATCATACCTGAGAAGACTGGAATCAGAAATCGCTGCCAAAGGTGCTTCAGCTAAGTCCTGAGTAAAGGGCCTGAATACTTATTTGGATGTGATATTTCAGTTTTCATTTTATCAATAATTCTGCAATAATTTCTAAAATTCTTTTCACTTTGACAGTCTGAGGTATTGAATGTAGACTGATAATGGAAACATTTATTTAAACTATTTTAGCAAAAGGCTGTAATATAAGAAAAGTGAAAGAATGGAAGGGGGGTGAGCACTTTTTGAATTTCAGCTCTTCCAGTCACAATCTGTGATTACAGTAGAATTTATTTTTTGTCCTGCTATGATGCAGTATCCCAATAATGTCCAGGAGCTGAAACAAGTGTAACCCGGAGCACTGTTAGGTTCAGGTGAAGGTATATCTTTTTGTGTGAGGACATCATTTTTCCCCTTAGCTGTCTTAGCAAATTGTCTCTGTTAAATTATGGCTCATATTTATACTGATGGGCTGAGGTTTCTGTCCGAGACTGGTTTTTAGAGCCCTACGCGTTCCCCGCAGAAGCTCATCTCGAGGGTCAGGCAGTTTGGTTTTACCAATAAACAGGATTTAATGCAACTCTCCTGTGTGCCATGATCAAGGAGAGCGCTTGCATGAAAATGGATCCTGGAGGAAATGGGGGTTTCAGTTCAGTGAGAGTTTATCATTGGGGTTATTAAGATGTTTTGTTGAATTAGGCTACCGATATAAGGTTCGGCAGTAAAGTCAGCATCCCATAACCCTGCTAATACACACTCTACACACACATAGATAAGCACAATACTACATCTGCCAAAGAAAATAGCTTTTTTTCCAAGGTTTTTTTATGGTTTCATTTTTCTCAAATTGTGGTCTCCACAGATTTGTATTTTTTCTACCACACATCATTGATTTTAGTGATAACAATCCACATAAAAAATGTTACAGTCCCTGGAATCTACTGAAAATTACACTTAAAAATAAAATTCAGTTCCCTGTATTGTTGTTTGTTTATTCAACTGTATCTGGCAAACTACACAATAATAGGTTTTTATATTCATTTAAAAAAAAATATCTGAGCAATGCTTCACTCACAATCCTGGACAAGGCTAAACTGTTGCTTTTCTCAAAGATGTGTTATTTCCACCTCCTACTTGTTTTGACATGTTGCTTTGTTGTCCAAAATATTTGCTCTGAACACATGTGTCATGTCCATCTGTGATCATCCAAATGTGAGACTAGACAGTCCTGTAGTTCTTCCTTAATTAGATTTCTTCTACTGGTTTAATAATGGCCTGTGGCATTTGCCCAGTTCCACAAATACTGGTATACAGTAAAAATTATGAATTTTAATCTAAGGTTATCTTCATGCTGAACATTGAAATGAGTTGCACAGAAGCCCATAGCACCTCAACTAGAAATCCCATTGTTTGAAACCCCAATTTCACAAATCCAAAACTGAAGTAGCAGAGAAGTGGTGGGTCCATCAGCTGAATAGTTGATCAGTTTGGTTCACGTGTTTCAAATGTGGGAATTCTCTGCTTTCTTGAATTGGGTGGAGAATAAAAACAACTTGAAGACATCACCTCAGGCTCTGGGAAATATTGATGAGCATTAATAAAAAATAAATAAATAAATAAATAAAAATAGATTGATTGATGAGATTATTTTCAGCCCTTAGCGCCATGTGTATAGTATAGTGTATAGAGACTGTATAGAGGGCTGCATACAGGATAAGAAGACGTTGGGAGAAAACTTTTTACACAGAACATTACAATCATATGAAGGCTGTCAGGGACTTCTTTTGCTTTATGAATATATTTTGCACCACACTGTTCAACATCAACACTTGTAGTATTTTACAAAAATAACTGCAACGCCTACAGTTTCTAATCTCTGTGATCCTGTGGAAATGAGAGGCAATCACATTTACCACTTACCAACCCACAACCCAATGAAATACACATGAAGGCACAGAAAAATCTCACTGATAAAACAGAATCTGACTCGTGCTTCCTGCTGAGACAAATGTTACAGCCGTAGACTTCATTGTTCAAAAGTGACGGACATTTAATTGTTGGTTAGAGATTAGATACAGCAGACATGTGTGGTCTATTCAATATGGACTGAACTCAACATGGGATGTTTGGATATAATAAGCATGTAAAACAATGCTATTGCTGCTTCAGAATAAAACATATTTAACTGCTGTCTATTAATATCTGGGTCTTTATATCCTCGTTCTTTCCATAATGATTTCAATGATCACTCAATCACACCCACAGCTGCTCACATCTTAGCTCCTGCTAATTTAATACACATCCTCAGTGAACAACCCCCACACACACACACACACACACACACACACACACACGCACACACACACACACACATAATTAACCCCCCCACCACCACCCCCCAAGCACCACTCTGTCATAAAGCCAAATCACTTTCACAATCAAATTTTTCTCAGCTTTTCACCCCAGTGTCATTTCCCAGTTTCCTTCGTCTGGGTGACCTGACCTCAGTGCATGAAAGAAATGACATGACATCACATCACTAATCGTCAGTGCTGCATATACAGCAGGTCTGTCATTATATCACACAGAGGTAAATGGTCAACGACATCTCCCTCTGTATTTCCATGTTTCTCTTCCACAATCTACTCATTTTACTCTGTGCAAACTCACTGTAAAGGAACACAAACATGCTTCTCATCCTGTTCCACTTCAAAACCACAGAAGCACACTAGCTTTATAACAACAATCTGAAGAAAGTGGAAGAAAAGAAAGTCTTCAGAGAGAGAAGAAAAAAAGAGGAGATGTGGATGAGGAGGATAATTGGGTGGCAATATTCAGGCTGGTGCTTTCCCTGCATTTAAGTCTGCCTCAAGTTCGCTCCAGCATAATTTAAAACACCTTCATAATGCTCAGGCTCCAACGTGGAGGAGAGTGTCTTGTCTCCACCTATCATATGAACACCTGCCTCTTTTTCATATGGTGATCTTTTTTGTGTTTTTTTTTTTTTTTTTTTTTTTGAAGGAGTGGAAAAGAAACACCACGCCCCAAGTTTGGTAATCACTGTTTATTGCTGCTCTATCATTAAGGTTTATGAGACAGGATGCGTGAGCGTGAGTGTTTCTGTTATGTGCATGCATGGCCTTGCCTTTCACCCAAGTAGATTCAGGCTTAAGCCCTGTTAAAGGAAACCAGCATTTCCCCTACATTCTTTCAGAACCAGTGCCCACCCACCACCGGAAAATTGCCCAGAGCACAAAAGAAATTGTAAAAACAATGACAATTTCGTCATCTGGCCATATTTAAAACCCAAAACAAACAATTACAGTAATTACAGTACAATTGTCCACATTAGGAGACACAAGAGGAGTCAAAACCTATACTAGCGCTGGTAAGAAAACAATGCCTGAGCCTTAGTATTACAATTATGAAAAAAAGGTCTTTTTAACATATCATATTATTAGACAATTTCATTTTCAATAAATTCAGTGAGAGGTGAGTCTGAAGTAGGTGGTAGAGTTTATTCCTTTCATCACACCAAGCTGGAAAAGCACAGCACTGGGAAAGGTATTACGGTTTCTGTATGAAAAGCAGATAACAATGGAGGGTGTTGTACACGCTTTTCTTTTGAAATGCAAAACCTGACGTTGTATTTTTGACAAAGGGGGACTATACGGCAAATACTACACCCCCATTTTCACTATGGCTGTTTTCAGACTTTAGACAAATGACCTCAAATTCATGAGCAGGACCCATTTGATCTGATCTTTTAAAAATGTAACTTCACTTTTGTGTTAATTTCTACACTGTGTGCCATTTCCCTCCCTATTTTCCACTTTCTCTGAGGCTCTGGAGTGTGATAGGGAAATTATAGGTGTAGGAACATTTGCCCTGCTTTGGCTACAATTAGACCTCATTTTAATTAAAGAAACAGAGTGCCAATTACCCTCATACACCTAGAGAAATGGAGACAGAGGGGAATAACAGGGATAATGAAAATGAGAAATGTAAGAGGAGGGAGAGATGTTTGGAGGTTTGAGATTTACAGATGATATATGCATAAAAACTAGACTGGCTTATCAGTGTATCTGCCAATATTACAGCTCCATTCATTAGGGTACTTGCTCTCAGTGTGTATGCCAGGCCGGGGAACATGAAGCCACGACATCTTGGTGTCATTATGATCCATTTCCGGATGCTCAATACCTTTCTTTTATATCATATCTTTCCTACATACACTGTTACCATTTACATGGAATAACTGAGTGAAATACATATAGTTTCTAGCAAATAAAAGACACAGAGATGTAATAATTCATATCTGCTTTCCTGACATATGTTTGGTGGTGTTGGACTTGAAGCTGCTCCCTTCCAGTGCTCGATATGAAGGTCTGACCTGTTTCTTGGACTGGTGAAATAATTCCTTGACAGGAGAGTTAATGTCCTGCAGGTTTCACTCAGACCCTGATGTGTTTCGGGGGATGAAGCCACCACATGTTTTAAATTTTGCAAAGCCAATTCCCTGAAATCAGACATGATATTGGGATGTTCTGGTGCCTCAGGCAATTTGATATCCCCCACGTTTCACATTTAAAATTACAGGAACACTTCTAGATTCTGGGAAATGGGCTTCTTTGGTTCATTGCCAAGAATTACATGAGAATATCATACCATTGTCATGTCTGGGTAGTTAGCCTAGCTTAGCAGAGGGAAACAGCTAGCCTAGCTCTGTCATAACCACCTACCAGCAGTTCTAAAGCTCACTAAATAACATGGTTCATCTTGTTGGTTTAATCCCACCATCCGTTCTGGTAGCAGAAGTTTGTTACCTTTGGACAGAGTTATCTGTTTGCTTCGTTTCCAGTCTTTGTGCAAAGCTTAGCTAAACAGCTGCTGACTGCAGCTTCATGTTTGTAGTACAAACATGAGAGGAGTATTCTCAAACCTCTCTAAGTCTTGGCAAGAAGGTAAATATTGCATCTATTTTCTACCAAAAAAACAAAAACAAAACAAAAACCTACATTATAAACTTTTTTGGACATTAGTTTTATGGATTATAGCTGCTTTTTTTAGTGATATCTGAAGAGTGATTGTCCTCGAGCTATCACTGACCAAATGCTACAACAATATTGTTGGCTAATCTTTAAAAATGCTAATTTTGTATGTCCTTGGTTCTCAGGTTATCTACAACAGTGCACATGAAGAATGCAAATGAAAAGAAAATATTATTTTCCTTCACGTGTCAGCTTCTCTGTGTGGTATTGGTGAGAGTGTGTGTCTGTGAATCATGTTTGTGTGTCTTTGACAAGAGTTGTGTCTAGTGAGATTAGACCTTAGCTTCCTGTGGTTCCTGTCCCCTTCCCGTCTCCTGTTCTGGTGGAGGCTGACTGAGCTCTACTGTAAAACAAAAGCCTCGGCTACTTTTAGTGTGTGTCATGGAGAACTGAGATGAAAGGAGCAAAGGTGAGATTAATAAACTGTGTTTATCTCTGACACTTTTCTTGTGTCTTGTCTGTGAGGGATGTATATCAGTAAGTGTTGTGGTTGGTCTCTGTCCCAGGACAGGATGTGACCCAGTTAGAGAGGAAGCTTCATACTGGACAGAAACCAAAGATGCTACTGGAGAGCATCAACATGAACGGCTGTGAATCAAACTGACTGGCCCAGACCAGTGAGGATTAAGCACAGGTCTACGATACCTGACCTCTGAATGTTTTGGATTAAGTTTACACAGCCAGCAGAGACTTTCTAGACAGAATCATTACATTAATCATTTCCAGCTGAAGATGTGTTTTCCCCAAGAACGTCAGTCGTCCACACTAGAGAGTATGTATGAGCGATCAGGTGACGCTTCCTCAGCTAATAATACTTTCAGCATAACACTTAGAGTTTTTAAATTTGTAGTTGTGATTCAGGTGGACGCATGTTCTGATCTGATCACCTTTTTAATCTTTTCCAAGTTTTGCTTAGTGCAAACACACCTTTGTCTCATGACAGCAGTTTTAATGCTTAACACACAAAACAAATGTAGATTAATACAGGTAGGTGCATCTGTGATTCAGTCCCTTCTTAATTTTTATTAACTAGAATGAAGAATTGTTGCATTATTGGAGTCACACACGTTCTCAGAAAATATTTAGTACTTTTAATATTGCTGCTTACAAATTGTGAGTTTTGACATGTGGTGTCAAGTGGTGAACAGCACACAAGCATCTCCGACTCTTAACAGCCTTTCTTCCCGCCAGACAAACAAAAAGCTCATAGCGCTGAGGTGAAAGATATTCCCAAAGAGACTGCCCTAGATGAATAACAAACAGTATGTATAGAAAGGTCACATGTACGACTGTCTGACAATAGATGCAATGCAATGTCATCGTAGGAGGTGTTGGCTGTCAGTTGTTTCTGTACTAAAGGATATGACTGATACTAACACAGAGAAGTAAAAACAACAGATTTAACATTTAATTCCCAAAAGGGAAGAAAAACTTCATTTTTCTGGTTAATCATTCAGAATTACAGTCTAATAGGACACATTAAACAGCTTCAAACTTTAAACACAGACTTTCCTGCACTTTCTCTCACACTGCATGATTGAATAAATTCCCTTGCATTATAGCATATTTCATCTTTTTTGGAGTATTGATCTGCCACTGAGTGAATTCACCTTCTGCTACTTCCAATTAGGGGCACTGCTTTCTCAAGCCCTCTTTAAAAATAACCCAACTGACTTGCTTCTTGAGAACATTGTTGCAGGCTACACCAACTCCCTGGTGGCTTCCTGATACAGAATCCTATAAGAGGAGGAATGAATTACAAAGGAAAACTTAAAAAGACCTCTTTTTTCTTAGTTTTGATTTTTTTTAAAGTCATTAAATTTTGAGAGGGTATAAGGCACTTTTCAAAACCTCTGCATTTTCACAAGCAATGCTGCCTTGAAAAAAAGAATAATGGTAAAAAGAGTGGACTTGAGGTGATACAGACGGATCTGTGGTGTGTGATCTCTTGGTGTTTGAGGCCATTGGATTTATCATTTCCACTGTAATTTGGAAATTGATTTCATAAATATAACTGCTAGTTTCTGCTAGAGTTAAATTATTGATTTCATTATCGATTAATTGTTTTGTTCATAAAATGTCTATATAATGACATTTATAATTTACCACAGCCGAACATGATGTCTTAAAAATGTCTCTTTGTTGTCCAAAATTTTATTTATGACACTTTAGAGATGCTTTAAACAAAAAATGTCTTTTACTTAAAAATTACTAAATTAGTTAAATGAATTTAATTATATTATTACAGTCACCAATTAATCTTGTGTCAATTGATGAGTCATGTCATTACAGCTCTCTTTTCCCTCATCATCCTTTATTTCTTCACCTCAAACTCCAGGTCTTGGATGATGATCATCATAAGACAGATGTTTATCAACTCAATTAAAGATACTTTACAGATCTACATATCCCCCATACATGATTTTTATTGAGTAACAATTACGCTAAAGGCTGCCTGTTCTTGTCTTATTGGAGGAAAGTTCTTAAAAACATCCAGACAAATTTTTTTTGTATCAGTACTGTATGTACACAATGATACCAGCAGAGCTTAACTGAATAAAGGAAATATATTTTAATTCGACATTATTATTTGCTTTTATTTAATAGAAGAAATATGGTGAGATTAGAAATTCCTTGTTTCAGTGAGCCTTACGCATTTTATAATCTTTGAACCTGAGCTGTAGCCTCTTCTAAACTTCAAAAAACACATATAATTTCTTTTCAAAGACCTTGATTCAACAGGATTGAAAGGCAAGTGCCTCAGCAAATAGATGTGTACTGCAAAGTACATCTCAGCACTTTGGTGGTTTAAAAGACAATTTCTGTTTCAGTTCTATGGAGGCATGTTTTTGGTAAAAAGGTTTTACTTTGTTAGATGCTGTCAAGAGCTACTGTGTGTACGACTTCATAGGAGAAAAGAAAATGTGGTAAACAAAAACTAACAGCTCATATACTTAGAAAAGGTTTTTTACATTGGGAAATGACACAGACAGTTTACATGTGTGATCAGAGGTGGAAAAGAAAACAACACATTTTAATGTCGCAATGCATTTTCAGTTTGTTATATAACAGAAAAGCTTCTGTGTGAGCTGGACTTCTCACATTGACCCAGTGATGTGGGTTAAATCAGTGTACAGTGGTACAAGATAGAAAATTGTTATTTGTGTGTTTTTTTTTTTTAACCACATCACCAAGCTCATGAAACAAATTCAGGTCTGACAACTTAATACAGACACCTTACTGCTCTATGCCTGGGAGCTATCACACATTATCACACTGTGGTCGAAACTGCTCTCTACAAACCAACTAGCCTAAAGTTAAGCTATCTCCTTTATAGAATGCTTGAGGGCACCTGACTGTCTGCGAGAGCCAGAGAGCTGAGCTGAGCTATGTGGCATCACTGAAGAAACACCATGGGAAAGTGCAGGTTACGTGCTTGTTTTCAAACACTTTCTCAATCTCTTCTCAAAGAGGATATTCACCCACCCGTCTACTCCTGTCTACAGGGAAGCTGAGGTCGGAGGTCAGTCTCAGACTGACACCCTGCAGGACGGACACTCTGGAGTCACACAGGGCTGAAATCTGGGATGATCTTCCCAACCAGCAGGGGAGACTCCCACCCCCGCATTTGCTCTGTCTTTCAATAATTAGACAAGTTAGTTTGCCAGTTTGACAACTGTAAATTAATTATTAGCATGTTTGTCTCTTGAGTCATTTAGTCATGAAATCTAAAGACTGGGATCCAATCCAACATGTTGTAATGTTCATCCCCAGGGCTCAGTCATACATTATAATATACAGTTGCAGCAGCAAAGTTAACTGACAATTCTTGCATGTGAACGTCTATAAAATAATAAATAACAGGTGACCTATCTTATTTCAAATCTTGCTTGATGAAAAACCCACATAGCTCCATCGACTGATGTGATGCATCTAAGGAATTCTCCATGAGCCCCAAAAATGTCTGCTGCTGGACTTAAAACAGATTTTTATCAAAGCCTTTACTAAAGCAAAGTCTACAATTCATTTTTGGGGAAAAAAAACTATTTTGCCAAAGACAAGACATGCACACACACACAGATTTCAGTGACTAATCTGCTGTGGGAGGTGGACAGCATGAAGCTAGCAGTGCAGACTCCAGCTAAATAAACCATCTAAGGATTGACACATCTGAGTAGAGATACAAGAGAACAGACACTGCATTTTCTCTTTTATTTTCTCTAACATATCGCAATTCTTCACTCTCAACCAACAACAGACACACTGAGAACCAATTCTCTTCATCAGTCTATGCATCGCTCCTCAAAAGCCCGATGCCCAGCTCTTCATGTAGCGGTGACCAATACGTACTGTGTATACATAGATAATAAAAAAATCATCTAATCTTCGGATATGAAGCAATTTGTTAGAGCACAAAGAGCGTGGTCTTGTCCCTTCAGCCATTTTGTGTTTTCAGCAGGGGGTGAATTCAGTAGTTTACAAACTGTTTGAATTTCAAAACCACAATCTTAAAATATAATGATTCTTCTTCAAAGATTGGATAGGGTTGAGTGCAGATAGCAATCAGTAGCAATTTAAGTAATGTTCATATGGGGGAAGGCAAAGAAAGAAAGAAAGAAAGAAAGAAAGAAAGAAATACATTTTGTGCATAGCACTCCTTAAAAATAAAGACAGCAAGCTGCCAAAAAAGGTGTTTAATGCTTCTTTAACTGAACTGACCTATTCCTTTTCAGAGCATGACTCCCTCTTAAAGCTCTTAGCTGGGTGGAAGCTGTAGGAGGGCAGCTAGTGCGCAAGAATGTCTCTGTTATGCCGTATATAGCAGAGCCCACTAGGTTCAGTGCGGTATATGAAAGCAGGCCCTGGGAGACATAAGCTGTGTGCATGCATGAAGGTGGAAGAAAACGTGCACGTGTTCTCTAGACTGACGTTGAAGCAAGCGAGTTGCATTTTAACTTAAAACCGGCATATCAAACAGAAGATGTAGGTCAACCTGTGACGCAGGGAGGAAAATATCCCAGACTCAAACTGAAACACGTCTACTGATGGTGCATGAATCCACAGCAGAGAAATTTTAGCATCTAGGTAGATTTTTCTTAATCAGTTCTTGCACATCCAGCCTCAGATGTCTCCTCAGCCGTGTGTTGTTTTTTTTCCCCTTCAAGATTTCCTTCTATTTTTGAATGCAACAACAAAAACATCACAAGTCATGAGACTACAATGTCATGTAGAAAGGCTTCGCAAAAGAAATAAAAAAATACAATGCTTAGTGTGCCTCAAATAATGGCTGTGATTAGTGTGCAAGACAAATGTGAAAGATGGACCTGAGATAAATGGCTCCTGTGTTGTTGTCCTTTAATTAAAGGCCTTTTTAATCCCTTCATTATAATCACATATTCAGCCTACCACATATAGGGTATCTCACATATTCTGCTGCAGGTTGTATCATTACAGAATGCAAATAGGCAATACACATACTTTGCTCATTACATAGTGAGCAGACATGCACATACTTGCACCCTCCTTGCCCTTCCTGCACTTGCTCTTTCAGTTTCGTTGACTCATGCCGGTCTCCCCATCTCTCCTTGACTCACTTCAAAGAGAACCCCCATCCCTCTAAAAGTGCCATTCTCCTTGGTGCTTATGGCTGATAGGCTGTGGCCTCATTCCCTCTCCGCTGCAGCCTGTCCCCATTGTGTCCCACTCTCAGAGAGTAGCGTGTGGGTGGAGGACAGACAGGCTCTCCAAAGTGAATGCCTGACATGGATGTATGGGGCTGGGGGTGTATCCTCTCACCGAGCTAAACCATCATCCACCTGCAATTCCCGGCTGCCATATGCATCCTTCTCTGAGAGGGGGAAAGAGACAGGGACTGAGAGTACTTGTGGCACTCGGATGCCCGTTTAACTCTTGAGGAAACTAATCATCGGATTGAGGTGCTGAGGATGATGGGCTACAGGCTTTCGGAAAGGGGGGGAGGTTGCTTTAAATGCAAATCCCTTTCTTATAAAAATCGGTTCCGTTTAAAAGGATTTCTGGGAAACGATCCACATTTCCACGGCAGGGGAGACAGTCAGCAAGAGAAAACAGCATAGCGCCAGTCAAACATCAAGGAGACAGAGGACGTGGAAAGAGTAGCAAAAGAAAAGGCTACATGTCTGTGAAAGAAGGGATTGAGGCTCAAGTGAGGCCTCCAAGATAAAAACATCCTTTCTGCGTTTGAGACACTTTGTGAGTTTTAGTTTAGATTGTGAGGCATTACGCTATTCATCATGCTAGTTATGCCATGGAAGATTCAGGAAGGGATGGAATAAACCGCAGACGGTGTACAAAATAGAAGAACTTCCTTTTAGAGGGTTGATCCCAATCTTGCCTTCCACCTAAAAGCAGTCCACTATCAGCAGATAATATAAATATATTCAAAGGCCTGTTAGATTTTGTTTAGCAGGCTGAAGATTAGCTTCCAGTGAGCGTTGCAGTATTTGTTTAAGGCGAGCTACAGATGTGCGCCAGCCTACCTGGCTGCTTCAATCCAACAGCTACCGACGAACAGCACCGCATTAAGATTTTCAGTCAGCCTGTGCTTGTGGGAAAATTTCTACACCTTTGTCAACGATATATCAGCTTTTATTATGGCAATTATGCACCATGGATTTTTTTTTTAAACAATGTGTTTTAAATCATGTGACTCTAATGGAAACATGAATTTATTACTTTGTTATCTCATTACTCCCACTTTGCCCCGAGTCTGTCTACTTTGCTGTGTGAGCTCATTGTTCAGAATGGAGGCGTCACATGGATCATTTCAAGTGTCGAGCAGAAGATTAACGTCACCTCGTTGATAAAGGGTTGCTCTGGTCTGAGATAGTTAATAGATAGACAATATTGAAAAAAATCATGAATATGTGTTAAGTTTTGTCAGACACAGGGTGACACTTCACCAGTCTTTCTATCAACAGAAGCTAAAAAGTGCTGTCGATGTTTTTCAATCCAACAAAACATGACCATGCTAAACAATTACACTGGCAGCTGCACTCGCTTGTTGCATTGTGAAAAGATGACTTGTTAAAAAAAAGGAGCTAACAGCTGCAGGAACATACCATATTGGAGAAGAGGCGCTCCCAATTGCCAGTGCAAAGAAAGACAGATTTACAAAGCTGTTCTAAACTATATGCTCTGAGTACAAGCCAAACACATTTCCTGAGGAGACACTGCCTTAACATGACAGCACGGCTCCCCAGACTTCAACTTTACAATCGCAGCTATTTCTTCGCCACGACTGATCTGCGGTCAAGTTGCATGAACACATGTAACAAGAGCCCTTTTGTGCATTTCAAAGTGTATTACCTTCCACCTGTTTTTATGCACATTTTCAATTTGCTTGGAAAAAAAATATATCACAGTGTGAAAAAAAAAATTTCAGCTGAAATATGGCAAAAAAAAAAAAAAAAACACCCAAAAAAAACCAAACACTTTTGCACTCAGCTGAGGTGAAAAAACAGCTGTACTAATAAAAGCAAAAGGAAACTGTGGCAAAGTGTAACAAGAACAGGCAAATTAACTATCAGGTAGTTTATGTGAAGTATGTGACATATTTCTGCAGCAATAGAGAGATGAAAAACTGAGATGAAAAATATCAGGACACCGCACTCTTCCTAAAATGAATACACACATAAACTACATATATCCATCATGTTTTCCACACCATTTCCATTTGCGGTTTTACTGCTGCTCTGTAATTACTTGTTGCACCCTCTTCTTCGGCAAGGGCTTCACCTCACCTGGTATTTATTGTGCAAAAAAACTCCTGACTTTCATTTCAACATTAGCAGTTGGATACGCAAAAAAGTCCAAAGTACATTTTTTTTGCCAATTTTTGTGTAAGTTTGATTGGAAACTTATTGATATCAACTTGTTTCGCCCCAGATGATCACACAGGCTACTGAGCACTAGCACTAGCTCACCAAAATGCCAACAAACCATGGACATGAGATAGAACATCACCTCTGACAATAGTGTTGATCATTAAAGCTCTGGACCTGAACAGGTGGTGGAGACTGCAGTGCTTTGTTGCTGGGTGCATCTTGCCATTGGTAAGAGAGGGAAACTGTATGTGCAAGGAATAAAGAGGGGCAGAGAGAAAAAAAAATGGGTATTTTATAGGCTGAGTCTGTGTGTGGGAGGATAGGGAATCTTTATAGCTTACATTTATAAATTCAAATACGTTTTAAGCAGGGCGACATTAGTGAGACTTATTAATAGTGGATAAAACGCTTCTGCCTTTTCAGTTTAAAGCCTTGGTTTTACTTTTCTGTATATGATACATATTTTATATGCAAGGCGAGACGAGTGGGAGTTTGTTTTTTCTCTGTGTGTGTGTGTGTGTGTGTGTGTGTGTGTGTGTGTGTGTGTGTGAGAGAGAGAGAGAGTATGTGTCACAATGTGTGTGCATGCTTGTTACTTGTTAATTTCCACCCAAAGGTTGTTATTAATTCCCAGCCAAAGTAATTATCTGATCAAGAGGTCTGTGTTTTAATCTACATGCAGACAGAAGGAAGAGAGATCCATGCGCTGAACAAGCAAGTGGTGTGTGTAAGTGAGTCATTTATCCTTTAGTTGGAAAAGGAGGAGAGATTTGGCAGCTGCAAGCTTCATCTGCCCTCCCATCAGTTCATTACAGGATTCCCTACTCGGTGGAGGGGGGGTGATCCAGAGTATGCAGGCGGAGGAGCGGGCCATTACCCAAGACATGGAAACCAGACATCTTGTTCACACTTGGCAAGACACAGATGTTCTGGAGTCAGTCTATGAAGGCGCTACAACCCCCTTCAGCCCCTGCTTTCCACATCATGCCAATGCGACACCTATTCAGAACCAGCGTCTATTCTAAAGGATTTTCTAAGGGACGTGTTGATCATTTTACCAGCAAACCCCTGCAGGACATCAGTTCCCACACATAGATCTGAGCCTAAGTATATCCTTTGTGTCTTTGAGAAAAGAAGAAAAAAAAAGAGGAAAAAAAAGAAAAGAACTGAAACTCTGAGTTGAGTCAGGCGTCAGTTGTTGTGCTCTGAAATCTGCAGCTTGAGAAGAAGCTGCAGCTCCACAAATGGTCAGAGCCCCAGCTCCCAGAAAACTCTGACCAAAATGAAGTGTCTGGGAAAATCCCAGACTTCTCTGCAGGAAAACAAAGTCAACAATATTTTTCCCGCAAGAATTCAGACTCTCAGTAGCTGGGGTAATTTACCATCTTCTTCTGATGGGTGTGTATAAAGAAATGGTCACCCTAAGTTTAAAAAAAAAAGAAAAGAAAAAAAAAAAGAAAAAACCTTGCGAACATTGCGAAATCCATGGGTGATGTCACACTTGCATGTTGTTGTCGGCTACAGAAGCCATAGTGGAAACAACCCTTTGTCAAAAGAACATACAGCGGATACATAGGATCCAGCTTCAACTCAGAGGCAGCTGACAGATTTGTGTTCCCTCCACTTAGTGTATTTTGACTCACGCGTTCATGCCATTCCTGTTTACAATAAGTATTGACTGTAAGGAGCAAACTTGGGAGAAAGGTTCATTGTTGAAGTGCTTATTGTTGTCATAGCAAATATATCTTTTCTATATCTAAAGTTACACACAGCAGTATGTGTAAGAAATATATGGTTTATCAACATTTGGTTTTCTTGTAAATGTTTTTACTTTGTGTGTGTCCATTCTTCTACATTTAGGGACACTGATGAGTGAGGAGAAAATGACATTTCCAAAACGTGCTGATCGTGCCACAATGATGCACCATCACGTTGAGCAGCTGTGTCTGAGCCCGCAAACAGCACCGACCAGGAAAAAAAGCATGATGGAGAAAAAAGAGTAGCCTTCACAGGAACATAACAGCATGCAGCCTACACAGCAGTGAGGTACTTTTAAAAACCCTGAGGTACAACAGCTCTTAAAGAAACTCAGTTGTGATCCTTTGATCCTCAGTAAACACAGGCCTATTATTTCCAAGGACTATTTCCCATCAAAGGTTTTGCAGAAAGTTGTCTCAGCAACATTCTTAGCAAACTCAAATCAGCTTTCAGTTCACTCTGAAACTTCTCTATTAATGTCACAAAAAGACAGATATGTGGCAGGAGATTAGAGACAAATAAACACCTCAGACATCCACCCCTGCAATAGGCAAATCCTACAGACATTGGTCCTGTTGTTAGACTGATGATGCAGCACTACAGTGAAGCCATCATTTCTTTTAACACTGTGACAGATAATTTGAGTCTCAGTCCAATTTGTCCCTCCATGGTTTACAAAGCAGATCCAGGGCAATTTGCCCATTAATGTCAAATCTGCTGCCAGAAAAAACTGTAAAAACTGAACTGTATCATGTAGATTGACCACACACCAAAAAAAAAATCACTTTAGTCCTATTTCAGCCTCCATGCACTGAATGTTTTAGTATTGATTTTAGGGTAAGCGGCTTAACCCCCCACCCCCCAGGAAGCAGCCCTTTAACCTTTTGATGGCTTTAAAGTGAAAACTAATAGTGACACTGTCTTAGAAATTCCCCACCTGAAGTTATCAGGAGGATAAAATCAATATCTTTGTTATGTCTGATCTCTTCTTCTGATTTCTTTTAAAATGAACTGAACAAGGCACTAAGAAAAACATGCCTCATCCCTCTGAAGATCTTCACATTGACATTCATATTGGGATGGGTGCTACGCCTGTAACAGTGTTTCTAATCAGTGCGGTTGCAGTCACATCCTGCTATGATATCTCTATGATTATTCCCCAGAGATTTAGGTCAACTTCTTGTATGATGCTTGGGTAGCATGCTTTTAAAATTCCTTGTGGTGTTAGTGCACTTAGTCTTGGTAAAGTACAGGATGTAATACTAATTGGACATCTCACTCTGCCATGTTACCACAGAAAACGAGTGTTGGCAGCATTTAAAAAAGGGGAAAAAAAAAAAAATCCAGACTCACCTTCCTCTGCAGAAACCAGATGAGCCCAGTTCAGGAGGATGCACCCCAGCAGGACGACGCTCCAGTATGTCAGCTCCATGGTGCTGTTACTAAATGATAAAACACTGATCTGTTTCGCCTTGAATTACGAATCAAGCGGCACTGGCAGCTCTGCTGTGCACTCACTGACCGCAAACCAGTACGCATTTAAAGTGGACTTCAGTTCAGAGAGCCTCGCACTGTGGTCAAAACACTGCAGCAGAAAAACACACTCGGGCTAAGTGCAGCTGGCGGTGGGTTGTGAGCATGAAGCCTGGTCTGCTGCGGCTCCTGTAGCAGGCAGACTGGAAACTTCTCCGTATTGTCCAACTTTGTGTTGTGGCGAGAGTGACGGCAGAAAACAGTCAGAAACAAAGCGGCGGATCGCGGCCCCTTTTCACTCCTCGGTCCTCTGTCAGTACCGGGACTGCATGGCTGAAACTTGTTGTGTCCTCGGCTGCAATAAGCTCTTTGTGCTCCGCACGACTTCTCCCAAATGTCCCCCCTCAGCTCGACGACAGAGCAGGTTGAGTCCGCACCCCGGGCACCGCGCTGCACATCTGTTAGCAGAGACGATCCTCATTTTCAGCCGCTTCATATCTTCTTCCACATCTTCTCGACATGTTCGGCACCGAAAACCAAAGCGCTGAAGTCTGTCTTGTTTTCTTCTCTTGTTTTTTGTTTTGTTTTTAACCCTCCTCGCTTCAAACACCAGACTGTTTTGATTGCGGGAGAGAGAGAGAGAGAGAGAGAGAGAGAGAGAAAGGGAAAAAAACCCACGAAAGGTGGATTTTTTTTTTTTTTTTTTTTTTTTTTTTTTTTTGCGCGACAGGTCTAGCCTGGCCTGGTTTTACAGGAGAAATGAGACTGAAACTGAAAAAGAGATGTTGCTGTCTGTCTCTCTGAGGGAGGGAGCAGGCTGGAGGCGGGGAGGCTTTAAAAGTTTGGTTGTGAAGTGGCTGGTAGAGATAAGAGATGGGAGCCGGTCACCGAGGGTTTCACCGCCGCATCAAACCCGGAGTCGAATGGCAGCGGCAGGCTCCGCCCACTCCCGTTTCCATAACAGCGGAGTCAAGGGCACGTGATGAGATACACAAATCCCGGAGAGCGCCTTCAAAATAAAACACCGATGGCCAAACAATTGGAAAGCAGTAAATCTACTAAAATTAAGGATTGTCTTTAATCCTTAAATCATTGGGTATGTCATTCAGTTGTGTCTCCTTGTTTACTTGGACTATGCATGCTCATAAATTGGTTTATTGAACAGGGGCCAAGAGGGCCAGGACACCTCCGGTCATCACCTATAAAATAAAATAAAATAAACAGCAAAGAATCAGAAAACTACCACTACCGCTACAGAAAGACACAAAACTACAAAAAATATTAAATAAAATAACCAAAAAAGTGCAAAATGAGCATAATGTAATGAAAAACCACATCTAAGAATAATAAAAAAAAAAAAACACCTAACATAGATTCCATACATGCACAGCACTGTTCAGAATAAACAATATCATTTGCAGCCAGTGTGCTTGTTCATTTGGACAAGAGAGCTAATACTAACTTGGCCATTTAGATAAAAAATATTGGACATAAAAGACCACGCAAGCTCCACAAGAACATATCTGTTTTTCTGAGAGTTTTCATATTCTGTAACAGTAGAGGAAAGATTACTTATTCAGTAACACGCCCTTATTGCACATACATTGCAACCAAATGGAGTTCTCTGTTTTTGGATTGTTTGTTTTGTTTTTACATGCACATAAAACGTGTTTCAATTTGTAGCACAATAGGCAAAAGAAAGATGCTTTTATTTTGGCAACAGATTAGCACAACTTCCGGTGACAATTACACTAATTCTGATTGTCCTGGCACCAAAATAACAATTAAGTCGGTCCAACCTGCAAGTACTAGCATGTTGTTCCAGTAAACTGTCCTGAAGATGAAACCTGTAGGGTGAGTAAAACGTGCCAATGTTTACTGACAGAGAAGCAGATGGTTTATCCCTCCTTTTGTTGGTCAAGTACAAACGAAGGCTTCATCTTTTCTAAAATATGTTTGTTGTAACATGACTCCTAATTAAGAAATCCAGCTTGGGCATCTCAGAGCCAGTGAGTTACTCAATTGAAGAACAAAGGGTTTCAAGGCCAGGTCTGATAACCTCTATGGTCTGACCACACAGGATCCAGGCTGTGGTCTCCAGTTGAGGTCAAAGAAGCTGGAATCTGCAAAATGCAGATAACCCTAAATTAAATGACTCATGATGCAACCCTGCTGCCACATTGCGTTTAGTAGATATCCTCTTTCTTGCTGTATGCTGAAAAAATCTAGTTTCTGCACATTTCGCATTTCCAGCATTAGAAAGTATTAGCTATCTTTGTGCCACTTCACTGGCCATTTTGAAACTTGTACATTTCATGACATCTTTCTCTGAAAAGTTTGTGCTTTTCTGCAACTACCCATTCTGAACACAGCATATTTTAATGAGAGCTGTAACATTACTGATTCATTACATCAGAAGTGCAGCACGCAGCCTATTTTCTAATTTAATTAATGGGTGTTTTCCTCAAGGGGAAGTGAATGGGATCACTTTTGAAGAAGATCTGGGGGAGACAGCAGCATAAATAAGAGAAAATGCTAATTTTAAGTTTAAATGACAAAATGTAAACAAGACATTAGCAATGCAAGCACACTAACAAGGCCAGACCAATGCTTCATTTTGGCAAGGCGCAACCAGCATTTCTTGTCCTCTGGGTTCAACTTGTTTTGTTATTTGTTTTTTCTCTAATGTTTAATATCAGAATAATTACGTGAAACTCTGAGTTCAATCTATCCACCCTATTGATATCCCCACATGGTGCTGACACGAGGTTTAATGTTGTAACTTCCAAAATTTGACACATTGACATAATGACAAAGTAAATACATTTCAGAATAAGGAATATGAAAATGTACAAACATTAGACTATTGTGAGATTTGTATTGGGTAATTGAATGAGTTTCATTCTTGGATTTCTGCTTTACTCAGCATAAACACTTTTATATTGACTTTTTTTAAGATACCTACACTGCTTTGGTTTTTCTATTTTACTTTGAATCTCAACTGCACTGGAATATTGTATAGATACCCACTATCACAATCGGTATATAATTATACAAGCTATATAATAAATCAAAAAGAAAAAAAACGCATCTTGACTCTGTAACAGTGCCTGTTTCCAACTTCAGTTAGCTCTTTTTTACATTATGTTCTTTTGTTCATATGTGAGTGAGTTAGATAAGTGGATAGGAAACTGTATCATAAGGATAATGCTTAGGGGTTTTCAACTCGCCAAAGCTGTCACATTTGCTGCATGCAGTGCATGAAATTCTTCTTCATAAGCTTTAATCAGGACCCCACTTTCAGCACTGGCAGGCTGAAGTGGGAGTGAGCAGCACCAGCAGGGAATAATTGTTAAACAAACGGGACTGAGAGATGGCCTTGGGAGGTTCCATTTTTCTTCGTCACACTGAGTCTATAATTTGAAGAACCTCTTGAGGGTAAGAAAGAAGAGCTTTGGGATCAGAGTGACCTACCAACAGGAGAAAACAAGGCCATTTGTCAGCTGTTTGTTCACACTGTACTTATTTTTGCAGAGGCTGTGTGATCAGACACCCGACTGTCATCACAGTTTTACTGGCCATCACAAACTGTTGAAAGCCTGTAGACTGGTCTGTCTGTTTGGAAGGACTCCTGCTAGAGGAGGAAGACATAGGAGGCGGACAAGGGGCAGAAGTTGCTTTGGCACAAATGCTTGCATCAACTTCATGGAACCAAGTGACTGCACCATAACTACAACTGCAGCTTTTGTCATGTAACCATATGTCCACAGATGATCACATTGCATTTTTTGGCAGAACAAAGTGACTTATTTTTAGGCACAGAGGTGTCACTGTAGGGATGTCAATGTCATTCAGTTGGACAGTCCACCATGTAGACTGACTTGATGTATTACCATGAAAAATTGGACATTTGTGGTCACCACAGGATAGACCCAACTGACTTTGGTGTTCCTCTGCCTTTTCACTTGACTTAAAATTACTCAAGAATGACAAAGTTTGAGTTTGCATGGTTTCACCATGAGATTGGCCTGGCATGTGAGCATAATGACATCAGTTTAAAGTACCCCTGTTTGTAAGCTCAACCTCAGACCTCAGTCTCAGGGTGTCAGCCATCCCATTAGACTTTGTCCATCTATTCTTTACATATTAACATTCAAAAGTGGCTCCTTGTATAGCGACACAATAAGAAATTCTACTGTATTTTTTTCCATGATTTGAAATATGGACCCATAACACACCCTAACAACTCTAACAACCCATAATGGCACAAGGCTTGCAATGAGCTAAATCACTAAAGAATTTTACAGTGTTTGCAAGGGCTCATTTCTTGACTCATTACAGAATTACCACATTTTCATTTTTGCTTCTGTTATTTTTATACACAGATAGAACAGGAGCACTGCCTCTGCAGTCTGCATGTTGATATTATCGCTTCTTTTCCAGCAGCACGTGTCTGGTTAGTGCAGTTTGCTTCCTTCCTTAAAAGTCTAATTTTGTATTTTGTATATTACCAAAGCATTTAAAAATTCTGACACTGGCATATTTCTGTATGTGATCATTCTAATTTTGGGATCACGTGTTATCATTGCTGCTACAAAATGAAAGTGTGCATATGGCCTTGGTGACATTATAAGCCTTCATGGGTTAAGCTTTGCCCTTGCAGCTTACAAAATGACACCAGAAGGCTGTATTTTAATATCGCTGTCACACCCTTGCTTGGTGAAACAGTGCAATTTCAAAATCTTTGTCATTTTCAATTAATTTCAAGGTTGTTAAAGATTACCCAATGAAGGTAACATTCCTTTGAAGCCAGCATGCCATGTTTTAATAAGTGGAATGGGCATTGAGTTGACATTTTTCCACAGACATAAATACACCTCTCACTCCATTTCATTTATTCTTTTATTTTTATATACAAATGTGTTTTATGTTAGTGTAGGCTACAGTATGGCATTTTTAATCATATCTAATAAGAGTGAGAAAGAGGCAGAAGAATCCATTAAAGTTAATCCAGCATCAATCTGAGAGCCCTGGCACAAAAGCCACAGGAGTTGGTATCATCCAGGTGCATAAATTTAAGAAGGCAGTTCCTTTCAAACCAGCATAATGCAACATCCTAACAGCAAAACCCTGCACCACACCCTGCCGTGCACCAATCTAAGATGAATCATCTAATCTTCATGCAATCAGTGTGAGATGTGAATAAAAGGGGCAGTGAAATAGCCTAAGTGAAATTATCTGGATTTACTAACATACTCAGCCACACACAAGATATAAACAGGAGAGGTAAAGTCGAGTTGTCCTGCACAAACAGTTTGATGGGTTCCAGCCAGGACATCATGGGTGGAAGAGCGAATGGAGGGGACGAAGAGTCTGTGAATAGAAGATGCAGCAGGCTGAAATGAATAATAAAATATGAACATGGAAAGGATCTGTGTTTGATCCTCTACTCCAGGCTGCAGCTGTCATGTTGAAATGAAGGTAACAAATGATACTGACAACCTCCTGTGTGGTGCCAAAGTATTTGTTAGACTGATTGAAATGTCTAAAGCCTGGGACTAACAATATCTGTTGCTGTTTTTGAAAATCCTAGATAGAAACATGCCTGCTGGGTAATCATCCTTAGGATTACCTTGACCAAAGAATTAAATCTGTGTGGAAGGATACATCCAGCTGATAGCTAATGCAATGGAAAGGTACAGAGAAATTTCATACATGTAATGAATTCTAATGTATGCTGACCTATTTAACAAAAGTTTTCCTGCGCACCTTCACTCACTTCAGATGGCCTGTGTCAGAATCTTGAAGATGGACATAACAATGGACGATGCTCGAAACACCTCATCTAGCATGCTTCAGGTCCGCTGATAATATGCCATGTTGTGTTGTACTGAAATGCTTTAATGGTTTCCTGTGCAGAAGTATATGAGCAGTTCTGAGGTTTCTCTGAATGCTTTGAGATAATTCTCACTTGAGTCTCCTCTCCAACACTCACAAGACACACATGTCAGCTGTTCTTTCATCCAAATCCCACCCTGTCAGTGTAGCTCTAGACCCCAGCAGCAGGCATAAAGAGGTATTACTCCGCCATTAGCCTATTGTGAAACAGGCTGCAAACAGTGGCTGGTGTTACAGTATTGGGACTTGTTATGTGTAATGACTATCATCTTCATCCCTCCATGTGTTGTGAGATTGAACTGTTTGACAATTATCCTGCTAATTTTACTCTGCTAGCTTTCTCATCTCTCTATGTTTGTGAGTAAAATTTGGTTTAATTGATTTAATTATTCCATTTGGAAGCTTTCATTTCTCATTCCTCCTCAGTTTAAAATGACTGGCAGTAACACAGGATGTTTGCACTGGGTTGTGTGTACATCTGGGTTTCAAGATTTCCAACACACTTTAATGATTAAAGAGAGAGTTTATTCAGTGAGTCATTCACTTAATCAGGCAGAAACTTGAAGTTCTAATTTTGAAGAAACCACATTAATTTGGCAAATTTTTCAATAATCCATCTGTCAGGCGTCTGTCTTGTTGTAGGATCCAACTGCACACTCTTCCACCAGCTTGTGGGTAGATGCATTACATGCCCTGGTGTATGGTGCAGACAATTGTTAATGGCTGACAGGAGGATAACAGAAACATGTGGATGGGAGTAACCCGATGGCTGCGAGGCCTCACTGCTTTGCAGGTTTAAATCCATTTTATGACCTTTGATGAATGTTCTCCCTTCTCTCTGTCTGATCCTCTATATCACTTTCAGATGGCACAAAAGAGCAGAGACCAGGCTGTGGTCAACCAGGTGACTGATGTTTTGAACTTTAGGGGTGAAATACAATCAGCCTCACCATGACACCGAACAGGATAAGTGGTTAAGTAGAACAGATTAAAATCCTAATTCAGTTAGATTCCATTTTAATTCAATTAAAAAAAAAAAAAAAAACTCGACATACCTTAACATTTCCTATCTTACCTTATAGCAGGATTCAAGTGGAAAAAAATAATCTCAGTAACATTCTGAGCTTGTTCAAGAAATCTTCATTCATGTGTACAAAAGCCCAAACACTGTTTGTTTTAAGTCTTCTCCATTCAAATAGAGGGAAATATTCTATGTGTCCTCTGCATTATGTTATACACATCTGCGAAACTTGGCTCAACACATTTGGCATCTGCGGTATATTTGGGATTTACAGTAGAATTGAGAATAAAGTTCTGTGGGTTTGAACAGGTTTGGCTGTAAAGTTTATAATGACTGGTCCAACAAAAGGTCAGTGATATCTAAAGTTACAGCTTCTTAGGGTTTTCTCAATGGCCTTGCTAATGTTCATGTAAAAATATAAAGGACCTGAAGTAATTCTGACTCCATAAAATGGAAGTACATTCAGAAAAAGGAAGACTTGAAGTTACAAATTAAACCCAGCATTTGTGTGTACCTTAATCAATCAGATTTCACAAAAGCCTTTGCTTATGTGCAGTGATAATAATATGAGAAATTCACAACCAAAATAATAAGGCACAATCAGATGCATGGGCTTCTGGGCATTAAACAAGTCAGAGTTTATGTTTCTGGTAGTTTCACTAACCTTCTCTTTACGTTTGAATCACAGATTGTGCTTTTACAAACTGTACAGATGACACAAATATGCAAGGCTCAGGACATAGGATCATGGCAGCTTTGTACACAGAATGTCTTCATGTTCACACACACATGCTATAGCATAACACAAAATCAAATGAAAGGATTCTGGTTGTGTGCTTTTCTAAAGAGAAAATGGTTCCCCTGATGAGAGGGGGAGAGATGGGGGAGCAACCAGCAAACAGAGCAAGCATGTGCAAATGCAGCTCAGAGGAGCTTGTGTAAGCAGCTGAGGACAGAAGAGAGTGAGCGCCCTCTCCTGGTTGTACAGTTGTTTACTTGCAACCATCACCTGTGGAACTGGACAGCATGAAATCACCAACAGAGAAACAAAAAACAAGGCATCTGAGTCCATTTTCAGAAAGCATTTTTAAATTCATTTTATTATTTTATAGCTAATTTACAACAAGCGCTTCACTGAACTGGAACATTTTATTTTGCTTGATATTGTCATTGTTAAATATATTTTTCTGCATCAGTTGACTTTGTTGTAAGTTTTTAATCAGTCTTTTCTGTAAAAATTCATATACTTTATAAGGAATATCACACTATGATACGGATGGCTGAGAGAGATATTAAGAAATACATTGAACCCTCAAATAAAGAAATTGAAAACATATTCGATTCATGGATGTGTTGCCATGTGTTGTTGTTTCTGTGATTCTCTCAATGTGTAAATGTAAATGGATGTGTGGACGTGCTGATATTTTTGTGTGTGTGTGTGTGTGTGTGTGTGTGTGTGTGTGTGTGTGTGTGTGTNTGTGTGTGTGTGTGTGTGTGTGTGTGTGTGTGTGTGTGTGTGTGTGTGTGTGTGTTGCCCACCCGTAGTGTGCAGATGTTTCTGTGTTTGAACGGTTAAACTGGGCTGTGGCTCTGATGGATTCGGATCAGCAGTGTGCACGGCTAAATCTAAAGCCAACACGGCACGCCAACATCTCTATTATATTTACAGCATTTCTGGCCAAAACCCCAAAGCTCCCTCATTGTGGAAAAAGAAAATAAATACAAAAATATACAGACTTGAGATGAAACCAATGACAGTTCTAAATAAATAATAAACTATAAAACAAAAACAGAAATTGATACTTGTCATTCACAGGCTTCAGCTGTTCCACCATGAGCTGAGAAAAGTAAGTGAGCAAAAATAATCAAACAATAAATATGAATGGTCACTTCCATCAATCCTTCCACCTTAACTCTTATAATCACTCTTATAATTCAGGACAAATTATAAGTAAATACAAACACATGCTCATAAAACCTTGGTGTCATTTTGCGTTTGCTCACCATCTCTTTCCTGCTGATACCTGAAGCACGTAATGCCATCAGTGCAAACTTTATAAATACTTTTTTTTTTTTTTATCTTAGACACATGTAAAACCATCTTCATTGCATAACATCATATCGGTATTGCACTACATCTTCATGTGCGTGTCTCACTCTCTCACTCTGGCGCGCACACACACACACACATACACACACACCACACCATTTATGTATTATACATTATAACCACCAGTGGATGTTATAAAGGATAGATGTTCTCATATTGTATCATTGATGTATTGTATTTATAAGACACACTTTCTTGTCACCCGCACACACAAGCAGCAAACACACGTATGCACACGCACACAGTCACACATACACACACAGCTGCATTGTACATGTGTCTCAATTCTAATACAAGAACATGTCTGTCAGTTCAAAGCTCTAGTGTGAGGTCTGCTTTACATCGACTGGAACGGTTCAGTTATTTCTTTTTGCTGCGTCTTACAACAATAAAATGGGAGCGTGAGTAAATTCAACAACCAAACAGCAATATTACCCAAAGAAATCAATGGAATATTGTTTGTAGATGTTGATTTTTACAGACTTAGTCCCGTTAGAAATTGTCATAAAAAAGATATATATATATATATTTATTTATATTTATATTTATATATAGGCCATTTATTTGTTAAACATGACTTAGATTTAATTTGTGTGGACACAAGAGGGAGAAAGAAGCAGAGAAAAAGTGGAAGAGAGAGAATAAAAGAAGACCTATTCCTCCCACAGAGGAGTTTCCACACATGGATGTGCACAAAAAGCACACACGCGGAGATGCATACGCACACACAGACACACATACACGCACACACACAAGCTCACACAGACACACACATGCCATGGCTTTTACTGCGGCCACTGCAAACAGTGTGTACGTCTGTGGCTGAGGGATTCTTTTGGAAGAGTGATTGGTGAGTTGGCTGTGGTGCGATGAAGCTAACAGCTCTGCTGTTTGTGCCTAGAGAGATAACATTCATCCTGGATTCTGACTAGCAGGTCAGAACAGCCAGTCCCCCTGTAGAGGAGTGTGCTAGGTTACAGCTGAGGTTACAACTCTACGTGTGTGTTTGTGTGTGTGTGTGCGTGTGCGTGTGTGTTGTATGTGAGTGTGTGTATAAGAGAGCAGAGGCTAAACTGGATGTCAGAGCATCTAGTGTGCTCGGGACTTCAGGACTGGCCTCTCATGACCATGTCTTATGACCCTGTCTCTCTTCTCTTCTTCCTTCATGAGACATGCTAAAAAAACTCCTCCACAATAAGGAGGTGGCAAAAGGATAACACACCCTACTTACTCACCTCTTTTTTATAACATATTTTTCTTTTTTTTTGGTCAGATTTTCCAATATTTTTGTCTCCTGTCTCCATTGTCTTTGAGGATGCATGCACAAATTCAGCATATGAGTTTTATCATTATAATTATTTGAACTGCCTTTAAATAATGCCTCGCAATATTCAACATGGGTGATTGAGCAAATGTCAGTCTTGGTCATTGAGATGTAATTCTGAGTTCATACCCAGAACCAAGCAGAGATTCACAAAAAAAAGGACTCTTTGCCATGAAAGGACTCCTGGTCAAGAGGGACTCAGCAGGATCTGGGCCCCATGTTCTCAGTCTCCCCCCTTTCCTGCCTGAAACAAGGCAGAGCTGACAGGAGGAGGAGGAGGAGAGAAAGCCAGGAGGTGATATAAAAAGAAGGGATCAGTGTCTTTTTGGGCACCTCCATCTCAGACATAGGTGCATGGAGGTGTTCAGTGGGCACGTGACACTTCCGAAGGATGGGGAGGATGAGGTGGTCTTACTACTACCCTGGGGTCCATCCCTGCTGGGTCACCCTCTACTCTCCTTTAAGCCCTACCAGTATATCCAGACTGTGTCTAGATCCAGATGACATAGACTGTAGTTCACACCTGGCATCAAAATGCATCAGAAATCTCTCAAGTAATCACTTATGATTGGATTCCGCTTCACATTTGAGTTGCTTTGTTTATCTGTTGGGAAGCTGCAACTGCATCTAAAGAGAAGAAACACACATTATGCACTAAGTTGTTTGGCATCACTATCAGCTGTGTTTAGGACATTTACATCCCCGGTTGGGTGCAGTCACAGCTGTATTTAGAGCTGTCTACTTGTGGCCAAGATGCATTTTAATGCTAAGTGTTGATCAGGGCTTCAATACTCAGTCCTGCCTCATTAGAGAGGAATACTGATTAAGTCTTTTCTCTCAGTCTCTTTCGGTCTAATTACTCATCACTGTGTTCACATCTGTCTCAGAGTCTCTTTTTTGGTATCTTTTTTTGTCTCGCTGTGTCACATCCTGTGTTTGTCTCTGTTTCTGTGTTTGTCTTAGTATGCATTTGTCTCTCTGTGTCATTCTCAGTGATTGCCTAAGCACTGACTTTGCTGGAGGACAGACACGCAGGCGAGGCTGGCTTGGCTGTGAGGGTGAAGGGTGGTGTCGGATGGTGGTTGTGAGGGAGGGGCGGTTGGGTGGGTGCAGCATCACAGCCTCTCCCGAGTGGGGATCCAGATGTAAGGCCCTGATTGCTCCTCGATCACTGTCTTTACTTTGTGATAGACCTCTTCAAAGCTGTCCCCTTCCACGACAGCTACAGCAGGATGCAGCATGTGTGAGGAAAGGAGAGAAAGTGGTGAGGGATGGGGAAAGAAATGGCACAGGCAATGGCAAAACAAAGAGGACAAAGAGACAGCAGGAAGCAGAAAAATGGAAACAAGATGTTTTGCAAGACCTTGTTAGAAATAATCAATTAATATACATCATAAATAGCTTGAAAATCTGTGTACATCAATGTTGTGTCACACAATGTTAAACAAAAGGCACATTTACATGATGTATTTATGTCTACAATGCCTCCCACTTATTTATTCAGTCTCAAACATATTCTGTCGTAGAATGTCACATATGACAGCTGTACATGATTTTTTATAAATTGCAGACAGCAGTGGACTTGTCAGGGAACTCAGGAAATTCATATTCTGTCAACCGCTGTGATTTGCCCTAAATGTGTCTCTTAAATCTTAAACGTTAAAAATCCCTGAGTCCTCCAAGAGAGCATTCATTTTTTTCATCATTCAGTAATGTCAGGAGCATGTAAATGTGATGCTCATCTTTGTGGAGGAGGCCTCTCTTGCCATTGGCATTAACAAGTCATAAAGTGAAACACACAGTCTTACCCCCTGAAGTGTGCACATTAGCACCAGTGCTAAACTGAAAATATGGTTGTTTATAAAATCTTGTCATTACAAAATGAAGCATTTTTATGATCAACTGCTTCCATCAAGTGGATTATGGGTAAGCATACACTTGAGTGTAAACACAGGTGCATTAGCTGATGTTAACTATCTGGCGCTAACATATTCCAAATCCAAATCCACTGGTATGAGGTATACAGAGCAGGATACCAGTTTTGCAGTTAGAAATCCCAGGCTCTGTGTTGTCACTGTATTACAATACTACATTTCTGTGTGCACTTACCTGAGAAACACTCTAGGAAGTCTTGTTCTAGTTTGAGGGCTCGGTCCATTCCTTTCCTGGCCTGCTCCTCTGTCAGGCGAGTGTTGATCTCTCTGTTAAAATCATGTAAAATCTATTGTAACTTTTGTTGATGATGTGCAGAATATTAAGGTTTCTGTCAACAAAACATTCTGAAATGTGCAAAGAGCTTTTGCATTTACATACAGGACATTCTCCAGTGACTTGGGCCGGACAAAGATGGCGATAGGATGAAGCTGAGCTGCTTGTAGTCTGCGCACAGCATTGGCCGATACATCCAGGATGCAGTGTTTCCCCTGCTGCTTGAGCACACGTGTGAGGAAGAGAGGTTGCGGCTTATTAGTCAAACATTTGTCCAAGTCAGAATATTAATAATTTTTGATCACCAGTAAATTCATTGCATTTTCAAATAACATTCCAATGCCTGATCTTATTTATCGTACAAATTATTATTTATCAATTGAAGTAATTAAACTAATTGAAAAACAGCTAATTTTATCACTGCTTATTTTTATTTCACAGTAAAACATGTTCAGGGCACCTGCTCAGCCACCTCACGGACACTCTGGACACTGGTGCCATACAGGTGACTGTTATATTGGCCCGCCTCGATGAACCGATGGCTCTGGATGTCCTTCTCCATCTGTTCCCGTGACGACACAAAGTGATAGTCCCGTCCATCCACCTCATATTCCCTCTTGGGCCGCGTGGTGTCTGTGGGGCAAAAACAGAACAATAAAAGCAGTGCATACAATCACATCACTTACTAGAATCTCAAAACCAAAGCAATGAATTCTCTGGAAAAGGATGCAAGATGCAGACATTGCTCTAAAATGGCTGCAGGAGGCAGCACTGACATCAAATTATAACCAGGGAGTTTCTATGACTGACAGCATAATTACGTACGTGGTACACAAGATCCAAACTTATCAGGGAACTCAGACAACAGGTCATCATTTATCCTGTCCTTCACAGGACCCAGAATGATGATGGGCCTCGCATAATGAACTTAGCATGAGGAGAAAGAGAGAGGGAACATTCAGAAAAGGGAACTCAAAACAAAAGTGCAATATTATATAAAGGGCTTTAAAAAATGGGCTTTCTTCTTTATGACCTTACCTTCTACTTGGGTGACTGTCTCATAACTGTGTGATGGTTTATCTCTCCCTGGAGACAGAACACAAAAGCATTCAGCCAAATTTCTTTTATAAAATGACATTTAAGTTTATGATCCTGCATGGGTGTGTTTGTGTCTGTACTTGTGTGCAGTGAAAGTGATGTATTTTCAAATGCGGCAGCTAATACATCAGATGTCATTATTGTCAAGAGCAGTATAGACATGGCTGTGCTGGAGGTGAACAGTGCTCTGGATCATAGTCTGGAGGAAAATGTGAGGACTGCTTGGGTTTATATTCAGCAGTGGGGGTAATTTCCACAAATTGATGGTGAGGCATTTAAAGATGACAGCAATGCCAAAGAGTAGGCTAAAGGCAGGGATGCTCTGAGCCTGCAGCTATTGATAGTTAACACATTTATATAAGGCACTGCCACTTGCATCTTCAATTGAGATACAGCAAACAGTATTGTACACAGTGTGAAGATGCATATTAACTGTAAGGAAATAAAACAGTAAGATAATATGATAAGGTAAGATACTGTTTATTTCAATATATATTTAATACTACTTACCTTGAGTGCCCAAGGTGTCTCGACCATGGTCCTGCAACAGAAATGAGAGCAAAGATTTACACATAGGGAGACAGTCTGAGAGAACCAGCCCCTCTCAAACAGCTCTGGTCAATTTACTTACCCTTTCTTTGGTGTTAACACGAGACCACTCTTTTCTCTCCACCCTGTAGAGACCAGGATGAAAAATTAAAACATTAAGTTTTGGAAACAGAGAGGAGAAGAAGAAAGGGGTGAAAGTGTTGGATTTGATCAAGGCATTTACTTGACTGCTGAAAGATAATAAAAGACCAGTCAGCATACATGCAACACGTGTCTAACCTGTGCTTGCTGGGGATGAAGCCGACCTCTTCGGCCTCATTTTGGGGGCTGACTTTACGGGCCTGCCACCACTCCTCATCTCCACAGTCCAACACGTGCAGCACATCTCCGAACCTGAAGCCCAGTGCTTGACTAAGGAAGCCACAGTCTGCAGTCTTGTCATAGTCAAAAAGAGCCCTGAGTGTTGGAAGAATTTGAGTCAGTTACTAAAAAACTCCTTTATTTAACCTCCTAAACACCAATACTGTGAACTGCTTTCCTGCATTTCTTTGTAGTTTAAGCAACTTCATAACTGCAATGCATTTTCCAACAGATTGAAAACAACACACCCTGTTTATATTGTAGTGGCTTTTTAAGAAGCATCCAAATCCATTGTCATTTTTCTAAGGCTGCACCATAATGAGTGTTTGTTGTCATGCGCAAAAAGTTGTAACCTTGTGTGGAACCAACAATTCAATGAGAATGATGAAAAAGAAAAGCAACAGAAAAACAACTTTGCTAAACAGTAGAGTCATCTATATAATTGAGACACAAAGG
Source organism: Rachycentron canadum (assembly GCA_038496675.1). Lineage (NCBI taxonomy): Eukaryota > Metazoa > Chordata > Actinopteri > Carangiformes > Rachycentridae > Rachycentron > Rachycentron canadum. The sequence continues at coordinate 13,914,909 of CM076660.1, read as the reverse complement.
AACATTTCAAAGAGATAACAGAAACCTTGTTATAGTGAATTAACAGAACTCAACTGGCTGAATGAGAAAAAAAACACTGCCACCTTGGAATTACACGTTTTCAGTTTGCATCTGCTTTTTATTAACTAAAGTTGACTTTAATGAATGAATTAATGACTGTGAATTATGTTTAACTGCTGCTGAAAAGTTAATTTTTTTTTTTTTTAACGGGTGAACGACGGTAACTTTCACTCAGTCTCAGTCTGGACAACACCACCACAAAACCGGGTAAACCGAGCAGAGGTGAATATAACAGAGGTTTCCACGATGTTAATGTTGAAGCAGACACGTTTTATATATATATATATATATATATATATATATACACATATATATATATGTGTGTGTGTGCGTGTTTGCGCGCGCATGTGCGCGTGTGCGTGCCAGTGTTTGTTTCGGTAACACTGACCAAGTATGAGACGGAGCTAGAAGATGTCAGGGAGGACAAACATGGCGGCAGCAGCTCGGTGGACATGGTGGCTGTTTTTGGAGGGAACCGACAGTAAAATGGCGACAGCGGCGCACTTCCTCGTGTTCGGGGCGACAGGAAGCATCGGTCCGGGTGATAGTTGTACAATTTAACGGACCTTTAAGTTAAACTCAGACCCTGACCACAGTCTTTCAACTGGCCTGTTAACACCTGGACCTGGTGAGACTTAATCACCGTAAACAGGAAATGAAGTAGAAACTCTTCTACAGGTGAGGCGCTTTGTGTGATGTGTTTTTTTCCCAGGGTTTCCTCTTTTTACGGGCTGTTCTGGTTGTTATGAAGATAATTCATACTGTGCATTAGTTTTTCTATAGCAGTCTTCCTTCAAACATCATTAACTACCATCCCATCATGTTGTTTTGTGGCCCTGGTTGGTTACTTGGTTTGATGGGACTACTCTGGGATGGTAGATGTGATGATGGAGGGATGAAGGTGAATCAGTTGCAGGACTCTGGTCTCACTTGTTCTTACACATTTCTGTACAATGTAAGGGTTGATCTCTGCAGCTGACTTTGCAGTAATTTGGCATTTTGGTCAGAAATGGTCTTATGATGTGAAGTCTGAACCTGTGGAAACGGAAAGTCTAAGTGGTTTTTATTAAGTTAATAATTTAAATAGAAATTATTAATATAATTTTATTTACAGCAAATATTAAAATCTGTAGTGTAATTCAGAGAAACACAGTAATGCAGTGGTGTTTTATTGGCGTGTTCACAAAGTTTATAATAGGCAGTAAATATCTTGAGTCTATTAAGGCCTCAGTTAAGTGATACCACGGTACATGGTGTGTTGAAGTCTTTGTTGGTCTGTAAGATAACAGTTAACAGATAACCTTAGTATCCAGTGTTTATTAATATACACATTTGGTGTGGATGTTGATTGGAGCAGTGCTTATTCTATCTTGACTTTAAGAAAGAAAAAGTGATTCATGTGTGAATTTTGCATTATTTCCCCCTGTGGACATTTCAGAAAATCCCTATATTAAACACATTAAGCAATGACTCAAACCATTGTAAGGTAATACATGAATCCTAACCTTGTTTTATAAAAACGGAAAACAATAAAAGAGGTCAGATGTATAAAAGTTCACTCACTGGCGCATTGGGAATGAACATCTCAGCTTATAAAACATTTTAAATGTACTGGCCCTGTTCTCCTCACAGCGTGCTACAGCTCAGCCAATAGTAATAATGATTTTTTGCACATCATGCCACCATGCTATAAATGTATAAATGTAGAAAGAAATAATATTAAAATATTTAACAGAGCAATTACACCATATATTATATGCATTTATATTGCACATTTTATTGTATTTTTGTTCCCATAAATCATACTTTTATGATTAGCTTTCTCTCTTTATCTTTAGATAGTTATATTTGTAGCTAATTTAATATCTTATTCTTTATTTACTGCTGTTACAGTTCCATTTTTTGAGGGAGCAACTGTAAAGTAACCTTAGCGAAGTATTCTGTTTACTGTTGCCCAACAGCTGTGGACCTCCACTATATGAAAACCAAAGGGTGTATTAACCAAAACTCTTGTCTTGTAGCCACTTTTTCACTTGTGTCATATTGTACCAAAGGTACTTAAAGTGTGAGACCTGATGTAGAAGCCTCTCTTTGGGTTGCTCCTTAGCGTCGTGGTCCCAGAGCCCATGCTGCTGTTCATTAGCTGTTCCCTCAAATCGTGGATCTTAGCCTCAAAACGGCTATACTCTGAAAAGAAATACACAGTGGTGCATGAAAAGTTTGTGTCCTAACTAACAAAGATGCTTCAATGCAACTTTTTCTCTCATTTGAATAATTTTTTGTTAAGTTGTTGAAGTGTTGAATAAATGTAACTAATAGTAAACATAATATTTATTAGTATTTAAAATACTAATATGAATTCACTTATTGCCTACATTTCCACCTTATATTTTGTAATCTGTTCTTGAGATATTCTGCAAAACAAAGAAACAAGCATGCACACTCTCTTTGCCAGAGGCAACAAAGAAAAAGCAGGCACATCACTTCACTGGTTGACTCTTCAAATAAAACCTCAGTGAAAAAAAGATTTAGAATAGTAAGACTCATTTCTGGACTAAATAACTTGAGAATCTGCATGCACGAGGAGGTTTTTGTATGAAGGTGTGCTTTCTTTTATGATGGCTGTGGAAGTACCATCAGGTCTGTACTGAGCGATGATGGTCACTGTCTGGCCAGCGTTCTTCAGTGCTGCAGCTGCCTGTTCATGTGTGGCCATACGCAGGTCCACACCATTCACCTGATGTACACACATTATGACTGTTAACAAGTACAACTGAAAAAAATCGCCAAAAGTCATTGTTGGATGAATGAGTGTAGGCATGACAACGTGAAAAAAAGTCTTTACACTGAGGATTTGATCGCCCTTGTGTAGCTCTCCGCTGAGGTCAGCTGGCCCTCCTGCTAGGATGAAGGAGATAAAAATTCCTTCTCCATCCTCTCCTCCAACAATGTTGAATCCCAGACCTGTGGAGCCTCGGTGGATCAAAACTCTGCGAGGCTCCCTGAAGAACACAGAGAAGAAATACGATAATCATGTGATCAATAATACTTTACACAATGCAAACTAAAACATATACAATAACATTAATACTGCTATTTCTACCACCACTACTACTACTATTAATAAATGTGTGAGAAATGTACAGCCAAAGGATCATTTGCTCACCTTGGGATGTCATCATCTCCCATCATGCCGTGCAGAACAGGAGAAAACCTACTAGGTGAGGTGGGAGTGAGGGCTTGTGGGTAATCTGACCCAAGATAGTTGGGGTGGCTGAGTTCAGTATCCATGTGGGAATATGCTGAAAAAATATACATACACACAAAACAAAAACAAAAGAGGTATAATACACCAGGTGAGAAATGCACACAGATATGCAGTCTCAGCTGAAATGGCAGCTCATACATATGGCTGTGGTCTTTTCTACTAAGTAAATGCATTTGAGTGATGTGATATTTTCTTTGTGTAGTTTGAAATTTTATTGTTATGATTTCATGAAATCCTATTGCAGAGTTTAATCTAGAGGTGAATTTGAGTCAAGGGAAATGTTTACCTTGGAAAAAATACAGCCCTGAACCTGCACACATCAGCTTTTCATTTTCATAGAAGTCCCCCAGTCACCTCTAGTGGTTTTGAAATAACAAGTTGTGCCCTATTTTTGAATACTAGTCCACATCTGAAAAAAAAAAATCCATCTCTTCCTGGAAATACATCTATTCAGAGGCAAGAAATGTGGTGTGCATTTTCTGGTTGGATTTTGGCTAGCCATCAAACCCAGTGGGCCTGGAGAGGAGCTTACTGCTGGTGAGGTCAGGAGGGTTGTAGGAGTTGGTCAGGAACAGGTTGTTGGGCTTAGCCACCCTGAGGTACACCACCTCGGCTGTGTTCTTCAGAGCCCCCACCGCATCCTCATGCATCACATCCTCCAGGCACACGTTGTTCACCTGATCGTTCATGACAAGCAGGGAAACACAACGTCACCAACTGCTGCTGCTCTACAAAGCTCTGCGTGAAAAGGAGCACCTCAGACCAGAGAGGACACTGGATCTCTTATACTGAGACTTGCATATTTACATTTATGATGGTTGCTCTTGAGAATCAGATAATCCCAACAATGAGCAGACAATGTGCAAGAGGCACAATAAAATTCTTATGCTTAATTTTCCTATAAGACCTCAGTCTAAGTACTACACAAGTTTGAATGCTGTAAAATTATCTATTACATTCCCTTAACCTACAAATTACAAAAGAAATTAAATAGATTAGACAGATGCCCCAGATATGGCATAACAGTCCAAATCATCATTTAACACTGTTTACTTCTATAATCCACTACATCTGCTGTGAATATTGAGCTGGTGGCTTCTTGTAAGCTGAAAGTAAAACTAAAAATATGTTATTTGTACCACTGTTGTCATTCCCTCTCTAAATGCCATCTGAGTTTAGGGCCCTAAAAGTAATATGCAACCACCCTTTACCAGCGGTGTGGTTTTAAGTTACAAAAAGAAGCATTATTGCTTATAATATAATTACGTGTTTGATTGTAATTATATTTTCAAACAGGTTCATAAGGAGCAGCAGCATTTTGCCATATGCCATTTAGAAGTAAAGCATGAGCTCAGACACCATTTAGCAAAAACCAAGCACCATTTTGAAGTTGCAAGTGTTGAGCTTCCCATCAGCTGCTGTGTCACAGTCTCCCTTTCATCCAGCAGATGGCAGTAATGCTGCTTGTATCTCATTGTGGCAGCTTAACTGTTAAACATTATTCCACTCTACACATCTAGTCACATATTAATAAAAGAAAATTCAGGCCATGAACATAACAGCTATTTCATCTGGCTCTTGATACTTCAATGCTGCTGATATACAAAAATGTGTGAGTGTGTATATGTGAATATATGTCCCTGTGGCTTTAAAGCTGAGTCTGAGGCTGTTAGAGATGTGTATGTATGTGGGCATATATCTCTGCATGCTAGTAGTGATTATGTATGAGTGACTGACCACTAAGATCTTGTCCCCGATCTGTAGACGCCCATCTTTATGAGCCGCACCGCCTTCAATGATCTTGGTGACGTAGATACTGTTATCTCCTGGTATGTGCTGGTTTCCCACCCCTCCAGCAATGCTGAAGCCCAATCCTGAGAAGAGGAAGCGAGGAGAGGCAGACAGTGAGCAAAGGAGGTATGGGTTAACACATAGCAGATTTGCTAAATCCAGAGGGCACAGCTTAGCTGGGTATAAAGCTGCTTTATGCCTGTACAAAAGTGTTGATGCTGTACATCAGTCCACACTTCCACATACCTTTAGGCCCTTTGATGAGTTTGATTTCAGTGACTTTCTCAGCTGCTGGTTTTCTGCGGAGAACATAGAGGCGGACGATAGCACCTGCCTCCTTAAGAGCCTCCACAGCTTGGCTGTGTGTCACCTCCCTCACATCAACATCATTCACAAATAAGATGCAGTCGTTCACACTAAGAAATGGAGAGAGCAATAAATGGAGAGACAGTGGCAGGGAGAGTGAAAATACAGTTTTGTTTAGTTTTTTTTTTGGTAAAGAAATCATCTGTAATCCTCCATTACACCAGGGTGAGAGTAGCCAGTCCCCACCTCTACCTCCTTGATTGTCCACTAATCTGAAGGTTGGTAGTTTGATCCCTAGCTCCCCCCAATCCGTGTGTCAAAGTGTCCCTGGGCAAGATAGTGAACCCCTAACTGCCTCTTTATGAGTGTGTATGAATACTAGAAAAAAAGCCCTGCATGAATGTATGTGTGAAGTGCCTTGTGTGGTTGATAAGAAAGTGTGGACCATTTACCATTTATAGCCAATTTCAGCAGTTTACAGCATCCAGTGTTAAAGAGGGTAGAAACTCTTCTGCTAGTGATCTAGTACAAGGGTTACCTACAGTATAGCTCTCTTTGTGTTATCCACTCTCAAACATTATGAGGACTTGATATGTGACACATAAGTGGCAAAAGTTTAAAATAGTTAATTTCAAGCAAGATTTTGATAAAATGGCTATTACTATTACCAGAAGTACACATTCCTTCTCCAAGAGCTTACAAACTCTATTGATTTTTTTTTTTTTTTTTTTTTAAATAGCCATGCAAATGGTATTGTGAACATTTTCATTTGACTGAAATTATATTTGCAAGAGGCTTAGCTGAATTCAAGAATTAAAATGTTTTAGAGGCTGCAAACTATCTGAATTTAACATGATGTTCATAGTATTTTCCTTAAGATATTTGAGATATGTTGCTCAAAGCAAGCAGTAATAGTAACAGAGGAAAAAAACCTGCATTCAGGCAAATGTAAGCGTTTTCTACAGGCCTCCTTTAAACACTGAAGTCATTCCAGATGAACATTAATAGGTCAACTGTAAAGAGGATGATGATGAGGATGCCTCTGTACGTGTCTTCTTAATTGCAGTGTAATCTGGGAAAGGCCAATTCTGCACAACATCTTCTGATAAAGTGGGAAAACAAATGTGATTTTGTTACATATTCTTGTAATGGGCTCCTTTTAGAGTCATTTGCTACAGTTTATTTGGTAAGAACCCTACTTTCACACCAATTTTAAGATCGTCACTCATGTCGATCATGTTGGCAGACACATAAAACTAGTAAAAAATATGTAGTTTAACTGAGGCATTAAGATGTTATACCATGGCTTGGATTTAAAAAGATGAGGTGATATTCTACCTATCTTTTTCTCCTATATATGTTTGCTGGTATTTAAGTGACGTGTTGTCAGTGAACTCAGTGAAAAGTAAATGTGCAGGGAGGTGGGTAGAAAGGGGAGGGGAATGAGGGCAGTAGAGCAGCATTTTACTCATCTGAAACCCAAGTAGGCATAGCCTGGTCTACCCATGGGCATAACATAGTCTGCATAAGTTTACCTCAGCCGTCCATCCTGAGCCGCGGCCCCTCCAGGTATGATTTTGGTGATGAAGATGCTAGGGTCATCGCCCACGTGAGGGTTGTCTGTTCCCCCTGCAATGCTGAAGCCCAGGCCTGAGTTACCCTGCAGCAGCAAATACAAGCGAGCACACACAGTGATTATTAATCACATCAGGGGCATTTAACAGGAATAATCTTGGATCTGTCGTCTTTCCTTTCTTCTGTCAAGACAAAACCACCTATTATTAATATGGTAGCTCCACAGACATTCGCTGTAATTATGTCTAAGGTTAATTTAAAAGATCATTTTCTCAGACTCACTCTCTCCAATGTGATCTCTTCATATTCGATTTCCCCTTCTGTCCCATTTACCTGTAAGAAATGAATGTTAGTTCTTGGTATCGTTGAGAAAATTTGGTTTATTTTTCAAATTTAATTTTTTACAACTATTTATGTTATACTACAAGTTTAACTGTTGAGCAAATGAAGTATAAGCAAAACTATGAGTCTAAATCCTAAAGTCAGCTGATGTTGGTTCAGCAGTTGCCCTGTGGGCTTCATTTGTTGCTATTCATTAACTGACTCGGAAGTCAGGGATTTTCTCACCAGCATCATCATCATCAAAATCTAATTATAGCGTCCCATGACCCGATGTTCTGTCCACTAGGTTTTACCGAAATCCTTGCTCCTCTTTGAGGTGGTGTATGTGTGGACTAGTGTGGTACCTGGTGAAGAGTAGCAGCACTTTTCTTTCAGTCTAATTCACCTTCTGGCTGAACAACCTAGCTACACATCAGCTTTACCCCTGCAATTAAGGAAGTCCCTGAGGAAGAGTGAATTTACTTCAGACTTGACTGTTTTGGTGTCTGACCTAGAAAACAATTTTTCTTGTGCTGTAGCGGTGCAGGAATACTGGTCTGTAATGGCAGACTTTTCTCTGAGAAGCCTCGTGCTCTAATCCCTTACAACTCATGACATTATGTTCACTGCTTTCATTTTACATACAGTTTCATTAAAGAACTTTGAATCAAATAAAGTAATTCTTTTCTGTCAAATGTGTATCAAACAGAGAAACCTTATTTTAATTAAAACAGACTGGAATTATGATTAAGACAATGAGCAAAACCTACCTAGATGCTGGGAAAGGAATGGAATCACTGATAATATGGACTGATGGCAGTTAAGTCAGTCATGTGGTTAAGCCTAACATAATAATACAGTAAAGGGAAGATGAAACATAATCCTTACATATGGGGAGCCGTCGAGCGTGTCAGTGTTCACCACCACTGGAGGAGTGTTTCCCTGGAGGCAGAGAGAGAAGAAACATTATTAAGAAATAATGGCAGAAACTCAAAGATGACGCAGCTCCTGGATGAGCTCTCAATATAATCCCTGAAACCTACAGTCACAGCCAAGACCATTTTAGCTCTTAGCTGTGAGAACACCATTCTCAGTCTGCTATGGTTGTCACTCTGCTAAATGATAGAGTACTACTCAAAAGCTATTTGTTACTATCCACTAATGATGGACACAGAAATAATTCATGCTACCCCCCCATGTTTTTTGCAAACTCTCGCTCTTGCGTTTGTCTTAGCTGCTGGTTGAATTACAGTATATCTTGTATTACTGATGCTGTAAATGGCTATCAAGTATATACCGTGGACATAGACATCCGCCTCCCACCCACCACTCCTTTCAAAACAAACCTCTCAGTGATTCATGTGCACCCGTGGTGACAGCACATGGTGGCAATATCCCAGCTCACATGGAAAATGATGGAGAAACAGTAACTTGGTAACAAGGCAGTGACAGACAGCACAGACAGTCCAATTATTCTCAATGAGTATAATGTCGGCTGGCTCGAGGGTCAGTTGTTCTCATCAAAATTTTGTCCACAACCATCCTGCATCCATTACTGTCTGTTTAAAGTGTGACGCCAGACTGAGTCTCAACATTTCACCAAGTTATTCATCACGAACAAAGTGATACAGGAAAAGATTCGTAAAGACAGCATGTCAATGAGAGGATTTTTGGCCTTGATGTGGTTTGGCTTTAACTGCTGGAACTTTTCCCCATCAGCTCGTCTGAAGTGTGACAGTTCACCTCTGTACACCTTCCTTATTCCTCCTTTTTTAAATCCTGTTTCTTTCATTCTTTCTTGCTGTTTCTTTACAGGATTTACTCTTGTCACCATGGCATCTGATGTTGGAAGCTGTAATTACATCATCATGTGCAGAGCTCTTTGGAGGACGCAGTCTGACTCTGTATCTAAGCTTCTGTATTTATTGTAAATGTCTTTGTCCTGTACCATGCTGATTAGCATGGGAAAGACGGTGTGTATCTAAAGTTCCTACAGAACAGCAAACGGCAGCAAAAATCAGCTTGCTGACCTTCACAGACCTGACAGCTCTGACACGCACAAACAACTACACAACCTAACACAGTTTCTCAGTTTTTAACAAAAATGTTTTCACATTCCTACCCACTGATCTTTATGATGCAATGGGAAGTTATTTTTTCACTCACTCGGTTACTCTCTCTGAGAGAGAGTAAGTTGTCAGGGGAACTCGAGGAGATGCTCAGTGTGTTTTGCATACATTATTAAAGTGATTTGTATTTTCTTTTAAAACTTCATTGGATGCATAGAACTGTGCATAGAATTGGATTCTATGCACAGTTGCAACTTAATCAGGTGCAAACTAATGCAATCCAATGCAATGGCTCTGCCATAAATCCACTTTTTGAGGCCAATATGTTTTTTTTGTTTTTTTATAAATATGGAAATTTTATATATAGTTCATTTTTTAAATAATAATTTAAAACAAAATCTGTATAATATAGTCCAGTACAACACCACCTTAACTATGAGCTCAGTGAGAAACAAGTGAATTTTACACATTTTAACACTGTTGACACAAATGGAAAATTATTAACTTCAAAAGTGTTCTGAATAATGCTAAAGTCAGAGATTACCAAACCAAAATAAAGCATGAATGAATAAAAAAATTTTTTTCATTCTCATTTTTCATCTGAAACATAAATATTCAAAATATTTTGTACAGCAAACACAGTAATTCATATCATAAACATATCAATGAATATCATTTTTCAGAGCAGTAGCTTGTGCACATGCAGGTAAAACACGTGTCATTAGTGTTGGCTCTGCTCCGGGCAGTTTCTAAGGTGTAGACGTGTGAACATGGCAGACTTGTCACTGCAGAAAAGACACAGGGTTAAGTTCCTAATGACAGTAACAGTGGCTCTGTTTCAATCAGTGTTCCAGTGAGCCAGCGTGCACAGTAACAATGATGTAATCCAGCCCATAAATTGTACCTGTGAATTTCCTGCTATAACATGACCCATAAGTGCTGTAAAAAGCCAGTTCTCTGCACAACACCACCATCCTCCAAGCAGCTTCCCTCATTAGAAATCATCATTATCACTGTTGAATGATACTAATTATATCTCCCATCCTAAAGAGAAAATGCTTATAAGGTTAAGACATACAACTTTCCCCTCGCCTTCCACAAAATGCCAGAGCTGGGCTTTAACTGCACTGTTTCATTATAACAGCTTCCTGTGCAGAGCTCCACCGTGTAGCTGTGTCCAACGGGCCGTGCTGCTGAACATTACGTCAAATTCATCCTTATCTAGAGACAGAAATAATGAGTATAGCCAGCAGAAATCTAAGCCCAGTGCAGGCAGTTTTCCTGCGGGATTTTGACAGAGCCCTCTCTCCCTCTCTTTGCTCTGTCAAGCCTTTCGGATTTACAGTGTTTGGCTGCTCTTGCCCACCTATATTTTAGCACTACCTATTCAGCTAACCTGTCCCCTGCCATGTCTCTACAGGCAGCACCAACATCCATCCACACCAAGACCTTTAGGTTGTGATGAATTCATATGGAGCAAGCAAACTGCAAGAAAATGCCCATTCAAAGACAAATACTATTAAAATGGCAAAAACATTCCCAGCATTTACACTACTTTGTGTCACACTGTGATGTAATTTACTAAATAAAAAATTGTATATCAGTATTTGAGCACACACTGTACGGAGGCGAGAAACAGAGCAGCAAAAGATTGAAGCCATGTGTTTATTTCAATTTCTTTTCTCCATTAAGAATTGAATAAATAGTTAAATAGTTAGTATTAGTTGTTCAGCAGGGGATACCATAAGTTTCAGGCTACATTAAGGCTGTAGCTGCATGCTGTACTGTTGATGCCCCCTCCTGCTGTGACTCACAAGACGTTAACATAATCTGATCAGTGCCTGCTGCTCTGTGTATGTGCACCTGAAAACATGCACATCTGTCTGACTCATTACGTGCACACTCACTCCACTACCTGCTTTCAGTCTAGTGGATATTTTTAGTCAGGAGGTCAGATTATGACCGATGTCATCTGTCTAGGCTAAGCCTAAGAATGTTTAAAACATCACTTACTGCTTTTGCTGTTGAGAATAAGTGCACACATAACATTTCAATACAACCAGTGGCAATGATGTCACGTGTGATCAGGTTCTGGACACAAATCAAAGTTTGCATTAGAGAGGCATTAATGCTGCATGTCCTGCACCTTGCAGCAGCTGGGAAGCATTTAACAGGTAAAAGCCATTCGGTCAATAAGCAAGACAGTGACCTCTACTGAAATACGCAATGTCAAACTATGAATTAGAATGTGTTTGTGAAGAAAAGGCTGTGGTTGACAGTAACAATTAGGCTACCAAGCATTATGGGTATTGCACAGTTTTAGTCTGTATCGAAGTTACAGCTCCTCTGTTTAAGAGAGAGAGAGGTACAGACAGATGACAGCACCTGCAACTCCAGACTGACCCTTACTTTAAGGCTGTGGAGGGCTGTTAATGAAATGGAAATGAGAAGACAAGACTTCTGTGAAATGTTGTGTAATGTGTAGCTTTTGTGTGGCAGGTTGGATAGCTGGCGATTTTGCTATCTCTGTGCTTGCACGTGGGCTTTAGTACAGGATGGGACGGAGGTTAATTTAGATGTCACATCATGCACATTGCTCACTTACTGGCTCATTTTTAAATCCCACGTACATGTGTGCTGTGCAGGAAAAGGTGGTAGTGTGTGGAGTTGGATTTGATTAATATTACCACATTTGATTATCCAGCCTCACTGTGTTTTTACATATCAAGTGCAGCCACAGCCTTGACTTGAACAGCTATTACAAAACAAAGCCTTGGTACCTTGATCATATTCATGATAAAAACAATAACATGTATTTGTATGGCACCTTTCATTCAAAAACGGAGCTCACAGTGTGAGTCTTTACAATAAAGAAATGACATGCACTGAGTAGAAATATGCATGATGCATGAGTAGAAATAACAGAATTAATAATCTACAAGCTCCACATCTGAGACACTAAGTACAGTGGCATTTTTGTAAAGATTTCTCAAACATAATGAGGCAGAGTCATAGTAAGAAAGACTTAGCATGGTTAAAACATGCCTACCATCTTATGATGTCGATGTTTCTTGGCTCTCCGCACATTGTTGAGGAATCGGCAGCCCATCTTTTTGGCATACCACACGGACATAAACATTCTGCTTAAGTGCCAAAATTGAAGTTGCTGTTGCTATTGGGGAGCGAACCCTGCTCACATCACAAGATGACATACACACCCACTGGGAGCGTAGCTGGAACACTAGAAGTGTCTCCTTTCCACAAAAGCATGATTACAAAGTGAGTCATTAGTTCTAGGCCCTGCCATAGCAGTTGGTCAGAGACCAGAGAGTGTTCAGATTGCCTAGGTTTAAGGGATATATATTTTAACTTGCCTTCTGAGCTTTGCTTTCCACTCAATCTAAATAAAACATAGTACTAAAGATAGCCTGCTGTAGACACCAGATACACCTTTTATACTATTTAAATCCAGAATTGCAGAAATAGCACAGCCCAATAAGCATCTTCCTCTTGCTGAGTAGGTGCAGGAGACTTAATTTGAGGAAGCCCAATATCATCCACCGGTCCAGAGCTCGAGTTCTAAAAATTACTCATCACCATTAAAGCTCATTATCATCTGAGATGTAATCGTCCCATCTTCAGAAATCACCCATCCAGAGTAAAAAATGAGCATCTACAAACAGATCCTTCCATCCTCGGTCATCTGTGGCAGTGGACTGCGATAGCGGCGCCTCCCTGCTACTGGTCTGTGCTCGGTGAGAATGCAGTTCATATTTTCTGCTGCTTCTGTACTGTACCCCTCCCATCCCCACTGCTGAGGGAAAGAGAAGCGAGCAGGAAAGTTTGATGGCAATTACTTAGCTGTCTCTCTGTATAATGTCGATGCTGGTGATGTGAGAGGGAGAGGAATTACACTTTGGCTGAACGTAGAAGGGCAAGCAGCTCAAACTGGCCTGGCTCGTCCTACGGAGCAGTTGAAACCGAGAGGGGACAGGGAGGCCTGTAAACCCCAGTGCTACAGTCAGTCAGACTAGTGAGACCTGAACACGGTCGTGACAGCAATGGTGGAAAAATTGAGCTTGACATCAGATCATTTTAGTATGTCACTGGGTTTTTTCTTGTTTATTGATAAAGTGTATATTTTTCCCCATTGCTTATGGGAAAAAGACCAGAATTTACTTCTTTTGCTCAAGGTCTCTCTTTATAAAAGACAGATGGATTGACAGTTGTGTAATATATATATGCTCAGAAACACACAAAAGCATGCACACTTAACCGACTTAGGTAAGGACATGGTAAAGGACAAGCTGTCAGCTGACGTCCCGCCCTCTGTCTACCTTTCTCACTCTATTTCTCTCTCTCTCTCTCTCTCTCTCTCTAATTTCTCACCCTTCCAAATGCAAGGCCCTCTCTATCTATCTTACTCCACTATTCAACACAAGCTGCTCTCTCCTTTCTTTCTGCATGCATACTTTTTTTTCTCTGCCTAACTTCCCCCTCCTTCCCAAAGGACCTGAGCTGCTACTGCACAGTAATTACACCGAAGCTGCAGGGACATATTTAAACATTTATTAAAGAAAACTAAGGAGGACAGAGAGAATGAAGATAGAAACCAGATACCGACCAGACAAAAGTGCAGAGCAGAAAGGGGAGGATATAATGGAGAGCTCTTGAGGAAACACTACAGAAAACAGTAATTGGAGCTGTACATTTAAAATTATTATCTTTATGCTGGGAGTCAAACACGTCTTAGAGAGGTTGACAGTTTTGGCTAAAGAGGGTTTGTGTGAAAAGTATTGTATATAGGAGTGGTTCTGTGGTGAAAGGGGAGAAAGTGAGATGCATTGTTTTTCATTAGGAGAGACAGACTGGAACATAAACTCAGTGATGGGGGTCTCCAGTAAGCACTTTGTGCTGCTGGTTCGCACTCCCAGCTTTTCATGTAATGGAAAAGTGGCAGTGTTGTGTTGTGTTTTCAGCCAGAGAACGTCAGTATATCCAGATAAATGAATGAGAGAAATGAACCTGATGTATTGTTAAAAAAAAAAATAGTTTGCCTTTGAAACAGACTTCTGTCAGTGATTGAAGTCAAAGGTAAAGACACTCGGTTAGTAAGCGAACTTCATACTACCCATACTGCCTAGAATACGGGACTGGGAATCTGCGAGAGTCAATGCATTCATCTTATGTCATGTAATTTATAATTGCTGACATTTTGGTAACTGCTAAGGTTTATGCTAACGTTACACTATTTACTGGAAATGAATTTTTCTTTGCTTCCCTTAAACCGTGACCTGCACAGGAAGTTGCGTTGTACAGCCACCAGCAACTTATACTACTTTGAGCAGCAAAGAAGAATTGATTTCCAGTAAATAGTAATGTTAGCCATTAGCAAAATGTCAGCAATTGGCAATACATTACTTTATTCTGGAAAGTCCCACTAGCACAAAGGCAACATGAAGGCTATAATTTCAAGGGGAGTCACAAGTGAGCCAATTTTAACACCAGTAATTTTATACAGCATTTGAAGACAAATCACACCAAGCAGCACAATGCTAAGAAGAAGAAACATTACGAACTGCAGCAAACCCTGGAAACCATTTTCCAACAATGGGATAAACTCCACAGACACTAAAACACTTTAAGTCAATAGAGGAGTTATTATTCATAGATTTATTAACCTTAAGTTGCTGCCGCAGTTGTTGTTATTATTATTATTGTTGTTGCAATATAGTTATTATGTTATTATATAAATAATATTTTCATCAGCAGTGGTATCAGGAAGGAAAAAATGTTATTAGAAGATCTCTCGTCAGTGTTATACAAAAAGAGATGTCTTCTTTTATGTCAGTATGTTAAGTTTGAAGGTACCTTGAATGCTGAATTCAGCCAAAAAATATATGTCTGTGGAATTAACTGCAAAAGGGGAAATACCCTTTCTGCAACACTGAAAGTGTAAGACTTTTTGCTCATTAACCTAGCCCTTTTTAAAATTATGATCAAATAAATAATTTGACTTATTGTATAAAATCAGGCCACAGCAGACATACAGAGTTATTGTGTAAGAGGCAGGAAGATTCATTATTATGAGAACAGATCAATATCAAAATTTCTTTTCAGTGTGAAATTTCTAATTACATTAAGTCCTAAATTTAAAAAAAAATCATAATTTGAGGCTAGAGCACCTTTTCGCTAAATCATGTTCATAACCCAGGGACCTCCTCTTACTTTGCCAAACCATTGCAGTGCTTCCAGAGACAATCCTACCCATAAATCAATGGGGCCTGGAGTGGTACTGGCAAACCTCACACCATTAAAGCAATAAAGAGATAGACGGACGACACCACCTACACATCAACGACAACCACACAGGCACTACACCAGCTGCAAAGACGTCCACACACATAGACATTACTGCAGTGCCTCTCAGAGACAGCACGTACAAACTGAACCAGTGTGAGAAATTGAATGTATGTATATATGTATGTATGTAGACGGAAGTACTTCTATATATGTGTGACTGAGCGTATGTAGACACATTTTTCCTACTGATAATGCTGAAGGGTGTAGAAGAAGGTCCAGTATGTTACAGGGTTTAATTATATGCAGACGCTATTACACGGGGTGTGTTCAAGGTCAGTGCGAGCAGACAAAGACAAGAAATGATGTTTAGTGACAGGGGTAACTACTTGTTCAACGGAGAGAGAGGGACTCAAAGCCAGATTTAATGGTCTAATCCTTCCAATGAACCTATATTGCCCTTTTGCAAATAATCACATTCATGTAAACCTGAAACTAGCTTTTGCTTTCATATTTTCTTATTTTCCATATTTCATTCTTACTTATATGTGTTTATAAATAATTAACTTTATAAAGCATTGAAGAACTAATGATGCCTGAGTGTGATTAATTTTTTTTTTTTTTGTTTTTTTTTTGTTTTACAAGACAGAAAAAATCATGCGAGCCATTCATTGCACACAGGGCTAATACAACCTGTCTGATCATAAAAATGTTTTATTGAGAAAGCAGCAGAGCCATCTTTTCAAGGTTATGAAAGTCACTGCATAGTCTCACACTGACACCTGCAGGTTTTAGCCTGTCCTGCAGAAAGATCGCATCCATCTGTCTGTGAAAGCCTCATGCTACATGACACCAACAGATCACTGAGGGATGCACAGCAGGATTAGTTTCATCTGTAATCATGTCTGACAACATAATGGCTACTTTTCCTTTGCTATACATATTTCAGGATTGGTTAGTGTGTGCGTGTGTGTAAAATCCAGCTCTGAGAAACTGAATCATGGAGAACTGTGCTTTCAAAGCCACTTCTTTACACAGAATCATGATCCACAATCCATATTTTCTTTTTGCTTTAGGTGAAGGAGTGGGATGTTTTCAGTTTTAGCTTTAGAACATAGGGACAGAAATATGAATATAACAGGAATATTACAGTGTGATGGAAGCACAACATTTCAAAACTTTTCAGTTGCAGTCCTGTGATTTCAGGCCCAAAAATAGACATTCAGTGGAAGTGGAACAAATCTGTCAGACAAGGGAGATTTGAATGACAATGAGTATGAACACACTGATATCATCAGTAAACAGATGACCTCATACTCTTTGGCAGTTCAGATAAAATGGTATTGAACAGTCAACGCGTCTTGAATCAGACAGCCAAATGTTGGGTGACACCAAATCCAGCAAAGGCAAGAAATGAGGATACAAATCACACTGATGTTGATGACTGATGATGATACTGGTAACTTTCAGGGTGACGGAGCGGCACGGATCACTGTGCTCTTACCAGTGTGGAAACAGCAGAGGTGTACATTGGAGTGTGTCCCGTAGACATCAACACAGGCTGCAAAACAACAGAAGGGAGAGGGTAATTGTGCAGGGCAATGGGGGTAATGGGCACAGGGGAAGAACAGTGGGTGCTGCTTTGCTTTCCTGTTTTTTTATTCATCAGAGAAGATGCTGACGAGTTCATCTATGACATACCAAAACTAGGTTACTAGAACTGAAACATGGACCAAGAGTTTCTAATATGAAAATTGAAACTGAAGTATATAATTTATGAAATCTATTATAGGCTTTGCAAATGATAGGTCATCACCCCATATTGAATTATACCATAATGTTCAATCAATAATCACTAGAATAGAAGCATTGCAAATGCTGACGGTATATACATTTTAAAAAAATAGATCAGTCTTATTTATCTAATACTATGTAATAGAGATTTTTAAATGCTTCACTTGTCCGTATTTATTATCTGATCACCTTGTACCATGACTTGAACCATGCTTCATGATACACCATCTATTTCTCCCCCACTAATAATTGATAGCTTAATGCTATAGATATTGACTAGTGACCAAAACTCATTCAGAATCGGATAAAGCAGTAAAGAACAGTGGGATCATTATACCTGTTAAAGCAGAATGGATTTTATCCTGCACAGCTACTCAAAACAGTACACCCTGTGCCTATGAATTTTACAAATAGCAGCAGTGCAGCATTTTCACATGTCAGGAGACGCTTTTCCTCCCACTGGGAAAGTTTTACATTGCAGCAAAGCCCATCATTCAAGTATGAATGTTGAGACAGCTGTTTTTATTGACAAAGTGGGACTACCTGTTAATGCTGATCCTGATGTTTACACATACTACCTGTGCACCTGGGCTTTTATTAATTGTTCTGATGTCAGTGCACTGCTCAATGGCACATCAGCAGTGCTTGCCATAGTAGCAGAGTAGTAAAGCAAGTTATTTTATCTTACTACCCCCACCAAGACTTTACTAGAGGATGAAGAGATTCAAAGAGGCAACATTGTGCTTGCAAGTCAACTTTCTTAACCTTCCTACTGCCAGCAGGGAGTAGGAAGGTCACAAGCAGGGAGAGGGATGCAGAAGGCGACTGTAACATGAAGACAGGAAAAAGAAAGTAAAACATTGGAAAATTGAAAAGATGTAGGCCAAGGTATCCACTGTTCATTACTTAGCGATGTCCTTTGTAACTTGAGAGTGATTAAAAACAAAATGTCAAAGCTGAACCACCATGCGGTTTATTATGTTTCTGTGAGAAAGCAATAGTGCAAGGGGTAAACAATAAGTGCAGATAACCCAGCCACCACTGTCATTGTCATCATCATCATCATCATGGCCATCAGCATCATCGTCAACCGTACTCTCGTTGGCACAATCAGCATCATTGTCAACAAGTCTTCATCAAAATCTCATCAACAACAAAGAGGAAAAAAACAAACAGCCCTCATTATCTTCATCATTACCATTATCCCCAGACTTCATGATTAGTTACACTTATGTAATTGTAATTTGCCAGGCATGAAATGTTAATACTTGCATGTCCTTTATGACATAATAGGATACAGCAGAATACAGTATGATAAAAAACAAAATATCTCAGTCTTTGTCCTCAGTCATCCAAGACCTTACTTTTATTTATATATAACGTTATAACAACTTAAAGATGCAGACCACTGACATAAAGTGATGCAAACAATTCACTTTGAACTAAGTGAGCACGGACCTTTATACTTCATAGTGCATTCAACTCTCCCTGAAGAGAAACACAAGACTTCATAAATAATGGCAGTATTCCAGAAATAGAAATAGGGCCAATCCTGGTTCCCAAAACATTGTGGAACAACATCAACATGCTGCCTTTTATGTGATGGAAAAATATCCTCAAGATGGAATTTTGCTGCAGTGTAGGTGTCTTGATAACGCTCTTATTGTTGCTGTCATTTTAATTTCAGTTGCTTTTCTCCACAATTAGAGTTTTGCATTCCAAGTTTTAATTCAGTCAGCACACTGAGCAGAAGATTTTTTGCAAATATAGGAAATCTCCAAAGTCTTTGTTAGGAGACTTGAGTAGGGATGGGACACCCCTCTCTGATGCAGCTCCACTTTAAGATTTAGGCTTATGAAATTGGTGTATTAACAATGTCTGGAAGGATGATATGAAGAATACTACTTTTGAACCACATACTGTTCCTCCAGACAAAAGTGTTTTTATGATATAAAGGCAACAAGGTAGTGAGGAACCAACCAACTATAATTGTAAGGACAAAGATGACTTCACTGTCAAAGATGTTGATGCTTATTTTGGACTGATTGATTTTCAGGTGCATGGTTTCAGGAAATCAACATCAAGCACCATACAGTGGACATTACCTGATACAACATGAACAAAACAGTCTTGGCCCACACAGTGCAGTAAATAAACACATCAATATGGTTTAAGTTTGAAATATGTCGTTATGTAATTATTTTATCGGCATTCTTTGACTTTATCTAATTTATTTTTAATGTCACCTTTTAGTGATAGGTTTGTAAAGCAACACATAGACTCACAAAAGTCTGCCAGACACAAAACACATGAATAATACTAAGGTTTTAAAGATAGAAAGTCATGTCATACAAACACCTGACTTATGATGAGCCATCAGAAATTCACTGTTCAACTTCTCCAATTTGGCTCTTTTCTTTACTTGAGATCATTTGAATATTAGCAGCCATCCAGCAAAATGCACTTTGCACTGATTTCAATGGCATGAGTCAGAATAATGAACAATCAAGACTCTTGATAGATGTGTAATACAACTAGTATAAGGATTTAGACATGACATTAACAATACATGGGGGAACTTGAATCCTGAGCATTTTGAGAAATCTTTTGATGCTTAATGAAAGTTCTTGACTCATGTGTTTACTTCCTACCTACAGATTAATGCAGACTGTCAGAACATGTCTACAAACCATTCAATCAGAATGCAGTTATACGGCTAATAAATCGCCTCCAAATCAAGGCTACAAGTTGTCCATTGAGAACAAGGCTACAGTCCAATCAGAACAAACAGGTTCTGAAACAGGACGTGGCTACAAATTAGTCAAAACACAAACGCAAATCTGTCAGACCGTCCGTCCCATTCTTATGATTCTTGTTTGGCACAAACTCTCACTTGGACTCAAATTGTTTAGAATTTGGAGGTCAAAGGTCAAAGTCATGGTGACTCAAGATTTCTCTCGATGAACAGATCTGATGTGAAACTAGTCTGAGAGGCAGTAATTCTAGACTTCTCAAGACTGACAATATTAATTTTAATTCTTTCGACTTCTTTTTTGTGTCTGTTATTCACAACTTTTTTCCTAATGAAGACTTAAATCTTTTAAAACAGGTCCTAAATACAAAGTGCCATTTTTCAAACCTGTAGACAGTATCATTTAATCAGAAGTAAAAAGTGGATTTGTTGGGAGCTATTTTAGTTGCAGCTTAACACACATTGTTGCACTAATGAGTATTTATAGCAGCAGGATAATTTAGTGTGGCTAGGCAGTGAGTTAAAATAAACTGCAGTGCCCATAATCACAACAGTCAAGGGGCATGACACATGGTGCAATGGTGTGGCTCACTGTTTTTAATAGTTTTTCTGAACAAGAGAGGAAGACTGTGGCAGAGAGGAGCAAGCTAAATCAGAATCTGGCTACACAGGCAATACTTACTGTTAGCAGGATATGACACATTCATTGTGGTCTTTTCAAAGGTTTTGCTAATGTGAAAAATATAAAATTTCACCCACGTTATCTGGGGTGTTGTTAACAGATCTGCTGCTTACTGTTTGTAATTATTGTAATTATTTGACATGAACTGACATTTACTGTCTGTGAACTTACAGATACTGGCAGAGTAACCAGTCAGAATGTCTGATGGCACGAGCCTCTGAGAAATGACTGAATCAGTCACGTAAAGGATCTGAAGCTCTGGAGGGCACACATCACATTTAAAATTTTCTCTGAAACAGACTTAAATTACCTCATAATGGTGTATTTTAAGGATAGAAGCAAGTCTCCCTTCACATCACCATAGTAAATGGTGCACCCATCATCTGTGAATAATTACTGATCCCCTGGTATGTGCTGGATAACAAACTCCACTGGGACAAAGGGAATTAATCAAACCAGTAAGAAAGGTCAGAGAGGGACAGCACATTGTCTAAGCAGATTCATGTTCTTACACAGCCTCATCTATATTTTATCATGTTGTGCATGTGTAACACACTGCATGATTATTTACATTAAAATATGAAGCACTTATCGTATATTTACTGCTAAAGTACATCACCCATAAGATATTCCAAAATACCCTAATCTATCACTCGCATCAAACCTTAGAGCAGGACTGTCACATGCCACCTTTCTGTTGTCACACTCCTCTGGCTGCAGCTGCTGGATTGACACTCTAACTTGACAAAGCAGCTAAACAGCCAATCTATCAGTCAGACAGACATATGGCCACTGACAGACAAAACAACCACAACCACAAGTTATGGCTGGAACCTCTCTCTCCCTGTTGTTCGATATTGTTCATTAAACTTAACCCAATGACTGAATTCAGAAGTCAAATTACATGAAAGAAATAAAGTGGTTATTAAGATGGATTAATTCACTACATTGACCTTGTATTAAAAGGAGCATTACTGAAGGCTGTATTAGGTTGAATTAATGCTCTGTCATGTATGTACTGTGTGTATAAAGTCCCTAAAAAGCAGTAAGAAACTTTTACTTGAAGTGTTTTTCTTAACCTGTAGGTTGCTCGGTTCCTGTTTAAAAGCAATGAGAACAAGCTCTCAATTCGCTTTTCTGTTTGCTTTTAAGCCAAGCACCCTCTCAGCACCACCAAGGAAACTCTCTCCATGGCCACCATAGCTCATGCTGAACAGGCTCTATATGTTTTAAATAGCCTCTGTAAAGCATTATAACTCAGCCTCTCCTCTCTGCTCATTAAAACAGAGCATTTTAATGGACATATCTGCTCCCCATGGACTTCACTTTACTCCCATGTTGGAAATAGAGAAACACTTCCCCCTCGAGGCAAATAAATACAGGAACTCTTAAGTCTTAAAAGCCAGTGATGCTGTTAAATAACGTGTGGGCATATGACATGGATCGTTATTAAATGAGCATTACACCTTACACCTGCTTGCATAAGTAGTTACAGTATGTAATCATTACTGCACTCCAGGCAAAGTGACTGTGCTCATGTTCATACTGATGTCAGCTATCTTTTACAGTGTGACCACAGGCTCATATGGAACCTGTGTCGATGCCTCGTACAGAGGTTTGCATCTGTAAAACATTTGTCTTGTTTAGATACTGTGATGAGTCCACAAAGTTCTGGATTATTCTTTATACTTAAATGTAATTGTATGTTTCCAATGTCAACATTTTCTTTCAGCAAATGGAAAATGATTCTCATTAAATTGCAAGATGAATCATATTAACAAAGGAATACTACATGCATTAGTCAGCCTGCTGGCCAGTTTACCTGCAGTGAGACTATCTGGTGTTATAATTTATCTCTGTAAAACTAATCATAGGAGATTGTATTCCAAAAGTTAGATTGTTATTGTTACTGATATTACACATTGACATCTGTTTGGATAAACTGATCTCTGACCACATTCTTTAATGGTTCAGGTGATCATGTTACTCAGCCCTGGATATATCTTGTGTCCACTTGCACTTTGGCTTTTATGTTGTTGAGCTCTAATATCAAATTACCCAATATGCATCACGTATGTGTAACGTTGATCTGACACTTAAAGATGTCAAGGGCCAGATTTTTTCATAAATATATCAAATTATCATTAAAGTATCTATGTTGAAGACAACAAACCATCTTAAATACAAAGGTTTAATAGATAAACTATTGAACCTTGTATGATTCAGATAAAAATGACACACAACAAGCTTTGAGCATGTTATGCCTCTGAATCAAGTAATCCACGTCATAATGATTTACAATTTTATTAGTGGCAATGTACGTAGTTAATTTTACAATTCATATATAATATATATATATATACATATTTTTTTTGTCTTTTAAGGTGACATTTTATATTATTATTTAACATCAATTAGTAATGTTGTCACCTTTATTGCTTAAAACTACATAATTACCTGCGCTCAAAGGAACAATGTCACAACTTATGAAAAATGGCTGATTCCTTTGCTCAGTGAGTGTATTGTGCTGTTCTATTAGTATTAGGTATTGATCAGTAGTGCACATAAATGTGTGTGTGTGTTTGGGTGTGCGTCCTACCTTGACAGGAGAGATATGTGTGTGTGGTGTGTAGCCATGAATGGCCTCCATGGCAGCAAGGTTCTTGTCACTCATATGAAGCATCTCGGCACTTTTCCCTGGAGCCAGATGTGCTGGACTGTGCTCCAAGGGGGGCGTCTCCTCATCCTGGTACCTGTACTTCTACAGACACACAAACAGATACAGTTTCTTAGTCTCACCAGATTTCATGCATAAGGAGCAGATGTTAGTACATTTTATAAATACAAATAACAGTCATTGTGTCAGAGGTTGATTATGTATAGATCACAAACAGAATCCACTGTCAGCCTCATTATTGTACCCTCTCATTGATGTCTCATCGCCCTTAAACATAAAGACACAGTTACAAATTCACCAAGCACACAGAGCAGTATTTCCATCGCAGATGGTCCCTCAGCCAAATCTGGATAATCTATACATATCTGGTATATCACATGTGTGACGCCTACAAGCGCAAAAGGAGGACATGATAGAAACAAAGGCTCAAAATGTTGCCATTGTGCATTGAGCATAGCGATCAACCTCCACAACCACATGGAGCAACTTGAGCCATGACTCATAGCAGCTCTACAGTAGCAGTTCATGCAGCTTCTTCCTAGTAACCTTACTCCCCTACCAATATCCCACACCTGGGCAGCCTGCCAGCAGCCCACTGTGTCAGCCACACATGGTAGGTTTCATTCTAGGCGTGATGACACAAAATCTGTACACAGCATTTTCCATCACAAACACATCAGAAGGTGGGCAGCATCACAGTGGAGACTTGCCACACTGTCCTGTGGGTTAGTGCTAGTGCTTTTGCTACAAATCTGTACTCCCCTAAAGCCCCTCAGGCTCACAATATGCCCTGCTGCACTGCAGATGTGAAGCAGTCCATTCTGAAAATGGAGAAATTCAGTGGGATCATCTGAATTTTGGCTGATGGCCGGATGGCCAGCCCTGCCACTCTTGCCTCTCTTTATTCTTTTTGGAGGCAGACGGAGAGGGAGGTGCATCACTGAGCCCAGTCTCAGACAGGCTGCCTAGCAACCAGAGCAGAGCAGAGATTGCAGTGCCACAGTTGGGGCTGCCAGCATTGGTCCTGGATCACATTACACTGAGACAGCAAGAAAGAGGAGTGAAATAGAGACGAAGACAGAGGAGAAAGTCAGGGGGATGGGTAAAAATGAAAAAGTGAGAACATTTAAAAAGGAAGCAGAGAAGAGAAGTATGGGTGGAACCTGAGAGAATGAATATGTGTTGATAGCAGTGAACTGAGCAACTGCTCAATTATTATTCTTAGTCAGTTATATATTAATAAACTTAATAAAGGTAAGATAGGTAAATATCATGCATCACTGGTCAAAGTACCCTGAGCTTTTTGGTTTTACTGCCTCCCCCTTCCTGCACAACCAACAGTCATGCAGCCATGTTGCCTTCTGTCCCACTGGAGGGAGATGTTGCCGTCAGTGCTTAAGATATGTTAGTCTCCTTTCGTACATTTCCTCTCACCAGTACATTATATGATTGTTGCCCAGTGTAATGCAATAGTCAAAACCTTGACATTCAAAAATACTGGCAGCTTTAAAGAGTGATATATTCTGTCTTGACTAAAAAGCTGCTTTTCGAACAGTTTGATATGAGGAGCTGAATCATGACAAATGCAAATGCTGGATGTGATGTGATGGTAAAAGAACATTTTACACTGAGAGTTGAATTCTGGTCAGGCATTTTAGGGAAACTGAACAACACAACTGGTTATTTGGTCATCAGTATATTCACCTGGATTGTGTCTGAAATCTCATTCACTTCTCCCTACTCACTATCTAAGGAGGTCTATGTAGAGGACTCAATAGTAAAAGAGCTCATCAGTAAAATTAACACTTTCAGACACTAATTGAGTAATTTTTTTCTGCTCAGCTTTTTTTGTTTGAGCTCAGGCACAGTGTATTATGGCATGTATTGCTTGGTTATTGACCATCATTTGTTCAGTACTTTTCATAACACATTGTTGTATACAACGAGTCCATTATATAGGGTATATTAATTCTTGCTATACATTTAGACAACCTTACTATATAGGGGGGTATATAGGGAGCATTGAGTGATTTTGGACAAAGCTGTGGTGTTTCAGATGTCTCTGTTTCTATGTTTATGATAATGAAGCTCTGAGTTTTGAGACTCGAAGCAGTCCAGGGTCCCAGGGGTGTTAACCCTGTCATAAACTCCCACCTCACACCTTTCCAACACTACATAAGGGCAGCCTGTGGGTTATACTGTCAGAACTAAGTTGTACAACCACGTTGGAAATCAAAAGTGTATAGTTGCTCTGAGCAGCAGGTGGAACTGCAATATTGTTTAAATATGGCAACAACTGACCTATTTCTGTAGCTTTCTTACTACCATTTCTGTTACCTTCCAAAACCTTCATGCTGTGATTGACCAGATGTGTGGAGGTGAGAACTTTTCTCTCTAGCTCTCTCTTTTCTTTTTTAATTCTGGAGTCACTTTTCATTGAACAAACAGAGGAACTGTTTATCCGCTCTCCATGGTGGCTGGCTTTTCACTGCGCCTTTGAATGTGACCATTTGGATCATAACCTATAACAGTTGCCTTTTTTTCTGTCAATACAGCTTTACACAGGTTCATACTGGTTTTAGGAGAATGCCAAACAAACAGAAATTGCTTTGTCATAGATGAATGTTGCACCACAGGTAAAAACTGAGGATCACATATCAGATCAGATTGTCATAGCAGAATTCATATTTTTTTTTAAAAAACAATAAATGTGACTCTTGAAAGGCTGAATTTAACACACTGAATAAAAATGTACATAACACAGAACCTGCATGGAAATTGCTCTAATTTACTTTTTGTTAGATTGTTCAAATAAACACACAACTATTATCACACACTTTAATGTGTCCCAGTTCAGTCCTTGAAAACCAATAATATTACATTATTAAATTTAAAGGCCTTGAAAGTATCAATGTCCCCACTGCTATTAGCAAGATCATTTACAATGTCATTGTTTTTTTTAACTACAATTTGTGTTTACTTACAAGTATTTGTATTGTATTATAAAACTAGTATTTTTAAACAGAGGGACAAAACATGTTCTTCTGTTGTAATACATTGTATATACTTCATGTTTCATCTTACCATGTTCACAAATGCATATGTAGATAACACATGTCTGGATAAATACATGCAATGTATGTAAAACTAGCATAATATGATACCATCTGTTTTTATGATACCATCTGTTATAATGAACATCATTGGACATCAATCCAATTGGACATTTGTTTTCCAGAGGTCCTTTTCTCACCAGCATGAGATTCATAACGGCCTACAGCAATTAAAATCTGCTTGTAACAGTACAACAGCCTCCTAAATTACCTCTGGAACAAAATTCCTCAGGGTTTCGCAGGACATAATTGTATCAGTACATCATCGTGGAGGGCAACCGGTACATCTTTAAGGACTCACTCTGTTGCAAAGGTCGGTAGAGGGAGTTTCCACAGTCCTACTGTTATTTTGGTTGTGTAATAAGAACTAGACACTGTGTGGCAGAATAAGCTCTTCCTTTAATGGTTAAATGTGGTAACTTAATATAGAGCAAATGTCAAATGCTATCTACCATTATCTCGGTTTGTAATTCAAGGACCAAGCTTAAGTTTTTAAATTACTGTGCATTAAGCAAAGGAATGAAAGCTAACCTCATCTCTCAGGCATATCATTTCAGAGATATTTCGACTGCAAATGCACTTGATGTGCAAGGTGTTACATGAACCATGGGAAGCTCTTCAGGTGTAAATTAAAGGTGGCAAATCCCTACTGCATCTTCACACAATTTAAGCTTTTTCAAATTCATCCATTTGCATTTTCTGTAATAATAATGAATCCTTTTTTTCTATATTTGGATTAACATTTTAACATTTCCTGCTCATTTGAAGGGGGATTTTCTTCTGGGTGCTAAGTCTGTGTGACATGTCACAGTGCTGTAAGAATGAACTACATACTGGAATTTAGTTTAATGCAGCACAGTGCATCTCAGTTATATGCAAATCTGGATAGGTAAATGTTCTTGAATTAAACCATATTTGATACCGTCTTATAAAGAGATGTTTAAATTATGTGTTTAAATTTAAATCAGCCAAAGACTATTCATATTTCTCCTGTTCAAGAAACTATGAATAGAGATAGATTGTCTGTAACCAAAACCCTATATTTGAGTATTCATCCAGAATACACAAAATCACAAAAACAATAATTAATTGTCAGAAAATACTGAATACAGTTGTTAATAAATGCTGCAATTGAGAGACATATTGACACTATTTTAAATGTCCAAAGCATCTCCTGGATTTACCTGTTTTACCTGTGACCCAGACTTTAGCTGTAGTTCATCCACCATAGAAATGAATGTAAGCCTGAAAACCTGCTGGATGTTGGTGGACCAAACCTTCACACTCATCAACCTGTAAACCAGCCAATCTTAAGCTGAATAGTTTTAGCATCTTTAAAACCAGACTGCTGATTTTCAATAAAAATGATACGTCTGCTGAACAGCAGTCATTGTTGCGTCGACAGAGCATTGTGAGAGAACAATGTTTGTCTCTCATGGTCATATGAACTTTCTCTTCTCCATTACAATCCATCAAAATACAGTCATTGTTGCCTTCTCAGTTGATTTTCACTGTCGAGTGCCAAACCCCAAACACAGCTTTCATCTCATTTGCATTATCACAATTGCTGCTGCCAGCGAACACCTACTGTAACGCTACAACTGTTTTTCATGTATATAAGCCTTAGAAGACAGGAAATTAACTCATCTTCTGCCAGTGCTAACTTCGGCCTTTTCTCCAAGGTGTTTCAGCACAACACTGACAAGTGTTAGTGTCCTGTAGCTATGTATGCTGCAATAACAACAACAGACTTTACATTCACCATGGGGCATAATGCTTAAAGCTGCACCAGGCAGCATTTTAATGCAAGAATCCATCCAGCCTAAATCAAAAAGTGTAACTACAACAAAGAAAAGCCTCTTATCCCCCCGTGGAGATGCTCTAGATTCACCCTCTTCACCCAAATTTAAGACTTTTGTTACGTTTGGTCACTTGAATGTGTTCGTAATGCTGGAAATTGATGGTGAAATATAGAGCTTCTACCAGGAAATATATTTTTGTATTAATGATTTATGATGTATTTATTAATTCAGCTGCAGAAGACTACCCCTGTTTGTGTTAAGGAGCTGTAGAATAATCTTGTGCATGTGGGCTGCAGATTGAAGGCGTTTCGTACTGAGCAGCACCTCGACTGCTTCAGTAGGTACATTGTCCCACAGGGAGATAATCTAGGTACTTAGTCAAGCAGCACTATTTAGAACATCCGACCAAAACTTTGACCAAACATGTAAAAATACCTCCCGTGGTGCATGTTTTGAAGCTCATTACTGTCCAAGACTTTCTCTAAAAATAAAAATATAATCCCTAAAGTGCTGTTGGGCTTTCTTCACCACCACAAGGCTTATGTTACTACAGCGAAACAGGAAAAGTCATAAAAAATAAAGAAAGAAAACTTTTTTTTTCTTTTACTCCTGAGATACGTGCTCAGTGCTTTTATAGAAGCTCAAAGTTAATTCTTCCTTTACATTTCAGCCTAATGCATTCACTTGTAAATTTATGTTCATCTAACCCAAATTAATGAGATTCTGAATATCATTTCTAAGGGATGAATCATCATTGATAAGACCCACACAAATGTATCATCCTGAAATTTAATAATCAGATTCCAGTCATAGATACAGTAAATTGTGCCACAGTGTGTGCTTGGCTGTTGTCCGTCTGGTGAGGGTTGAGTGGGGTGGGGGTGGTTTCCATCTCGTCTGTCTGTTTTCACAGGAACTTAATGCTTATTTGTAAGGAACGGTATTTATATGATGTGTAAAAAATATATATGTGTGTGTATATCATGTAGATTTCTTAGGTCTTCGTTCTTACACTAGATGAAACCATCTTACCCTGGCCTTGCAAAATCATTTATCTTAACTTAAACCCTGCAAAACCGACCTAAAATGTAACTAACATAAAAAATTATTTTGTCGTTTACAGGTCAGTTGCAGTCTAATGTCCTCACACACGGCTCAGTTGTCTTGATTATTTCTTGCCCTCCCACTCTGTCCACACAAGCATGCACAGACCATTTTTATGCTGAGTGCATACATTTTTATGTATGTTGCACTTGTAATGGGGGATCGCAGCGTTAACCATCCCCCAACCCTGTGTTTGGTCCACGAGCAGGCGAGAGGAGGCCATTTGAACACAGCACTGTAAGTAGCAGCAGTGGGTATTTCCTTTTTATCCTATGATCAACAACATTGATGGAAAAAATAGGTCTAACACAGCCCTTTGATGCGGCACTGTCCTCACTGCTGTTAGCAAATGTCTTAAAAGTAAAAGGGTTTGTTTCTTATTGGGTACCAATGCAGTGAACAGAGGTGTCACGCATTTATCTCAAGCATTAATGGGATAGCTAAATGCAGATGCAGCTCATTCCTCATCCAAATTCAACATAAAAAGACAACTACAATCTACAAACAGAAATGGCTTATTACATGAATAAGTTTAAGATGTTCTCTGTTGGCTGTGGTTTTAGGGGTTCTTTTATGCTTTTGGAGAGAAATGCTGTCTTTGAGTTTGTCTGAGTTTTGTTTTCTATGAACGCTCATGACCTGAAGGGGAAGTTACTTTGATCCTGTCTGTGCAGTAGCCTGAGACTGAATTTAATTTTAAAGGTCGATGATGCATATCTGTGCCAGATGCTTAGTGAAATGGGTTTTTTTATACATATATTATGTTCCTGTCTGTTCAGTGTCTGACAATCGAGATAAATTAAAAGTATCTGTGATATTCACTGCCAGTTCTTAACACTGGCTATAAAACAGACCTCTGGTTATTTAAGAGGTCATCCACCATTTCTGCAGCTCTAATGTCCTCACCTCCTGGTGTACAGCCACAAACCATGTAACAAGGCAACCTGTCTCACAATAATATGCAGATTTCATTCTGGTGGCTTTCATAATTGTAAAGGATGACATTGACATGGTTGAGTTACTTATGTGTAGTTTCTTTGTTTGGCTTTTGTAGATGGATATGGTCCATTACTGCGCAGTGGTAGATTTTATTATACTGCGAGTGTGCACCTTACTCCTGCAGCCTACACGTTTTTTGCTCACACAACGCCAGCTGCACTATTTGATAACAGATAAGCTGAGAAGAGCGAGTTAGCAAGGTAGAAGCTGCGGCAAATTGTTCAATCTTAGACCTGAACAGAGCATTAGCAAATATCTGCCGCTGCACATTGTTGTTGCTGCATTTCTCTGAGCTTAGCATCAGAGCTGAGGCTCAATGCTCTTTATTAAGGAAGATGACAAACAGCAGGGTAAAATAGATCAGATCCATAGGAAGGAATGCGTGTTTGCAAAGCTATAAAAACCATTACACTAAGAATGCGACATATCAAACTAGTGCCTCACACACAGGAACTCAGACTGAACAAGAAAACCACTTCTGCTTTACAATCACCTTCTAATATTTTCTAGCTCATTATTCTTCATCATTTGATTGGCTGACAGGTAATGAGTGACAGCAGGTCGTTTTCTTGTCCTTTTTTCCAGTAAAGACGTCCGAGAATTGATTCTCAGGGTGAGGTGATCATTGATCTTGATATTGAGATGAAGACACACTGCCCCTTAAGTAGTAAATCATTCATTACCATAATACTCATTGTCCATTTGAACGCAATTCTTTGGCTAGTTTACATTGAATGGCCTTGAATATTAGCACTACACTGAAATATAAAACTAACTCTTCAGCAAGGCAGCCTGCCCTGAATAAATGTTGTGAGGCCATCAATGAGCATTAAGCATAAAAGAGCACATTAAAGCACTGCTCAAGGCTTCCAATAAAGACTCTTAATTAAGGCCCTGAAATTAAGATGACGAAAAGACTGTGTTCAAGAACATAGGTTATGCAAACAAATAACCTTGGAAATGACATGTCATGTGGTAGCTATTGATTAGAGATCATTAGAAAACATATGCCAGTCCTAGAGAATGTAGGAAATAAAACCAAGAGCAAAGGCTGGAAATAAAGGTCCAGGAACAGTAAAAAAAAAAAAAAAAACATATCCCCACAATATATTGTGCATCCCAAAAGATAAAAAAAAATAAATAAAAAATCCACTGATAACAACCCACCATGAGACGGCAACAGACTGAACACAAGCTGTTTATGGGCTCCTCACCCTGCAGGACATATGTGAACAGACAGACTAGGTATTTGGCCATTAAAGAACCACGTAGAGGTTAAGCTTGAATCTTGGGGATGCAGCATGTTTCAATGGACCGCACATCCTGGACAGAGTTAACTGTGGCACTATAGAGGGTACAAATTCGACAATAGTTGACACTCACATGCTCAAAATATGAGTATCTGCTTGTAATATGTGCTTGAGATGAGCCGAACCCCATTATTTTAAGCTAGATCTGTTCTAAACGCATTACATACTGCAAAACAAGCACAACTCATTTTAATTGAGCTCCTAATCCCATTTTGAAATCTACTTTTTATTATGGAGTTTGCTGTAGAGATACATTTCACTGGTTGGTCATGATGACTGTTGAGCCAACCTGAGTCTGTGGGAGGAGAGTTTTAATATGTTTTCTACAAGGAAGGGATGGTGTCTCAGATGGAGATACAGAGGAAGATATGAGGCAGGAGGGAGCGTGGCGAGAGGACACTTGGGATTATCTGTGTTACTGGTAATACTCAACATTGAACACAGCAGGACCACCCTTTCAGAAACCCAGAAAACAAACACCCTCATTAATTTTACCAGCAGTATCTTTCAAATATTGAAAGTAGAATATCCACCTATTTTAAATTTAATGATGAGTAAGTAATCAAATGCACAAAGTGGAACAGATAACAGCAAGACAGACACAAACCGAAACAGAGCTGAATCAACAAACTATTACAAATTATTTGCAGCTTTGTACACATGTACACATCATTTTGGCAAGTGTTGGGACAAATCCTGGCTGGAGTGGACCAGCGTAGTCAGATTTGGCTTTGTTAGGGTAACAGACGAGTGCCATGTGGAGGGGAACTCTGAGCCGGCTGCCATACTGGAAATACCTGAAGCTAGGAAGGAGGGGAATGAAGGATGTAGTGGACAATCACTGGATGAATGAATGGATCACACATTCTCATCCACAGATAAATACCAAAACCACACTACAAACTCACAGCTAAACATGATGGCCTTTTTT
The DNA here is from genome assembly GCA_038496675.1 of Rachycentron canadum. Taxonomy (NCBI): domain Eukaryota; kingdom Metazoa; phylum Chordata; class Actinopteri; order Carangiformes; family Rachycentridae; genus Rachycentron; species Rachycentron canadum. Next base: position 13,882,055 of record CM076660.1, on the reverse strand, counting down.
TCTCCTTCTGATAATAAGCAGCAGAGCACAACTGCCGGGTTGTGATTCATCACAGAAAACAGCAGGGCCACAGTTCCTGTTACCTGATTTCAAGCTGGAATTAAGCCGCCCTTGCAGTGCACTGTTTCTCTGATGAGTGATATTTAAGTGGCCCTGAGCAATAAAGTGCATTTCCCAAGGTCAAAAGCATGCCACGCTATTTGCTTTGCTGGGATGAAAAGCAAATTGTGAACCAATCAGCATGTTGAATCATATGATTATAGCCCTAACGTGACCTGCCCCACACATAAGGGGGGGACATCTGATTGATGTTTCATTCATTACATTTGAGTAAACATTTATGGCAAAAAGGTGTCCATCACCAAACACAGCCATGCCTGCCAAGGATGCTGCCGCCTGCTCTGTGTACATGGAAAGCGGCCATCTACACTTGAAAACCCCGACCAGGCGGTGATGTATGGGTCTCATAGGCTGCTGTGAATAAGCTGGTACCTGGGAGCATATGGAGTAGAGAGGAAGCCGTAGGTGAGTGTGATCCCTGTGCTAATAATTACTATAGTGGCTGTGCAGTGAGAAAAGACGACTCAAATGAGCAATGGGCTAAACACCACCACGATGAAGCCATTGCGATCACAACATTTTTTCTTTCTTTTCTTTTTTTTTTTTAACAGAGGCCTCCACTTCTTTACCCCCCCCCCCCCCCCCCTTTTTTTTTTTTTTTCCACACATTTGCACAGACTATCAGTCCACAATATGCACCCGAGGCTTACCTTGCACCCGAACATAAGAGAGAGGGTCCGGTTGCTGCAGATGACCTTACACTGGCACATGACCGGAGAGAGACACTTTAAATTCCTGACAGGCAGAGACATCAGTCCAAAGCCTCACACCAAGACAGACAGCACAGACCAGCCAGAGCCCGTCGGTCCGCCGCCACTCACTCCGAGCCACGGTACGATCAGACGAGATCCGCGGAGGCTGAGAGGGGAGGGGGGGAGCTGGGGTGGGGTGGGGGGTCGGTGATGCCGGTTAATAGGCGGGTTGCCCGGTTTGAATGTGACCGCAGCGATACTCGGGTCCAGTAGATGTGTGTATGTGTGTGTGTGTGCGTGTTTGTGGTTGTAACTTCAGATCACGCATGTTTGTCACGTCTTAAAGCGTCGATCTGTCGCTATACATTACCATGTTGTCTAAAGGTCTCTCTCTCTGTCTCTCTCTCTCTCTCTCTCTCTCTTTTTTTTTTTTTTTTTTTTTTTGATTGACCGTAAAGTTTGTACCCAGTGCGCAGCTGGAATCATAAGATTGAAGAAGAGAGAGCCCCGGTCATCATTGATTCCCAAAAGCTGCATAGAAATAATATTATTATTGGTATAAAAGGTAAAAAACAAAACAAACAAACAAAAAACAAACAAACAAACCCCACCACAACATCCTCAAAGCAGTGGAAGCTGGGAAATATTTCTGATGCCACATCAAACGGCCTCGACACCGCCACATGTTACAGTGTCATCACTGCGCCCCCTGTTGGTCCCTTACAGAAAAGACAGGAGCTGTCCAACGTGCTGAAGTCGTTAAGTCAGTACGCAGCAGTTCAAGGCCAACAAATGGTCTTTATGTATCTGCCTTACTCCCTGAGCCAAAACCAGCGTTTTATAAATAAGTTCAAATATCACACGTGCCTTTTTCTTTCTTTCTTTTTTTTTTTTTTTAAATTTCATTAACGCTGAACTCATTTGCAACAACAAACATGGATACCTGTGTGTGATGTGTGTGTCTCCATGTGGAACAATCAAGTGAAGTGAATAATGTCAAACTAAATAGAATTGATTCTTTTTCTTTTTTTATTTTATACAGGTGATAAATGCAGGACCACTTATCATCATATTGGAGCTGGTCAAAGGGTTGAAATTAAGGCTGGGTGTTTAAAAGTAATTAAAATGTGGTCTGTTTTTCTAATATTAAAGAATTAAAATTCTGATTGAAAGTAATTAAGTTGATATAATTAAAAAATATTGAGACTATGCATGATTTTTGTAAACTATTTGGTCTAAGTAAAGAACTAGAATAGGTTTACAAAACTGCACTGCACTATAAATATAAAACCCCATACTGTATTATACTGTATTATATAAATTTAAAAGCAGAAATGAATGGAATTATAAAGCAGTAGTATTTTTAAAGTAAAGTGCTCAAGATAACCATCAATATAAATAACAATCTCCCTTTTTTTTCCTTAAATTATTATGTCTTAGGCTTTACATCTTTCACAAGATGAACCTCTCATGTAGTTTTCATTTGTGTTTTGTTATTCTCCATTCCTGTGTGTGATTGTGCTGACATGGTGAGCCCACAGGGTGGAGTGAGAGAACCAGGTAGGCTAGATTTAAATATTGTGCATTCATCTCAGGACCGACTGCGGCGCAGGGCTCAACGCTCCCGGGTGACGTCAGCGTTAAATCGAACACAGAGACCGTTCCACATACACCAGTGTGCAGCTGATAGGGTTTTTCTTTCTTTTTTTCAAAGCTTATCACCCTCTCAGAGAGTTGGGGATAACCTGGGAAATCTGCAATGTGCTAAAAACATCAGCAGTTTTATCAGAGGCCTCCAGAGAGACGTCATGAATTCCAAAACAGTGTGAAGCTGACTAGTGTCACTTTGGAAAAACATCCTTTACATTTAACATAGTCTCAAAATCTGAGTGCCCAGTCTTGATCATATAATAGTTTTGATAGTGTGTGTGTGTGTGTGTGTGTGTGTGTGTGTGTGTGTGTGTGTGTGTGTGTGTGTGTGTGTGTGTGTGTGTGTGTGTGTGTGTGTGTGTGTGTGTGTGTGAGTGTTTCAGTGTGTGGGCATAGCCTTCACATTGTTTTCTCCACTGTCGGTCTAACTTAATACTTTGACTCTCATCTTTGATCACATAACACTGCGAATACTTATCAAACCCACAACAGTTTCCATGGATATTGCATTCAAAAAAAAGAAAGCTCTGTCCTTCATTGCAACACTGAATGGATTTTAATATGGGACTCCAGCATTGAGTCTACACTGATCAAGGTTGCAATGATGAGTAACAGACTTGCAATAGGCCACCTCTTTGGCTTTGACTTAAAATAACTTAACAGAGAAAACCTTTTCATTGCCCACTCCACCATACTGTGACATGTATAGGAACAGTAGGAGGGAAGTCATGTGACGTCATGCCTGGGCTGCCCCACAGTTTTCACAGACATGTCATTTAAAGGCCTTTATGTATAACCAGCCTGCATGAAGCAAGCTATTAGACTGTACACAACAGATGTTCCTCGAGATTAAAAAAAAGCCAATACCTCCTAATACATTTAACTAGATTTGTTTTGATTAAAGACTCTGGTTCACATAGAGAAAATAGATATGACCAACTATATCATCATCATAGGTACAGTATAATTTTTGTGTTGATCATATACTGTAAGTGGCTTCCCTCTTCCACTACGGCATTATGTAAGTGTGGGAGTCACATGGAAACCTGAACTGTGGTGTTCCAGTGTTGAGTATAGCATTAACCACCTTAATGCTGCATTGTGTGAAAGAGAGAGAGAAAGAGAGACCCAAAAGAGAGTGTTTCCATGACAACATCTGCAGGGGGTGGCAGATCCCTAACAAATAGTCCAGTTGCCAGCAGCAGTTTGGTCACCATATGTATAGCGTGCTTGCTGCTATCACAGGTGAATTGGTACATAAAAGCAAGTGTGTCATGCTACTACTACTACATGTGACACCACTGAGACACACGCCAGTTTTTTTTCCCCCAAATACACAGAGAATATACAGAAGCACTGTAACTATAAGAGTAGGCTGCTAGTGCTGGCATTATTCACCACTGGCTGTTACAGCAGCTTACTGAGAATGCAAGTGCCAGAAATTGTGCTAAGCCTAATACACTGTAGGTACAGATGTGTCACACTTAACATTTTCTTCTTTTCTTTTATGCTCACCAGTCATGGTCTTGGCAGTTATTTTTGAATCCCGTTATCATCATCAGTGGTTGGGAAAAGTACATGCCATTAATGGTCTCCCTTTATATGAATGATAGAGAAATAAATCAAAGCCCTAAAGTGAAAAATGTCCACTTGACTATATACATACTGAGGCATTTGATCCAGATTCAGAGAAATTCTTGAATCCATTTTTCATGCCTCCATGGAATTTGAATGGACTGTATATTCAACCATTAGATTGGCTCAGTTTATATATCTGAGAGATCAATAGCCACTGCTCCACTAAAAAGTCTAAACCCGTACATTGAGGATTCATGTCTGTACTAGATTGGACTGTACATATGTTTATATATCTTTATAAATATGTAAGTAACAACATAGTTTAGTCTGGAGTGAAAATAATATCACTACTGAATCACATCATGCCTTTAAGGACCAAAATTAATACATCATCAACAGGGATGGACTTGTATCAAACATCCCATCTCTAAGACAAAACTGAATCTAGGTATTACTTAATGACTTGTTACCACTGTTGCTGTGCTTTTCTTTAGCTTTATATATTACAAAGCCAATATTTTTCTGCAGCTTCTAATGTCTCCTAAGAATGACTGAATGATTCATCCCAATTGTCTGATAATAAAGAAACTAGCAGAATAGTTTATTTTACGTCACTGGATGACAACATTTGTTTGTTCGCTATGACTGGACTCCTTCTCTAACCAATTGATGTACAAATATGATTGTGCTGTTTCCACCCTATAATCTCTTTTGAGTGCAGCACATTAAAGCCTCCCTCGTAATAGTCTTCCTTATTTCTAGTTCATGTGTCCTTCAGCTACATTCAGGTAAGCCCACGCTGCATTGATAGATAATAAAATCCTGAAGTGATTGTGTTCACTGGCATTCATAGCTACTGTCACAAAACATCAGTGAAGTCTCTATAACCCAAATTGGGAGGGAAAAATGTGGATCACAACAAGCTTCAAGTCTTCAGCCCTCTACAACCTCCAGCACTCAGCAGCTTTGACAATGCAACAGTCTAACTAAAGTGCAAACACAACTGGGAATCTCCTGAGGCTCTGAGACTGCCTCGGCTCTACTGACTAGGAAAATACCCAAGGTTAGAATTATAGTATTTACACCTACACAGACCTTGCTGTATCCAATTTCTCAGTGCTTGCATATCTGATTTCCCCAGTTCTTAGAACAAAATCATTTCATGTCAAACAGGCAACGGTTGGCTAAAACAAAATAAAACAGAATAACAAAACAAAATGCATCTCAACAAAGTAACACACTCTTTAACATGTCGGGGAAAGATAACTTGGGCCAGCCTGACTGGTCACCCCTTCCTCATTCAAGTTGCACAGTGATTAAAACCTGGATGCTTTTGAGCCTGTATAGAGCCTTGATCAGATCAGCTTCAGGTGCAGCAGCAGCACTTTAACCTTGCTCTACAGGCAAACTGTAATGTTTCATATCTGATATTCTTGGTTCTGTCTCGTGCAAAACCACCCAGCTGTGTAGATTTAGCATGCCAGAATGGAGTCATCAGCAACAGTGATGACTAGAAGCAATGCATTATGCATGAAGTACGGTGTTCATGTTACACCTTCAACATACTTCAAAAACCAAAAAAATCGATTAGCCTGGGAATGCACTTGTTTTTCTCCTGTTTGTAGTTGCAGACATGCTTTGAGATGGTTATTAAATGGTTAAATTGAGCTCTTAGGAATAATTATCTGCTCCACTCTCAAATGGGATGAGAACATCTACACCGTAATCATGAAAGCCTGAAACAGATGATCTTCTTCCTGTGACAAGTGAAGGATCTACACAGCAACTACTGGTCTAATTCTACACAGCCATCATCACCTCACTTCCTCTATCACAGTCTGGTTCTGCTGTGCCACCTCCCACATTGAAGACAACAGCAGTGTACTGTCCAAAGCACTGAGACCATCCTCTGCCAGCTGTCCCCCATCTGAGACTTAGACATGTCTGATGTGAAAAAATGTGGATGAAAGATGATTTGGGACTGTCAGCTCAGGCTCCTACTGGTACCAAAATCTGTCCATTATAAACCATAACCACCCACAAGCTAAAAGTCTTTCTGTCAGCCTGTCTGCACTTTAAAGCCGTCACCATGTGCCATCATTTCTAACCTTATGAACATGCTAACACAATGGCTGCCTCATTCATTTTTCATTTCTATCATGTTTGGCTTATTTCATGTCTTGCTAGCTCTTCACCAAGTCCAAGCAACTGTAATGAACAGCACTCGAATCATTTTCATTTAAATCCAGACTCTTGATGATGGTCCCTTTAGTTTCATGTTATGAATGTAGTCGAGAGTCCATTCTGTACAATGGAATAAACAAAAAATATAACTCTTCAAATGGCAACATTTTGATAAATGCAGCTATGTTACAATAAAGCTGCTACAATAAACTGCTGCTAAACACACTTCTTTCTTCCCTAATGAAAAACAAAACGCTAAATAGAGCATTATGAATGGAGGTGAAGCAGCTTTTCATACAAATAGAATTCAGATTTTTGATAGATTTTGCAATTTGAAATGCAAAACAGTTGATCACTTTTAGCTCTTTAATTTACATTTAAACAGTTTAACCATTGCACTTCTGTGTGAAGTAGATGCTGACTGATGTTTTAGGTCTGTTTGTGAGACACCATGTGTGTATTTGCCAAGCACCACACATGCCCAGACCTTGGTTTCTCTACCATTTGCAGCAGCCTAAGTCATTTCTACTGTCTCCTGAAATATTCTGATGATGGTGGTTAGGCTACAGTTTGGCTGAGACAAGTTTAATTTTCTTTGCCCTGGGGTGTCACTACTGCTCAGTCTATAATTAGACATGGAATTTGCATTGGAGGATTGTGTAAATTTTCTAGCATGACCACGACCAAGACTTGGTTCACTTAATGGGCAGTACATTGCTATTCATTACATAATATATGCCAATGGGTGCTAGCCACCCGAAGTTTAGTCTTTCATATGCAACCATGATGTTTCTTCCATTAGGGTAATACTGCAGGTATCATGAAGTGCCAGTCCTTGGCCTGGTCACAGAGGTGCCACACATTTACAACAAGATAGATCAATGATCAAAGTCAGAATGATACGAGTGACTTCACTGAAATTATATAGCATTAAACTTGTACGCTTCTGTGTTCTGGGGTTGTCTGCCAGATAACTTTAGAGCATAGATAAGCAGTAGTCATTATAGATGGGCTCTTTGGTGAAGGCATGTGGCCAAAAACATTTGGTGAAGAAAGAACTGTGTACTGACGTGTTTTAATCATGAAGGACTTGCACCGAAGCTCAAACTGGACTGCACCTTGCTGTGTGTGCGCTGTCAAAGTTGGAAATTGCTTCACACTTTTAACAGTGTAAAAGTATATTTTTTTTGGAGTTACCTCTGATGAAATGCAACAAAGAGGCTCAGGCTACTGGTGATAGCTTTGGCTCGGCATGTAGCGAACACAGCAGGGTACCAGTCTGGTCAGCCTGGCACCGCTTCTAGCCAAGATGATAAAAACAGAGTCAGCAGGCGCCAACAGGTAGAGCTGAGGGGCAGTATTTATGCCCAGTTGTCCAACACAACTCTCTGAAAGTGAGTTGTGTTGCTCTGAGTTTTACACATTGACTGTTTTCATCAAATTCTGTTGCTAGCAAAATCAAGTACGAGCTCATGTGACTTTGGGGGTTTTGAAACTCGAGGAAACACCAGTTTCCACCAGTCGGCTCCAATGGCTGCCTCTCCAACACAACACTTTATTGTCACTGTTAAACATTGTAAGCAAAGCCACTAAAATGGAGTCATTCACTGTAGAGTTTGTTGACTTTGAAAAACCTCACATACTTACTGGTACACGGAGGCTCAGTGGGGAGGAAAACATCAACTCTGACAATATAAATGCCACAATAATAGAGTTTAGATGAACAGCAAGGATTGTTAGGATGCACTGCTGCATGGGTAAGAGCACACAGTAATTTACAGCTTACCATAATTACCCAGTGTGCTAACTAGTAAGTACGTTTGGTTGAATATATGCTGTTCTCACAATTAAAGAAAAAAGGACACAATAAAAGAACTGGCTTTTTAAAATGGAAGCTAATTAGAATGATCTTTTTTGAAATTTGTGTTCAATAATCACACACACCTTTACACTACATTATGATCCAGGGCCTTGCAGGCAAATTCCATCAGGTCGGATGAGGATCGTGCTACCTCAAAGCTTTGACTCTATTTGCAATGTTAGCTTGTCACAAGTGATATGATTTGAAACTCATAAATCTGGTCTAGCAAGAATATGGGAAGGGTCATGTTGGATAAGTAGTGGTGAGGCCCAATGTGGCTCAGTTTTATTTTGAAAACGACACATTGTAAGTGTTTCACATTCACTTTTTAAAAATTTTAGGTTTCATATCCAGGTGTTAGTGATGATGGGTGGAGGGTGCTCCAGCACATAGGATGTGAAGTCACTATGAGGCTGTAAAATCCATTGGTTTAAATCCACATCAGGACAATAGACAATAGAAATTACAGTCCCCCCCCTTTTTTTATCACTTGGATTTGAGGAGGCAAAATGTTTCTTTGAGCTTCTGCATTCATCCAGCGAAATTATCAATAAACACAACTGGCTCCCCTAGCAGGCCATTCACGCCCAAGCCATTAGATCACCTCCACCATGTTTGACTGATGATCTTGTATGCCTTGGATTATGAGCTGTTAATATTTGTTTCGCACTTTGTTTTTCCATCACTCTGCCAAAGGTCAGAGTTTGTCTCATCTCTCTGTGACACTTTGATGTAGCCGTTTACAGTTTTCCTGGCGTGCTCTAGCTGCAAACTGTAACCTGGCCTTTCTGAGTTGACACTTGCCTAGTCTTGTCTCGATGGTTGTCTCTAACATATTTAGAGATATATATTTAACATTTCTTCTGTCAGCTTCCCTGGTCTAGCAGGTTATTTAGAATTACTGAACTCATTAACAAACACATATTTATTCAAACTTTTCAGCCTCGTGTACTTTGCTGTCACTGAGGCTACTTTGGTCTTCATGTTGACAACAGATCCAAAATGCAATGTAGTAATAAGAATGAACTCCAGAAACTCAACTCTAACTTTGAAAAATTTCTTCATGTTTAATCTGATGTGCAAATACCCTTAAATTCCAGTGTCAGAGTCAGGACATACTGTGCACATAGAGATAAAACAACAAAAATGTCTCAATGTCCTACAAATTATTAACCAACTATCTGTCCTGAAAATGAAGTCAATAGGAATCATTAATAATTCTCATTCATCACTATGCACTATGAATTTCACCTGCTGAAACTGACAACTTGTGTTTGTGTCCATATTTGCAAGAGCAACTAACATAGATAATAACCAGTGCAAAGCTCTGATAGTCCACACACTTGCACACACACGTACAGTGACTGAGGAACTGCCTTAAATGGCATATTGGTGCCATAACACTCAACCAACCTCATCGTGTCTACTTAGCTAATTAAGACTGTGTGAGCTCTTCTCATGCCTGTTCACTGCTTTCATTTTCACAAACATGCATATATGCACACACACACACACACACACACACTCACACTCTATTAAACATTTAGGGACTTGTACTATCCTGGGTGTCTGAGGAAAACCCATTCTCTCACCTCTAACCCTAATGTCCTAAAACACACATGACCTCTTTTGAAGTGGCGATGGTTAATTCCTTTTTTATTTTCCTTTTTTTTTTTTTTTGGTCAGTTGGAAGATTTTCCTAATCTTAGGAGGACACAGGGCTAGTGTCCTAGTGTCCTCACAAGGAGAGACAAAATATGAATTACATTCAAATATGCATAGACAACATCTATCCAAAAGACAGAATAAAACCACAACATGCATGATTCTGTAATGCTTGATTCAACAAGTCTGCTGGAGTTTTACTCCTTCTGCATGTCTAAACATGGCACATACACACCCACATGTGCCAGGCCACATTCATACGTAATAACCAAAGTGCATAATTAAAGCTACTGAGCGCACACGCAGAAGGTTAGCACAAAATTCCTCACACACATATTACTGATTAGTCTATGACAGTGGAGGAGACTGCGAGCATGTTCGATGTAATATGCACAGATGCAGATAGAGACCTCCCCCAAGCCTGCCAGAACGACTAGCAGACTTTAAGCTAACATGCAAAACAGAGGCAGCAACAGAGAGATGGAGAAGGAGAAGAACGACACAAACGGAGAGGTGAATTTACCTACCACACACGGGCAGAGAGAAGGGAGCTTAGTGCGGCCCTTCATGAGCGAGAGACAGAGGAAAAACAGCCTCCCAGACACCCGCAGTAGAGGAGGAGAGGGATGGGGAGAAAAAGAGAGAGGTGGGAGGCTGGGGAAGGGTAAGGGGAAATAAAAAAGAGGGAGGGGGAGAGAGGGAAGGGGAAGGGGGGATGTCGTAGCAGACGAGGAGAGAGAGAGTTTTCCTGGAAGCCAGAGTTGTTGGTGTTGGGTATATCTTGATGTTAAAGGAAAGGGTCTGGATAGAGAGAACTGGCAGTCTGCTCCAGCCGTGACTCATAAAATATGTTTGTCACTGCCAGTGAGTGAGGGAGGGGAGAGAAGCAGACGTAGCGACACAGAGTAAACCTTCCATAATATTTTATTTTTTGTCCTCTTTTTATGAAATAAATGTGATGGCACGCTGCCATCCAACACTGGCTTTGCACCCTCTCCTTCTTTGACACACATACATTATGAAGCACGCACATGCATCAAGTAAAGATTAAATATAATGATGATGATTTAAAATGAGGGAAGTTCTGACACAGATATCTGTTATGCAACCATTAAATAATTATATATTTATCTCTTTGCAGCTATTTTTTAAAATAAGACTTATATGCTCATTTCTGAGGTGCTAAATCAAATAGTGGGTAGAAAATTAATTGACATCAATTAATCTTATCACCAACTTTAACTTTACAAATCTCTTTTTTTCAGTTCCTTTCTCTGTTTCATATTCTCAGATGAATTTGTGTTCTGGACTCCAGGAACCTTTGCAGGGATTTTCTTTATTAACTATTTTGTGACGTTATATTGATTAATGGTTTATTAGATAATAAAATGTTGTTATGAAATCATAGTCATTTGTTGCTGCCTTAGTTATAATTTTAACCTTTCCATGGTTCCAAGGAAATCAGTGCTGCTGCAGATATTGTATTGTAGCTGTATTTGTCAGAAAAGTGCCGTCAGTTCATAGAAAAAGTAAAGAGAAACACTTTCCATGTTCATAAAAGCATTCATTGTTTGTTCATTGAAAAGGCCCTGGCAGTTTGACTGTGTTCTGTTGTGCAGAAGGTCACATTGAAAAAAAGGAACCCAATTTCTTTAAATAACATGTCAATGGAAATGATCATTTCAGTCTAGTTAGTTTAATTATCCTGGTCCTGTAGAACTGTGCAATTGTAGCATTTATCACAATCTGAGCTGAGTGTGAAGACATTTGACTTCATATTCTATAATGTAGTAAAGCTTTAAACCCCTGGCCTTCACTTTAAAGGCAGATAAACAAAAACCAAAAAAAAAAGAATTTACAATAGACTCTCAAATTTTCAAAGACAAGTTGGGCGTTCATCATCAGGAATCATTGCTATCTGTCAAAATATGAATCAATTATTCAGTTGTTTCAGCAACTTGATTCAACAGCTTTCTTTAAATGTATAACACCCACCTTTTCTGTAAAGGTGATCATGAAATAGTTGTATTCTATCTTCTTCAAGTTGTGATATAGTTTAACTGTAACTTGAAAGTTAATTCAAGCCCTATTATCCCTAAGTGGATGAAAATACTTTTGCATCACAAAAGGCTTTGCAAGAGGCTGGACGCATTATTCATCTGATGTCACTGTGTTTTTATATAATGCACCTTTAATATGTGACTGATAGTTGTCAGTATCATGGGCTGGATGCTCAGATCTCTTTCTGTTCTAAATGATCTTGTTCTGTTACACTTTTTAAGAACAGATGTCCTAGACAGCCTTTGGTGCACATGACATAGCTTTACCTAAATAGTGTATACTTTTTCACCTAACTCAGTAAATTCTGGAAAATGAGAAGATTAAAGGTGTTAGTGTTACAAGACAGTAAACAACTGATGTCCTATGATATTCTATTTTATATTTGCCTACAATGATCAATGTTTTAAAGAGCTTTAAAGGCATTAAAGAGCTTAACAATTCTGGTGAAGTAAATCATTCTTATAAAGCAATAGTAATAAATTATATTTCTGTATCTTCATCACTAATTTACATCCATGCCTATAGTTGGAACAACGATTTTAGATTAGGCAATTATTACGTTTTATGGTAGCTCTTTAGTCAGAGGTAGGGGTGTAATGATTCATCGACTACAATAATGTATTGATTTATATATCGCTATGATCTGACTACATCGATGGGCGTATATAGGTCGATATGTATTTAAGCACGACAAACTTTATATGGATATATTTTTTAGCACTTTTAATAGTAAAGAAATGTTTAATGTTACTGATTCACTCTGTGTGAGATTTTCAAGCTGCAATTGAGCTCTGGTGTGAGAATAGAAGTAGCAGGTTAACGTACTGTTCATTCAACCTGAAGAAATGTTGGTTGCACTTTATCTGTGTTTATTATTATTACATTTTTTTGTACTGAAAATGAGAAAAATAGCAGCAGTGTTTATCAACCTGAAGAAATGTTGGTTGCACTTTAAATAAAAAGGTGAATGTATTTGCCATTAATCGTTGTGTTTAGTTGTTTATATCTATAAATGATTTATCCCTGATTCCCTTACAAGAAAAACTTCTAGGAATCCTCCTTCACCTGCTCTGTCCAGCATCCAGGTATTTATTTCACAGGCACACTGGTGGCAAAAAAGTTACTTATTAATTTCAAGACATTGAATCTTATCATATCGTTTTTGAATCAGATCGGAACCATGGAAAATGATATCTATAGTGTCATTGTAAAAATGTATTGTTACACTCCTAGTCAGAGCACTTGAGTTGAATCACTCATATGTGGCTTGTTCTCCTGCAGCAAAACAAAATGGTTCCTGACTGGACTGTGAAAGTCAATTTGCGTATAAAATTTTGATGCCACGTGTCAAAAGGTAGCATCAGTTTCAGCAGTGTGACATCAAAATTGAACACATATTTTGTGAAATCTACAAATATGGATTTTTGTGACATGCATAACAGCACAAAATTGTGTTGTTTTCTCACAGTTTTTTAGATGGTAAAATCAGTAACCTGTCAGTAGCCTATAGACAACAAGAACTTCATTTCTTGGCCGAATTGTTTTTCTTTAATGGTCCAGAAAGCTTCTGGTGAAGTACGCTTGTTATTTTCATAGCCATGTTGGCTAGTCTTTCTTGCTCATACACACTTGACCAATCGGTCATACTGCTAATTCAGAAAGTGTAGTCAGTATTTCAATGCTAAAATGAATTGTGTGTCTACCCTGGTTTATGCAGTAGCTTAATTGGCATGATAATTGGTTTATATATGTGTAGTTCCTATTCTTTCCCTCTCTGGCCTTGTCTCTCTCTGCTACACAGCTGTATTAAGTGCAGAGATGAGTGAGGGAATAAACAGAGTAAATGCACCATGACCCCATTGGACTGCTTTACAGTGGACTGCTGTCGGGTGATGGATGGGTTATGACACCTGCAGAGGTTAGGCCTAAAGCCCTCTGGACCCCAGCGACACACTGAGCAGTGGCTTCTGCATCAGCTTCACTGTCTGTGACAAAAGACAACTGTGCACATTGTGACATTTCCATCTGGAATGAAGCTTGTACTGTTAGAACAGTGTCAAATGCTGTGTAACCTGCGGATCCAGCCGCATAAGACCAAACATTAATTTTCTTTTCTCTGCATTCATGAGCATTCTCTGCTGCCGCCTACACAGAGGTCATCCTCCTACCTGCACACTGTGGGCTTCACATTATCACCACCCCTCAATGGCAGGGCTCTCTCTCTCTCTCTCTCTCTCTCTCTCTCTCTCTCTCTCTCTCTCTTTTCTCTCCCTCTCCCTATCTCTCTTTTCCTCTCTTCTCTCCCTCCCTTCCTCCTTTCATCTCTATTCTCTCCATGATGATACCCCTGCCATGTTGTCATGGCAACAATCGGGCCCTGATTGCTTGGTTGCTAGGCAACTGACATCACCTATAAGAGGAACATGAAGATACAAAGCCAGAGACAAACAAATCACACAAAATATGCGTGCTTGTACATTACTCTGTGGAGTGTGAGTGTGTGCATGTTTGTGCTCTTACTGTGTCATTAGCTCATGTCATGTTTTTCATTCAAATGTCTATATTTCTTTTAGGTATGATCAGAGCAAGGTGTATCATTAGGGCTAAAAAGCATATAATTCAAATATGACTGGTACCCAGGGCAGTCTTGTGCTCTTCGCCAAACAGCAAGATAAAAACCTCTGAATCCGTGACCTGAATTTCAGATGAGAACATTACTGTGGTCTGTGACAAGGGACCGCTCATGAATAACTGATACAGGATCCAGCAATTTCCTATTAATCATGAGGAAAAACACAAGGCCTTGACCTCAGTGAAGGCAGGCCACATATGTACTGTAAGACTCAGGCTAACGTAGCATAGTGTAGCATCTTAGCAAACAGGCTGATTGCATGGATGACACCAGCAGCTGAAATTGGACAATATCTCTGAACCAGATTGTCATGGACTCCTGTGCTGCAGTTTAACAATAGTGCCACAAGGTGTCATTGTGTGCTATATTGAACAATATGATCACAGCACTGCAAGAAAATCTGATCCCATTTGCAAGGCTAATGCAAGTACTATTCATATCGATCATATCAGCACCACCATCCTTGTCATTCTTGTTTCTGTCATTTGTCTCCTACCTTCCTCAATTCTGCACATGCTCACAGCATCATACCACACCACATATACACAAGCACACACTGACAAACACTTCAATTATATAACATATATAATTGGGTTGACTTCATCACCTAAAAATGCCTATAATGTGTGGTCATATAGTTTTATTACAGCTGACTCTGATCAGCTGGTGACCAGTGCATCCTTGACCTTAGTGCTCTACCTAATGAGGCCCACAGGACCTCCTCTATTGAATCTGCTCTCATCATTACATATACCATATAACCACCTGAAATGATTTCGCTATTTCCTATAGTCTTGTGCACAGAATCACCAGTGTGTTATGTTTCTTGTTCAGTTGACGCATACTGAAGTGTCGGAGCAGAATAGCACAGCTGTCAGCCACAGTCCTCCACCTGGTTAGTCTTCTCACTCAATGTGAGATGCCAAAGTCTCCAGCCCAAACAACCCATGATGGATCTAATCTGTCACCTGTCATATGGACAATTTCAGGACGGACAGTGATACTGACAGCCAAAACACTGAAATTAAGTGGCAGAGCCTCTGAGCAGGGTCAGCTGGTAGACAGCTAAGCCATTTTCTTTAAATGCAATGAAGACCGAAACTAAATATTTGAGGATTTTTTTACTAAACAATCTATTGGCATTTACAATGTATATAATCATGTTTCATTCCCTTCATGTTAGATCAACAAAATGATGATCTCTCATTGTCACCAGAGATAAAAATTTAAAGCCCTGCACAGTGAAAGCCTGCTTGTCCAAGGGGACTGTACAGCTCAGAGAAGAAGAAATTAGCATTTTCATTTCATAAAAACAAAGATGCATAAAAACACAAAAAAGCAATAAAGATACTGAATGAGCCTGTGGTCTCTTCACATTGTGGCATATTGAAATTAATTATATATAAACATTTTAGGTAAGATTGAAAAGAAATGATATGCCATTGCTCATACTCTCACTCAATGAGTGAGAGAAGAGTGAAGCAAGAGACAGTGTGGAGCACAGATTGTGTTGTGTGCATTTGACAAAAAGAAGCTCTTAACAGCCTCCTTGCTGGCTACGCTTCCTGATGGGGGTGGTGGGCATTATAAAGTGGTTGAGAAACTAGAGGTTAGTATTGCATTGGCAACATATAGAAGGGTGGTAAAGTGTCTTAGTAGGATGTTGGGTACCACGTGCCACCAAAATGACTTTGGTGTGCTTTGGCATTGATTCTCCTAGTTACTGAACTCCACTGAAGAGATGAACATTACAAACATCCCCCACAGCATAGGAGAGACAGTGAATCCTCACAGTGTAGTGGTCAAACATTCAGGCCTGTACTGTTCTCTTGGTGCATGCCACTCATTTACTCGCCCACTTGTTGAGAATATGGTGAAGGGTGACTCATCTGGCCATATCACTTTTTTCCACTTCTCTGTAGATCAGTGGATATGGTTTTTGCATCACTGAACTCTCAAATGTACTTTCATCTTTGTAATGAGGGGTTTATACACTGCATCCCCACTATAATATCCCTCTCTGTGCAAATGTGGATGAACCTTTCTTGCTGACACAATCTAATGCGTTGACATTCTTCTTCTTAGTCAAGACTTGCTCCTCTGTTTTTTCTTACTTACTCACATTAATGCACAAGCGTCACAGTCATCAAATGTCCTCTATTGACCACAATTTCTGACCCTTTTTTTCTAACACTTCTCTCTGCATCTAAATGCAGATGTCACTTTAGTCACTGTGAAACACCAGCCAGCTGCACAGTCTTTGTGATGCAATATGTGTCCTGACAATGAGCCCTTTTTCAAAGTGACCAAAGTACCATCTTGATACAAAATCAGAATCAACAGGGGCTGTTCAGCATTTTTATAGTTACCACAGACCATGACCGGATGTTAAATTATAATGCAGTGCACCTATATGGAAGCATCTGCATTCTTTGTTTCTCCACTCATTTATTCAGCTTTGTCCTTCAAAGGTAGAGTAAGCAAATTCCTAACCACACTGTATCTGTCCAAATAAAGAAGTCAATAAGTATCAATAATGATTCTCATTCATCAGAGCCACTCACAATATAAACCTGTCTGTCTAAAGCTCACCTGCTGAAACTGATAACGTGTTTGTGTCCATATTTGCAGTAACAGCTCTTAACACAGATAATTGGTCTACACACATGTACACTCACACACATAGACACACAAACAATGACTGAAGAACTGCATTAAATCTTATCTTAGTGCCATAACACTCAACCAGCCTCATCATGTCTACTTGGCTAATTAAGATCAGTGTTGATCTGCCTGATCACTGTTTTCATTTCCACAAACATGCATGGCTGCGTGTGTGTGTATACACACACACACACACACACACACACACACACACACACATATATATATATA